>OY728133.1:482887773-484121201 GCA_963277665.1 Viscum album
TGGCCATTAAGACGTTTCTAAAATAATATATGATATATATTATGTTTATGTTTTCTTTATGATTCTATATTTTTCATTTATGGCATACCTTTATGGTTTCCATTATGGGCAAACACGATAATTTAATTTTAGGAAGTGCAGACTACCACCCCCTCAAAGTGATTTGATTCGTTAATGCCATATGTTGGATGTATAAAGGATGGAATTAATGGTATTACATATGATATATACTAGAATAATAATATAACTTTATATCGTTATGATTCCATTCCATTAAATACAAAAAAGAAATTAAAGTAGTGTTCATGCGTACGTACGACTTACCGTCTCAATGAACAGTGCATTTCATATCTTACCTCTAAATGTTATGTAATCTTATATACGCATTTATATACTGGATATATATGATATATATGATATCTATATCATGAATATAATTCTGTATATAATGGATATTTTACCACATGAACAACTTGTAATTATAAGAAGTTTATTTTTGACTAAAGTACCAAAGATCGACAAAATGACCATTATTATCTTTAATGATTACATAATGTTAATAACATCATAATAAGTGATATAAATGGAATAATGAACTTGAAAAAGGTTCTTATGCAAGTAGAAATTTACTCTAGTTTATTATTCCAGAGATTAAAGAATGATTGAGTCAAGTCAGACACGAGGTAAGGGACCTCATCTCAATCTCCTTTAATTGAGGAATATTTTGTTTTATACACAACTTTATTTCATATGGTGTATAAAACCCTTTGACTTGTACTTTTTTTCTTTCAAAAAGATTATTTTTATATGAAGAGTTTTACTAAATGACAAAGGGGATTGTTTTTATCTTATGTATGCAGTGACAACGACTTCTCCGCCACTGTGACCATTATTTGAGTTTCAGCTTCCTCTACAAGCCATAACATTTTTTAAACGAAAAATAATAACCATGTTTTACTTTTCTTTTATTTAGGTATTCAAACTAGTTTGATAATTTTTTGATTATATCAATATGTTTTTTATATCTTGTGATTGAAATGTGGAAATGTTATGTTTCCTTTATTCATGTTTTATGTGATATGATTATGTTATGGTTCTTAGGAATTGTTTATAAAGATGGGTGGTTTCATTATAAACTAAGGGCGGGTGAGCCCATGATAGCTCTCCAATTCATTGGGTAATGCGAAGGGGTCAAACGCTAAGGTTTCTCAGATGATATTTAGGGAATATACTGTAATGAGTATTCCAAACGTAACCATGAGGGTTACTCACTATGTAAGAATGTTACGAATGCCTCAAGTTACCTTTATGTCTTATGTTTTCTATGAGTTATTCATAAATATTATGATTTCATGTGGTATGTTAAAGTGCTTATATTTTATGAATAATGTATGATTTCATTGATCCTTATTTTTACATGGACTAATGATTACTTTCCGTACTTTAATATCCCTTACGAATCTTTTTATGCTCATCCCATGTTTTTGAAATGTTTTTCACAGGTAAAGGGAAAGGTACCTGATGTGATGATAGTGACAATGAAGTGCCAAGAAAGAATCCATGTTTTATTTTAAATATGTTTCCTTTGATGAAAAAAATGAATACTGACTTTGATGTATCCACCTTGTTTAAATGTAGAATGTAATGCATTATTTTTTATCTTATTCTCTAATACTCTAATCTTGAAAAGATATTCAATGTGTATTATTGAAATAACTCATGATTAAGTAATGTTTAAGGCTAGGGCCCTATAGTTGGTATCCGAGGTCGGTTTACATAACATTAGGAGTTAGAATTCTAAGAAATGATTATAGAAATGTATTTTTTATTGTCAAATTGAAATGATATATCATTTGAAGATTACCATGTAGTTTCGTCTAAGAAATTTCTGTTCAAAATGTATTTCGGCAGAGGAAATAGGGAAGTAGTTCTAGGAAGGCATATAGAAGGAAATAAACTTCTAAATCAGCATCATGAGATGGTAGGAATTGGAACTGAACTGTTTATTGCAGTAATGGCGTAGTTGACTCAAGCAATAAATGGTGGTGGTATCCATGTATGAGATTAGCCTGATCAACTGCAGAGGAATATGTCAGTGGTGGAACATTTCATGAGGCAACATCCCCCATCATTCAAAGGATCATCTGACCCTATTCTTGTTGAAGGGTGTATTAAATCACAGGAGAATATTTTCAATGTCATGGGGTGTTCAGAGAATCAAAAGGATAGTCTTGCTATTTACTGTTTGGAGGGAGAAGGAGATCAGGGGTGGTTTATGGTTTAAAATATCAGGGACGCTAATGAGATTGATTCTCTTGATTGGGTTGAATTAAAAGGTATGTTTCTTGAGAAAATTTTCCTAAGGATGTTCGAATTAGGATGGAAAAACAATTCTTGGAATTGAGGAAAGAGGACAAGTCTGTGCATGCTTATGAAGATAAGTTCACTCGAATGGCAAGGTATGCTCCAAATTTTATCAGATACTTTGATTGAAAAATCAATCGTTTTTACTCAGGATTAAAGCCAAAATATCAAAGGGAAATATCTTCTCGAGAGTTTAAATGTTATGAAAATCTTTTTCGATGTGCAGAGAAGGTGGAAATGGAGTTTATCGATGTTCAAGTGTTCTATAACAACCAACAAAAGAACAAAATGAGGTGGTAGGAGAATGTGAATAATCCTTCAAAAAGGTTTGATTGTAAGAAGACTAAGTTTTTAGTTTGTGATAAATGTGGTAAGAAACATGCTGGGGAATGTCTTTTGAATTCTAGAAAGTGCTAACGATGTGGTATGATGTGACATAAGGATTTTGATTACACTAGAAAAGATCAGGGTGATGGTAATACCAAATTTGTGTTACAGTTAGTGAAATGCTTCAAGTGCAATGAGATCGGTCATTATGAAAACGAGTGTTGGACAAAGAGCTCGAATGAAGGGAATCAGTCAGACTATAAGAAGAAAGGTGTAGTGAAATCATTTGCATCTACTTTAGAAGATGTTGGGCCATCAAATCAAATGGTATCATGTACTTTGTTTGTTTTTTAGATTATGCCAATGTGTTGTCTGATTTAGGGTCTACACATTCTTTCATCTCCGAAAAATTTTCTAGTAAATTGGGAATTTCATCTCAGGAAATGACACCTGAACTTGTGGTAAATACACCTATGTGAAATGTTGAGGAAAAAAGAATTTATAAGAATATTCCTATCCCTATCCGTGGAATGAACCTACTTGACTGTAGAATCTTCCTACCTCTAGTAGAGTATGATATTATACTGGGTATGGATTGGCTCTCTGTTTACCATACTAACATTGACTATAGAGCTAAAGAAGTTTCTTTTCAGAAATACTTTTAGTTTGTGTACAAGAATGAACCCATACTGTTGATAACATATCCATAGGATGAGAAACTTGTAAAATATGGAAATGAATGTTACCTTGCACATATAGTTGAAAATAAAGGAACCGTTCAGTTTAATGATGTGCTGGTGGTAAATGATTACCCTGATGTTTTTCCTGATGAGTTGCCTGGAATAATACCAGATCAGGAAGTTGAATTTACTGTTGACTTAGTAAATGATGCTAAGCCAATTTCAAAACCCCCTTATCAGATGGCTCAAATTGAACTTTTAGAGTTGAATGAGTAATTGCAAGATTTATTAGAGAAAGGTTTCATTCAGCCTAGCACTTCACCATAGGTTTCTGTTGTCTGATTTTTTTAAAAGAAATATGGTTCAATAAGACTTTGCATTGATTATGGATCCTTAAATAATATCACTATTAAGAACAAATATCCTTTGCCTCATATCGATGATTTATTTGATAATCTTCAGGGAGCTCAGTATTCTTCGAATATTGACTTGAGATCAGGGTACCATCAGTTGAAGGTAAAGGAAGTAGATGTTCCTAAGACCGCGTTTCTTACAAGATATAGACATTATGAATTTGTAGTTATGCCGTTTGGGATAACCAATGCACCTAATGTATTCATAGACCTTATGAATAGAATTTTTTATGAGTTCTTAGATAAGTTTGTGGTTGTTTTCATTGATGATATTTTGGTGTTTTCTAAAAGTAAGTAGGAGCATCAAAGTCATTTAAGAGTTATTTTTAAAACCTTAAAAGAAAACAAATTGTTTGGGAATTTTAGCAAGTGTGAGTTTTGGTTAAAACAAATTTCTTTCCTTTGACACATTGTTTCTAAAGATGGAATAACTGTTGATCCTGCAAAAACAAAGGTTATTGACGAATGGCCAAGACCCACAAATGTAACTCAGATTCATAGTTTTCTTGGTTTGGCATGATTTTACCGATGGTTTGTTAAACAAATTTCACGGTTATCTAGTCCAATGACTATGTTAACTTGAAAAGGTGTTAAGTTCATCTAGACATAAGAATGTGATGATTGTTTTCAAGAATTGAAATAATATTCGTGAATGATTCAGTTTTGGCACTACCTTCCAGGAATGGTGAGTTTCTTATCTATAGTGGTTCTTCATTGAAAGGATATGGTTGCGACCTAATGCAAAATGATCAGGTAATTGCTTATGCTTCATGTCAGTTGAAAACTCATGATATAAATTACCCTACACATGATTTGGAATTAGTAGCTTTTGTTTTCACTTTAAAAATTTAGAGGCTTCATTTGTATGGAGTAAAGTGTGAAATATATACTGATCACAAAAGTTTAATGTATATATTAACTCAGAAATAATTGAACATGAGATAGAGGAGAGGGCTATAATTAATCAAGGATTATTATTGTACAATTCATTCCCATCCAAGAAAAGAAAATAAAGTGGATGATGCTTTGAGTAGAAAAAATAATGCTTCATTAACTAGGCTACGTTTGCAACGTGATCCTTTGGTTAAGGATTTGATGAACATTGGCATAAAAGTTGTTGGTGCATGATGTTATTCTATTTTGTTTCTGGTATCAGTGAAATCTTCTCTAACAGACAGAATTAAGCAAGCTCAGAAGTAAGACAGTGAGTTTGAAAAAAAGGTAGATCTGGTTCATAAGGGAATGTTAACAGAATTAAACATTGAAAATGATTGTGTTTTGAGATTTGGGAAGAGATTGTGTGTGCGTTGGGATTCACAGTTAATGAGAGAGTTGTTATTTGAAGCTCATAGTTCTCCGTTCTCTGTTCATCATGACAGTACTAATATGTATAGAGATCTACGGGAGTATTACTGGTTGTATGGAATGAAAAGAGATATTATAGATTTTACTGTGAAGTGTTTGACTTGTCAACAGGTCAAAAAAGGAGATAATTACCCAAAGGGATGCTCCAGCCTTTACTAGTTCCAGAGATGAAATGGGAGAATATATCCATGGACTTCATTGTGGGATTACCAAAGGCACCTCGAGGTAATAATGGAATCTGGGTTATTGTTGATCGCTTGACTAAATCTACTCATTTCCTTGCTATACGAGATAATTTTTCCCTAGATCAAATTTCTAGTTTGTATCGTAAAGACATAGTCAGGTTACATGGATTTCCTCTCTCTGTTGTATTTGATCGTGATCCTAGGTTTTCTTCAATCTTTTGGAAAGGCCTTCAGAAGTCGTTGGGTACCGAATTAAATTTTAGTACAACTTTTCATCCTCAATTAGATGAGAAGTCAGAACGAACAATTCAAACATTGGAGGATATGCCATGTTCTTGTTTGATGGATTATCAGGGATGTTGGGACCAACATCTTTCTTTGATTGAGTTTTCTTATAATAACAGTTTTCATTCCAGTATACAGATGGAAACATTTGAGGCATTATATAGGAAGCATTGTGGAACTCCAGTATTTGGTGATGAAGTGGGTGAAAGGAAGTTTATGGGACTATGATTGTTAGAAGAGTTGGATGAAAAGGTTATGCTGATATAGAAACACATGAGAATAGCTCAGAGCAGGCAGAAAAGTTAGGTAGACAATAGGGGGAAGGATCTCTTTTTTTTAGGAAGGTGATCATGTCTTCCACAAAGTTCCACCATGGAAAAGTGTGATTCGATTTGGTAAGAAAGGAATGTTGAGCCCATGGTTCATTGTAGCATATGAAATTCTAGGGAGATTTTGATCAGTTTCACGCTGAGTGGCTTTAATTCTTATTTTATCTCAGGTACACAATGTTTTTCTTGTTTCAATGTTAAGGAAGTACATGCTAGATCTATATCTTGTTTTGAGTCCAGAGGTAGTTCAGCTAGAAGAGAATATATCTTATGAGGAATAACTAGTCCTTATTCTTTACCATAAGGAGAATGTATTTCAGAATAAGGTGATTCATCATGTAAATGGTTTGTGGAAAAACCACATGACTGAAGAGGCCTCATGGGAATCTGAAAATGTAACCAGGTATAAATACCCCCACATATTCGATAAGTAAATAAATTGTGGGGACTGAATTCTCTAAAAGGAGAAGGATGTAACATCCTAAGTATGTAAATAATTATGTATTTTCATATATATGTGTTTTAGAAGCTTAAAATGATTACAAATCCAATCTTAAGCATAAAATACTCTCATATTTTTTTAAAGATCGTTTTACCACCTTTTGATGGAAAGACTTTTTTAAATCAAACTTTTAAAAATTTTATAAGTTATATTTGTCAAAATAAACTTATTATTTATGATGGGGACATTGAAATTTACTTTGGATAAATTTTTGGTATTTTTCTGATAATTTTCTTTTCTTAATGAATAGAGGAAAATCCTGCATTTTAGTTCAAAACCTCTTTTTCATATAATTTAATTATATAGATAGATTGTTATTTTAATTGGTTTTAACGTTTAATTAGGACACATTTTTACCTTTTAATCCAATTTTGGTCATTTTAATTAATTTCACTTTGGAATTGGGCATAAACTAGTGTCTAACTTTTCATAGATTTTGTTTCTAAAAAACCCGCTATTTATTTTGTCAATGGGAATTTTTTTTAAATTAATTACTGCAATTTCTATTTTTGGAATTTGGTAAAATGGATTCCATATTTGGAATTATAAGGACCAAATTATGTAATTAAGAGTCTTCGGTTTTTTGACATTATGAATAGTAACGATAGTAATTATCTTTAATTATCATGATTAATTAGTAATCACGTAGTTTATGGTAATGAAATAATATCATAATAATATAAAATGACCCCAAAATGTGTCCTAAATCTATTTTTTTGTGTCTTGTCCGACCATGGGATGATTTTTTCTAGCTTAGGGACCCCATGGAATCACTTCTTGGTGATAGTGACATTTTATCATTTTATTTTGAAAGAAAAGAAAATATAACAAAAGTATGTAACACCTAAGTAAGACAATTTTAATTTTTTCTAAATAAATGATCTCTTAGACTGTAAATATTAATTAGAAATATAAAAATATATCCAACATCGTGGTATTTATTTTAGAATTTTTAGACATTAAATAAATAGATTTATTTATGACACCATGATGATGTAGTGATTACCTGATTAATGAACAATTTAAATAAAATGAAAAGATGATGTAAATTCTAATAATTAACCTTGTCAAAAACCTATTGCATGGGTGGATTTATATCCCATATCACCTTATCATCGAAATATATCATTTTGGGTCCTTTAAAATCCGAAAATCTTTTTATAATAAAGTAACATTTCAAGACACTCCAATAGTGCCCCTCCTCCACCTTATAAAAGGCACCCACCTCTACCCAACTTACCCACACCTCTCAACCCATTGGCTTGAAGAAACGCTTATAATTTATCTCATCACATACCTCTCCTCATAATAGAAGCCTTACCTAAGGCAGAATTATTTTTAGGAGACCATTTTTGTTCAAACCAATGGGATTTACCCGATTTAAAGGTAACATCTTCTCTTATATTCTTTTATTTTATTTTGCATCGCCAACCCCCTAGAATCTTTTTATACTGTTCTATTGTAACAAAACCAGTATCATAAATATACTAGGATTTTGTTATGATAAGGATCTTATATACACTTACACACAATCCCATCTAATGGTTAAAGAACATAATGTTTCTCTGGGTGGAAAATTACTTCCTCACGAAACGATGATTGTTCAATCCTCTTTTAACACCTCTCATGGTGGCCATTAAGATTTCAATATATTTATATATGATATATATTATTTTTATGTTTTATTTATACATTTTTTTTATTTATGGCATACCTTTATGGTTTCCATTATGGGTAAACACGATAATTTAATTTTAGGAAGTGCATACTACCGCCCCCTCCAAGTGATTTGATTCATTAATGCCATATGTGGGATGTATAAAGGATGGAGTTAATGGTATTACATATGATATCATACTGGAATTATAATATACCTTTATATCATTATGATTTAATTCCATTAAATAAAAAAAGTAATGAATGTTGTGTTCATGCATACGTACAACTTACAGCCTCCATGAATAGTGCATTTCATCTCTTACCTCTAAATGTTATGTAATATTATAAATACATGTATATAATGGATATATATGATATATATGATATCTAAATCATGAATATAATTCTGGATATAATGGATGTTTTTCCACATGAACAACTTGTAATTATAAGAAGTTTATTTTTGACTCAAGTACCAAAGATCGACAAAACGACCGATATTAACTTACATAATTACATAATGTTCATAACATGGTAATAAGTGATATAAAAGGAATAATGAACTTGAAAAAGTTTCTTAAGCAAGTATAAATTAGTTCTAGTTTATTATTCAAGAGATTAAAGAATGATTGATTCAAGTCGGACACGAGGTAAGGGACTTTGTCTCAATCTCCTTTCATTGAGGCATATATGGTTTTATACAAAACATTCTTTTATACTGTCTATAAACCCCATTTAATTTTACATTTATTCTAAAGGAATATTTTTATATGAATCATTTTACTAAATGACAAAAGGGAATGTTTTTGTCTTATGTATACAGTGACAATGACTTCTCCGCCGCCATGACTATTATTTGAGTTTTGGCTTCCTCTACAAGCCATAAATTTTTTTAAACAAAAAAATAAGTATCATGTTTTACTTTTCTTTTATTATGGTATTGAAAATGGTTTTGATAATGTTTTTATTATATAAATATGTTTTTTATATCTTGTGATTGAAATGGTGAAATTTTATGTTTCCTTTATGCATGTTTTATGTGATATGATTATGTTATAGTTCTTGGGAATTGTTTATGAAGACTGGTGGTTACATAATAAACATCGGGCGGGTGAGCCCATGATATCTCTTCAATGCATTGGTTAATGCGAAGGGGTTAAACACTAAGGTTTCTTCGATGAGATTTAGAGAATATACTATAATGGGTATTCCAAACGTAACCATGAGGGTTACTCCCTAGGTAAGAATGTTATGAATGCCTCAAGTTACCTTTATGTCTTATGTTTTCTATGAGTTATTCATAAATATTTTGATTTCATGATGTATGTTAAAGTTTTATATTATATTAATAATGTATGATTTCATTGATTCTAATGTATTTATGGACTAATGTTTACTTTCGGTACTTCTATATCCCTTATTGAAATTTTTATGCTCATCCAATGTTTTGTAAATGTTTTTCACAGGAAAAAGGGAAAGGTACATGATGCGATGATATTGTCGAGGATGTTTCAAGAAAGAATCCATGTATTTTTTTAAATATGTTTACTTGGATGAAAAAAAATGAAAACTATCTTGGATGTAACCACCTTGATTAAATGTGGAATGTAATGCATGACTTTTGATATAATTCACTAAAACTCTAAACCTGAAAAGATCATCAATGTTTATTCTTGAAATAACTCAAGATTAAGTAATTTTTAAGGCTGGGTCTTATAAAATATGTATCTCAACTTGTAATTTCATCATCATCCACTAAGAACTATACTGATGAACCACCCGAGTCTTAGTTTCCCTTCTTAAAGAATTAGTAATGCTATTTATCTTTTTGGGAAAATATACTTGGACAAAATAGAAGGACAATGTCTACTCAACCTTTCTCTATTATTGGATATTCAAATTATTCTATTATAAGATACAATTCATTATCTTTTGATTCATACACATAGTACAATTTTTTCCCAACAGATACTTCTTCATACAATTTAATGTATAAAAAAATATGGAAAAATCAAGGTCATGCATAGGGTAGTTCTGTTCACGTGGAATCAACTTACCTAACTCATACGCAATGACTAGATGCCCTCACATCAACACTTATCCATTATAGAATCCATAATATTAAAAAAATGTATAATACTTGTCACGTGGAAAGGGTAGGATCAAGATTGGTTCCAATTTCAACCTCTTCATCAACTCTAGAATGAAATTATCATATGTTTTATACTATTCAAACATTATCCCCTTTTTGGTGAGGCTTGAAAGAGGGGTTTACAATTTGGAAAATTTCTGGACGAATCAATGATAATATCATACTAACACCAAAAATATTAGGATATAGAAAATTTTATTGGGTTTCTCCCATGAAACCACCAAATAAACCTTATCTAGGTCCACGAATACCCCTTCATCCAAAATGATATGCCCCAAGAAGTATACCAGATCAATATAGAACTATAATTTAGATAACATGACATATATCCAATGATCTATTAGTTTACTCAAGAATATAGAATGATGCTCAGAATGATCATAATGAGTCTTGGTGTACACCATGATATCATCTAAAAAAACCACAAACAAATCATGGTACAGATGAAATATTTTATTCATCAATTCCACAGAAACATTTTGTGTGTTTGTCAACCCAAAAGATATTATGATGAAGTCATGTAGGCCATAACATATTCAGAATGTAGTAAGAGGTATTTCATATGGATGAACTCTCAACATATTATACCATGATCTCATATAAATCTTGGGGAATATACAAGCTCCCCTAAATTAGTCAAAATATCACCAATTCCTAGAATAGGATAATAGTTCTTCACTGTCATTCAGTTAAACTTCTAGTAATTGATAAACTAACATAGAGTCACATCTAACATCATATAAAACAAAACTAGTAACCTGCAAGGTGAGATGATCAGTCTTATAAACCTCTTACTGACCAAGTATTCCAACTATGTCTTAATCTCTAGATGCTCCATTAGATTGATTCTGTATGGTGGAATAGAAATAGGATTAGCTCCAAACATGAGCTCAATGGTAAAATTCACATCATAATCAAGTGGTAGCCATAATAAGATGTTAGGAAATATGTTTTTAAAATAGACCAATATAGGTGGAATGAGGTCCTTCTTTACCCCTCCTTCATCTACTAACAAACAAGAAAACTAGGTAGTATGCTTCCCTAATTTCAGGTGAACTAGCCCTGCACGGCCCACCTTGATATCCCATTATCTATGAAGAAAATATTTTTCACCCTCATGAGATTTAAATTGTACTATAATTAGGTTAGAATTAAAATTTTCTCAGAATGATAATAACTATTTCATACCAATAATATGTTTGAATCATGACATGTCATGGATGAAAAGATCCCAAAGAAAATGATACTCCCCAATCTCAATAGAACACCCCTTTGAAAGGCAAATATCACTCGATAATACTCTCAATGGTGTATCTATAATTGTAACCCCCCTTATTAACAACACCTCTAGGATCAAACCATTCAATGTTTTGAAGAATTAAAATAATGAGAGGAAACATTATTAAATAAGAAACTAACTAGGTTAGAATCAATATGACTAGTACCTCTCACTATTGATGGTCCAATATAACTAGCCAAAAGTGTAGGATGAATGGAATGTTACTATCCTTCCCACATTCCTTTTTGTCTATGTCTTCCAAGTTTCACCAATCTTTTGATACATGCAATCATTATGAGAAGTACTGCATCTACTACCTCTACCTCCATGACTAGTAAAACTCCAACGACTAGACTAATATGCTTCAAAATATCCTATTTCGATACTATGGTGTTGTCTAGCTGCTCTATCACTACCCATAGATCAAGAGTTTCAAAATAAACTCTATATATGTCCCATCCTATAATTAGATCGATATCTACGGGTGTCTAGAGATAAATGACACAATAGTGGCCCAACCTACTACACTGGTGAAAGATAACGTATGGTAAAATCCTGAGTAACTGACCCCTCAATCTGGTGACTCTGCTTCACAATTCCCTAGATAACACTATCAGAGAAATGGTTACTACTCTCGAAAGTCATACCTCTTGACCATCTAGATGGTACCACTTTTCCTCAACATTAATCTTTCTTTTGGTTCTCCTATTATATAGGTGCTTGATTCACCACCTCTAAACTAGTATTCGTCCTTAATATATTCTATTGGTACTTAATTTAACATTTACAATAGTCCAGAAACGTATTTTTTTAGTAATATCATCCTTTGATAATGCTGGAATGAAGCATTACAAATCAATAATGTGTATAATATAGTCCATCACATAGATGATACCTTAAGCTTGTCTCGTAAACATTAATGCTCTCACCCACATTAACATCTAATGATACAAGTTCTCCATTAACTTTTATTGGAATTACTTCCATTCCATACTATCTAGATGTCTATATTTAGTGTGGACGTTCCAAAAACTCTTTTCATGACCACATATGATAATGTCATCCGACAAGACTCACTTCTGAGAATGATTCTTCAACTAGTCAAGTATAGTATAGATAAAATCAGTCCAGAACAAAACTACCTCTCTTCCACCCTCTCTAGTTAATGTTAGAGGGTGATGTAGTTGGAACTCCATAATCTGTTTAAATATGATTTTTTCAATGTGAACTAGGTCTATTTATATTAATTCTACTAACCAAGGAATCTTATCTTGGAACTAATATCAGACTTCCTCACTTAGTAGAACCAGTGCCTTAGGTTCCCTTGCTAGAGGAGCATATCTAGTCTTGTCCTCCTATAATCCCCTCCAAAATCATCCTTGTGGAGGAATATCTCTATAAATATAAACCCACATATTAGGAATCATAACAAAAAAACAACATAATTATGTATATGCACATAAATAAGTGATAATTCATTCCTTGAAACCCCATCACCCAGTCTAAACTGAGGTGATATCACTAATCTTAACCATCGTATATCTAGGCCAGGGATAACGAAGGGAAGAATCACTATAACATTCCAGTTTATCATTTAGAAACCCATTATTCAAATTTTTCATTATTTTAAAATTATCACATTCATATTAGGTACTATTTTATGTTTAATTGCACATGTAAGGAAAAACCGTCCATGTTCAAGAACATACCCAAAACCCATTTTCTATGAGATCCTAAACTGATGCACATCGCAAAATAATCATAAGTACCTAGAATGATGCATGCACAATCAACTCTAATTCCAATATAGGAAATGATTCAAATATCATAAAATCCAAAAAAATAATCCCATCACACAAAAAGTGTGTCACCCAAGGTGTAATAACATTCAACTCTATGATCACACATCAATAACTGCAATCCCACCATTGGTATTTGGGGTTTCCCCCATATATGGGCTAGTTACTCCAATGAATGAGTTCATAACCAGGCCATGAATCTTCTTAGTATCCTTTATACCTTTTCCATATATAAATAAATAAGAAAAGAATATAAATATGTAATCTGATACAAATTTGTGACATCCCAACCTGAGTTCCACAAACCGGTTCCCAATTCGGTTTACCACATCACCATAGGCATGCCACCCCGTAAGCTAGTGGATGCTTCATTGCAACGAGGTTCTAATATCGATCATGGGAAGATTATACCCATGTTATCATAGTAGTGCACTGGTGGAAAGTAAATAATCAATACCATATGATATAACATAATGAGAATAATATGGTAATCATAAGATGCCAAAAAATGGAAAATACAGTATCATAAATATACATCAGATATTCCATACTATGTTTCATGTTTTAAAAAGAAAAACAAAAAGTGATGAAAATGAAAACTCCCAAGAGTATCCCAAACCACGTCTAGTTCCCCCATCTATGCTCTATCCTAATCAACCATCTACCACATGGCCTTTTCCAAAAAACAATCTGACAACCCTAAAATCTATTCAGGTATAAATCCGATACCCTATGTAGGTGAGAGTATATCTTAGTAGTCTTCCACTGAGGTATTCTAAAACAAATCTAGTCAATAATAGTGTATGCATTTGTATAAAGAATAAAATAAAACTATATAATTTTTTTACAATTTTTCAATAATCTTTTATTTAACCACATAAGCCAAAGGATTCTTTATGACTCCCGAACCACAATAACAACTACATCATGCGCCAGAGTCTAAAACACATCAAATATTGAATTCAAAAATCATTATATCAAACGAGTTCTCATTATATATTTTAATTCAATTCATATGATGACCAATTGGATCCATAATCAAATTCCAACTAATGGGTGTAATACATAATGTCTAGCATCCTATGGGTATTTGGAGCATCAAAACCTATCCCACACCCCAAGATTATTTGGATCATCAGTCTCTTTCGCATACAATAATATTTACATTCATGTAGTTGGGTCAAAAAGGCCATGTTTATCACACATATGGTTATTTAGAGTGAGGGTTTTTGTCCCACAACTAATTCAAAATTAGACACATATATCAGATATATCACATCATACAATGATAATCAAAATTAACCTTCTATCACATTCATCATTCAAACCATTTATTAATTAATTCAGCAATTAATTAATCCATATCAATTAATTGAACAATTAAAACAATTTTTATTAATTAATTCAATAAATAATATTTCAATTCACATCCTCAATATGAAAATAATTAATTCATCAATTAAGTATTCATATTTCACAATCTCAACATCTTAATAAATATTTATACAATTAATTTTTCTAAACAAATAAAAAAATGTCAATATATTCTTAAACAATTCAATAATAAATTTAACATATTTCAAAATCAATTTAATAGTAAAAAATACCCCATTAATTAATTCAATAATTAATTAATTTAATTCATAACCTCAATTTACCCAATTAACAGAAATCATTATCACATGGAAATTAAAAAAAATTAATTCAACGATCAATGATATTTCCGAATCATGGAAATTGAAATTATAACAATTACAAACATGTAATGTAATTAGGACTATGAGATTAAAATTTAGAGAACCTACCTCAATTCATTAATAAACGATTGCCTAATTGAAAATACCCATTTTGAAGTGAAAAAACCATAATCATGATAAATAATTAAATTTAGATCTGAATACAAATTCCTGGATAAATTGAATCAAGATCTAACAATCCTAGATATATATCTATAACTAATAGTAGATAAGCACTTCTCTTTTATCCGAGAAGAGTAGTGAAAGACAAAGATCTAAATGGGAAGAAATCACATAATAATGGAGATTTTGATCTTCAATATGACCTTTAATTTTCCAATAATAGAGGTCAAGATGTCTACAAAATAATTTGGGAGACTCCGAATTAATAGAAAATATTAGTGTTCTAGTGTGGCTCAGTTTGGGGTTAGTAGGACGGTTCATTTTTTTTAAGAACATAATTTCATGTTAATTAAAATTTTTAACACGGTTTGCTGGGAAGGGGTGCATGGTTTAAAATCAAGGTTCCATAACCATGTGGCTCTTCTAGGTGTAGAGCCACTATTTCCCAGAATATGTTGCATGGTTCAAAACAAAATGCACCAGACATGTGAATCCTCTCTGCATGGGTTGAAATGGATTTTTTTACTTTGTCCTAGAGTTTAGAAAAACCATATACCAATTATGAAATTCCCACCCCCCTTATAGTTTATTCAAATTCACCCAAACAAAAACCAAGGTAAAATCCAAGAAAAAACTCTCAATACTAGGGAAAAGAGTACCTGAATACAATATGAGGACATCTGAAGAATGTGGTGGATCTTACATGTTATTTGGGTTAAGTGTTTTTTCTATGTTTTGTACATTATATCACTAGTTCACTTCAGTTCTAATTTTATACCATGTATGTTTTGGTGAGTATCTTCTTTTAGAATTTTATTAATTTAGTTTGGAACCCAAATAAATATTATCTATGATTATAAACTTTAATACAAGTATCGATAAAATTATAAGGATTCACGAATCCTGAAAACAAAGAGAACTATTATATACATCGTTAACACATATTATCATGGTATACTATGTGAGAAGAAAGAAGGTCTGGTTTTATAAGGCTCCAAGGATAAAAATTGATTTGTTAATGTGGATGATTGAATGTCCAAATAAAGAATAATATTATTACATGGTGAGAGATGTGTGTCATGGAATTCCAAAAATCATTCATCTCTTACTTTAAGTTAAACAATGTCTTAGTATATTTATAAATTCATATAGCAACATGATTGATTTGTATAATGAATTGCCATGATGGTATGAATTTTATGACTGAGTATCCACTAGTTATTAGTAATGATAACCAATGTGATAGAAAATTTTCAATTAACCAAGTTCAACATTCAAGGTCAAACATCATTGAATTTAAATATCATTTCATAGAGGAATTTTTTGAGGTATCTAAATGGTGTAATTTGTTTTGTAAAAACCCAAGAAGTTTTAAATAAATTTAATATTGAATGCTTGAAAAACCGAGTTTCTAAAAAACACTACTTTCTTATAACCTAGCCAGTAAAAATAATTTTTTAACCTCTGTAATTGGAATTTCCAAAAAAAAACATATAAGGTTGTGTTAAGTAGGATATGTAGAGTTTGATAAGGCAAAAATAATTTTTTGTGAATAGTAACATACCCTTATGAATAGTAATGTATATAGTAATAGAAACATTATTCATAGTAAATCATTTTATAATTCTATTTTATTAAGTTTATATGATAATAATATCTTGGGTAATTTTTCAAGGTGATATAAAATGAATTATAGTTTTAAAATTGTTATTATATGAAAAAATGGTGATTTGATTCAAAAAATAAATTAATAGTATTTAGAAATTTGTTTTCAAAAACTGTAGTTCATTTTTGAATTCCACACATCAAAAAATGGTTTGGATTCATTTTGGTGATTTTTCTGAAATACTCAAAATTTCTGATGAATAGTAAAATATTTTAAGTTACAGTATATTTACTTTATCTTTTAAATTCACTATTCATAGAATCTTGTATGATGTAAACACACTTGGATAGAACACACATGAAAATACAACTATTATAGGTTATAATAATCAATATAATTGGTTGTATTTTTCATAAAAATAATATATTGAGTAAAATAATGGGGAAATCCTCCTATCCTCTACTATAAACCCCACCTCACTCCTTCTTCTCTTCTCTCATCTCAAGACTTGAGATTATCTAAATTCCACTCAAATATCCTCCCAATAACTTCCCCATCATCCAACATATTTTTGTTTCATAAAAAGTCATAAACCACTCCCTCAAAGAGGCTCTCAAGGATGATTACTTCAAGATGTAAATTGATCTTTTCATTTATATTATTTTAAGTTACTTTACTTTCATTTCCATTAAAAACCTATTTTAATCATGATGTTTTGATGACTACAGTACCATAAATATAGTGGAATTTTGTTATTAAAAAGGAATAATTCTTCATCATCTCTCTTTCCCCTTCTTTTATACTAGAAATGAAAACACCATCCTAGATTTGTTTATTTATCACATTCAAGGATAACAGGTTCCCAATTTCTATCACCATATTAAATTCAGATCATGAAAATATTTTCATAGTTAAAACATAGAATATTATTTTTATTATAATATATTTTCGATTATGGAATCCTTTTCTTCACATGATATTAATTTATAAATCACAATTATTTTGTTGTGATAAAAAAGCATCCAATTAACCCAAACAATTGTCATTAATGTTTTATATAATGACTCATATTCACTCCCAATAACCAAATGAATTTTATGACCATGTAATCATCTAGTTGTTCAATAATATCATATAAATTATATTCTTGATAACCATTCTCATTATACAAGTTTGACCTATATGAATATAAGTAAACTGATAATGACAACTAAAGAAGAAAATGCCCCAAAACAATAAAATTGAATCTTATAACCCATAAGAAATAACTGAATAAACCTAATAAGGCTATAATAAATCAATTAAATTTATTATAGATTCAGAAAACATTAATTTATGAAACTAGATTTCATTATTCATGTCATTAAGACCAATGTGGAATACCTTCAGACTTAAGGTAAGTGTTTTTCACCCGAACCTCCATTTTCATTCGAGTAACATTTATATATACTTACCTCAATTAAATTATTATTCACTAATATTTACTCCTTAAAACTTATGGGTTAATTTTTTATATATGTATAATAACAAGAATACTTATTTCATTTATTGATAATATTAGGTTTTAAAAGGATCTTTAAAAAATTATTTTCGAAATACAAGCTTGTCTTAAGGGAATTTAATATATTTTTACCTGTATTCAAGGGAACTATATAATATATATTTAGAAAAAAATTAAATTTATAAAATAAAAAAAAATTATTTTTAAAATACTACATTACTTCATTTATGGTTTTATATAAACACTTTACCAAAAGAACTCTTCTTCTCAAAGTAAAAGTGTATTTATATCAAGAATTACTCAATGATATTATAAGAGTATCTTCGTCTGTTTCAACACTAATATGGATTATTATGTATTATTGGGATTAATATTTATTATATAATCCCCCAAATTTAATTGAATGGATTTACTATGTGTTTCCTATCAAAAACATATTCACCAATTTACTCCTAATGGTTAGTGATAATGCATAATTTTCGAGGAATGTTATTTACGTTTCATATGAACGTTTCAATATGAATGTATATGTTATTTATATTTATACCTATTCATATAATGAATGAATTGGACTTATTATGTGACGGGTGGTACACACAATAGCCCTTAAATTCATAGTTAGGTTTAATGAAACAAATATATATAGACTTGGACGTGGCCTTTCCCATTTTTGATATTGTTTTTTTCGCGGCCTTAATCATTTTTATATGTATCGAAAGAGGCCTTGATAGTTTGTTTTATATTTTCTAGAATAAGAATTTCCCTCCTTACAAATATATATATTCATTTTCATGTGGTTATTTAACTAGTGTAATACCCATGATTATGTTTTGTTATTAAAATAATAACTTATCGCATATTCCTGCCATAATGTGTTCAAGATTATTATTTATTAAAGGGATGTGTCTTAAATTATTCCCCATGCCTAATTATTATGTTTATTATATATTCTATTGTATTACTTGTCCTTATTGATCATCTGAGATCACCCATTTTTTTGCTTTAATTTTCCGAGGACATGAAGAGGTATATTATGATTGATTTGAGGGAAAATGTTAGAGTAGTGGATATTTCCAATGAAACTTGTTTTTTTTTCATTTCATGTTTTAATGTTGAAATAATGTATGTATATAGATTTCAAAATCTATTAAACTATTCATTCCTTCAGAATATCACTTTCTTTTAATAATTATAATGTAATGTCATAAGGCATGTCTCCGGGAAACTAGGGTCGGGTATTTACAGTTGGTATTAGATGAAATTTAGTATAAAAATAAGAAACTAGATTTAGAAAACATAGAATAGGGAAAAACCCTAATATATTCGTTGTGGATAAAATACATGAATATTCTAGAATTTTACTAAGGAATAGATTATGTGAACCTTTCTAGAAAATACATTCCTATATAGGTACTAATAATGGATGTGGTTCTTGCATAGATGTACCTAGGAGTAACAACTACGATAAGGTGTTTTAGGCTTAACCTGAGGTAACCTGGTAAATTAAAATGAGTATTACTATGCACCTTGTTTGAAACTCTCCAGGGATATTTTTAGGTCAATTCAGATTTTTTTGAACACCACTATAAAGGATTTATGCCCCTAATGTATCCAAAGTTTATAGTTCTAGGATTTCTTAGGCATAAATTTATGTAATGTAATATACCTTGTTTAAGGATATATAGTGTTCAGAATATTATGATATAATATAGTACGTATAACTGAATAGAAATGGAACCTAGTAGAAGGAATTAAAACTTCACCAATTCAAGTGATGCAATGAGTAAGGAGGATCATATCTCTTATGGTCTCAATCCATCATTTTAAAGGAAGATAGTCTCCAAAATATCCTTATCATATGAGGAGATAATATCATGTGTTATAAAATTTAATAAATAATTCTCTTAGTCATATGACTTTAAAGGAAATAAATTGAAGACGAGGGTTTCTAAAAAGTCTAGAAATGAAAACAATGAAATGAGCAAGAAGGGAAGTGTTGACTTTCTACTATAGGATAATTGTGGAAGGAAACACCCTATTACCTATATAAAAGGAAAAGGGATGTAATAAAAATGTGTAATGAAATTCCATAATAGTTCTGTTTTCAAGGGGAAGAATGATGAAATTAATGTTCAATTCAATAATTGTAGGGATTTGGGAAACTATGCTAATTATTGCCTAAAGTGGCATCCAAACATGCCTGAAAAATGCCAAGGGAAGTGGTACAATCTTATGCATTCCCAACATCTGAAATTTGTGATGCTAATGACATGGTGGAATGTACTTTATGTGTTTCATCAAACATAACCAATGCTTTATTTTATTTTTGATCATTTCATTATTTTATATCTTCCTAGTTTTCCATTAAAATTATATATTTTTAGTTTAAATTAATATGGGAGTTGTTAGTCAAAATTCTTGGGGGATATATCATTGTAAAAATGATGTGTCTGGAAGCCATATTAGGGCATATAAATGTTCTTTATCTGATTATTTTATTATCATACCCAAGATTGACTTTGATATAATATTTGGAATGGTTTAAATTTCGAACCATGATGTGAAAATTTATTGTAAGAATAAACAGGATACAATTTTTGAGGATGATGTGGAATTCCATATCTTTAGATTAGAAACATCACCATATGATTCTCATCTTCATATAGCCCTAGTAGCTCTACTGAATTCAATTATTAGGGAGGATGGGAATGCATTAACTAGGTGTGTAGAATAGAATGTTCAAATATATGACGTACCTATTGTGCAATAATTGTTTAATGTATTTCTAAGGGATTTACCTGGACACCATCTAGAGTGAGAAATTGAGTTTTCCATTTACTTAATTCCAAATTCATGGCCCACAAAAAAGACCCCTTATAGAATGACCACTGTGGAATTAGTGGAACTAAAAGAAAAAACTATAGGAACAGAGTGATAAAGGATTTATTCACCCTAGTGTTTCTCCATGGGGATCCCCTATTCATTCCATTAAGCCGACTGATGGATCTATGAAGTTATGTCTCGACTACATGGATATCGATGCTATGACAATAATGAACAAGTATACCCTACCTTGCATTGATGATTTATTTGATCATCTTCAGGGAGGCCAATATTTTTTTTGAAGATTGATCTTTGACCTAGATATCATCAGTTGCATGTGTGTAATGAATACAATCCAATGAAAACATCTTAAACCAGGTATAGGCATTACAAGTTTATAGTAATTCCTATTGAACTGACTAATGCACCCTCTATTTTCAAGGATCAAATTAGTAGAGTATTCAAGGAATATCTTGATAACTTTGTGGTGGTATTTATTGATGATATCTAGATATACTCTAAAAGATATGAAGATTAGTAAAATCACTTGTGCACTATTCTGAAGTATCTGAAAAGAAATGAATTATATTGTATGTTTATCATTTCTGAATTTTGGATTCAATTAGTTTTCTTTCTTGGCTAAATTATATCCACGAATGGAATATTTATTGATCAAATACAGAGGTTGTGAAATAATGGCCTACATCAAAGAACATAATAGAGGTACGTAGTTTTATTAATTATCCAGGTTATTATCTTTGTTTCATTCAGAGCATCACATGTTTTACCAAACCAATGACCAAGTATAAAAGTAAAGGGGTTATGTTCATATGGGAAAACAAATGTGAGGAATGTTTTAAATAATTGATGAGGAGATTACTGAATGATCAAATTCTAACTATACCATCATAGAATTATGGGTTCATGATCTATAGTGATGAATCAACGAAAGTACATGGTTGTGTCCTTATGTAGAATGATGGAGTTAATTACTATGAATCAAGGAAGTTAAAAATACTAGAAAAAAACTGTCATTCTAATGATCTAGAGATAGAAGCATTAATATTTTCTCTGCGGATATGGAGACATGATCTCTATGGAAAAAATGTGGGATATATACAGATCATAAGAGTCAAAAATATATCTTCTCACAAAATGAAATCAACATGAGGAAAAAGAGGTGTCATGGACAACTCAATAATTATGATTTTTCCATACAATACCACCCAACAAAGGCATAAAAGGCAACTGATGAATTGATAAGTATGGATAATGGAGTTCTCAACAAAATGTGGATTGATAAGGATCCTTTGTACTGTGAATGACGGGACGTTGGATGACTTCATGTGTTAAGATGGAATTGTGAAATTTGGGAAGAAGATATGTTTTCCCTCTCTACCAAATCTAAAATGGGAGTTATTGAATGATTATCATAGCTCAAATTTATCTATACACCCTAGTAACAATGAAATTTATAGATATTTTAAAGAAAATTTGAAGAGGGAAATTGCTAATTATGTATCAAGATATTTAGTTTTGAAACAAGTGATGGCCGAACGACAACATCCTAGACAATTAATTCAACCTATAACTACTACTACATAGAAATGGTATGGCATAACCATGAATTTTTTACTGGATTATCGAAAACTCTAAGAAAGAATGATGCAACATGGGTAATTATTGATCAACCTACAAAATCTACACATTTCCTCATTATAAGGGAGAAATTTCCACTGATGCGCCTATCAACAGTCTATATTAAATTTTTCTGTGAGAATTCATATATCACCTCTATAAAATTTTTCGGCTCCTGATATGCAATTTACATCAAAATTCGGGAAAATTCATCAGAGATATTTCGATACTGAGCTTCGATTGATTACTGCTTATCAACCACATATAGGGGAGCAATAAGAACGGATGATCCAAAACTTATAGGATATGTTGAGATCATGTTCAATTGACTTTAAAGGCGTGTGAGATCAATATTTAACCTTAGTAGAGTTTTCCTACAATAATTATTTATATTCAAGCATTCAAATGCCACTATATTAAGTACTGTATGAAAAGATATGTCATATAAAAACGTGTAGGGATGAAGTTAGTGAAAGAATGCTTCTGGGGCCAGAACTTGTGGAGGAATCAAAAGTGAAGTTAAAGACTATTCATGTCCATATCAAAGAAGCTCAATGAATACTAGAAACATAAGCTAATAATTGAAGTAATGATTTGGAGTTTCTAGTGGGAGATCATGTTTTATTAAAAGTATCTCCAGGGAAGGGTGTTATATGATTTGGGAAGTAAGGGAAACTGAACCCTAGGTACATAGGACCTTTTGAAATTAATAATAGAATTGGTGCTATTGTATATCATTTGTATATGACTCATAGCATCTTTAATATACGCAATGTATTCTATATTTCATTACTGAGAAAGTACATGACATACCCAATGCACGTCCTCACTTTTGATGGTATAAAATTAGAACATGAACTATCTTACTGTGAAGAGCCTATCCAGATTCTAGACACTAAATAAAAAATATTGAGGAATTAGACGACTACATGGGTTATGATAATTTGGAAAAAACAGAAAATAATAGAGGCAACAAGGGATCCTGAGGAGCATATGATGAAGAACTACCCAAATATTTTTTTGAGGTACAATTTTGGTAATTTTGAGGATGATTTTTCTATAAGGAGGGGATAATGTTACACCTCAAGATTTTTAAAATAAAATTAATATCAAATAAAAAAAATTGAGTCTCTAAAAAACACAAATTTTTTATAACATAGTCAGTAAATATAATTTTTCCACCTCTAGGATTTGAATTTTGAAAAAGTGGAAAACATAGTTATGTTCAGTATGATATTTAGAGTCTGATAAGACAAACATAATTTTTGGTAAATAGTATCATACACAAACGTATAGAAATTTGAATAGTAATATGACCCTTATGAATGGTAAATCATATTATTATTTTATTGTCATAAGTTTATAAGATAATGAGATCATGATTATTTTTTCAAGGTGATATAAATCAAATTATAATTTTGAAATGGTTATTATCCTAATAAATTATGATATTATTAAAAAATGAAATTAATAATATTTATAAAATTAATTTCAAAAAAATGGAACTCTTTTTTGAATTCTACATGTCAGAAAATGGTTATGGTGAATTTATGAAATTTTTATGAAATACTTGAATTTTTTGAGGAGTTTGTAAAATAAAGTAATTTAACAAAAATATACATTATTAGTTAAATTTTGTATTCCTAGAATAAGGTCTAATGTAAGCACAGTTGGTTCAATCATATATTTACATATTAATATTCTTTGTCATAGTAATTAGTACAATTGGTTTCCTTTTAAAAAATAAAAATAATGAGTAAAATAATGGGAAAACCCCCTCTCATGCACTACAAAATCCCCCCTCTCTCCCTCTTCTCTTCACTCTTATATAGACTTGTGTATTGAATAAATAATACTAAAATATCATCCAATGCTCATCCACCATATCAATCAGCCTATCCTCTCTTAAAAATACCAAAACCACTCCCCAAAAGAGGCTCTCAAGAAATATTATCTCAGGAGGTAAATTCCTATTTGTATTTTTTTATTTCAAGTTCCTTTCTTTTCATTTTCATTCCACACCTACTTTAATCTAAATATTGTGATGAATACAGTTCCTTAAATATAATAGAAATTTTATGATGATAAAGGAACAATCTTCATCATATCTACTTCCCCCTTCTTATATACTAGAATTGAAAACACCCTATGAGATGTGTTAATTTACCACATACGAGGACAACTGGTTTTCAATTTCTATTACTGTACTCAATTATGGTCATGAAACCATTTTGAAGGTTGAAATACACAATAATTTTACAATTATATCTTTTTCAAGGTTCTTTAATCCTTTTTTACCCATAATATTAATTAATAAATAAAAATGAGTTCATTGTGATCAAACATCTACCAATTAACCCAAACAATTATCATTACAATTTTATATAATGATTCATATTAACTCACAATAACCACAAGAGTTTTTTAACCATATAACCTTATGGTTGTTCAATAATAACATAAAACTTATATTTTTGACAACAACTCTAATTCTACATAATTATCCATACATGAATATATGTAAATCGATCATGAATACCATGGAAGAAAACACTCCCAAACATTGAAATTGAATCTCTTAACCCATAAAAAGGTCATGAATAAACCTAATTAGGTAATAATAAATCATTTAAACATAGTGGAAGTTATGGTATAATTAATTTATGAACATCAATTTCATTATTCAGGTCATTAAGTTCATGTCAGAAATGCCTTTGGTCATAAGGAATGGGTTTTCCACCCGAACCTCTATTTACATTCAGGTTACATTTATTTTCTACTCACCTTAATTAAATTATTATTTATTAATATTTACTCCTAATAAAATATTTTTGAAGGTTCTATATATGTTTCCAATATAATGAATCCTACAGTAATTTATGGGGAATTATATATTTTAAAAATATCTTTAAAAAATTCTTCTCGAAATACAAGTCTGTCTAAAGGGAATCAATCAAATTGTAACCTATTTTTAAGGGAACTATATAATATGTTTTAAGAAAAAATTATATTTATAAAACTACTAATTTTATTAAGAAAATAATTTCATACTTCAATTCATGTTCTATATAAACAATTTAAAAAACACTTATTTTTAATGTAAAACAGAATTTACCTGAAAAATTACTCGGTGATTTTATAAGAGTATCATCATATATTTAACACTATAGTTGATTATTAGGTTTTATTGGGATTAAAATGTATGATATAATCTACCATATTTAATTGAATATTTTGAATATAGATGTTCTATTTTACAACCATTCACCAATTTTCTTTGTATGGTCAGTGTTTATGCTTAATGTTTGGGGAATGTTATTTCCATTTCATATGTTAGGTTTAATATGAGTGTGTATGTTGTTTATGTTTAACCCCATTCACATGAGAAATGTATTGGAATTATTATGTGATGATTGGGGCCCACTATATCCCTTCTATGAATCAGTCGGTCTCACGCGTTAAAAAGATATAGACTTGGTCAAGGCCATGGGAATTTTTAGATATGGTTTTGGTTGAGGCCTTAATCATTTTTATATATCTTGGTTGAGGCATTGACAATATGTTTTAGATTGTCCAACATCTGAATTTTTCCCATTATGAAGGTATAAATTAATAGTACATGTTGTTATTTGACTACTGGAATACCCTTGATTTTGTTTTATTATGGTAATAATTACTCATCTCATAATTCTGCCATAATGTGTTAATGTTTATTATTTTTAAAAGACATGCGTTTTTTATTATTCAGCATGAAAAATGTTTATGTTTATGATATATTTAGCTATATTACATACCATTAATGAGAATATGAGCTCACCCCTACTTATGTTTCATTTTTCCCACCACATGTTGAGGTATATTATGATTTTCTTGGAAGGAAAATATTAGAGTGGTGTATGTTCCCAAAGGAACATATTGGTTGTTTTTATTTTCAAGTTCTAATGTGGAACTAATGTATGTATCTAGATTTCCAAATCCACTAAACTATTCCTTCCTTATGGATATGACTTCCTTGTAATAATCCAATGTAATGTAATAAGGAACCGACTCCGGTTAACTAGGTTCATGTCATTACATGTTCCATCCAAGGATAAAACATTTAATATTCTTTTAAAATCAATTTAAATTATAGATTCATAAATGTTGATTTACAAAATGGGTGCTCCCCCCATTCTCCAAAATGAAGAGGTTTGTTTTAGAGTATAAGAACTTTCATTAATATTTTTTAAGAGAAAGGTGGAAAAATTATCGATTAAGGGAGAAACCTCTATTCTTTTAAATGTTTTTACTTTGTCACTTAAGTGAGTATAAAAAATACGTCTGAAATATGTTTCTAAATTCATGAAAAATGTTTCTATATTATTATCATTTATTGAATAATTAATAAATATATTTTATGATTGAATTAATAAAAATTACATTCTGAATTTGGTTTGGTCATATAGGCACACCTTTTATTTATTCACAACTAAATACTTTGAAGAAGTTGTTACCACCCCTTTACTAAACACCCTTTATCTTTATTTAAAATACGTGGCATACAATATATTTTATTCATCAGTTACATTGTATGGATTGAGGAAGGGGGATTGTTTTTTACTAATATGTAGATATTGAAAATGACAACCCCAAATTATAAAGTAAGAAAATTGTATTTGATATTGTATGTGACATGCATCTCAAAGGTTAAATAACCCATGAAATATTATTCATTAAATTAAATCCTATTAGTATGTTGTAGAACTCCCAAACATGATTCCAAATGAATCTTAATATAGTATACCATTAAACCCAGCCTCTTTATTCATGGGTTTGAATTGTACTATATTAATTTTAAAATTTATATCTATAAATTAATTATAAATAAATTATGAATCATTTAAAAGAAAATGAAATATTTTCTGAAAAGATTTATTTTTTCTAAAAGATGATTTAGTCACTCTTTTCAAAAAAAATATAAAATTAGTTTTTACCACTTTTATAAAATTTCTATGAAAAAATTAACCTCATTTTTTAAATAACCATATTAAAAATTATATCTGGGTATTTTTCAAGATACCAATAAAATGTTTCATTTTTAGATGAATAGTGAAATATAATGAATTTTAATCCAAAATCCATTTTGTTTAAATTAATTTTAAAGTTAAATTATATTAAAAAATAGATTTAAAGTAACATTAAATCAATTATATATAAATTGATCAAATTTAGTCAATTTTAAATATTTTAATAAAGAATTTTTTATAGAAACATTTTAAATTTTTTATCTTTTTCTCTTTAAAAACCTGCTTTCTCGTTACATTTATAAAATTAATTTAAAATTAATATTTTCTACTTCACTAAACAGAATTTTGAATTCATTTCCCATATTTGTAAAAAATAATTTATATAACATAACATATTGAAGTTAAATTATTTAACAAAAAATAATAGTGAAAATAGTAAAAATTATTTACCATTGTTAAGTAAAACACTGGTTTACTAGGTGTTAAACTAAAGAGATTTATGTTTAAATTACTTAAAATCTTTCTAAAATCATTTTTATAAACCTATTTGTACCTTATAATGTTTAATGATCAATTATATTCCATTTTTACCCTATTGGCATGGGAAACATTTTCACAATCATCTTCTTTTTAAATATTCAAGTGTGCCACTCATATCACTTTTAAAAGCACACCCATATTCTCACTTATTCACATCAAAAAACAATTTTTTTTCATAGAATTCCTAACAAAATAATTAATCAAAATCTATTTCCTTATCCTAGAATCCTTATTTTTGGCTGAAATCCAAAGTAAGAAGTATTTTGTTACAAACCTAAGAATTTTACACGAAGAAGGGGTAACATTCTTCAATGATCATTTTTATTTAATTTCTTAATCCCCCTCTATTAAATATTATTAATTTTATATTATGTTATAACATAAGTATCTACCATATAATAAAACGTTTTTATGTTATATTAATTACATTAATCCATACCCACTTAAAGATAACGGTTTGAGAAATCATCATTCATGTGTATGGAGGACTACTAATTTGTGAACTGTTGTCATTCATTTTTCAATTAACACGTCTCACAATTTGGTATAATTATGGATATAATGTATATATATGATATTTATAATTTAATTATAGTTTTTTATTAATTATATCATGTATTATTTTGTTAGTTTCCATTCCTTAAGGTATATGATAATGCATCTCGTGTGTATGATGGACTGTTGTCCCGCGAAGTGATGTGATTCGTTGATCAATAATACATTACATGAAAGTTAATAAATATAAATTTTATTAATATATGTTATATAAATAGAATATTAATGATATTAATCAAACATTTAACTTTCTAAAAAGATAATATTTCATTTTCATTCTTTCCTTTTCAGTCACTTAAATATGATTACAGCGTTCGTGTACGTGTGGACTACCACCTTCATACAGTGATGTGACTCTATTTTCAACACAAAATAACATGGATGAAATATATATCCATATTTAAATAAATAATAATTTATATATGATATTATTATTATTTTTTATAGATAAAATATTACTTACCTCCTTTCCATAATGTTCATTAAAAAATGGAATCATTGCTCATGTGTGTATATGACCTACCGTCTACATGATCATAACATACTTCATTTTTCAGAACCATATTTCATGATTTTTCATAATGTATAATTTATTTATAATTATTATAATTATGAAATTATTTATATTCATTATATGATATAACTATACAATATACACAAGAACCATAACTTTTAGGAAAAATCTCATATGAGAAAACAAGGCATTTCACACCTAAAATAATGAAAATAATGACAGATTATTAATGAATGTGTGATAAAGAATTATAAAAAATAATATCTGATATTATATATATAAATATAATAATATGGATCTTTTATATGTTAATAAAATATTCTAATATTCTATATATAAGGTTAAATCAGGTTCAACCAAAATTAATCATGAGGAAAGGTAATTCATCTAAATTTACATTAATTGCAGAATATTGTAATGTTATGTAATTAATTTATTTTATAGTGTATATAATACCAATTTAAAATAAAATATAATGAAAAAATCATTATTAATTATATTTTAACATCAATGTGAATGATTTATTCGAAGGGTATTTGACTTGAAAATTTACAAGTGGTAATGAATTTCATATATCAATTTCATAAGTTGGGATAAATTAATTATTCATTATCTTTGATATTCTATTATTATGTATAAAGTTGATTTTTAATAAAGTATAAAGTATATAACCTTGGATTATGTGGATTTATATTTAATACGTAGAATATATTAATTTTTTAATTATCAATTCAAAAATATTATCTTTGAAAGGGATTATTTCATAATATAATTTTAATCATTATTATTTATATGTTAATTTATATTGATGTGTCATCCTAACATGGGTTCCACACACCGGTGCCCCAAGCAAGTTGGATACATGACAGTAGTCCTGCCTCCTCATATTCTAAAGGCTTCCAACTAGCATTGAACGTCTGATATCTGTCATGGAGAGAAAATTCCTTATTTATCAAAGTAGCTCAACATCAGAAAATGTTTAAAAATAAACCGAATGATATTACCAATACCATGGAAAACTATTATCAAATGATTACTAAAATAGGAAATAAAAAATCTAAACAAACCAAGGAAGGAATTATTTCATTATAAGTACTTTTAAAGTGTCAATATGAAAAAATTAAAAAAAAATACATTAACAATTCTCAAGAGGGTCTCGAATCACATCTGGTTCCCCCATCCATGATTCTTACGAAATCATCCATATATTAATGGACCTTTTCCCTTATCACATTTGGTAAATGTGAGTATATTCGATTAGAAATTAGAGAGCCCATGTAGGGTGTGAGTACAACTCAGAAGGCCACAACAAGTAATGTCTAAAACAATATCTTGTCAATAATAGTGTATGAAGTTTTATAATGAATAAAGAACAATTCATAAGTAATTAGATATCACAATTATTATTCATTAAATTAACAATATAAAACCATGGGTCCCTGAGGACCCTGAAACCCTCAATAACTTCTTTTCCTCAAATAAGAGTTTGAACAATATCATAATACCATTGTCAACATTTATCAATTTATTTCAAATATTATCCATGTTAAAAGGAACCATTGTCCAATTCCAACTCATGGGGTGTAGAATGTCATGTTTAACGCCTATTGGTATTTGGAGAATCCGACCCTATCCAAAACCTTAATGTATCATGGGTAATTAGATTCTCTATCCCTATCCCACAATTTCTATCTCATATGGGTATTTATATCCTTTTCCCCATTACACACTTATTTATACAAGGGTATTTGGAGCCTCATTCCATATCACATACAATCATACTCACATATTGGTATTTGGAGCCTCAACCCATGTCCCACTCTCATATCTTAAACAATGACACACATATATCACAAATATCACATCAATCTGGTTTAATCAATGTTGACTCCCTTTTTCTCTACTTTTCACAACATGGAATTCATTTATAATTTATCACAAAAACCTAGTTATTTAATTTAATTACACGGAATAAAACGAGAAAATCACTATTAATTATTTTTCAACATTTAACCATATATCCCATTAATGAATTCTCCAATTAATTAACCCAATTTCACAATTCAAATATCCCATCAACTAATTCAGAAAATAATTAATCTATTTCCACAATCCCAATATCTCATTAGTCTATTCAAAGATTAATTAATTCAATTCAAAAATCTCAAAATCCTATTAATTAATTGACTATTTAATTAATCCATTTCCTTAATTCCAATATTCCACTAATTAATTTAATAATTAATTAATCCAATTTACACAATCCCAATATTCCATTAATTATGTTACCAATTAATTAATCTCATTCCAATAATTGAACTATAATACTAACCCATTAATAAACTAATTCTATAACCCCATTAATCGATTAATCCAAAATTCCCTTAATTAATTATTTATATCAAATTAATAAATTCAATTTTATAAATTCAATTGCTAAACATTAAAAATAAATTATAAAATAACATAAAAGTAGTTGAAATTCATACATTAGTATTTTAATAATAAAACATATACCTCAAGATTTTTGATGATATATAAAAATGGAAATCCCCAATTTGAAGCAGAAAAAACCTAATCACAATGAAGAATGAGCTCTACATCGAAACCCTTTATGAAGGATTGAACAAATCAAGGTCAAAAAATCCTCGATATAAACCCATTGAAATATAAAGTAAAACATTTCACATTTTCTAGAAAGAGGTTTGAGAGAGGGAGATATCTAATTGGGAAGAAACCACATACCTAGTTTGGTTCAGATATCTCCACAGATCATCTATCTTCCATGAACAGAGTTTTGAGATCCTTATAATTAATCCAAGAATGTCCAAAAAAAGAGAAATCATTTGAGCACTGATAGAGGGGGGTTATGGATATAAAATGTGGGTTTATGAAATTTGAGGTGAATTTTCAGGGATTTAAAATCCCACAAACAAGGCTTTCGATAACAGTGCATCCTAACCATGCACCTCACCCATCGGTTTCACATAGTTATTTCTAAGAGGTTTGATAGTTGTGAAAAGACTGTGCTAGCTATGTGAATCCCCTCTACTGGGGATTACATTATTTTCTAGGCTGGAAACATAGTTCTGTCAAACCATGCACCAATAATGCACCGCCCTTCATTCTTCTACTCTAATTTCACATGAAAACTCCCCAAGGTGAAAACAAAACAAGAAATATTCAATAAAAGGAAAAAGTGTTATTTTAAATGAGATCAAAAAATATCTAGAAACGTTTGTTATCATATAATCTCCAAAATTTATAGTAGATTGTCCTCATTCCATACTCCCAATGATTAATAAAATTCTGCATCAAAAATTTCGGGCTACTAAGCCTTGATATCCGTTTCTCTATCCCATTTTCCCTCAATAAATTCCCCATATAGCTAAAATATATGAAATTTCATTAAATTTGTTTCCCCACAATTCCTTATCACTTTAATCCAGCACACATATCATTTTATCCTCAATAGAAGCATCTATCTCAATCTCATCATTATCCACATCGATCAAAAGAGAAGGGTTATGGTAATATCTCCAAAGTTGTTGCACACGAAAAAATTGTTCATGGGAATTTCTCTATATTGATGTGTAAGCGCCAAAGCATTTGAATAATAATTTGTTTCATGGAAATGCATGTATTACTATTTCTAACTTCATAAAATATGTAAGTATCAAGGAAATTTGATGATCATGATTTGACCATTATATGACCATTGATCAATATGACTATTTGAAACAATAATAATTTTTAATGGATAATTATTGTTTAAAATAGATATAATAACAGTTAAATAATTCAAAAAAAGAGTTGATGGCCTCTTTTAACAGACTTAGGCCATACGAATCCCACCTTCTGGAGCTTGAGATGGAGGTATAATTACTTGGATTTTATCTGGACCATGCCCAAGATGAGCTTAAACATGTTAAGTGTGAAATTAATCACCTCAGGGCGATGTTCAAGTAGATAGAAATCACCACCTGAGAAATATTGTCTAAGCCACCCCAACATTCTACCACCATTTCACACCTTACTTTTATGTCCTATTTAGGTGTTATAAGGGGAAATACAATAAGGCCTTAGTTACTTTGTGTAATCCTTTTTTATTAATAATATTATTATTTATTATTGCGGTAAAATGACCATCATTTCTGAATTTCAAATATCAAAATTAATATTGGATGAATGTTTAGTTTTTTTCTAAGAAGATTCATATTACAGATGAATATTAAAAAAATATTATTTCAAAATATTTTTTATACTATAAATAATTAATAATGTGAAATTATTTTCAAAAAATGGACATACATGGTTGTGATATGTAAATAAATTTAGAGTTTGATATGATCATATTAATTTTTAGTGAATACTAAATTATGAATAGTAATATTAAACTTATGAATATTAGTTTGACCAATGTGATTTTAAGCTCAACTATTTATGTATAAATATTATTTAAGCATCTCTAATGGTAATATGATATAATAGTATAGGTAAATTACTGATTTAGAAATTTTTTTTTATTTTTGTGGTAAATAGTTATTTTACATAAAATTAAAATATTTCATATTTAGAAAAGTATTTTCATAAAATGGAGTCCATTTTTTTATTCATAAAATTTATATTAGTTCGAGTGAATTTATGAGATTTTTATAAAGTGTTTTGTTTTTTGGTGAATAGTAGAAATATAGTTTTTTTAGTTTTCAGCATGTTTTATGACATAATAATGACATAATATGTATTTTAAAATTATTTTCAACTCATTTGGATTTAAATATTATCTTAAGATTCTCAATTTTTGAAAACCATAGGCACATACCCTAGGAAAGCCCATAGTTTTCAAATACCATAGATGAGGTGTCTTTGCAAATTAATAAAAAACTCCATATATTTAAATATAAATACCAAGACATTAAGTAGTTTTATTTCATTATAAATTAATTACACATTATGATTTGATAGTTTTAACTCCAAAGGTGTCATCTAAAAGTGTCCTCAATCCCTAAAGATCCTGATCCTAGATTTTTAGAAGTTACTCTTCAAGTTAAGGCAATTCTCAAATTCTCTTTTTTCTATTCGAGTTATCTTCTATGTGGTATGTCTGTCATGTTTCTATAAAATGTTATTATTTAAATTGTATTATGCACCTATACAATATTATGAGTATTTAAATAATGGTTTACCCTTCCCCACTCTCTGTTTAATGTTCTCTAAAACAATGTTTCATAGCCGTGATGATGTGGAATTTTTGTCTAAAAAATTCACTCTTTCTTCTATCAAGAAATTCACTTATTTTCATTATGATGAAACCCAAAACTACTTCATTTTCAAGTGAATTAATAAATAAATTTATATGATATATTTTATTATTTCATACATATAAATAAAAACCTTATTCTATTTTATGGTTTATGAATAACATAATATCATGCTTTTAAACAATTTTTAAAACATCACATTTTTGATATGAAACCTATTTTTAATGATGTTTTTGTTATTTATGAAATTTTTTATTATGATATATCAACATCAAATGAAAATAAATACATATTAATGGTGCACATTGATATCATACTAATTCATTGGGTGATTAAATTAATCTCTACAGATGACATGATTTATGATACCTTGGTGAATAATATTGGTAATTTTTATAACACCTTTGGGATGGTCCTTGGTGATATGATTATCAATGTTGAAATTAAATGTTTTATCCACATTTTAAAGATAATATTCAATTTATTATTATCATGGTATGTCACTTCTCATGTCTTTATGATGTTTTCATGTTTTTTTATTCACTCAAGTTCACTTTGAAACTGTTTCCCATGTTTCCCCTTACTAGTCCTTATTCTAACTCTTTCTATTGATTTATGTTCCCATGATATGAGATGTAGTAATTGTAATTTTAATTAACATTTATATAAGACTATCAAATTTATTAAATTAATTTCATATGTTTTCATGTATGATATACCTTTTTATCCAAGACAATAGACTTTAAAGATCCTATGTCTGTAAAATGTAATGAATAGTTATGTTATAAAAAGGTTGGATGCCATAGTTTGTATCAAAGTATATTATAGTTATTTGTGGATATTTGGATATGAAAAACTCAAGAATATCCCTATTGAAATGTTTAAATATAGAAAAACATCTTTTTATTTTGGTGAAATTTTAAATAAGTGGTTTCTAGAGAAATAAATCATTGTATAGATTTGAACAAGTCGATGTGGCTCTAGATCAGATGTTAATTGGGGTAAAACCAAAAAACACCTATTTGATCTAGAGTCAAATGTTTTCTGGTGGATGAAAATGAGTCTTTTTCACTTCTGGTTTTACTGTATAAGGGGATTTGTTAGGTTAACCACAAGCTTTTTATGAATCATTATAAAAGATTTATAGATAATTGTAATTGTTGTCAAAGAATAATATGTTTAAGAATTATGTTCAAAGAAATAAAAATACTTAAGATATAATATTCATAAATAAAATACGTTTATCACTAAGGTTTGATTATATTATAACATTTTGTGAAATAGGAGGAACCATGAAAATTGTGACCAAAATTGACCATCTGCTGACGACCATCTGATGGAATCCGAAATGGAATCATTTATGAGAATGGTAAGACAACTCACTCAAGTTATTAGAAATAACATGAATCAAGATGAGAGAACTTTTTCATCACAAAATATATCAAATTTATGTTGATTATTTTATACATTTATGACTCAAACTTTCTGTGGATCTACAGACCCATTGATTTCTAAATTGTGGATCAGCTCTTTCTAAAAGATAATTTATATACATTACTGTTCTGAACAAGAGAGGGTCACCCTAAGTATTTTCTTCTTATAGAGATAAGCTAATTATTCAAGGGAACTGATTTAAAACCTAAGGAAAAGAGTAGAGGATGAAGCTATGTAGTTGGACGAGTTCATATGGACCCTCTTCGATAAGTATTTCTCTCGTTTGATGAGAACAAAAATGGAGGAGTTTCTTGACCCGAATCCAAAGAAGAATGAATTTTTTGAATGCTATGAGATGAAATTTAAGAGGATTTTCCAATACACTTGATTATTTCATTGATCCTAATTCGAAGGTTGGTAGATTATTTTGTGGACTAATACCTCATTTGTGGAAGAATATATAAAACTGTGATTGTGATGGCTATGAGGTGATCATTTAGAGAGCTATGAATGTCGAACTAGAATTTGTTTAGACATAGTGGTATCATAAATAAAATTAATATAAAATATCTAGGTATCTAAGATTATGGATGACCATTGATCATGTAAGAGGAGGTAAGATAATGCAACTTGCCATGTGTAATAATTGAGGGAATGAGAATTTTTGGAACTGCCTGCTTGGGAGTGGGAAGTGATACAAGTGTGTAAGGGATGACCATATCACACCAAATTGTTTTAGTGAGGTGAAGTTTTAACTTCCCAAAACTAACAAAAAAGGGAAGACGGTTCATTCCGAACCTAAAGTCTAATGATTAAAGTGGGTGAAGCTTGGGCACTTTTCTAATCCCTGTTCAAATCCGAGGGCAGTAGAGGGGAATCACCATCAGCCTATGCAAAGGCCAAGGGAGCAAGGTCATGATTTTTATATAATATCAACTAATGGTGAATCTCCAAATTATGCGGTGATAGGTAATCTTGTTGTTCTCTCAAATCTAACAAGTACTTTAATTTATTCTAGTTATACACATTCCTTTATTTCCTCCATGTCTGAAAAAAATTAGAATCAAACCCTATATATTTAAAAGTTGAGTTATCAGTCAAGACATGTTTTAGGATTATCCAAGAATCATCAATGTTGAATGTACTCAAGTATTTAATTTATAGGGAATTATCTTATCACAAATATAAGTTTTATTCCTTTGTTGGAATTTGACATTATACTAGGGATGGACTAACTCTCAATGTATAATGCTTTGATGAAATGTAAAAGCAAGGAAACATCTATAGTCTTGAAGGGACATCCTAAAAATATCTTCCAAGGTTAGATATTTCAACTAGATAATTTTCTACAAGCACATACTATAGCCTTCTATAGAGAGTTGATCAGTGAAGAGGAAGAATAAAGAAATTAGAGTATAAGGAGAGAAAATTTCTGCATCGTCTAGGAATACATTGATGTATTTCTTGAGGAGTTACCCAGACCTCCCACCGAAAGAGAGGTCATGTTCTCTATCGAACTCCTACTTGGATATCATATGATATCAATGACCCAATAGAGGATAGAAAAAATGGATATAAAGGAATTAAAGAAAAAAATCCAAGATATTTGGGGAAAGGGTTTTATCCAATCTAGTGAATCTCATTGGGGAGCACCTATTCTCCTTGTGGAGAAGAAGGATTAATCAATACGACTATGCATTGATTATAGAAAACTGAATGGGATCATAGGGAATAACAAATACCATATTCCACAAATTGATGACTAATTTGACCAACTTCGTGGGTCTTTATTCTTCTCCACGATTGATCATCAATCTAGTTATCAATAATTGATGGTGAAGAAAGAGGATATTCTAGAAACCGCCTTCTAATAAAGATATGGGCATTATGAGTTTGTTTTTATGACCATAGAAATGAATTATTGACCCTCTATTTTTATGAATTTGATGAATGAATTCATTAAAAAATACGTTGAAAATCTTGCAATAGTTTTTATGGATGATATTATGATATATTCTAAAAGTGTTAAAGATTATGAGAATCATCTAAGGGTTATTTTTAAACTCTCCCAAAGGGGTGTATTTTTGGAATGTTCATAATCTTTTAGTTTTGGTTCCAAATGGTTTCTTTCTTGGGGAACATTGTAACCAATGATGGAATCACAGTTGAACTTGTAAAGAGAAAGGTTTTAGAGGAGTAGCCTCAACCTAGACAAAAACAAAGATTCATAGTTCCCTTGGATTAGAGGGATATTATATGTGGTTTCAGAAAAACATTTCACGAGTTTCTAATCCACTATACATGTTAAATTGGAAAGGTATTAAGTTAAATTGGACAAAGTAGTGTGAGGATGGTTTTCTAGAGATAGAGAAGAGATTATTTATTTCACCCATGTGATCTCTTCTCCCATGTGGAGAAGGATTCAATATTTTTAGTGATGCATCATTGAAAGGAAATGGGTGTGTTTTTATGTAAAATGAAATGGTGAGAGCTTATACATATTTATAGTTGAAGACTAATGAGAAGAACTATCCTACACATGATATGGAGCTGGCTATGGTTTTATGCTATGAAGATATGGAGTCACTATCTTTATGGGAAGTAGTGTGATATATACACAGACTGTCAATGTTTGAAGTCTATTTTCACACAAAAGGAATTGAAAATGATACATAGGAGATGGCATGAACTTTTTAAATACTATGATTGATCAATTCATTATGATTTGGGAAGAGAAAACAATGTCACTAATGCATTAAGTAGGAAATACCCTCTTGTTCTTTCCATGATGAGTATCAAAGGTGATCCCATGATCAAAAACCAAGTGAAACTATACAATGGAATTGTAAGGTAAGGGTAATCATCAACCTTATCCCAAATGATTTATCATCATTCATTATTAGAGAAGATAATTAATGATCCGAAAGAAGATCCTTTTCTATTGAAGAAATTTGAGGATATAAAGGATGATAAGTTTCCTATGTAAAATATTGATCAAGAAAATGTACTAAAGTTATTTACAAGACAATATGTGCCATCTATTTTGGAAATAAAAAAAGGTGATGATAGATTAATCACATAGATCTAATTTCTCTATACATAATGGAAGTATACAAATGTATTTGGACCTTCATGATAATTATTGGTGTAAAAATATGAAAATGGGGATTGGTGACTTCACTAAAATGTACCTAGTATATCACCAAGATAAGGTAGAGTGAGAACATCCAAAAGGTGTATTACAACCATTACCCATACTAGTGTGGATGTGGAACAATATCAATATAGGATTTGTCACTGGTCTCTTAAGAACATCAAAATGAAATAATTGGATATGGGTTATAGGGGAATGTCTCAAAAATACATCCCATTTTATTACAATTTAGGAATATTATACTCTTGGTCATATTTCCAGAAATTACATGAAGGAAGTGGTAAGGCTTCATGGAGTTCCACCTTCTATTGTATCTAATCGTGATCCAATGTTAACTAAAAAATTCTTGAGAAGTCTTCAACAAGATCTATGTATGGAATTAAATTTCAGTACAACCTATCACCCAAAAACTGATGGATAATCTGAATGTACTATTCAAAAACTCAAGGGAATAATGAGTACATGATAAATTTAATATAAAGATGTATAGGATCAACATATATCATTTGTTGACTTCCATTACAATAATAGTTTCCACTCAAGAATTTAAACATAACCCTATGATGCTCTATAAGGGAAGTGATATGGAACGTCTACTTGTTGGGATGAAGCTAGTGAGGGAAGGATTATTGGGCCTGATCTTGTGAAAGATATGACAAAAAAAGGTTATGCCATCCAAAAACACATTAATGCTACCCAAAGTCAGTAAAAGAGCTATGTAGAGAATAGTTAAATGGACATGGAGTTTGATGTTGGTGACAATGTATTTCTTCTAATGTCACCTTGGAGGAGTGTCATGAGGTTTGGGAAGAAAGGCAAGCTCATCCATTAATACATTGGCCCATATTAAGTCCTTGATAATGTAGGAGTAGTGGCCTATTAGCTTTCACTTCCTCAAAATCTAGAAATATTTCAGGATGTATTCCACATATACATATTGAGGAAGTACATAACTGGCCCGTCACTTGTACTAAATCTAGACGTGGTATGACTGGAAAATGAACTCTCTTATGACGGTCATTTAGTGGAGATATAGGTTAGTAGAGACAAGGTTATGAAAAACAATACTACCAACCACATTTAAGATATGTGGAGGAACGAAAATTATGACAAAGCCACATGGGAACTATAGGTGTCAATGTGGCAGAAGAACTGATACATTTTCTCTTCCACGTTTATGAGTTATGATTTTGGGGATGAAATTTCTTAAGGGGGGAAGAATGTGACGACCAAAACTTTTGAATAGTATTATTTTCCTAGAAATTTATAGCATACTATGTCATAATAAAAAAAAAAGTATAAATGAAATTTGACCATCAGGTTTTGACTGTTATATGACCATTGGTCAATATGACCATTGGAATCAATAATAATTTTTAACGAGTAAATATTTCTTAGTATATTAATAATAATGTATAATTAATGCAGAAAGAAGAGTCGATGATCTCATATAGTAGACTCGGACCATACAAAGCCCACCTTTCTGAGCATGTGAAGGAGGTAGCATCCCTAGTCTTTGCTCTGGACCAATCCCAAGATGAACATCAACATGTCATGCATTAACTTAATCTATTCTGGGGGACGTTCAAGTTAATAGAAATCACCACTTAGGAAATGTTTTCTGAGTCGGCCCAATATTATATCACCATTGAAAACCTTACTATTAGGTCCCATTCATGTGTTATAAGGGGATATGTAATGAGGCCTTAGTTACTTTATGTACTCCTTTTTTATAAATAAAATTGTTACTCTTTAATATGGTAAAATAACCATCATTTTTAATTTTCATATGTCAAAATAAATATAACATGATTGTTTAGTTTTTTTCTATGAAGATTCATATTATTGATGAATATTAAAAAAAATAGTTTTTCCAAATATATTTAATACTTTAAATAATTAATAATGTGAAATTATTTTCATAAAACAGACATATACAGCTTTGATTAGTATGAAATTTAGAGTCTGATAAGATCCACTTGATTTTTGGTGAATAGTAAATTTTTAATAGTAGTATTATATTTATGATATGTAATATTACCAATGGAATAGTAACATCACTTAAGTAATTATAAATTTTTTTTGGCACCATTAATAGTAATTTTTTATAATTGTATAAGTAAATAACTATTTTATAAATTAATAGTTATGTATTAGTATTTTTCACGTAAAGAGTGATTTTACTTAAAAATTAATTTTATCATGTTTAGAAAAATATTTTCATTAAATGGAGTAAATTTTTGAATTCCACACATCAATATTAGGGTAGGGTGAATTTATGAGAGTTTTATAAAATGTTTTGTTTTTTGGTGAATATTAAAAATGCAATTTTTGAGTATTCGATGACTTTAATGACATCATAATGATTTAATATGTATTATAAACTTTTTGTCAACTAATATGGATTAAAATATTATATGAGGTGTCTCAGGTGGCAAAAACGATGAGCAGGCCCATGGATTTTAAAAAACCACTGAGGAGGTGTCCTTGAAAATTAATAAAAAATTCCCTCTTTTCCATAATAATACCAATACATTTTTTAGTTTTATTTTATTTTAAATTCATTACCCTTGAAGATCTAATAGTTTTACTGTCACGTACATAACCTATTTTAGGGTTATTTTAAATTTATTTTCCACTCATGATTTGATTGGTGGTTTCCAAAGGTTTTATTGAGAATAGGTGAGTTTTCATGAATTGGGCCAAACTGCGAGGCCAATTCTAGATTTAAAAATAAATTTTGTTTCATTTATAACTTTTTAAAATTTTAATATTTATGACTCATTCTAACTGCTAATTGTTCTCCTGTGATATAGTATCCCCACATTTAAATTTGGGGCCTTTATAAATCCATAAGCATGGAGGATTTTTGTTTTTATTTGAGAATTGGGCCAACCCGAAGGCCTGTTTTCCAATTTTAAATTGTTACATTAATATATTAATTTCTTATTCATTAAAATGTATTTTTCAGTGATTCCACCTCCCTCTCGACCCTAAAAAGACCAGGCGCGCTCCCATTGCCTTTCCCCCCCACTTTGGAGATCTATTTCATCGCGATTTGGTGCTGACATTCTTGGGGTTTATAAAATCGGTCAGATTTGAGGAGGTAAGTTCATTCCATCATAACTCTCTCAATTATTACTCTTTTCCCCCCATTCCAATTCCTAAATTATCTCATAATCCCTGTTCTAACTTCCCCTAAATGGTTGGATATTTTTAAATTCATATTTTGGTGGAGTTTAGGTCGTTTTCTTCAAAATTATTTTGGGTAATGTTTCTCTTTTCAATTAGTCTCTTCTCCTTAGGGTTTCCACCGTATCTCAAGAGTTTATAGAATGTCCAGAACAAAGGGTTCGAACATATGGTCTTATTTGGTATCTTTTGGGTCAAATTTTTTGGTCTAGGTCTGGATTTATATTCCTTGACATGCGGCGGTGGTGCAGTTGATGTTTCGCACCATGTTTTGAGTGTTTCGGCATAAAAGGTAGGTGATTCCATGTGTAATCATTTCTAGATGAGTTAGTTGTTTGAATTACTTATTATGCATTTACTAATATGATTTGTGTTGTGCGGGAACTATTTATTTTGTATTTGGTAAACCATTTGTTTTTACAGTTTCATTTTAGTTTAAAAAATTGGGTGTTTTACATGTGCAACCCTTTGGGTATTGTTTGGGTGTGTTTTATAACATATGAAATTGGTTTAATAAATCTTGTTTGGGCTGAAAATTCTGATTTAGTAGGGTATTGGTGTGATATTAGGATTTAAAGAGGTTTCTTTTAATGGGTTTAAGGTGTAAATCCTTATTGTACTTCTTGAATGTGATTTTGAAAACGTGTGCTTTTCATGTGGATCTTTTGTGGTATTGTTTGAGGTGTTTTTATAACACATGGGGGTAGTATAATAAATATTTTTGGGGATGAAAATTATGTTTTGAATTTTTATTGGTGTGATTTTGTCCTTGAAATATGGTTTTGAAATTAGTTTTTTTTAAAAGATTTGGTACACTCTTTAGAATTGTTTTATGAAAGTTTTGAATGGTTTAATGATTTATGTAAGATGTGAAACCATATTGGAAAACTGTTTTGGATTGTTTATAATTTCAAATGGACCATTTTAAATGTTAATAGTTCTGTTATGTTATGTGTATCCTCTTGGAAATGTTTTATAAAAATGTTTAATGGATTTACTAAAATGTGAAAGAGGTGTGAACGTTATATGGGCTGTTTGTGTGAGTGCGATGTGAAAAGTGGATTTTGTTTATAAAAAGGGTTTTAGGAAACATCTAAGTGGGCTGTTATGTGATGTTTAGTATATTTTTAGGTATTTTATAAAATTGTTAAAGGATGTGTTGGATTGTGAAAGTTATGCAAAAAGTGTTGTGGGCTATTTTGGTGTGGGTTTGATTTCAAAATTCATTTGAATGAAAAGTGGACATTTGTGGCTTGTGTTGTATACATGTGGGCTGTTTGGTGAATTTATGATATGGAAATGATATTTTCATGTGAAATGTATATTCATTGACTTGTTGAAATTGTTTGAGCACAAAGGGAAAACCCGAGTATCTAGATGGGTGGGCATGTACTAGTATGCTAGTGATCCCGTGGGGTTTGGCCTCAGTTTCACTTAGAATGATGGACACTTACAACTCTATCTAAACTAAGATGATGATGATTGGGGACCAGTAGGTTATGGGTATGTTCCCTACTAGTGGCTCGTGCACGAAAACGAATATTTGTGATGATTACTCTCACCGAGATACGAGGTACCTGGGACCCACAGCTAGCTAGTGCCTAGGGGTTATTTCCCATTGCTTGTGCTCACTAGATATTTTGTGCTTACCGTCGGCATATGGTACATTTTGTTGGAAAATTCAGTAGCTTTGGTGTTTATTTTAAAAAGTGTTAATCCTTTAAAATAGCCCACTTGAAAACTGTTCTTATTCAATGTTGCAGCTTTTAGAAATTGTAACTAGCTTTTCATGTTTTTGAAAACATGCATGCTTTTCATCTTTAAATTCTTACTATATGGAATCTCATAGTGGTGGTATCCTATTGGTATTTGGCTCACACCCTACTTACACCCTTCGGTGTAAGTAGACTTGGTTATTTTGTTGTCGCGGGTTTGAGTATAACTTTTGTGCCAACAGTTCGGGTTTCCACCGATCATTCATGATGCGGTGTTGTGGAGATGGCTTGAGGAAGATGCCTCTTGCCATGTTGAGGTTCTTGGGCTGTCTTTTCTTGGGTTTGTACCATTGTAATTATCTTCAAACATTGTTTAAAATTGTGCAATTCAGTTCTGAATTTATTAAAAAGATGTTTCGGTTTGAAAAATCCAGATTTGGTTTCTTGGATTCATTTGATGTTTCAAGTATAAAAACTCAGGTAAATCATTCCCAATTTTCAGTTTTTGATACCCAGGTACTTGTGCCAGACTGTGGCGATCGGGGACCCCCTTCGGGACTTTCCACGGGTCAGGTCGGGTGCCGGTTTTTGCAGCGACCAGATTCAGTTCGTGACAAAATGGTATCAGAGGAGGTTCTGGTTAACTCTTTGGGTCATGTTATTTAGGGAACAGTCGGGATAGATTAGAGTTAGAATTGTTGGGACTTTGTAGTTCGGTTATGGGTAGTGTGCCTGATCACCACACCTCATGACGAGATTCTATTCACCAGGCGAAGTAGGGATTTATCTATGTTCTTTGTTTTTCTTGGTTTAATGATGATTAGGGGAAATGAAAAGAGAGTTGGGTTAATAGTCTCAGTGAGCTCACAGGGCCTGGCAAGCCATGTGGAGCTGGGGATATTCTATAGAACACTCTCTGTGATAGTGAAGTGATTGTAATATGGCCGCTAACCATATTTCCAATTCACCCACTGAAACTAGTTTCCTCTCAGATTGTTTTGTACTATAGTTTTGCAATCTTAGAACTTTTGTTATAAAAGGACTTGGTTTTAGGAAGTATAAATTTTTTTCTAAAATTATTTTCAAATAAATAAGGAATGGATTGATTTATGAAATGGTGGAATTGAATTTTTAGAATTGTTTTGAAATGGAAAATGGTGTTTTTACACCTCTTTTGAATGCAAGAACTATGTTGAAGTTGGTTTTGAAAAGTGTTTACAATAGAGTTTTCTAAACAATCAAAGAGTGTTTTAATGGGATGAGATGTTTGGAAATTGATGTGAATATATTAAAAGTGAGTTATTTTCTAAATGGTTGTGCATTTCTGAAATGTTTTGTAAGACGTGAGTTGGAATTTGATCTCGTGGTTAGCGGTTTTGAGAAAAAGGATGTCTTGGTTGACCATTTTGGTTTTGAAAAGTGGAAAGAATTTTTGTTTTAACCTTTGGTATTTTTATGAGAAACCACATGCATGGGGTTATATGGGAAGAGGTATTGTTGATGACATGACTAGATTAGTTTCGGGATGGATATGAGGATGGTGCCTAGTGTGGCATAGAAACATGCATGTGTAAGGGTCATGGGGTACCATTGGTGGATGTGCTAACCGTTGAACCATTTTTTTTTTCAAAGAAATGTTTTAAAAAAAAACATGATTTCTTGATGATTTTTTTGGGATGGTGTATATTATGTGTTTTCGGAAAATATTGATGTTGTGGGATGTTTTGAGTCTATGAACCCCTCCTGTTTGAACTGTGTTTTGGGTTTGGGTTTGGTCAGTAAGTTGTGTTGTAGGGACGGTTAGTGGACTCTTTTGAAAAATGTTTCGGGATGCCTTTACGATGGTTCCCTACATGTGTCTGGATCTGGTATGTGGTATATCTTGACCAATGGACTATCTTGGTTGGGTCCTTGGGTTCAACCATTGGATAAGGTACACCCCCATTAAAGGTTAGTGAATAATTGAAGTGCAACCCGGATTGTTTCACCGTTTGAAGACCCTCCAGTTGATCAATATGAGGAATCTTTTTCTTGAGATTTCCAGATTGAGTCTACACCAATTCCTTTCATTGATTTTTAGATCCTCTTATAATGGGATAGTGCTATTGGAAGGTTGAAAGAGACCTTAGTTTCTTAAGTTTCTTGATTCGTCGAAGGTGGATATGGTGTATGGTTGTTAGTGTGGATGATTGTCTCGATGGTGTCTAAGAGGGCCTTTGGGTTCTTCAAAGTTTCTTTGAATCATGAGTTCATGTTAAACCACTGGTGTGGGAAATATGGTCATGATAGGATATTGTGGCCACTTTCTATAATTGTGTGCTGTTTGGGGATGTTGTATAAGGTCCCTCTCCATGAATTGTTTATATTAGTTGAAATGGTCATGTTTGGTGATGCCTTATGATGTCATGTACTCGATTGACTGTATAGGTGAAAGTAGTGAAATACTTTGAGAGTCCCTGTTATGTTGGGAAAATGTCTCCCTTGTAAAAACATCAAAATCATCTATTTTAGAGGAATGTGAGTGTAGGTGTTCTTTACTTCTATTGTTTCTCACCTGAAGAAACAAGTTGTGATGTGTGTGTATCTTCTTAGCCCTTGTTTCGGTGAATATCGGGATAAGGTAAAGTGAGTTTGGAATGTGTTATGTCTAGAAAACTTATTTGGGACTGTGATGTAGTTTTTGGTGGCACCGAAAAGGAGAATTCTTATTCAGTGGGTTTCCAAATATTAACTACGAGGCCAAAGATGCTTCAATCATTTGAGCTCCAGCCATAGGTCTCGGAGAGAAGCTGGCTTGTAGTCAGGGGAAATCCCAGGGCCATTTAAACCCTTGTACACAGTCCTATCGTTAGTATGAAAGATGGGAATAGTTCAAACCTCTAGTTTTTTCATGGTTGAGCACATAGTTTTTGCACGTTTAGTAGTGGTCGTGTGCTAGGAAGCCATGTAGAAAGAATTATATTCATAGTTAGTGCACAGTTTCCCAATCCATGCGGACTAATCCTGCGCCCTTCCTAAATCTTTAATTTCTTTTTGGGTCTTTCTGTGTCGGCCCATGCTGGTCAGTTAAGATTGTCAGTTCTTTTGATGGGGAGACCCACTATGATTCTCATGAATGTTCCTTCATAAACATTTAATGGAATTATATCCCTTGTACTAGAGAGTATGTTTGGGCCTCCCAATATTAGTGTCTTGATTCTATCTCGGGAAAACAATTTAAGTTGTCTCTTATGGTGGGGAGCCCATTTGTGTCTCTTCATACGAGTAACTCATATTTTTTTTCCTTTGACTTGTCTGGAAAGTAGGTATTATCATTCGAAGATATCTAACTACCTACATATTCATTGGGTAAACATTGATATTGGAGAGTTTCCAATGGTTTAGTTATAGTAGAGAAGTGTAACCTTGTTCAATGATGTTGTTTTTTTGGGTAAATTGATTGAGTATTGTTCAGATTGTGTTTGAAGAGTTTTATTTTGGGATAATGCCTAAATGTACTTGATTGTTTCAGGAAAGTGGTGTAAGTTTGGTTTGTGAGAGTATTCCTTCCATCATTGATCACTGGAGGTGTTTTGACCTTTGGGGGTGAAACCTAGAAAGGGTGTACCTATTGGTTTCTCAGTTGGGTTTGGTTGTTTCTTTGACCTTGCTGTGACTTTCCGGGGTGGAAAGTTTTCAACGTGGGGAGAATTTTCACGTATGTAACCTATTTTAGGGTTATTTTAAATTTATTTTCCACTCATTATTTTTTTTGGTGGTTTCCAAAGGTTTTATTGAGGATAGGTGAGTTTTCATGAATTGGGCCAAACTACGAGCCCAATTCCAGATTTAAAAATAATTTTTGTTTCATTTATAACTTTTTCAATTTTTAATATTTTTGACACATTCAAACTCCTAATTGTTCTCCCTTGATATATCAACCCCAAAATTAAATTTGGGGCCTTTATAAATCCATATGCATGGGGGATTTTCGTTTTTATTTGAGAATTGGGCCAACCCGAAGGCCCATTTTCCAGTTTTAAATTGTTACATTAATTTATTAATATCTTATTCATTAAAATGGATTTTTCGTTGATTCCACCTCCCTCTTGACCCTAAGAAGCCCAGGCGCGCTCCCATTTCCTTTCCCCCCACATTGGAGATCTATTTCATCGCGATTTGGTGCTGAAAGTCTTGTGGTTTCTAAAATTGGGAAGATTTGACGATGTAAGTTCATTCCATAATAACTCTCTCAATTATTACTCTTTTCCCCCCATTCCAATTCCTACATTATCTCATAATCCCTGTTACAACTTCCCCTAAATGGTTTGATATTTTTAAATTCATATTCTTGTGGAGTTTAGGTCGTTTTATTCAAGATTATTTTGGGTAATGTTTCTCTTTTCAATTCTTCTCTTCTCCTTAGGGTTTCCACCTTATCTCAAGAGTTTATAGAATGTACAGAACATAGGGTTCGAAAATATGGTCTTCTTTGGTATATTTTGGGTCAATTTTGGTGGTCTAGGTCTGGATTTATATTCCTTGAGGTGCGGCGGTGGTGCAGTTGATGTTTCACACCATGTTTTGAGGGTTTCGGCATAAAAGGTAGGTGATTCCATGTGTAATCATTTCTAGATGAGTTAGTTTTCTTGAATTACTTATTATGCATTTACTAATATGCTGTGTGTTGTGCGGGAACTGTTTATTTTTTATTTGGTAAAGCATTAGTTTTTACAGTTTCATTTTAGTTTAAAAATTTGGTGTTTTACATGTGCAACCCTTTGGGTATTGTTTGGGTGTGTTTTATAACATATGAAATTGGTTTAATAAATCTTGTTTGGGCTAAAAATTCTGATTTAGAAGGGTATTGGTGTGACATTAGGATTTAAAGAGTTTTCTTTTATTGGGTTTAAGGTGTAAAGCCTTATTGTACTTATTGAAAGTGATTTTGAAAACGTGTGCTTTTCATGTGGATCTTTTGTGGTATTGTTTGAGGTGTTTTTATAACACATGGGGGTAGTTTAATAAATGTTTTTCGGGATAAAAATTCTGTTTTGAATTTTTATTGGTGTGATTTTTTCCTTGAAATATGGTTTTGAAATGAGTTTTTTTGTGAAAATATTTGGTACACTCTTTAGAATTGTTTTATGAAAGTTTTGAATGGTTTAATGATTTATGTAAGATGTGAAACCATATTGGAAAACTATTTTGGATTGTTTATACTTTCAAATGGACCATTTTAACTGTTAATAGTTCTGTTATGTTATGTGTATCCTCTTTGAAATGTTTTATAAAAATCTTTATTGGATTTACTAAAATGTGAAAGAGGTGTGAACGTTATATGGGCTGTTTCTGTGAGTGCGATGTGAAAAGTGGATTCTGTTTATAAAAAGGGTTTTAGGAAACATGTAAGTGGGATGTTATGTGATGTTTATTATATTTTTAGGTTTTTTTTAAAATTGTTAAAAGATGTGTTGGATTGTGAAAGTTATGCAAAAAGTGTTGTGGGCTATTTTGGTGTGGGTTTGATTTCAAAATGCATTAGAATGAAAAGTGGACTTTTGTGACTTGTGTTGTATACATGTGGGATGTTTGGTGAATTTATGATATAGAAATGATATTTTCATGTGAAATGAATATTCATTGACTTTTTGAAATTTTTTGAGCACAAAGGGAAAACTCGGGTATCTAGGTGGGTGGGCGTGTACTAGTATGCTAGTGATCCCGTGGGGTTTGGCCTCAGTTTCACTTAGCAATATTGACACTTACAACTCTAACTAAACTAAGATGAAGATGATTGGGTACCACTAGGTTATGGGTATGTTCCCTACTAGTGGCTTGTGCACGAGAATGGATATTTGTGATGGTTACTCTCACCGAGATACGAGGTACCTGAGACCCACAGCTAGCTAGTGCCTAGGGGTTATTTCCCATTGCTTGTGCTCACTGGATATTTTGTGCTTACCATCGGCATACGGTACATTTTGTTGGAAAATTCAGTAGCTTTGGTATTTATTTTAAAAAGTGTTAATCTTTTAAAATAGCCCACTTGAAAACTGTTCTTATTCAATGTTGCAGCTTTTAGAAATTGTAACTAGCTTTTCATGTTTTTGAAAACATTCATGCTTTTCATCATTAAATGCTTATTATATGGAATCTCTTAGTGGTGGTATCCTATTGGGCTTTGGCTAACACCCTACTTTCACCCTTGGGTGTAAGTAGACTTGGTTATTTTGTTGTCGCAGGTTTGGGAATAACTTTTGTGCCAACAGTCCAGGTTTCCACTGGTCATTCATGATGCAGTGTTGTGGAGATGGCTTGAGGAAGATGCCTCTTTCCATGTTGAGGTTCTTGGGATGTCTTTTCTTGGGTTTGTACCTTTGTAATTATCTTCAAACATTGTTTAAAATTGTGCAATTCAGTTCTGAATTTATTAAAAAGATGTTTCAGTTTGAAAAATCCAGATTTGGTTTCTTGGATTCATTTGATGTTTCAAGTATAAAAACTCTGGTAAATCGTTCCAAATTTTCAGTTTTTGATACCCTGGCACTTGTGCCAGCCCGTGGGGATCGGGAACGCCCTTCGGGACTTTCCACGGGTCGGGTCGGGTGCTGGTTGTTGCGGCAACCAGATTCGGTTCGTGACATTTACCTCCCAAATTTTCATCAAAACATCATGATCTGGATCCTAGAGTATTATATTTACTCTTCAAGTTATGAGAATTTTCAACTTCTCTTTTTTCCATTCAAGTTCACTTTTATGTGGTATGTCTTTAAATTTCCCATACCATGTAATTATGTCTATTTTATTATATACCTATAATATATTATAATTATATTATGAATATATAACCCATTTCTCCGATCTTTTTAATGTTTTGTAAAATCATGTTGCATAACAATTACGCTGCAAGAGTTTTGTCTCAAAATCTCCGTCTTTTTCCACTATAACTTATCATATATTCATAATGTTAATACACAAACCTATTTAATTTCTAGGGATATTAATCATGATATTAAAATTATATATTTTATTCTATAATTTAAATATATTAAATCCTCATTCCATTTTCATGAGTTTATAATGACCTAATAATCATGTTGTAAATAGCTTTTTAAAAAATCAGTATTTTGATATGGAACACATTTGTTTTATTCTCTTTGGGTTATTGATGAAATTTTTGGTTATTATATATGTAGATCACATTAAAATAGATACATACTAAGATTGTGTGTTGATATCACTAAAATTAAATGTTTAATGAAATTAATCTTCAGAGATGAAATGTTTTATTATACCTTGGTAAAAATCTCAGTAATTTTTACGACTCCTTGGGTATGGAACATGGAGATATGCTAATGATTGTATAAATGAGATGTTTTAGACACATTTTGAAGATAATATTCATGTTATTATTATAATTATATGGATATTCTCATTCCTTTATGTTATTTTCTCATGTTGTTATTGTATTTTATCAATTGCACATGTAAAATGTTTTCCCTATTTTCCCTTACTAGGCCTTATGCTCGGCCTTTTATTTTATGTGTGTTCCCAGGATATGAGATACACTTATTTTAATTAGGAAAAATATTTCTAGAGTAACTTCAACATGATCAAAATAATTTCATATGTTTCATATATTATGTACCTTTTTTTCAGGACACTAGAATTAAAGATCTTCTAATTGTAAAATGTAATGAAAAGTTATGTAATAAAGCGGTGGGATTCCATAGGAAAATCCAATCCATACAACACCAGAAAAATTCTCTCCACAACATCAAATAGTCAAATAAACCTAGGAACCATATTTACATGTCTCTATATCATGTAATGACCCAATATAGTTTACACTCAAAGGAAAATAAGACCACCAACTCTAAACATTACGGGCTGTTAACATCGATCAATATATGACATCACTATACAATGATACATATCCATTTGCTTCAAAATCATCTGAACCCAGGATGAATTCTCCTCTATGAGATTTAGTCCCAATATATATCAATCACCTTCCTTTTCCTAACATAGAGGTGATGGACACAGACTACCATAATGTTCCTCATATGGTTCCATCCGAATAGTTTCCTAATAACTGTTTTTATATGAGAATTCCATTAATGCTAGTTTCTTCTCCCAAGACCCACCTAAATTTAGGAAACACACCTGAATAATATCCCTTAGAACATGTATCGTACACTATGATTACCCATCTCTGTATGGGTGGAATGATGTATTTAGTAAAACCAAGGCACTAAGTGGTTTCTATAATCCCTTATAGAAGCATGATGTAAAACTGAAGTCAAAGTCTGAAAAAATATACATTTTCCTTCTATGAGGTGGAATTTTACATAGACATACAACTCTCCCAACCGATCTACTAATAAAGTATTTTTATAAAATAAAAATGATTTACCTTTGTAAACATATCCACAACCGAACAAATAGTGTCATTATTTCATGGTGTCCTTAGGAGAACCACTACAATGTACAGAGTAACATCATCCCACTACCATTTTGGAATTTTAAAAAACACTATTCATATACTATGCATTTGGTGTTCTACTTTCACAAGTTGATAGGTGTAGGATCCTGAAGAAAACCCTTCTATCTACATTTCTATGCCCCACCACCAAAACTATTATCGTAGGTCATGATAGATTTTGGCTAGACCTTGATGCATCAACCAATTAAAGGCAAGAATCAAAGGCAAAAACTCCTCCCATATCCTCGTAGGCACAACAATTTGATTCCTAAAATAGATGATATCATCTTCATCTATGGTAAAATCTAAAGGTCACCCCCACCTTAATTGATTTCCATCAACTCTAAAATTTAGGATTATCAGACTTCCTATATAAAATCAGGTTTATAAGTATATTCTCCACCGAAAATCATATGTGATTCATCCTCTCTGGACTCTCCGGAACCACAATATGCATCTCATCATGAAAATTCACCATTTTTGACTCATCACTAGACTTCTGAACAAACCGAGTCTATGTTTTAATGCTTCAAGAATTTACTAAATTGTTTCCTTTCTGTAGTGTTTGTTATATGTAAATATCCAATTACTACATATAATTAACCCATATTCACCACCATATATTAAAATATCACTATAAAATTTGTATATTTTAATCATTGAGGATTAGTGTACACAATAAATTTATATCCTAAATGATAATTCCACCAACACTACAAGGAATACATAACTATTCGTTTCTTGAGTTCATGGGTAGGGTATTTTTATTCATGTGGTCTCAAATCCCAAGACCCATACAACAAAACTCAATCTCCTTACCTCAACACTACTCCTAGACCATTTCTAGAAGCTTCACAAAACACCATATACACCTCACCTGGATCGGGTAGAATCAACACCAGTGTTGATGTAAATCGATTCATCATATCACGAAATCAATTATCACCTGAATTTTACCATTAAAGCATTATCCCATTCTTGTTCATGAATGAAGGTAGTGCTTACAAAAGGGTAAATCCATAGATGATCATATGTGAATACCCCTACAATAAGAGAAAACTATAGATAGAGAAAAATTTATTTGGCTTGTCCCAAGATAAAAGTTCATAAACATTCTCTTGGTACACATACACACCATACTCTAAAATTATATAACAAAAGAAGTGTATCTGATAAATCCAATAATAATATTTAGATATCTGGTATTATATTCAATGATCTATTAGAGTACTCAAGTTGATTCCAATATATTGGGAGATATCATCATGAGTCTTTGAGTACATCATTATGTAATCCAAAAACACTAATGGTGCGTTATTTAAACAAAAAACCATATAATGAACTCATAAAGTCTATAGTTGATTATGAAATAATTTTAAGGTATATCAAAAGGTATAACACTAAACATATAACAACCTGATCTCAATTTAATCTTAGAGAAAACACATGTTCCTCTCAGTTAGTTAAGAATATCTTTTATATATAGAAGAGAATATCAGTTATTTATAGTCAAATAGATCAAATTTTGTTAATAGATACATAGGTGTAGAGTCATGTCAGGATTTTTAGAAAAGAAAAACTATATAACCCCAGCGAGACAAACTCGTATATGTAAACACCTTATCCATCTACTATTCTAGTTGAGTCTTTAACCCTTTATACTATATTGGTGACATTATTTATGGTGAAACAGAACCTGTCTTATCCCCCAACATGAGATAAATTATAAATTGCATATATTTTTCATGTGATATCCCTGAGAATTATTCTGGAAAAATATATTGAAATATGTCCACTATATGTGGAAATACATAATGATTTACATTTATTTCATCCAATAATAGACTAGAATCTTGGGTAGTGATCCCCCTAATTTATGATGAGCAGACCTGCAATGACAAACTAGACGTCCCACTCTCCATAGTGATTATATTTTTTAACCTCAACAGACGTAAAATCCATTCTCTACTGGTAACAATCAATGTGGGCTTGGTATGATACTGAAAAGTTCATCCCCATAATTAGTTCCAAAACTAACATATCTAAAATGTAGATATCCTATAAAAAATGATACTCTCCAACCATGAGAGGAGATCCCTTTCACAAGAATATGTCTATCAACCGTACTCCCAAAGGTGTATTTATTGTCATATCTCATGTCAAAAACACCAATACCAGTCTCAAAACATTCATAATTTGTGCTGATATAAAATAATAAGTTGCATAAGTATTAAATAATGAATTAAAAATCATTGAATCTATAAGAATTGTACATCTAACTATTGATATTCCACACTAAATTTACAAAAGTGTTAGATAAACTAAATTAAATTGTCTTTACACCTTCCTTGAGATGTAGTATGAGTACCCTAGGCTGTATCACTCTATTGATACTAAAATTCTTTCCCATAAGCACCTCATCCACTACCACTACATCCTTGGCTATTAGAAATCCAACTCCCTGAAAGATATGATTTATATGATCCCATTCCCACACATTGATTCTACCTATCTTCAATATCAATACACACATGTAATGGGTTTCTAAAACACCTAAGAAGATATCCTATCTTCCCAAAATCTCTATACTCTACTGGTGGTAAGGGAAAAATTATATGATAGTGTCCAGACCAACCACATGGTAGAAAAGTAATTGGGTGAGATCCATAGAAATTTATCCACACCCTTGGACACTCTTCAATCCACTGATCTGGTCAACATTTTCATATAAAATATTCATACCCTTTTAATATGTAACACCTGATTATCCCAATAAAACAACATATTCCCCAATCTTAGCTATGAGAGCCCAATCCAACACCTCATCAAACATCTTCACTTGGAAGATATTAACATGGGACATAACATCACAATTATATTTTTCTAATAAATTCTTTTCCATCCTTGTCTCAACTCCTACCAATGATAGATAAAAGTGATTAAGGTCTATAAAATTACTAGTATAGTCCTTTATAAGAAAAATCATCTAAGATAAACACATGAGAATATTTTCCCTCTCACGTTTTTGTGCCTTTGGATAAAAGTGATATAGAAATTGATCTAAGGATTCTTTCCATTCCATACCCTCATCCCATCCATTCCAATCCTGAAAATCAAACTATTTCTTCTCTAATACATTCTTGAAGTAATTATCCATCATGAACTTCTTCTCAAAATGAGTATCCAAATGTTCCAATATAGTATGTGTAGACTCAATCTAGAACTCTACTACCATAGGTCAACCATCTTAATTAAAATACAGAGGGTATTATAACTCAAAATCCCAAATTAGGTTAGATAAACTCTTCACTAACCTATCTAGGTTTCTATCTGTAAACACATTTATTAATAAAATTTCTGTTAGAACTAATTTTTGAATCCTTCAATAGTAACTATCAAAATCTAATATTCCTCTACTGGTGGATCATTTCTAGCCATATCATATGGTAGTCCTACCAATAAACATAATCTTCTAGGCTTGTATCTATAATTCAAATAACACTATCCATGAAACATAATACAAAATTAACACATTTACATAATAGGGATCCAAAATAATCTGTGAAAATTATTACACCCCAAAACATTCTACATGGTCAAAACTAAGGTACTAGCACTAACATTAACCCTCCAACATCTAGATCATGGTTAATAAGGGTATATTATTCCTTATTATTCAATTTTCTAATTAGATTCCCATTTATTAACATTTTCCATCCTTTTATATCCTATAATTCCATTTTTTGAAACATTTTTAGTTCAATTACTAAAGCAAGAAAAACTTTTAAAATATTAACAACATACCAAAAATAGGATTTTTATTGTGTGTGCCTAAAATGATTCATGTCGCTATAAATCACATGTGAATAAAATTATTCATGTACTCTCAAATATTAATTCATAGAGGGTCACTAGAAAATTCTAATAAAATATCAGAAATAGTAAACACATCACACAATAAGTGCATCACATGAGGTTAAATAATATCCAATTCTAAAAAAATATCATTAACAACGATCCCTCCCATGGTACTTTGTTTTTATCCTCATATATAGGGTATATACTCTAATGACTATGCTCTTAAATTTTTTTACTCATCCTATTATCCCATTTACATTTACCAAATAAAAAAAAGAAAAGAAGGAAAATTAATTTTATACCACATTATAATATCCCAAAATGGGTTCCATACACTAGTTCCCCAATGTGGTTAGTTACATGACCTCATGTGTGCCTACACATATTCTATAGGTTACCATCTACCAGTGACGGATTATAAGAATCATGGGGATACTATAATCTCTTTATCAAAATAAAACTACATTGTAAAATGGACAAACAACAACCAAATGATATAACCAAGATCCCTAAAAACTTGTGTCACATGATGAATAAAATAGGAAATACAATATCCAAAACGTAAGTAGGAAATATGAATTCCATGTATGTGTAAAGGGTTAAAATTAAATACACAAAAATAAATAAATACACTAAAAAATTCGAATCGAGTCAGGAATAATGGCCAGTTCCCTCATCTTAGATCTATCCCAACTCAACCATCTAAAACTATTCCTTTTCCCTTGTCATGTTCTACAAACATTAAGTCTATTCATGTGTTGATTAGGATGCTCAAGTAGGGTGTGATTATAACTCAGTAGACTATCACCAATAGCATCTAAAACCATGTCTATTTAATAAAAAAATATATTTTTATAAAGAAAAAATTCCAATTCATATGTTAATTTTCATCACATTTATTATTCTTTATATTAATATTATAAACCCTTGAGTTCTTTAGGAGACCCAAATCCTCAATACCAACTTTAGCCTCTAACAGAGTCTAAACCATATCACAATACAATTATTAATATTTACCATTTCATTTCAAATCATATCACGACCAATTAGAACTGTTATCCAATGCCAATTCATGGGGGGTATAATGTGGTATCTAATACATTATAAGTATTTAAATCTTAGCCCATATCCCACACCTCAATAACTCATGGAAATTTGGAGACTCATCCCCTATCAAGTACTTCCATTGTCATATGGGAATTATTAGTGTCATCAATATTATTAAAACATGGCTATTTGGATCCACAGTACGTTTCCCACACTCATAACTAAAATAATCACACATATATCACATATATCACAAAGAAATATCACATATAAGATCAATCTACATTAATCATTAGTAAACCCATTTTTATTTAAATTTTATATCGTGAAATGCTTTTAAAATTCATCACAACAACAAATTTATTAAATTTAATTACATGGAAGAATACGAAAAAATCATAGTTAATCAATTTATAATCATTTAACCATATATCTCATTAATTTATTAACTAATTAATTAATGTAATTCCACAATTTCAATATCCCATTAATTGATGCAACAAATAGTTAATCCAATTCCAAAATCCCAATATCCCATTAATAAAATCTTAATTTAATTAATCCAATTCCACAATCCCAATTCACCATTAATTAGTTCACTAATTAATGAGTCCAACACTATATCCTTAATATACCATTAAATTATTCAATAGTTAATTAATCTAATTTAAAAATCCCGATATTCCATTAATTAATTTATTAATTAATGAGTCCCATTCCTCCAATTGGGAAATAATATGAACCCATCAATTGACCAATTATGTAACCCAGTAATCAATCTATCCCACAATCCATCAATTAATTAATCAACCAAATTAAATAATTATATTTAAAAAAATAAATTTCTAATCATTCAATAGAAATTATACAATTACATGCACGTAATTGCATTCAAGGCTCTAGGATTTTAATAATAAACCACCTAACATAAGATTGTTAATGACACTTTCCAACATAGATCCCCAATTTCAGGAAATACAACCACAATAATGACCATTAATGAGATCCTAATCCGAAACGTAAATCCATGATCAAACAAATCAGTATCCAATAATCTTTATCAGTAACATTTATATTAGTGGATATAACATTCATCTTTTATCAAAAAAAATGAGGTGGTATAGATAAATATCTAATATGGAAGAAACCACATAACAAAAGAGGTTCTAATCCATCAACGGATGTTTATTTCACCAAGATAGAAGGATGGGAAACCTTGAAATTTGTTCTAAAACCATTAAAAACAAGAGAGAATGTTTTAGGGATGATCTAGTGGTGTATTGATATAATATGGGTGTTTAAGAAATTTTATGTGAATTGTAAAGGGTTTCAAATATCACGTAAAAGGTTTCATTTTTGGGACATAGTGTTTTACCTAACTATTTTCACCTCACACAAGTGTGTCACACAGTTACTTCTAATAGGGAACATAGTCGGAAAAACCATGCAACAACCATGTGAATCCCTTCAACTTAGGTTTGCATAGTTTTATGGGATGAGTGAACAGTTTGGTCAAAATGTGTGTCAACTGTGAAATTCCCCTCTTCCTTAAAAATTGTATAATTTAACCAAAAACTCATAATGGTAATACCCAAATATGAAATACCCCTGATAATGAAAAATAGTACCCATAAAAGATCTCATTATATATTCATAAAATGTCGGGATCTTAAAATTTAATTATGTTATTCGATCATTGTTTGATAAAAAATTTAATTTTCTTATCCACTGGTTATTCATGATTTATTAAAGTAATTATATCTTTCATTAATCTTTTATACTTCAAATGATTGATAATTGGTCTTACGAAAATATAACTTTATTTCTCTCTCCAGTCAGAAATCAATTTTCATCAAAAGAAATATATTCCAAAATTGTTTTAAAATTGTTTTTAACTATTTATAAATTACATAAATAAGAAGTTTTTACCAATTTTATATTTTTAAAAATTGATAGAAAATTAATCTTCATGTCATTTTCAAAAAAATTACCATTATGCTTTTTCAGAAAAAGTGAAACGAATCGTTGTTTTAATGTTTATGATATATAAAAATTTCCAACCATCAGGACCAATAATTTTTTTAAATATTTCTTTATGACTTTTAAAAATATTTATAAAGAAATATATTTTCAATTCTTTTGGGAAATTTTTCTTTTATAATTTTATTTTCAAAATTAAATGTATTTTTCTCTCAAAAATGATTTTTAATATATTTTGATTGTATTTTTATTCATCAAATTCAATAACCCTTTATTATTACAAAAATGGATTTGTGTTGGTTTGATACTATCCTTAATATTTATATGGATTTCTGATGACCATTTTAGCGAAGAAAAGTATTGGAATTAACATTCTTGATTCATTTTTTTAGTCAATAAATTTCCATTGAAATATTAACATAACTATTATAATTCGAAAATATGTTTTCTCCCAAATATATATTTTATTTCCCTTTGATATATTAATTTATTATAATGATTATAACTTTTAAATAAGGTGTTCAATGTTTAATTTTATTTTATATTTTAGGAAATATTGATATATCCATATTCTTTACTCAATGAAAATAAGTGATGATAAAGAACATTAATCATGAAGAAATTGGATTATTGATATATGGGTAATTATTTGGACATATAATGACAGGTGATGCCCATGATTATTTATCCCCACATTGCATCATTAATATCATTAGGTTAATCAATAAGAAATAATTAATTATGTTTCTACATGTAGTTTTAAACCTTATTTTGAATGGCCTTGAGAGTAGAGATATAAAGATTACTGATATAATGAATTCCAATAATTAATCATTTCTTTCGTTATGATTTTTGTTATTATTATCCGAGATATTATCATAATGATATTTTTTCTGGATGCATATATTTTTTAATTTTATTGATTAACTGTAAACTATTTTTAGTTATATACCATTCTATATAGAATATTATACTTGAAATTATTATATTGATATTATCTATGGATGGACTTCTTTCTCAGTTCATTGATTATATGAAATGTCTATTTAGTTATTTCCCTTTTCCATATTGATTACTATTATTGATTCATTTTAACTTATTATATAATAAAACCTTAATAATCCTTTGAGATCACCCTTATTTTTTTACTTCAACTGGTATACATGATGTGCATTACAAATGATATATAATGATATTCAAGAGGGAATAATGATATTGTAGAAAAAAATTATTTTTTAATATTTCTTTTCAAAATAAATTTTAGAATCATGTATGTATCATGTTTACTAAGTCAACTAAACTATTTAGTATTTTAGGATGTGATTACTTAAATCTTATGCCAATGTGATAAATTAGAAACCGACTCTGGGATATTAGGGTTGGCATAACTTCCATGAATGATAGAAATCATAAATTTAACATATTGGAATCAAATACCAATGGATAGATCTTTTATCCCATAGAGGATGAGGTTTTATATATTATAAATACATGTGTACAAGGTTAAATACATATAATGTAAGCTGAAGTAGTAGTAAACTCTTTGAGAATGGATACAAGAAGGGTTAAATATGATTTTATTTGAGTTGGATAAGATATGTAATTCTGATATAGAGTTAGGGTTTTGAAAAAATGCATATGATATTAAAGATATTGGATTGGAGAAGTGAAAGATAAGTCTCTTTTTGAAACATAATATCATCAATAATTTTGAAAAAAAGGAAGATTCTCACTATGTTACATAACATGTTTTGATGATATGTACCAATTTTTTATTTTATAAAAGATATTTTGGGGGATCCATAAGATTTTTTTGAAGCTGGTACTATTATATTGTAATGGAAAAAGACAACATTCTGATGTGTTATATATTTATCGAATATTTCATGTTAATAGAGTATACATAATATATGACAACTAGAAGTTTTCACTAAAGTGAATGTTATAAAATCACCCAAGTGTATAATGATACTTATGATATTTTGATCTATATATAATTTCATTCTTATCAAACATAATATTTTGCAACTAATATGTAATATATTCTATTGGTATATAATATATCATCTATAAAAATTTGGAAAATGATTAGAGCCAATATAATATGTTTGATATATTAAATCAAAGATTTATATGTATGATATTTTAATTCTTAGAAAAATATTATTACTTTTAAAAAAATACAAGGATTCAAGATATTTAAGTCAGATTTTGTTGAGATATTAGTTCGGGAGTAAAATATCATGATTACTATTATAATCATGATTCAAAATTATTGTGGATTAATCGTGAATGATAATAATAATTTAGTGTCAAGAAATATAATGTCACGCCGAAGTTAAAATTGATTCATATATTCATGAACACATAGTGATAATAATATAGGCATCATGGAATGAGAAATATGAAATGGTTTTAGATATCACATGTAGAATAAATACAGTGTCTTTTGGTGATGTTGTAATTTATTTTTTTAATGATATTAGAAGTCCAAAGGGGTATAATTGAAGTGTCGAGATATTATAGTAAAAAAATCCAAGATATATGATAATAATATAATAAAAGGGTAGGAGAAAAACATAAATGATTTGATGTTAAAAATATATAATTAATATCCTAGAGAATATATCAAACCACAACGATTTTTATAAAAGGATCATAGGAATATGATCATTATTACATAGTCCATTAATAAATTGCACTTACATTGGGGATAATTAATCAAAGTGGGTTTTTATAAATTTGTCTAAGAAGTTGGTAATTATTTAAATATAGTTTGTACCATTTACTATAGAAGGTTCAAGGATATAACCTTTCTTATAGTTTTATCTTGGTAATAAAAGAGGAGTTTTCTATGTGAGGCATGGAAACCACCATACATTAGTGACATAGTCATCCATATTGAAGGACACTATAAATATAAATATTTTTCAAAAGGGCGTTTTCGATGTATTCACATCACAAAATATTAGGAATATCAAGGATCTATCATAAATAGAATAATGTTCTAAATCATATTAAAAATACAATTATATGTGGTGATACATCATGATTCATCTATTAGGGATACTATTTGTGATGGAAATATTTATGCATCAAAATAATATTTGTGATAGATTATAAATCACATCATTATTAATTTTCTTCAAATATTTTTGGAATTTAATTATGGGTTTTGTCACAAAAAGTACTTATTATAGATTTTTAATTCCTTATATCCCTATATTAGTGATGAAAATCATAATTCCCTATTAAATGAATCTCTATTAATATTTGTGTTATAGATTTAAGATTTTATCATAAATAATGTTAACGATGAACTTAAAAATTTGAAAATAACTCTAAATAAATAAATATAATGAAAATAAATTGAAATTAATATTTTCAATAAACGGGTTTATAAAAATTTAAACAAGAATAAGATAAAATAAATTCTTAAAAAATAATTGACTAATAATTTCATTAAAGATGTGTGTTCGATTAGGTTGAGTTAACTCTATCTAAAAACCACATGTAATTCACCGTATAAAATCTATCAAATTCTCAATCTATTAACTCTGATGCTTCTACAACAAATTATACTACTATTTATATTGGAATTTCACTTCTTCTTCTATGGATATTATCTATATAATGCATCCTGATATCATATCCAAACCTCATACTGTACAATAATTAATAACAATGGTCCCTTACATTATATTCTTGTGTAAAATTATGACAATGGATCAGCACCATGGTAACCTGTCAGAGTCGATCATGAACCAACACATATCACCCATCAATTCTCCTTACTGCTCATTTTCAGCCAAAACCATGAAACCTCATGAAAACATGAAGAAAACAAGGCCTCACCCCTGCCATTCATCATGATTGGACTCTCCTACAAATAATAATAATCTATATTATATATTTTCTAAAACCAAATAAATATAAGTGAAAAAAATTTAATAATTTATATTATGTCAATTTAAAAAATACCAACTATAATATATCACCATCTCTCTCAAAATGTTTCCTTAGTAATGCTATCAATGTAGATCCTCTTGTATACATCAACTAGATATATAACATACATAAATTTACAATATAAAATTAGTATTAGATATATATATTTTAAATAATATTACATAACAACAATGGATAGTGTGTACATAATGTTTGACTACAAACTCTAGGCATGACCACCTATCTCCCATGATTCTATTTAACACGATGTGATTTTATTTGGAGTTTCTATAGTACTTAGTTTTTGCATAATCCCTCCTATGTTTTGGCAAGGATGAAATGGGGTTTTGAAAGGAAAAAAATCCATCCAATGTAGTTAAAAATCCTATCTTCATATAAAAAATTTGATTATTAATTAAATGGATTAGAATGATTATGAATAAATCATCTATCCCACCCTCCCAAAAATAAAGGGTCTCATGATATCATCAATATCACACCAAAACTCATAACAATAATTTATAATATATTAAATTTTAAATTATATGATTTTAAAATAAAATAAAATATTTAGTAATATGTACCATCTCGGGTGAAAATATATGATAACAAAAGTCTCTAGAAACCTAATCCCATGAAAACTAAAATGTAGAAAAATATTTCATCAGAATAGTACATTCTGGAAAAATGGGGAGATGTGAAAATCTATGAAGATGAAAATAATTTATAACTCAATTAGTATATAAAACAAATTAAATTTAAATTTAATAAAATTAATATTTAAACTTACTTCCTCTATCGAGGATCAGAACAAGATATGAAAACCACTCAACAAATGGATCTAGAATCATCTGTTGCACTAGGAATTGAGCCCTATTATTATCTGGTTCATGTCAATACTATTAGTAGATAAACCAAGAGGATCAGTACTAGGTGGGTCATCCTCAATAAAGATATAAATCAACTAATTGAACTATGTTTAAATTTTTTTGATACACATAATATTTTTTTATCAAATTACTTATTCAATATGAGTATATAAATAATTTAAAAAACTATAAAACCACATTTTCTAATAAACTGATGGAAAACAATTTTACCTAAAAATAGTTATTAATACAGACATCCAATGTAATAAATTAAATATTACTTATCTAATATTATAATATTTATTAATTATGACTATAAATTCAAGGGAATAAATCATTATTACACATAATATTCCAATTCCTCAGTGCCAATATCTTTATCTTGATCATCAGCATTATAAATTTCAGCATGATATTATCAAAAATCATCTTTTGTTATTTAAAATTAATTGGGTATATCATCGATATTATAAGATAAATTATCCATTAAATTCTAGGTTTCTTCATCAATATCTATATATATTTGATTAAGAGATGTAATTGGATATATTTCTTAATAAAATTCATTATTTTTCACTTCAATTGAACCACATTAATTTTCCATATTATGTTTTTGGTAAATTAATTTTTCAGTACACTCCACCAATAATTTAAATTTATAAAATGAACATAGATATTTATAAATAGACTTAACATTATTTATGTTACAACATAAATGGAGATATTTCTCAATGATTATCATTATATTTAATTAAAATGACTCTATAACTTGGATAATCCTGAAACTCTTGATAAGTGTATAATCTAATAAAATTTAAATATTTTTATATAATTCTATCCTAGATAACATAATTTAATTTTTTATTCTATAATTCCATAAAATTAAACTTCACTTTATTTGTGATGGGTTAATTTTAAACAAACATCATTGCTCATTGTTTTTTATTCTCCATATGTGTATTTATGACATACATATTTATGAACAACATTTAGATTATAATATTTGACCAATTGGGATGGTGGGTTACTCAAGAGAGATAATACAATATATATACTAATTACATGTTGTGATACTGGAAAAAAATAAATAATAATTTATAAAATAACAAGTTTATTTCATATGGATGACCAAAAAAAATTTAACGTATATGTTTTTGAAATGAGTAGAAGTAATTAAGTTATGGTGGTTCATAATGAGATTCCAACATAATTTCGATTAATTTTTTTAGAAGGACATCATATAATCTATAAAATTAATAAACTAAAATATAATTTTAAATTATTATAAAAAATATTTGGAGATGTCTAATATATTACAAAAGTTGATTCATTTATTTAAAATTAAGAATAATTTATGTATGAGCTCTGCACTATTCTGAATATAAATGAAATATTTTAGGATAATCACCAAAAATAGACTAGGATTAGAAAATATTGAAAATATATGTTCTATGAAATAATTAATATTTACTTCATTGCGATCCATTCAATTATTTTTTGAGGTATATTCACATTGAAATCAATAATAGAAGAAATTTCAAATTGACACCTACAAACATGCATATGTAATTTACACTTCAATTTACACATTTTTACATACCTTCTTATTTAATTTTTTATTACTTATATTCAAATGGTACATTCATATAAACTATATTGGACCTCTATATTATTATTTATATAGAGAATTAAATATTAAATATTCTATAAAATCGAAGAAGGCTATTGAAAATAATTTTTTCCAATTTATATTAAATTAGAACGACGTATTTTTTTCAGAATACTATATCCTTCATAGAAATTACTTTTAGAAAAATGTATTTAATAAAATATGATATTTTGGTAAACAGATCCTAAATAAAAGAATTAATAAACCCTCAAAGAATAATTAGCAGTAATTTTTTAATTATAACATCTCAATCATTACATTTTGATCTAGTAATATAACTGTTTTTGGAATGTGGAAAAAATAATATGTATACACATATATTAACATGAAATATAATATCTAGTGACTAAATAATAAAGGAATTTCTTGAAAAATTACATAATATTTACTTTGGATTTATAAATTTTGTGATATATGATTTTCAAAATTACTGACGTTTTTTTATTCTTGAATATTTGTGAAATTTTTAATAATTCTTTTACATTCTGTTTAGTATTTCTATGTGTTTCCAACATGGTATGAAATATCCTATAAAAAGTTTCTTCTCAATATGAATTATATCTAGCATGTGAAGAAATTAAAAAATAAAATAAATAGGGATGGTCAAAAAATTCTTCACTTTATCCAATTTCGATATTCCCTAAAGCCGCATTTCTTATTAGTTAATGGTTGCTTTAATATTAATTAGAGGTAATGAATAGAAGATATATTTTTCCTGAAGACATTAGAGAACTACTGGATATCCACCTATTTTAATTATAACTATTGTAAAATTATTTATATTCCTTTAAAATGATAATCTGTAGGGTGAAATATCTGATGAATTGAAATCACAGTATTTTCTTAAATGTAAATGTTTAAACTATATTTTTTACCCATAAACAATGGACAGGAATTGATCCATGTGGACTCTATTTATAGAATATAACATATTCCATAAATTCATTGATTATTAAACTTAATGAATATTTTATTGTAACATTATATTACGAAATTGTATCATTTAAAATTTCACAATCCCATTATAATATAATTAACTCATTAATCAGTGTAATCTAATAAACAATGGCATTACTATTTTTATAATATGGTTTTAGTAACATAATATATCAATATATGGTCCCTTCATTAACATACAAGGAGGTAAGTTATACAATTCTATGAAAATAGACCAACACCAATATTGACTATTTTATGAATTTAATTGATAGAAACCATCGATAGAAAAAATTATAAATATTTCATGTTGTTGTGAATAAAATGATCGATGAATCTAATAAAAGTGTTTCCAAGAATTAATATGATAAGGTTTATTTAATCCTTCACTAATAGAAATATTGTATCTCTTCTATGTCATTAATAAATGTTTTTTTGTGAGACATAAAAAAACATTTCAAACAATGTGTAATTAGAAAAGGAATAAATAATTTAATAAGAAAAATACTGGTTTTCCTTATTATACCAATTTATACCTCAAATATCTACATATTTCATAAATAAAAAAATAACCATATTCACCATATTATATAATGAAATATTTAGAACAATCATGGCTATTATGATAACTGATACACAAATTATACACCAAATTCTTTAATTCATAGAAATTTACACGAAATATAATTTCTTCATGGAATAGAGATTTATGTAAAAGATATTTGATTGAAAATAATATCTGACATTTTAAAATATCATTTTATTTTCATAAAATTTCTAACAACTTGAAAATTGAATTTCATGTAATTGGGATATAATAAATCCTTACCATGTCTCAAAAAATCGTAAATATGAGATGGTTCCAATTTGGGTTATGAATTTTAAAAAATATTTTTTTTGTTTCTGGAAAATATGCGATAATAACAACAAACTCTATATTTTTAAATTGTTATGGATATAGAACCATATAATTTATATTTTCTCTGAAATTATAATCCTCGTATTGATATAAAACATCATAGTGTATTTGAAAAGCTTAAAAAATTAATTAAGCCCAACATTACCAAAAGTTTCAGATCTGCAAGGATCAAATTTAATAAAGAGACACTTAATTGTCCCTACTGAAACAATTATGGAATTTAATGATGAAAATGATATAAACGTTTCATTAACTTCAATGTGGAAAAATATTATCCTATTATTATATAGATATCTATATTGTCTTATCTAATAATGGCCTCAAAATAATTTTTTTCTCTATTTCAAAGATTTATAGTTTTATAAAAACCAAAAAACTACATTACTGAATAAAATTTTAAAAAGAGTTATTATGAAATTTAATTTACAAAATTGAACAATCATTTATTTTTTTCAATATATTATTTGTTATTTTTTTCTGTTTTCTTAATATTTAATTAGTTATTTTAAATTTAAAAACATTTTATAAAATATAAATGTGTAAATATTATAAAAAAATTTATAAATATTATGTTTTTCTATTTATTATGTTTTTTACTCATTTAATTTATTTTTTATAGTAATGATAATTTTTAAATAAATCATAGTAATTTTTAACTATTTTTAAATTAAATATTCAATAACATATGAGTATTTACCACACAAAAATATTTTTTATCAATTATACTACAAAATGTAATTATTATGGAGTGATAAATCCATCCCCAATAATACATATTATGATGTAGAATTATTATTTTAAATTATAAATGATCCTTGCTCACGTGGAACTATTTGTGATGGGATACATGTTCATCCAATTTAGTAATTTTTATACATTTAAAAAAATTCTTTTTATAAGTGTTTTAAGTTTTTTTACTTAAATAAAAATTAACTTAACTTATACTTTTCTTATATTTTGTTATTTTTTATTAGTAATTGTTTTTTAATAAGGCAATAAAATATTGAGAGTTAGACAATTAGTTTTTTGTATCAATTATTATAATTTTTTTAAATTTAAGAAAATTTATTAATTTTTAACAGATATCTATTATATTAGATTATATTTTATTACAGTACATTCTTTATTACATTATAGTGGATTATAATTAATTATCGTTCTATAAAAATTCCATTTGCCTTTAAATTTATAATTGAAATTAATTTATTTAAAATAATATTTATCATATTGTTATATTTGAATAAAATAAAAATAACAAATTTAATTACTTAAATGGATAAAATTTAATTTCTATAAATATTGAATTATATTACAATTTCTAATGTAAACTAATTTTATTATATATTTATTATTTTTCATTAAGTAGTTATTATTGGAATATTATAATCATTTTTCCTTAATTTGAAATTAAATTATATATTATTAGTTTTTTATAATAATAAAGATATTTTCAATTAATTATATTTTAAATTAATGATATTTATTTTTTATTTATTAATATTTATGAAAATTTTGTGTTCGAAGATTTTAGTAAATATTTATTATTTTATATTATTTTTCACTAAACTACATCTCACTAACATATTATAAACAATTAATTTGTATAATGTTATAAATTTTTACCTATAATATAAATTTAATAAAAATATTTAATCATTTTTTATTTTTAACATAAAAAAATAAAAAAAATATACAATAATAATATTTTTAATTAACTGAAATAATAAATCAATAATTAATATTATCAGTAATTTTAAATTATGTTAATTTATTAATATTTTATATTAAAATTCTAATAAATGTTAAAATAAATAACAAACCAATTAAATAAAAATAATTAATTACCTAAATGGTAAAGATAAATAATCCCCAACTAGAAATAACTACATGGTTTTAATGAATATTCAATAAATGGATTTAAATAAATACTGTTATACTGATGCCTACATCTCAAATAGAAAAAAAGGTAAAAATTAATTTTCTATAAAATAAAAAAACTACGAGTTTTGAAAAGGGTTTTAATTGAAATAAAGGTGTCTTGTGTGGGGCATGGTTGTGGTGTGAAACCCCATTTATAGTTTTATTTTTTTTGATGTACTTTTTGGAATGTAATTATCCAACCCAAAAGACCATTGTTTGGACTATTTTTTCTATAAATTACGATGCAATTTGTTTCTTGTGATGAGAATTTATGGAAGATGTTTCATCCATTGTAAACTATAACAGACATTATAATTTTCTTGATTATCCAAATTAAATTTATATTTGATAGATCCTATTGTAAATAATATACTTTAACATTATTTTTTGGTGGACCCCTCACAAATAACCTTATCCCGAGGAATATTTTCAATATAATCAATCTCATCCTAATTAAGACTTTCATGATATGTTTATTTGTGATGAAATCAATAGTTTGTCAGTTATAAGCCTCATACAAAGGTCATTTCTATTGAACCACTCATTCTTTCATAATTAAGGATCTTACATGAAATTTATTTTTGATATATTATATAGTTCATAAAAAATAGACTCTTTTTCAAATCAACAATTATGATGGAATGGATAATCTGTCTAAAAAATTTATCTCCTATAATAGTGCACACCTTATCGCTAAAAAATCAGATATATATTCCCTTAATGATACAAATTATTGTTTCTACAACAAATATATTTATAATGAACAATCAATTTCATTGAAAATCTACCCTTCTATCAACTACTTTTATTGTACTAATTGTCCCTCACAAATATTCCATCATAAATCGATAAATATCCTATAATATGTCAACATCATTAATGAATATATAATATCACATACTATTTAGTAATTATAGTGAGAGTAATAGATTACTTCTAAATAAGTACCACGATTCTTGTGCTTCTAAAAGGAAAACATTATCAACACCAATTTATATCCACTCTTAGTTTGGATCAGATAACAAAGTGTTATTAAACAATGACCAACAATTTCATATCGAAATAACAAGAAACTATTGAGTCTAATAAAAAATGATGATCAATATTAACTTTATATAATTTTTTAAATATGTAACAAATTAATATTAAATTTTATTAAAAATGTAATTAACATGTATAAGGTTCTAAAATAAATGATTTATGAGTATCATTTTATTATTTAGGAATTTGGAGAATGCACGAGGAAGAGGCATTCCGAAGTAGGGGCCTCTTCTGACTAAATATTCTTCAATTAAGTCATATACATTCTTTTATGAATATGTTCTTATATATTTTCATTATTCTATCACATTATTTAAGAATTTTTTCATTTGTCCTTATTTTCGATATATTAATAATACTTCCCCATAAAAACGTTTTCAAATGTCTTTTCACTTCACATATTTTAATGATTGGAAGTATATTTTTATCAATTTTCCATATTTAATAAATTTTTTCTATTATTCATCTATATTCATTTATATGATTTATTTAATACGTCATTTACATATTTTATTATAATTTTCCTTTTATTTATGGGATTCAATGTTGCATTTCTATTTCCCTCTTTTTTTCAATTTCCTTTTTCATTAAAATATTTATAAGGGTTTTTCGTGACTTAATCACTTTTCTTTGAGTCATAATATTATATCCTTTAATATATTCCTCTATTTTTGAGATATTTTTACCATATCCTTTGTAATATTACATCTTCTTTTCCTCTCTAGTGAAATTATATTTTCACATCCAATCATTTTAAAACTACCCAATAAGATTGAAAATTTATTTCACTTCATAATAATATATTTTTACTCTTTGATATTATATTTATTATTCATTACCATTATTTGATTTTAGAGTTCTATTACTTAAAATTATTTATGGATTACAATTTATAGATCACAATAGTTTCATTTCATTTTAATGAAGTTTAAATATGTTTTTGGTGAGATGAGATGACATAGAGATTCTTATATAATTGTTGTGGATTAATTTATTTGCATTGGATTTTATGCTTTAGTATATCTCCTTATGAATTTTAGTGATTGAGGTGGTATTATTTAACACCAAATACTTTTTTCAATGATGAAGCATTTTGTAAAATAATATGAAAAATACAATTGAAGATGTCCCTTAAAAATTATATTAATTTCCTGGGTAGTAAGAATGTCGTAGAAATATATATATATTTCATGATGAATATATGAATAACATGAATTATATTTAGAATTTTAATTTAAATGGTCTCATTTTTCACTTAAATCATTTCTAATTGAATGGAAAAAATAGACCAATCATCTATGATGAGGATCAATCTCAATACCACAAATTTGTGAGGTGGTATCCATCATATAGGAGATCCATATCACATAGCTTAGATATGAAATAGCTTGGATTGAGATAACTCTTTGATAGACTGTTGTGGTGGGAATATATAGTGCATGAAATGTGTTCCTGAGGATGCACATGGAGGTTCTAGAGCTACCAAATGCGGCAACATCATTTTATGAAGCACGTGAACAAAGTTTTTGGGGGTGACAACCCCATATGCATATTGAGAGGTTGGTAGAATAGATTATATTATTAAGGATAAATTGATAAGAGGCCCAAATGATATGTGACAATTGAGTGTAAGTACTTTATACCATCTTAAAATGATTCAAATATAACAATGTTTCTAAATTGAATTGATATCGATAATTAGATTAAATATTTACTTATTCTTTATCCTTTTATCCTAAAAATAATTCTATGGGTGTTTAAGAAAATAAGAAGTAGTGATATCTTTTATTGTGGTCATCTTCCATGATCATACTGATGGAATGAGGCATTTAGGATCAATATGAGGCCATGCATGCAATCAATGTACTGTATGCAAATGATCATTAGAAGAAGTTGATACCCATAAATATTATATTTATATATACATGATGTAGTTCATGAATCATTAATCCATGTATGGGTTTGTGTATTTAAAATGATGAGGGATTCAATTATTTTCTCATGATCAATTCCTCATGGAAGATGTTAGCAAAATTAAGATGGAATGATTTTCATCATAAAAATGTTTATGTATCTCCAAATACTCTGTAGTTTAAAATACAAAACACACAACATATTTATCAGTGTTATACAACTTTTTATTTATCATAAGTTAAGTAAATAATAGGAAGTACTTCCCATAAAAATCTAATAACTGATCTAAATGAAGGTTATTTCCAATTGACAGAGTGATCTTATTTTTTAAGAGAAATGCAAAGCCCTGTAAACTCAAATTTTTCTTTAAGATGAAGAAGGAATACAATGTTTTTTTATTATGTGAAGGGTAATAGTTTTGTGAGATAGTGTTTCGGTAATATAAACTCACATTATTTCAAGAAGAAACATCCACTAAGATACCAAATGAAGCACACAAAATTATATGAAGAAGAAATCACACACATAAGATCATTACTTGTGAAAATGAGAGGATTTACACTAATGATTAGTGTTTTGTGAAGAATATGATTCATGTATCTTTTCAAGTGCATGTGAAGGAAGTGAGTATGGTTTTTACTATTTCATGAAGGAGTATTATGCATGATGTAATAAAAAATACATCATGAATATGTGAATGCATGTATAATTGAATTCATAATCACTTATAGAAATAACCCAAATAGATTAGTAAACTGAAATTGCACATAAAACAATAAATAAACAATTGTTAGGTGTTATAGAGTTTTTTATAATAATTATATGCAATTTGGGCGTGAATTATCTTTATGAGATTGTGTGTATCAATTTCACACATATTAGTGAGGTTGAGAAATCATTTGAAAACATAAGAACTCTGGCTTGATTATATTTGAACTAAGGAAATTTATCAAATAAAAATGATTGGGAATATTTTACAAGAGATATAAAAACAATTAGTGGCTATTTAAGGTACCTTAATTATAATATAATCAAGTTTAATACTGAAATATTAGGGAGAAGAATCATCAAAACATCTTTTTATAGAGGGTCAAATGTTTTAAAGATAATAATAAATAGATTTTTATTTGGGGTATACAATGTTGTTAATGATGCCCAAGACTAGGGGATATAAACCATTGATAATAAGAGAACATGGTTAGAGGAATAACCAACTGAGTTAGAAGAGTTCTATTTCTGGGGTTACAACTAGTTTTAACAAGAGGATTGACTATTGTGGGTTTTTACTAATTTATATGAAAACTATTTTAATTAATAATATATTATAATGGAGAATCCATGTAAGGGGGTATAAACCAAATGGAATGGAGTATTTTTTGTTCCGAACCATATAAATATATTAGTTTCTATTTATTTTCTTTATGTATTTCATATAGGATACAATCATCCTAATAGGTTGTAGTGGATTGAGTGAAAATGGTGTAATTAAAAAAGAAACAAATTCATTAAAACAAGTCAAAAATGATTCTCCACATATTTGTGTGACTGACTAACCAATTCGGAACTTTAATTGGCATTAATGAAATGGTTCCACATCTAGATGGATCAAAATTACATGATTACATTATTATATTATATGCATATGAAGTGAAGGTATTAGTTTAAAATATCTTTATAAGTTATTCAAATATCATTTTCCTCCTCCAATCATAAAGTTATAAATGATTATGTTTTAATAAAGACTAATATAAAAAAGAAGAAATGAGTTTCAATGCACCATAAGAACTCACAGATAAAAGTGGGTCAAATACTAGATGATGAAACTCAGAGTAGTTATTTTTTAGTGATGTAATTTGATTATAATTCTCACGAATCATGTTAATTTTTTCATAAATATGTGTTCAATTTTTAAATCAATGAGAATTTAAAGAAAATTACTAAATAAGTGGTCAATTATAAAGTCATATTTTTAAAAGGTAATTTTGGTGAAAAATCATAACTTGAAGATAAAGGTAATTCATTGGAAGATGAATTAGGAAATAAGGCTAAAAATGAACCAGTTTCATAGAACATGAAAAAATTATTTAAGAGATTATTATTATGTAAAATAAACAAAACTATATTTTCAAATAAGAAAATGTAAAACCAGATTCATCATGTAATGAAAAATCATTCTTGGATTGAAGAGGAATTACAAAGTATTATGTGTGACCAGGATGTGAGAGAACTATTCTTAATGATGTTTTCCATGAACTATAAAATCTAAATAATATATATTTCGATATAGAATATGCTCAAATATAGGTTAAATTTAAAATAATTAAGGGTACTGATAAATACTTTACTAGGGGATAACCAATTTTACAATGTAGAGGCTCAAAAATTAAGATTTAGAATGAAGAAAAGATGAAATTTTTTGAAAATGAGACGAATGATATGAAATATAAATGTATTGAAATAGAAGTGAAACTAAGAGACATGGGAGTGAAACAACGTGAGACTTATCATGATATTGATGGAAAAAGTTAATCCTAGACATCATCTAATAAGAGTCCTATTAATGAAAATACATAATCTAGTGACTATAAGAGATTGATATTATCTAATGATATATCCATTTTATGCTCATTATATAAGGTAACCCTTAATCTTGTTAAATATATGAATACTAATACTATTTTGATGACTAGGGATGATTCCAATCTAAAATCTTGATAATCATGGGTGTATAAAAATTAAAAGAAACCAAATAAATTTACAAATAAATATGTAAATAATTACATGAATCTTTGTTCCCCAATAAAATCATAAAAGTGAAATTATGTTATAAAAATTTAAATGTTTATGAGGATATCTAGAATGTGTCACATAAGAATAAATCAGCATCTGTAGATACTCATTCAAATGTTGGAAATTTTGAAATAAGTAAACAATTTGTTTTCATAATTTTTCATTATATGAAAACTACACAATGTCTCTATTTTGTGGGACCTAAGATAAATTAAAGCAAAAAAAAAAACAAAAGTACAATTAATAGATTATTAATCTATCTATAAAAAATAGTTAGAAGTACAATAAAAATTTCTATGATTATCATAATAGAACTTGTCAATATTTTTATGATCACATTTATACACAAATCATGGAGAAAGCAGTTGTTTATGTTAATAAAATACAATAATAAATAGTGAAGAAGGTAACAAAAGAGTATTACAGGTTAAAAATGGGATGTCAAAATAGAATAAAATAGTTAATCAAACAACACCAAAGAAGTTTTTAATTAATGATATGAAGAGTGTCACACTAATGAAAAGATGCCCTTATTGTTGAAGGACAAGTCACATCATGGACCATTGTGAACTATCTATAAACAGAAATACTAATGAAAGAAATCTATAATGGAATAAATAATAATTTCAAAAAGGAAATAACATCATTTATATGGTGAAAGGAATATTTTATTATAAGTATGACATGTTTCAAAAAATAGAAATTTATTCGATGAAATAGATATGTTTGAAAGGTGTAATATGTCTACAAATCTACAAAAGAAATTATTGTCATGGCTTCCAAAATATAACGATTTCTTGATAAAAAAATGGAAACCACCAGTGACTTCTTATGATAAAATTTTAATAATAAAATGGAGTCAATAAATAAAATAAATACCAAGAATATTCTTAAACAATAGTTGATTGTCTAGAAAAAAATATTTGAATGAGGGTATAAATTTAACACCCCAGGTAAATAAGGAATATGACATTTTCATATTTATCCGTATTTGTGAATAAAATATTAATATGACTTTAAAGGGGACGCTATGCTCGATGGCGTACCCAACACGCAACAACGAGTTTCTTGGGAATCTTACGTTGCACTCTAATTATAAAATAATATTATTCTAAATGGTAGTTAACATGTAGCCGTTGTAATGGAGGGAATGGATAGAAATAACTAAAATATTATTATATATGTTCTTAAATATTTTTCCATTTATACAATAAAAGATAAAGGCTTAAAATACGGAAAGAATTCAATTTTAGGCGTATATGCCCTAGTTTTCACTAAAGGTTGACTTATCACCATTTGATGGAGAACCGTCATTAAATATAGTTTTGTTCACTCTTAAACATTCTTTTGGACCAAATAAAACTCTTATTAAGAATCGGGACATCGAAATTTACTTTGTGTAAATTTTTGGTATCTTTCCGATAAAGTTCTTTTTTTAATGAATAGTGTAAAATGTTGTATTTTAATTCAAAACCACTTTTTAATCTAATTTATTTATATGATTAGATTATATTTTGAATTGGTTTTAAAGTGAAATTAGAAAATATTTTTACCATTAAATCCAATAGTGGTCGTTGGAATCAATTTCACTTTGAAATCAGACTTAAACTAGTGTCAATCTTTTGATACTTGTTGTTTCATAAAACACGTTATTTGTCATGACAACGGGAATTAATTATTAAATTAATTAATGTGACTTATATGTTTTGAATTTTTTAAAACGGACTTCATTTTTGAATTCAGAATATCAAATATATCTTAGGGTAAATTTTTGGGATTTTTCTGAAAAACTTCAATTTTTGATGAATAGTGAAACCACTAAGTGGTACTTATAAAAACTGATTTTCCGTTTAAATGAAATTTTTCCATCATTGTGTTTTGATTTTCAAAAATCCGACATACATGGTTGTCATTAAGAAGTAAAATGTGGTTCAATGAGATTAAAATAATTTTTTGGTGAATAGTAACTTATTAAGTTTTTAATCGCGATTAGTGGTAATTAGTGTGGTTTAAGGTAAAAATAATGCTTTAATAAAATGAGATGAGCTTGAAACATGTCTTAACCTCATTGGTTGTATCATGTCCGACCAAGACAAGCCATGGGTCCACTTGGGGACCCCATGGATCCACTTTGGTTGGGAAATGTCATAAATAACATTTTATTTAATGTAATAGTAAAATTGACACAAACATGATATGTTTTACTAAAACAATTTTTAAGTGAGGTTATACAAGTCATATTTTTGATTATAAATATTCATTGGAAATATAAAAATATTTCCTACATCATAGTATTTTTTTTTATAATTTGTAGACATTATATAAATTTAATTATTTATGACATAATAATGATGCAGCGATGACATCATTATTTGATGATTTAAATAAAATGGAAAGATAATGTAAAATCTATGAACTACACATGTCCAAAACTTATTTGATGAGTTTATTTCTAAGCCTTATCACCTTATCCACGAATTATATCAATGTGGGACCTTTTGAAACCGAAACACATTTTCAAATAAAGTAATATTTCTTTACTTTCCAAAAGTCCCCCTCCTCTCCTCTTATAAAAGGCCCCCACCTCTACCTCATTTAACACACTCCTCAAGCCTTTGGCTCGGCCAACCCCTGCCCATTTACTCTCTCCACATCCCTATCCTCATCCTAGAGGATTCACTTTGGGCAGAATCCTTTCAAAGAAAGCCTTTAGGCTCAAATCAAAAAGAGTTACACTTTTAAAGGTAATTCACACTCTCATGTTCATTTGTTTTATTTTGCTTCTCCAACCCCATAAACTCTTTTTATTTACTTATTTTGTAACAAAACCAGTATCTTCAATATACTAGGATGTTTTTATAAGATTTATTCGAGCTACACTCTCACACAACTACATCAAATGGTTAAAGAACATACGGTTTCCGTGGATGGTGAAATTCTGCCTCCCGAAACGATGATTGTTCAATACTCATTTAACACCTTAAAAGGTGGACATTATGATGTCACTATTTTTATATATGATATATAATATGTTTATGTTTTATTTACGTTTCTGTATTTTTCATTTTTGTCTTACCTTTATGGCTTCCATTATGGGTATATGCGATATCTTCATTTAAGGAAGTGCGGACTACCGCCCCCTCAAAGTGATTTGATTCGTTAAATACCATATGTGGGACATATAAAGGATGGAACTATGATATTATATATGATATTATAATTTAATTATAATATATATTTATATCATTATTATTCCATTCTATAAAATATGAAATAGAAATGAAAGTAGCGTTCATGCGTACGTACGGCTTACCGTCTCCATGAACGGTGCATTTCATTTATTACCTCAAAATGATTATGTAATGTTATAAATGCATGCATGTACTGGATATATATGACATATATGATATCCAAATCATGAATATTATTCTGGATATAATAAACATTTGACCACACGAACAACATGTAATGGTAAGAAGTCCACTTTCGACTTAAGAACCAAATATCGAAAAAACAAAAATTATTAACTTAAATGTTTAAATAATGTTTATAACATGGAAATAAGTGATCTAATAGGAATAATGAACTAGAAAAAGGTTCTTAATAAAGTGGAAATTAACTCAAGTTTATTATTCAGGACGTTAAAGAACGATCGAGTCAAGTCGGACCCGAGGTAAGGGATCCTACACCTCTCTTTCTTTTTAAGTACATTCTTTTATGTCATTCCTTTTAAGCTCATATTTCTTATGATTGGGATGTTCTTTTATATTACTCCTACTGTACTTATTATGTTCATATGATGAGAGACCCTATTTCATCTCATCAATCCATTTTGAAAGTTTTGAGTGGCACCGTTAGGCTGTCGAATTTTCGTAAGGGATTTTTCATCTCACTTTTATTCCCGTGAGATTTATGATACATTTAGTGGTGAATGTACTGACCATTATTTTAATCATTGTGTAATATTCTTTCATTTATGAGTATTTACATCAATGATGTATTGTCCTTCTTTCACGGGGCGTATGTTTTGAAAGATACCCATGTCGGTAAGGGAACCTTTCACCCTCCTCTTTTTTAAAAGACTTCTTTTGTTGGGTATTTTAATTTACATATTGTTATGTTGGGATATGTTCTCATATACCCTTATTGATGTAAATTTTATGTCCAAGTGATGAGATACACTTTTTATCTTTCATCAACTCATTTTGATGTGATGCCGTTAGGCTGTCAAGGGAACTTTTTAACCCAATTTCGATTTCTTTGGGTTCAACATGTAGTCATTGAATATGTCATCCATTGAATATATGTGAATGTCCTTTTATTTTTTTACACTTAATATCCACTTATATTGGGTGTATTTATATTTGTCACAAATATTTTTTGAGATTTATTTGTCCTTAATTTAAGGATACCTTCTTTATAAGGGATTTCATCACATTTGACATTTCTATCGAGGGTTCATTGTTGTTATGCACCAATTCACTCTTATATGGTGTATATACTGTCCATTGGAGTATTATATCATGAATCCTTTTATTGTCATGATATTATAAAGTTCTGACTAAATGTTATTCCTCGATTATTGTATTCAAGTGTCTCTAATTTTGGTAAAACCCCTTTAACCAAAATATCGCTTTAAATGTTTTAATTATTTGTTCTTATTAATATCCATGTTTTCAAAATGGTTTTAAGGATTTATTTATATGGATATTAATGGTTTAAAATGTTAAAAGCTTCAAGGTGGTATGGGACACTTTGATTCAAAAATCTCTTTATTAAATGTTTTAAATTGTTTCTTTTTGAATGGATTCATTATTTCAATATCCTAAAATGTTATATTGTGATTGAAATGCGGAAATGTTATGTTTCCTTTATTCATGTTTATGTGATACGATTATGTTATGGTTCTTGGGCATTGTTATGAAGAACGGGTGGTTCCGTGATAAACTAAGGGCGGGTGAGCCCGATATAGCTCTCCAATGCATTGGGTAACATGAAGGAGTGAAACGTTAAGGTTTCTCCGAAGAGATTTAGGGAATATACTGTGATGGGTATTCCAAACGTAACCAAGAGGGTTACTCCCTACGTAAGAATGTTATGAATGCCTCAAGTTACCATTATGTCTTATGTTTTCTATGATTTATTCATGATTTGATATGACTATGTTTTATGGGTAAAGTATGATATCATTCTTATGTATTTATGAACTCATGTTTCCTTTCAATATTTTTATAACCCTTACTGAGCTTTTTATGCTCATCCCGAGTTTTTTAAATGTTTTTCACAGGTCAAGGGAAAGGTACATGATGTGATGATAGTGTCAAGGATGTGTCAAGAATGAATCTGTGTTTTATTTTAAATAGGTTTCCATTGATGGGAAGAATGAATATTGTCTTTTATGTAACCACTTTGTTTAAATGTGGAATGTAATGCAGGTTTCATGATCTAATTCTCTAAAACTCTAAACTTGAAAAGATCCTCAATGTGTAATCTTGTAATAACTCAAGATTAAGTAAGGTTTAAGGCTGGGGCCTTATAGTTGGTATCAGAGGTCGGTTTAGATAACTTTAGAGGTTAGGGTATTTTTTAAGCACAATTGACAATTACCATAATGGTTAGGATTTCAGAAAGAGTCTTAGTTTTAGATAAATTGAATGAGTAAGTATATCTTATTGTCTATATTACTCATTAGTACATGATAGTTTTGTTGATATACTCACACTGACCTTTTTGGTTTTAGTAAATGGCTGGATCTAGCAGGCACCAAAGTAACAGTGCATGTGAAGGAAACTGTGACAGTTTTTTGAGCAAGCAACTGAATGATATGGGAGCTGCAATGAGAACTCTTTTGATTATCCTCAACCAACTATCTGGAGTCATGATTGGCCACCTAAACCTTGGAGATTTCTCTAAGGCATCATATATTCAAGAATCAAATCCCTACGGAAGTACATGTAATAATCATAAAGGTAAGTGTGTTCAAAAACCTATGTGTCAAAGATGTGGAAAGAAACACCTAGGAAAATGTTTCAAAGGGACAGAAATATGCTATAGATGTGGAAATGAAGGTCATAAAGCAAGAACCTGCCATGGAAAAAGGAAGCATCCAGTTGACTCGAGGAAAGAAAAGAAGTTCTTTCTGAGGGATCAATTGAATGTTTTAAATGTGGTGTGCATGGTCATTATGCAAACACATGTCCTATGAAGAAGTTTCATGAATGGGGTCACCAAGAGCGTAACAATATTCGTTTACCAATACCTAATTCCATTCCAATTGAGGATGAAGAAACTGACAATGACCAATCAAAGGTATGTACTATTTCATGACTATTGTTTTCTTATTTTGGAATATTAGGATATGATTCATGATTTTGTTTGTAGGAAAGAGGTATTTTGGAATAAGTTGGAAAGGAATGGATAATGGATCATGAAGAATGTTGAATGAGTAAGATGTCAACATATGAGGTCTTGAAGAGTTAGGGTGAAATTCTTAAGAGTATTAAGTCTCTTTTGATGATGGGGTTACATTAGAAGACTTTTTATATTATGTGTAACCCTGATGTTTAATATAGGCAAATTTTATTCAAGTAATAGTTATCTTTTCTTTTGTGGACATAGTTATAAAGAACCATTTGGGTTTATATGATCCTTACTTTTGAGGTAATTATGGGTTACCATATGTTATGATTGAAGTGAAAGGCATGAGATAAAATTGTGGTTAAATTATGTTATGGTTATTTTTGGTGATTTTATCCCTTTTTGGGTAATGATTTGATAATTATATAGTTTTGGAAAAAGGACAACACGCAGACCGTGTGACAACCCGTCGCATCGGACAATGCTGCGGGAATCGAACCCACAACCAAGGTGCGACTGGTATTTATCGCCTACCACTGGACTACGTGAAGCCCCTGGTTAGTTTGACTGATTCTTTTTTAGTTATATGATTTTATGAATTAAGAGTAAGTGGATTTTGGAGGATATGTGATTAGGATAATTACTTTTCAATGTGAGACTTTAGGAGCAACTGATGTTGTTTGGAGATAAATGTTACTATTTAACTTGGAAGACTATGTGACTAAATCCTTCAAATATTTGGGTTTCAATCTTATATTGGTTTACTTTGAAGAATTTTATGGACAAATTGTTTATCGGATGGTCCTCATTGAACTTTGGGTTTTGTTGGACAAATTTTGGAGATTAAGAATAGATTTTCTTTTTATAAGGGGTTATCCTTTTCTGGATTATCTGATCTTGAACTAACCTTTTTGGTTTTGGTTTTGGTTGAAGCATAAAAACATGGGATGTATATAGTTCTCTTTTGGGGATTAGGTGATTCTCCAGAAGTTGATTATAGTACTCTTAATGCGAACAAGTCTCCCTAAATACTCATCTTTTGGAAAAAATATGAGTTTGACTAAGGAATCTAGTAAAAGTTGAAAGTCAACATGATAAGTGATTATGCTTCCTTATGAATAAATTCCTCAATAAAAAGTAACTTAAAACAAAAATGTTGTCTATTAACTTTTCCTACTGGGGAATCGAATACTGTTTAACCCATCACAAGTTTTTGATTTTCTCGTGGTTAACTTTCTCCTAAACATGTTTTCTATAATTCTCCATCAGAACATGACCCTTTGTTTTTTTCCTCCATGTCCATATTTTCATACTTGGAATCCTAGTATAGGATAACTCGGGTGACCTTTGTACTTATCTTTCTTTATTTTAAAGTGATTTTTTTTACCGACTCTTCTCCGATGTGGGACGTTCATGGATGTTTCCAAGCACAATTTTAAAATTGCGAGGATGCAATTCCCAAAAGGGGGGAAGGATGTAACACCCCAGGTAAATAAGGAATATGACATTTTCATATTTATCCATATTTGTGAATAAAATATTAATATGACTTTAAAGGGGACTCTATGCTCGATGGCGTACCCAACACGCAACAACGAGTTTCTTGGGAATCTTACATTGCACTCTAACCATAAAATAATATTATTCTAAATGGTAGTTAACATGTAGCCGTTGTAATGGCAGGAATGGATAGAAATAACTAATATATGATTATATATTTTCTTAAATATTTTTACACATATACAATAAAAGATAAAGGCTTAAAATACGGAAAGAATTCAATTTTAGGCGTATATGCCCTAGTTTTCACTAAAGGTTCACTTATCACCTTTTGATGGAGAACCGTCATTAAATATAGTTTTGTTCACTCTTAAACATTCTTTTGGACCAAATAAAACTCTTATTAAGAATCGGGACATCAAAATTTACTTTGTGTAAATTTTTGGTATCTTTCCGATAAAGTTCTTTTTTTAATGAATAATGTAAAATGTTGTATTTTAATTCAAAACCACTTTTTAATCTAATTTATTTATATGATTAGATTATATTTTGAATTGGTTTTAAAGTGAAATTAGAAAATATTTTTACCATTAAATCCAATAGTGGTCGTTGGAATCAATTTCACTTTGAAATCAGACTTAAACTAGTGTCAATCTTTTGATACTTATTGTTTCATAAAACACGCTATTTGTCATGACAACGGGAATTAATTATTAAATTAATTAATGTGACTTATATGTTTTGAATTTTTTAAAACGGACTTCATTTTTGAATTCAGAATATCAAATATAGCTTAGGGTGAATTTTTTGGATTTTTCTGAAAAACTTCAATTTTGGATAAATAGTGAAACCACTAAGTGGTACTTATAAAAACTGATTTTCCGTTTAAATGAAATTTTGCCATCATTGTGTTTTTATTTTCAAAAATCTGACATACATGGTTGTCATTAAGAAGTAAAATGTGGTTCAATGAGATTAAAATAATTTTATGGTGAATAGTAACTTATTTAGTTTTTAATCGCGATTAGTGGTAATTAGTGTGGTTTAAGGTAAAAATAATGCTTTAATAAAATGAGATGTGCTTGACACATGTCTTACCCTCATTGGTTGTATCATGGGCGACCAAGACAAGCCATGGGTCAACTTGGGGACCCCATGGATCCTCTTTGGTTGGGAAATGACATAAATAACTTTTTATTTAATGTAAAAGAAAAATTGACACAAACATGATATGTTTAACTAAAACAATTTTTAAGTGAGGTTATAAAAGTCATATTATTGACTATAAATATTCATTTGAAATCTAAAAAGATTTCCTACATCATAGTATTTTTTTTATAATTTTTAGACATTAAATAAATTAAATTATTTATGACATAATAATGATGCAGTGATGACATCATTATTTGACGATTTAAATAAAATGGAAAGATAATGTAAAATCTATGAACTACACATGTCCAAAACTTATTGGATGAGTTGATTTCGAAGACTTATCACCTTATCCACGAATTATATCAATGTGGGACCTTTTGAAACCGAAACACATTTTCAAATAAAGTAATATTTCTTAACTTTCCAAAAGTTCCCCTCCTCTCCTCTTATAAAAGGCCCCCACCTCTACCTCATTTAACACACTCCTCAAGCCTTTGGATCGACCAACCCCTGCCCATTTACTCTCTCCACATCCCTATCCTCATCCTAGAGGATTCCATTTGGGCAGAATCCTTTCAAAGGAAGGCTTTAGGCACAAATCAAAAGGAGTTACACTTTTAAAGGTAATTCACTCTCTCATGTTCATTTGTTTTATTTTTCTTCTCCAACCCCCTAAACTCTTTTTATTTACATCTTTTGTAACAACAACAGTATCTTCAATATACTAGGATGTTTTTATAAGATTTATTCGAGCTACACTCTCACACAACTACATCAAATGGTTAAATAACATACAGTTTCCGTGGATGGTGAAATTCTGCCTCCCGAAACGATGATTGTTCAATACTCATTTAACACCTTCAAAGGTGGCCATTATGATGTCACTATTTTTATATATGATATATAATATGTTTATGTTTTATTTACGCTTCTGTATTTTTCATTTTTGTCTTAGCTTTATGGCTTCCATTATGGGTATACGCGATATCTTCATTTAACGAAGTGCGGACAACCGCCCCCTCAAAGTGATTTGATTCGTTAAATACCATATGTGGGACGTATAAAGGATGGAACTACGATATTATATATGATATTATACTGTAATTATAATATACCTTTATATCATTGTTATTCCATTATATAAAATATGAAATAGAAATGAAAGTAGCGTTCATGCGTACGTACGGCTTACCGTCTCCATGAACGGTGCATTTCATTTCTTACCTCTAAATGATTATGTAATGTTATAAATGCATGAATGTACTGGATATATATGACATATATGATATCCAAATCATGAATATTATTCTAGATATAATAAAAATTTGACCACACGAACAACATGTAATGGTAAGAAGTCTACTTTCGACTTAAGAACCAAATATCGACAAAACAAACATTATTAACTTAAATGTTTACATAATGTTTATAACATGGAAATAAGTGATCTAATAGGAATAGTGAACTAGAAAAAGGTTCTTAATAAAGTGGAAATTAACTCAAGTTTATTATTCAGGACGTTAAAGAACGATCGAGTCAAGTCGGACCCTAGGTAAGGGATCCTACACCTCTCTTTCTTTTTAAGTACACTCTTTTATGTCATTCCTTTTAAGCTCATATTTCTTATGATTGGGATGTTCTTTTATATTACTCCTACTGTACTTATTATGTTCATATGATGAGAGACCCTATTTCCTCTCATCAATCCATTTTGAAAGTTTTGAGTGGCGCCGTTAGGCTGCCGAATTTTCGTAAGGGATTTTTCATCTCACTTTTATTCCCGTGAGATTTATGATACATTTAGTGGTGTATGTACTGACCATTATTTTACTCATTGTGTAATATTCTTTCAATTATGAGTATTTACATCAATGATGTATTGTCCTTCTTTCACAGGGCGTATGTTTTGAAAGATACCCATGTCGGTAAGGTAACCTTTCACCCTCCTCTTTTTTAAAAGACTTCTTTTGTTGGGTCTTTTAATTTACATATTGTTATGTTGGGATATGTTCTAATATACCCTTATTGATGTAAATTTTATGTCCAAGTGATGATATACACTTTTTATCTCTCATCAACTCATTTTGATGTGATGCCGTTAGGCTGTCAAGGGAACTTTTTAACCCAATTTCGATTTCTTTGGGTTCAACATGTAGTCATTGAATATGTCATCCATTGAATATATGTGAATTTCCTTTTATTGATTTACACTTAATATCCACTTATATTGGGTGTATTTATATTTTTCACACATATTTTTTGAGATATATTTGTCCTTAATTTAAGGATACCTTCTTTATAAGGGATTTCATCACATTTGACATTTCTATCGAGGGTTCATTGTTGTTATGCACCAATTCACTCTTATATGGTGTATATACTGTCCTTTGGAGTATTATATAATGAATAATTTTATTCTCATGATATTATAAAGTTCTGACTAAATGTTATTCCTCGATTATTGTATTCAAGTGTCTCTAATTTTGGTAAAACCCCTTTAACCAAAATATCGCTTTAAATGTTTTAATTATTTGTTCTTATTAATATCCATGTTTTCAAAATGGTTTTAAGGATTTATTTATATGGATATTAATGGTTTAAAATGTTAAAAGATTCAAGGTGGTATGGGACACTTTGATTCAAAAATCTCTTTATTAAATGTTTTAAATGGTTTCTTTTTGAATGGATTCATTATTTCAATATCCTAAAATGTTATATTGTGATTGAAATGTGGAAAGGTTATGTTTCCTTTATTCATGTTTATGTGATACGATTATGTTATGGTTCTTGGGCATTGTTATGAAGAACGGGTGGTTCCGTGATAAACTAAGGGCAGGTGAGCCCGATATAGCTCTCCAATGTATTGGGTAACGTGAAGGAGTGAAATGTTAAGGTTTCTCCGAAGATATTTATGGAATATACTGTGATGGGTATTCCAAACATAACCAAGAGGGTTACTCCCTACGTAAGAATGTTATGAATGCCTCAAGTTACCTTTATGTCTTATGTTTTCTATGATTTATTCATGATTTGATATGACTATGTTTTATGGGTAAAGTATGATATCATTCTTATGTATTTATGAACTCATGTTTCCTTTCCATATTTTTATAACCCTTACTGAGCTTTTTATGCTCATCCCAAGTTTTTTAAATGTTTTTCACAGGTCAAGGGAAAGGTACATGATGTGATGATAGTGTCAAGGATGTGTCAAGAAAGAATCCGTGTTTTATTTTAAATAGGTTTCCGTTGATGGGAAGAATGAATATTGTCTTTTATGTAACCACTTTGTATAAATGTGGAATGTAATGAAAGTTTCATGATCTAATTCTCTAAAACTCTAAACCTGAAAAGATCCTCAATGTGTAATCTTGTAATAACTCATGATTAAGTAAGGTTTAAGGCTGGGGCCTTATAATAAATATATAATGGTGATATAAAAATTAAATTTATATTTGAGAAAATGAAAAGAATCATACATCATCTAAGAATACAGTTGGGTTGAGAAGAAAATGCCATCAATGTTTCATTAATTAATAAGAATTTAGGTCCCTCCTTATTCCCTATTATTTTATGTACATTAGGCCAACATGTATGGAATTGAAGTAGATATAAGAGTCTATAACCTATGAAAAGATGTATGTATTTACCTTCATGTCCCCTATTAACATATATGAAATAGAAATAACATAATGTATCCCTTAAAGGGGAACATCCTTGAGAATAATTTTTTATTTTTAAAAAATATAGTGAATCTTGAAATCCTGGTATATTACAAACTTGAATAATTACATATAGAAATAAAAAAATCATCCATTATTCATAATTAATATAATAATATTAATAAGGTTGATTTATTGGATGATAAAAAGATGATATAAAGAGGGAGATACTTGTTCATTCACCTGAAACTTTTTATGTGTTTGTAAAAGTGTGTACAAGATCATATATTTCTTATCTTACCAGTAACTAAAATGTGAATCAAGAGTTTTTTAGAATTATTTTTCATACATGGTACATTACGGGCATCAGAAACATCATTTTTTATATATATCAAAGTTTATAAATTGTTTGATCTGATATAGAATTACATTTTATTAACAGGATATATTTTCTAAGAGAACCATGTGATATCATCACTCTCTCGGAATTGTTCAAGAGGAAAATTAATTTAATGTAGGAAAAACGTTATGGAAAAATTTGATGAGATGATAAGAACCCCACTTATCCTTTTGCATTTGATTATCAATAATGGGGAGAATGTTTTGAGCAAATACATTTCCTTTTAAATATGTGAGGTTATATTGACAACAAAATACAAAGGGAGAGATCATTAAGACCAAGTGTTGCATTTGATATTACTTTTGTGTCAATATGTTCCTGGTGAGATGAGATGTATTTATGATTCTTGTAGAATTGTTTTGGGTTCATTTAATTAGTCTTGATTTAATTCAATATAAATTATCATTTTGAATTTTTATGAATGATATGATGTTCTATAATGACAAAAACTTGTGTCAATGATGACACAATGTACAAAAAAATGATGAAGAAGAGAAGTTGTTGATTCCAATGAAAAATTCCATTATATCATATGGAATTAGAAGGCCATGATATATATATATATTAAAAAATATTTGAATAATATTGAGTTTTATTTTTGTAATTTTTATTTTTATTTTTCCTTTATTTTCATAAATATTTTTTAAGTGTTTGGGAAATATTGGCAGAAAATTCAAGGTGGCGAGCTAACTCAATCCCACACATGTGATTGGTGGCCTCAACCACATAGGAGAGCCATATCTCATAAATTAGTGGGGGTAGATCATGGTTATATCACATGAATACATACATAGTTGTGTTGGGTGCACATATGTCCCACATAGTGTGCACGAGCATCAACATGGAGATACTAGAGCCACCGTGTGTGATAATAAAGTGGTGTACGGTGTGTGTCTAAAGTTTTCTAGTTCCTAACCCAAGTAACACCATGAGAGGTAATAAGAACATATAAAATTTTTATGTTTCACACAATAAGTTTTTATATTGATGTGTTATATAGTAGAAATCATTATATTCACACATTTATATAACAACTGCATCTCGATTCAATTGATATTGAGTCACTAATCACCTATGCACCTCATCATCAACCTCTAGACCTCTAAGGATATCTATGGGAAATTGATACAATTAGAAAATTATTATATCCATGATTGTAGTCATATTCCATTATTATTATGACATAATAATATATTTATGTTTGATTTGAGGACTTGAATCTTATTTGTTCCTTCCATGCACATGATCATTCAATGAAGTTGATACTATTAAATTCTATATAAAGATACATTTTTTGTTCATGAATCTATAATTAATGGACAAGTTTGATCAATTTAAATTATAAGGGGTGTAATTATTTTTTCATTCAATACATCATAGAAGAATTCAATATCATGAAGAAAACATATTTTTCAGCAAAATATTGATTAAGTAACAATAAAAACCTCAGTGACATAAAATTTCCTATAAAAAATATATTATATAGAGTTGTAACACTAATTATTTATCAGTGGTTAAGGAGGTTCAAGATAGTCATGATCCCCCTATATATACCAAATAACATATACAAATAATAGATAAAACAAATTGAGATACAGTTCATAGTTTTCAGATGAAAAAGTAGAGCACCACGAACTCCATTGAGTCATGAAGAAGTGAAATGCCTACTACGTTATCTTTTCACGTGAAAAAATAGTTTTATGATAATGTTTATGATTAATATACTCCTAAGATATTCTATAAATCGCACTATAATTCTTGATGAGTAACTCATCCACTTAAGATAATTACTTGTGTAAATGAGAGGATTAATTTAATTGTTTGAAGATGAGATAAGAAGAATATTCATGTAGTTTATTAGTGTACGTGAAGGTCGTGAGATAAGTGTTTACTATTTCAAGAAGGACGATCATGAACAATTAATGATGAATATAGTGCATGAATAAATGAATGCATAATCCCCCAAGGAAATAACATTAACAGAATAAAAAATTGAGGTATCAGATAAAATATTAAAGAATGAAAAATAATGTGTACTTGGGTTTTTTCTCATGAATCCAGTTTAATTCATACATGAAGTATTATTTAGGAATTGTATGTTTCAATTAAACACTTATCAATGAGGTCTAGGAGTCATTTGATGAATAAATAATTTTAACATGAGTATTGTTGCACCAAAGAAATTTATCATATTAAGGTGATTAAAATTATTGTGCAAGACCAATAGACCAGATTAAGGGATACTTAATGTAATTTATGTTGTATAAAAGGAAATTTTATCTGGAAATAGTACTAGGAAGATCACTAAAAGAAATTCTATACTGGATCAGATCATTTAATGATGATAATAATGGGTTTATGATTAAGGGGTATAACTAGTCCTTGAAGAGACTCAAGACTGGGCGGGGGTATAAATAGTTGATAATTGGAGAAGAAGGTTAGGGGGTATAAACAACTGAGACATAAGGGTTAGATTATTGCGGGTATAAGTAGGATCAACTAGAGGATTAGGTTTAAGTTTTTATTACCAATTTATGGATAATCTATTATAATTTATATTGATAGTATAATGTAGAATTAATATTGGGGGATATCACAAACATGGAAAGGTTTAGTTACTGTCACCAAACCTTATAAATATTCTGTGATGGGTTTTATTTACGTTCTACATTGAAAATTGGATCCACTCATTCTAACATATTATAGTGGTTATAGTTAGAATGGTGTAAAAAAAGTAATATAATTCAATAAAGTTACTCACACCTGATTCACTTCCACCCATCTCAGTGTGAATGTATGATCAATTAGGCACTTCACAATTTTCTCATGAAACTGATTTTTGAGAAATTTATTTAAAAAGTTACATAAAAAATGTATTTTTATTATAACACAGTAAAAGATTTAAGAAAATTATCTTTATGATATGGATTATATTTTCCTCTCCAAATCAGAAAAATATATAAAATTTATAGTTATGATTCATTATTGGAACAAAAATTTATTTTATGATATATTTGTCATCAAATAAATTTAATTTCATTGAAATCATTCAATACACACAACCCCAGGTCCAAATAAAACAAAATATTATATACCACCAATCTGTTAAATTGATAGAGTGAATAGGAATAAACACTTCTTGAATATTATTTATAATTCTTTTAAATAAAGAAAATATATTAGTTAATAAGAACTAAAATTTTAGTGAAGACATTATATGCTTCAAAATACATTTTCCCCTCAAATTTTTTTAACTTTTGTGAGAACATTATATAATTATTTCCCCCATTTTAGAAATTTTAGTTTAAAAATATCAATTAATTTTTTAAATCATCATATTAAAATTATCATACGATGATTTTCTTTGGAGTTTTCTGAAATAGGTAATTGTTTTGTTGAATAGTAAAAATATTGACTTTTAATGAAATATCCATTTTTAAAGTACATTCAATGATCCATTTTTATTTAGATTGGTTTTAAAATTCAATTTGTTTTAAATTATTAAAAATAATGCCATTTATAATATTTTTATTAACATTATACACGGTGTTTGTATAAAAAAAATTCACACTTAAAATCCATTTTTCAAAAAACCATAATGCATTACATTTTGCAATATTATATTAAAATTAATTTTATTAAACTATATAATTTTATTATTTAATATTGGATTCAATATTTTGAATGGAAAGTATCAATTTATTAAAATATTTACATTTTTTCATTAGAAAGAGTAACCTTGGTAAATATTGGTCACTCTAGAACGGGTAAAATGGGTTAAACATGTTTAAAAAAAAGCGATGATGGTTTAAAATTTATCTAATAATACAATTTATATTATTTTATTAGTGGAGTTTATAAATATACATCCAATTTTACAATATATGACAACTTGGTTCCATTTTTCATTGATTATGACCTCTATATTATTTTCAAAAAATAATAAATACAAAATGTCCATCTGTTGAATTTAATATATAGAAATTTTTTACATCAGGATAAAAATAGGTTATATTATGATATAAACATTTACTTGAAGGATATATTACATTTTTTATTATAGTAATTTAGTTTAATTTTTTTGGTATTGATTAATTAAATGAAATTTTTACACAACCTCGGCACAATAATTATTATATTAATAGAAAACTAAAATTAATGATTTTAGAAGTATTTAATGTAATATAATTTGTTTCAATTATTAATCTCAAATAATTTATAAAATAATTATAACATATTTAGGACGATTTTAATGTTTATATTTTAATTATATAACTTTCTAGATGACTTTAATGTCAATGTAAATGAATAAATCCAAATAAATATATTAATGGTAATTTATAATAATGGATAATTTATTAAATGATTTAACTTTAATTAAGAATTTATCTTTATGAATTTTAATGGGACATAGTTTAAAATATATATCACGGTCCATTTTGATGTTACATTCTTTTTATGGAAAAATTCATTACCATAAAAGTGCAAAAAACATTGATATTAAGATAATTAAAAAAAGTATTAAAATTGATTAATACTAAGATATAAGTGTTGAAAATAAATTTATATGTGTATAAATATGATATGAATAAAATTTATTATCATATTTTCTTTTAAACTTATCAAATTTTAAACTCTTTATTGTAAAAATTAACTTATATTTATTTAACACTTTAAGTCATTCTGCTGGTTCCCCTCCCCTATATTATAAACATGAACATATTCTACTCTCGTCCTCACAAATTTCAAGAAATATATCCATGAATATAATAATCATAATACCTTTATAAATTTCTTCCCCATGTCCTATAGTTTCTTCATAATCCAAAATACAATCCTTTTAAGGCCTAAGTTGTTATAATATGGGTTCTCAATAAGGTGGTATAACTCTTAACTGAATAATTTAAATTTATTTTCTATTATATATCATTCAATAAAATAATATTAATCAAAAAATAATAACCTAAATTTATTAAAAATAATTAAATTTAATTATAAATATGAAATAACAATTATACATAATCTTTTCCATCAATATGGGAAGTGAATAAGAACTCATGCATACATCTAAAACATCGCCTCCTCATAGAGATATTATTCATTTCTTCTCACCATATTTTATGTAGGGTTATTATGGTAGATAATATTTTTATATAATATGTATATAATATCTCTATAAATTGGAAATTTTATTTACATTCTATTTATTCGATCATTGGAAAAATAAAATCAACGTTCATACGTACTTACGACCTACCATCTCCATAAAATTTGTTAATTATTTTTAAACTCTATCATTTAAAGATTCCATTATATATAAATAACATATATGATATTATTATCATGATTAAAATTATTTAAATTATAGAACTTTGATCAAATTAAAAGGACCGAAACTGTGAACTGAAACGTGCATAAAAAATGAAGCAGTTATAATCCAGAATAATGATTTTAATAAATAATTGTTAATAAAATAATGATAAGATACTGTAATTAAATCATACATGGGATAAATATATACATAAATATGGATATATATTTAATTTATAATAAATATATTTTTAATATCTGTATGTTTTAAATGTGAGTGGAGAAAGACGAGACGCCTGGTTAGGGGTTCTCTTCTCACTTTTGTTTCTATGAGACATACAACATATCTAATATTTTTTTCATTAATATACCCATTTTATTTTTTAAATCATGATTAAATTTATATTTATTTGATTTAATCATTCATTTGAAATTATATCTTTCATGGGGGTTATGATTCAAATGTTGGCAAAGATGTAAGGGTTTACATCACAATCTCATCCTTAATCAGAATTGTTTATGTTTATGTTTCCATAAAATGAATTATTTGATCATTATATATTATAACCTATATATTTTATTATAATATATTAATTTCCAGGGATATAAATTGTTATTACCAATTTTACATACATTGAAAATAAAAAAATACCAATGTAATAGTTTAATGAAAATTAATTTGTTTTTATACTAAGTCGGGAATATTTTTCTTCCATGTCAACAATTTATTTAATTTATATTCAAGAAATATTTTATAATTATAAAATAATTTATTAAATTAATTATTATCCTTGATTTAATTATATAAAATATTTTAACAGAATATTATTTTCATTTTCGAAACAGGGTACATTTTATCGATGGTTTAAAAAGAATCCTTGTTTTTAATAGCCACGACATGAATATAAAGATATAAATCATTACCTAACAATGATTTGATGTTTTATTACTTGTTTCCACATATATTTTAAAAAAACTAACACCATAATGTTTTGGAATTTTGTAGACTTTAATATGTGATATCAAAATGAAAGGGTATTTTATTATAGAAATATTATTGTGGTCCTTTAAAGCAACAAATCATTATCTCAATATTCTTTGATGAATAATATTATTTAATGATTTTATACTATAATTATACCATCTACCATATTTTTTTATTGATGGATCATGGTCATTTTATTTATAGATTATTGACATTTGATATGTTACTTCTTCAAATATAGATATTTATTTTTTTATTATGGCATGTTTATGATTTTTCTCTTTTTATTTGAATGACGAATTATTAGTACACATCATGTAAGGGTGGGGATGAAATTTATGAGGCCGATTGATGAATTAGTAAGTCTTAGGATACAAAAATGTTTGGGTATTTTTCTAGTACCTTTCCTATTTATATAGTATTTTTTGGCTTATGGAATTAGAAATATGTTTAAGATGTATAAAATTATGAATTAAATAATTATGAAACCAATTATTCAAATCCATTTGATTATTGGATATGTTATGATAAATATGGAAAAGTTTCATTCTCATGTGATAATTTACATGGAAATATCTGGTCATCATTTATACCTACAATATATTACATAATGCGGAAGTTATTGATTGAATAAAATATGTTTTGAGTTATTTACCATTCCATATTTATTATTACTTATTTATTCTGTGAAAGATTATGTTGTACGTATTCTCATACTGAGCATCTAATATCACCACTTTATTATGATTCATTTCCCTATGATTCTAGGAAGTATACGATGAATGATTTTCAATGATATTATTGAGTGAATAATTATGCTCCCAAATAAAATATTATGTTGTATTTAATTACTTCAATGGTAATGTTTGATTTTAGTCTGTATCTAGTTTACAATGACAACTAAACGATTATATCATTTAGTATACTATAAATTTTATCTAGTGTAAATGTAATTAGGTGACCTCCATATCTAGGATACAATGGTAGTGGTTTTTTAGATTAATGAAACTATAAATTCTTTGATGATATTTTTATTTTGGTTGATCATGTTTGGGTATCAACATATCCAATTCATGATTTAATTTTATGTGACTTAACTGGATGATTTTATAGAACTCATTTCGTTTCTATGGTATTTTGATGATCATAAAAAAGTATTGATTTCATTTGGAAAATATATATATAGTTTTTCATTATATAACAGCTGGGTTTGATATATCCCTCTAATGCATTGGTTTAGGATTTATATTTCATAAGATAATTATATTAAATGAGGACATGATCATGGTTACCTTTGATGAAATAATCATTCCAAGTCATAATGATGTTTAGATTTGTTCAAAAAATTATGTGTGTCAATGATTTTGGTTATGTACAATCAAATAATTATGCATGTGTTCGATTTATATTAATTACTATCATAATGCTTTTATTTTCTATGATTCTATTTGTGCACAATTCTATGTTATTCTCCATGGTTCATGATTATTATTTCAAATATCCATATTATTTTTTTAATGGTATATATCTTCATTCATAATGATCCTTTAGATGTTATAGGTTTATATTTTATGATTTATGTTATAATATCAGGTCTTATGGAAAACTATTATTATTCCATGTTCTTTTAATGAGATATTTTACCCATGTTTGTTTTTTCCACATGTTTATGATTTCATCCTCCATGACTAACTTATATGTTATTTTTCATATGGAATTTTCGAACATATATATAATTATGATTTCTCATTTCCCTAGAAGTTTATATTAAAAGATATATGTAGGATTAATTAATGCATTTATTCTTTTAGGATCGACGATGAAGAACTAATTCATTATGATATGGTATTGTAGCTAAATGAAAAATACAATAAACCCTTGGTTCATAGTTGTGTGTTTTAATATTGGTATGATATGTAAAATGTTGTATATGTTTTTGTGATATCTCTGATAGAATCAGATTAACTATGATTTTATTTATTTATATATTAAGATTATGGTGTTTAGCATTAGGGTTACATTAGTCCTCATGGATGAAATCTAATTCACATAAATACGACATAGTGATCAGTAAAATAAAACTATGTTAAGTTAAAAAATAATTTACGATTTATTTTAAATAATTTTCATGCATGTTTTTTCAAACCATATTGTAGTTTAAATACCAGTATTTAAAAATAAAATTTTTTTTATCAATGAAATTTGTCCTTGTTTTGAAAACTCTAGGAACTATGATGTTTTTAAATATAATATGTCTTTGTTTTATAAAAATTATATTTTTTTATTTATTTATTAAAAATATTAATCCGAATGTGATGAAAGTGGACATGATACCAATAATAGGTTTTATAGAAAACAAAATTTATCCCAACAAAGTAGAAAACATCAAAAAAATTTGTTTTACCTTAATATCATTAAATATATTTGGAATGAATAAAATAATTTAATTATAACATATCTATTCACTTTTTATTTTTCATGTGTAATATCCTAGAAACAATCTTGATATTGATAATTGAGGAAAAGGTAAGGGGGTACTTCCTTTTTAGGTATCCATGGGTCGAGTGAATCTCTCAATTCAAGGGAAGTATCCTTTACACTTCATGAATTTATATAACAATTCGTTTAAGAGAGAGAGAGTGAAGGTGTGGGAACGTCAGATTAAAGGAGTTTCAGATATTGGTTGAGAGTTTCACACACCCAAAAATATGAACCTATTTATATAAACCATCCAAATATTATTTATAGAGTACAAAAAAATCTAAATTTTTTTTATACCAATGATATTTTTCAAAAAAAAAGTCATAACATCACATTATTGTGAATCATTTTATAATGTATAAAAATGGATTTAACCATTAAAGATCCTCTAAATTATCATTGTATGACAATAAATTAAAAATAAATAAATTTAGTAGGATAATAAGGAAAACAAATGTGTCATTGAATAACATATAAAAATCCATCAAAAACACCATGATGTAGATATATTCAATATAAAATGGTATTACCTAGAACATACTAGAATGTTGTCTAAACCCATATACCATAGTATTTACATTAGATCATATTTCCATCACATTTTAAATTTTTTATGTCAAAATAGTATTTAGAGGAAATATGGAATTAATAATACATATTAAAGTTATATCCATTATGGACATAAGTACCATATATCCATTATTTTGATCTAAAATGTGTTTTTATATATAATTTCTTATATTTGAACTTGATATAAATTCGTATAAATTATTAAAAAAGAATAATATTTTTTATTACATTACATAAAAGAAACACAAGATTTTATACTTTCTAATTTTAATTCCTTTCAAAAATTCTAATTTCAAATTATTTAGTAGTATTGATGTCTCTTAATGACTAATTTGTTATCTTATAAAACGATTGAGAGATGTAGATCCATTATTTTAAATTTATTCATGAATATATCCCAATTTTTTTGTCATATTACAATGAAATAAAATAATAACTAAGACCAATTCTCCCCATGTAATAAGATCATTATTTTTATAGAAAATATTTTTTATTTCTTGAATATTTATTAAACATATGTTGAGACTTAAATATTATTTTAATTTATTATTATGACGATTTTAATTTCACATAAAAAACTTATTGATTTTTGTTTAAGGTACTCAATTCACATAGATAATTTTATATATCCTCATTAAACTAAATTTTGAGCATATAATATAATGATTGTTTGTATACTGATTTTTATTACATATAATTAGTAGAATACCATATATTCAATATGATTCAATTTTTTTAGGTTCAAAAAACATACCTTCTTTGTTACGAATTTATATATATCTTTTCTCGGAAAATTCAATAGAATTCCCATTATTATGGATATTGTTATTCCATCATTCCATACTCATCCACCTGAATTTCATATCCATATGAATCTAGATTCTAAAATTATAATTTTAACTTGTAATGATTTTAACATTAATAAAGTATTTACTCATATTATTAAAATATATATTTTAACTAACATTATATGATAAAGAAATAAAAATTTCTTATTTTGAGGGGTCTAGTTCATATAATTCCATCATCCTTCACCACATTTACTTGATTTTTATAAAAAAATAATATTTTCATATTTACTATTTTTTCTAAAATTAATTATAGTATTAATTATAATGTCATAAAATTTTCTCTTCCTCTTATTTCATTGATTACCTTTTCTTGAATTCCACCAACTCGAACATAATTTATATATGATTATTAAAAAAATAATATTAATTATTTTTAGATATTATTGAAATTCTATTTTTTTATGTAAATAATGAATTATCATCTAACCATGGAATTATTTTAACAATATTCCCATTTTTAGATTAATATATATTATTCAATTAATTTCAAATTGATGTTTAATTATTCTATAAAATTTATTATTTATATTTGACTTTTTCATAAATACATATTCATGTTTTCAGAATGTGGTAAAAGATATTTTTTCATCACTCAGAGTGCCTATAACTTATATTTTATCATAAAATTTTGTTATATTCATCCTTATATATTTAGTTTTTTTATTACATTAAAATCTCTCAAGAATTATATTATTGAACCAATTGGATAATTTTTTTCAATACTTCCACATTATTATTATCAATTTTGTATATTTGAGTTCCAAAATAAATAACCTCTATATGCATGAAATACGACATGGGTATTTTTTTGGAAATTATCTTATCCACTTAATGATATTTTTGGTAGTTATCACGTAACAAAATCAATCTATTTTAAACAACTATTCATGGGATATTTATTTAATAAATTTATATTTAAATCATTTTACTCCATTTTTAAGGTAGTCATTATTCATTCCATTCTTATTTTTGATACAACATGAGTGATCTAAAAATAATATTAGTCGGTTATAAATAGTTATAGTCTTTAAATCATTGAAATATTTGGAATTTTATATAGTTTAAGACTTTTGAAAATAATTTTTACAATCCTTATTTCTAGGATATTATCATATAGGGAACTTTTGGGAGTCAAAATATTTAAAAAACATTATAAAAAATATACTATTTATATAGTATACATTTTAAAATATTCTACACAATTACTAAATAATAAAAACATACAATTATGGACTATTTTATCTACTTAAAAAAATATTGAATAATTTATCCTATATGACCCATGATTTTTTATAACATAAAATATATATAAATATAATAAGTAATTTCTCCCATTAAAATATTTATTTCACTTTCATCACCCTTTGGTTCTAATATATATCATTCCAAGAATGTATTTTTTAGATATTTAATTATTATATATTACATTAATAATTACCATGTTTATATTCTTACCAAGGTATTTAAAATATTGAATCATTTGGTATTCCAATAAAAATTATATTTTCATTAAAGAGTAGAATACCATTTAATTTTATATATATCTGCATCACATTCGAATAATAAAAAAAATTTAAAAATATTTACAATTCGGAAATATACCTACATATTTGGTATAATAATTTCATTAAACTCATTGAAAAAAATGTATTATATGGTGTAATGAACCACACACATAAATTATGGAATTTGATTTAATTTTAGTTAATTCAGTTTTATTTATGTGGGTTTATATAATAAGATTTATTGGTGGGGATCATGGGAAAAATTTATAGAAACATGACTAACGATAATGTATGTCATGGAAGAAAGATAAAAATGGGTATCTAATGTCATCGTATTACATACCCAATGATGAAGAAATAGGGGATGAAATTTTTTAGTGGACTACTCAATCGATGGTGGCCCCTGGTTAGACATAGGATGACCACCTAGTACTCATGGGGATTATAAATAGTATTAATTGCCTTTTTGTTGTTATCATTGATTTTTTAATTAATATATTACTTGTCATAATATGTTATTAATTAGGTCACCTCATATTATCTAGTAAGCACTATTATACACCATTTATTCCTTTATTTTATCTCTAAAAACCTTGATTTATCCATAACTTATCATTTGAATCTGGTTTCAATTGTCCTATTGGATTCCTAATTGTATTTCTAATACTACACATCCTTTTAGAAAGGATATTTTATTTTATATTCTTATTCAAAATAAAAAAGATACTAATTTATATATTTTTATGACTAAATGATTTATATTGATAGATTAGGAATTATTTAATGATATTTGATAACAAGGATTCTTAAAATAAGTGGCATTCCATCCTATGAGAATTCATTTGTTTTATATGAGTTCATATGGCATTAATATATGGGTATTTGTGGGAGAGTTTGAATGACCTAGAACAATATAAATGTTGGTTACTTGTATATTGAGTAGTGACTATAGAATAAAAAACCATTTAAAGGTCCTTAAAACTATATTATTTGATTTTATAGAGTCACCCATGACCATATCCAATTGGGAAAGTAGTGATGTATCTTGATAATAGAACATTCAATGGATTACATGACCCACCAATTGGGTTATGTGGCCTTGTGGGGTTTCCATTATTCAAATTTTATGGTCACAAATATGTTACAAAATTAGAAACATAGTATGTTCAAATACCTTAATTGTATCGAAGCTTGAAAAAATCTTTTTTTAAAGGAATCAACTACCCTAGATGCATTGTAATCATCTCCAAAAATATAGGAAGAACATGTACTATTTTTAATATGATAATTTTCTTAATTAAACATGGATTTCCACCATCTATATTCCATTCGATCAAATTCATGTGTAGAAATGAAATTCATTTAAGTTATAGATGAATTCCTATATAATAGAACTATTTATGATTGAGACTACTTATACACCAACTTTCGTATCAGTTTTCTTTCAATACATTACCCCTGAAGAAAAATATAGATTCATGATTGTAATGAATATGATCAAACATGGATGATTCATTCAATGAATTATTTTAGTAAAAATAATAACTAAAATAAAGAAAATAAAAATTTAATATTAATGATTCTTTCGTGATTAAATTATTAAAATAAAACTAATTCAATAGAAAAAAAAGTAATCATAAACAATTGAAAGTAAACTAAAACCAATATAGAAAAAGATAAAATAATTTACAATCCCATGTAGACACACATAGACCCTTTATTTATTGAAAATCACAGTTCATGAGGTGATATTAGATGATATGTAATTAACCAACATAACCATTAAAAATATTCCTCTATTGTTTCCTCCATCAATCACGTTGTGGTGTGGAATGAACCTTCAAACATAATCAATTAATTTCATTTTTTTAAAAATTGATTCCTCTTGATAATTATGGTATGATATATCTATATATTTTATGCGATATTTTTCCACAATATTTGAGGAATCACATCATAAAATTGAATGATATAATTTTTAGAATGATTCTTAAAAACATAACTACTTCAAAAGACTTCTATAGTTCCAAAAAATCAATCGATTATAGTGTAGACTTTTATCGGCCTCCAATGATTTATATAACTTGAATCATATCACATTGAACATTTATAATTATAGAAAAAATATATAATCCCATCCTTAGAATCTATGTAATTAATCTTAAAAAATGTAACATTTGTTATTTATAATTCTTATGGTAAGAAAGTATAATGATCTTCCACAAAAAAAAATTAAAATGGACCATTTTGGGGACTTATCAATATACATCGATTATTAGTTCATGATTTGACTAAAGTAACTAGGTTGTGAAGAAATTCTAAAAAAATTAATACAACTCTTACAATACATAGGATAAATGTTACGATTTCATTCAATTTTTATTTCAATTCCCCTTAAAATGTTATCCAATCATTCAAATAGTCATACCTGCTCAAGGAAACATGATCAATCATTTTTCAAATGTTATAGGTTATAAATAAATACATTAAATGAAGTGACACACCTAGAGGAATTTATAACCACAATTATTCTCTTTTTCTAAGGTAGAAATAGTAACTCTAGTGTTTCTTAGATCCCAATATGTCTTCATCCCAGTCACATCATGAACAAACATATGACTATGTGATCTATTTGAAATTTACCTAAATTAATTTAAATCCATATAATTTTTATTTCACAAATCCTATATTATATCATATAAGTAACACTAGATTATGTTGTACTAGTTTTTAAAATAATTTGAAATTACATTAGAACGATATACTTATTTTGATGGAATCATCCGATTTCAACATACACCTCCCATATTTGATCTTATTAATGACAAATAAATATAATATTTTTAATATAATCACATTATCATAATCAGATTACACATATCTTCTACTCAATATTATTCATTTGATCATTATTACTCATAAAATATTTTTGTTCATGATTCAGCCATATATTTATCTAATGTTCTTCCAAACATCTTCATGGGTTGGATTATATATCTATCATTGGTACATCTACTTGTAGTATATAGTAATTTAAAATCTATATATACAACTACTTTTATACTTACCTCACTTTATACTTTCTATATGATATATTCCTAAAATACTATGAGTCATCTTAAATGTTTATCTCTTACTTAAAAAATGCATCAAATATTTTTACATGCCTCAATTAAATTCATTAAAAATATGTTTTCTCCTTGGATAAATTTATGAAATTAACTAAGGAACATATATAATAGGTATATAAAAATATAATTATAAATGTTATGATTAAATATAAAAATTTAAATGATTTTAAAATATAAGAAAATTTGAATTACATAAGATTAAAATTGTATTGAATGTTAAATATTTTTATATTATAAATCACATAAAAAAAGTTATATTTTTTGGATTAATTATAAACCCATGGCTTAATTTTATAATGGGTACATGATATCGTTTCTACATGTTTTTAATGATCATGTTTAAAATGTGAACGATATGTAATATTTTTTTAAAAAGTCACATTAAATTTGAGTCTGTTTTCTGACAAGAAAGTGATGATATGGAGGGTGTTGATCTGAATTTTTGAAAAATACATTCAAGAAACAAGAATTTTTTTAAATCACATTCAATTTTTAATTATATAATTTCCATTTTTGTATATCTATAAAGGGTACTACCAATTCACCATTTACAAATATCAATACTTTGAAGTTACATCATTATCTTAACCATATTTTCTAAACTATTGTTCTCAAGGAAGATTCATGAGGATTTTACTACCAAGTTGGTCCTTATAGAGGTTTTTATTTTCCTATGAGACTAATTGTAAGGGATTTTATTTACAAATTTACTTTAAATGTTTTCAATTATTTTTCTTATCTCAATATCATATGTTTTATAATAATTTTCTTTCCCATATTCTTATTAATATTTATAGTTATTAGGTTATTATATTTCATTGTCCATTCAATTTTTATTTTTTTAAGAGAGATTATTTTAAATTAATTTCAATTTGATGCCCTAACCTAAATGTTTTTTCTTATTAGATAAAATATATATTTTTATGAGTTTAAATCTTACTATGGTAAAATAAAGGATATTATCTGCTTTATTCATGTTATGGTACTTGGGAGTTATCGATAATTATTGTTCGAATAATGATATGCACCGATAATGAATTTGGTATTTATTTATTCTATAAATAAATAATAATAGAATTTACTTGTTATGTTATTCCATATTGAAATTGGAATTAACTAGTGATGTTATTATATAATTTTGTGGAAATAATATGGCGTAATTATTCGATTATGGATTAATGGAAATAAATTATGGATTTATTACATGATACGTAGGATTTATAATATGATTTAATAATATTCCTTAATGATTTTAATATCCTTACTATACATTTTTAATTAAAGTATTATGATTTCATGAAATAAGGATATTTTAACATCTTTTCAATGTTAAAAATTTTATTTAAAATATTGTTTATTATAATTTTTTGGTAAAAAATATGTATCTCATGAAATAATTATGTCATATATTCTCATGTTTTTAATGAACCATGAGGATTTTTATATTAATTTTATAATTTTTTAAAAAAATTGTAATGAACTTTTTATGAAGAATATAATTTTATGTTTGATGGTTTTCATTATATGAGTTTAAATTTATTTACTTAAATGATTCAATTTTTCATGTTTTTAAAGTATTTCAATTGATTATTTTTTTTCACATTATATTATACCCCATAATATGTTTTTTTCTCATCTCACATTTTCAAATGTGTTTTATAGGGTTTAAATATGAGTAGGAATTATTATGAACAAAAATATTTTGTTATTAATTTATAACCCTAAATGAATAATATATTTAATCTTAATATTTATATTGAGTAAACGATTTTCTATTTGGTGGAATAATCGTGCGTTTTATTATGTGAGGGATTTTCCTAATTCAATAAAGATCTTTCAATAATATATCTTTGGGATTTAATAATGAAATATTTTCTATAATTATTGTACTTAAGTTATGGTTATTTTTTGGTATTTATGGTTGGAATTTGATATAGTTGTATAAAGTTTTTTAAGGATAATATTTTATCATTTGAGGATAATTTAAGAGGTATTTATACCACCTTGAGTTAATAATTTTAATTATAATCATGAATTAAAAGATGTAGGTGTCATTGTGAAGTCACATTTGATTGAATTTTAATATGAGTAATGATATTTTTGAAAAATGTTATTGGGTTATATTATAGTATAAGACTGCATTATATATAAACCTTACGATTGGTATGTAATTTGGTGTGAAGGTAATTATGGTTATTTGGGGAAATGATTTTTCAATTTTATGGAAAATGCTAACTTTTTTGGTAAATTATATGACTATGGAATATATAGAAAATTATTTACTAATATGATATTTTATGCTAAAGTAGATGGTATTTTTTTAGTGATAAATATTGATTTTTTTAAAAAATATATAATTTTCTATTGTTTTATACCAAGAATATTGTAGTTATTTTGTGGAAATGTTTATATATTTCTGTGTATTGAAAGGGTTAAGGAATTTTTTTTAATATTATAGGGTTAAATTTTATTTTGGATAAAGGACATGTTTATTATGAAGAACATGTGATCATGGGTTTTTCTAGTTTTGAGTCTTAATTTATTGATATTTTAGTGATAGTATTTATTGATCTATAATAATTTTTATACTAAAATTATTATTTTATTATGATTTATTCAATATTATGTTAAATTTCATGAAGAATATTTTATAAGTGACATAATATTGTTTATAAAGTTGAATACTTGTAGATTCTGTATAAATGGTTTAAGAGTTAAGAAGTTGTGACAATTTAAATTATTTTTAAGGAGTTAAAATTTTGAGTATCTTTCATCAAAGTGTGAATAATGTAGCAAGAGACATTCATGAATGTGTTTTATTCTTATAAATTAGATGAATTACAATATGATTTCTTGTAAAATTTTAATAAAATTAATGTTACATTGTATACAAAGGATGAATACACATCAAAGGATATGTACTATTACAATGGGGTAATAAAAACAAGTGTATAAAATAATAATAATATTGAAAATTATATAATCATAATATCCTATAAAGATGACTCAATTGAAATTGATTATCTTAAGTAAAGTATAATAATAGAAAATATGGGAGGTATTTTGAAGATGAAATAAGAGGATATGATTCTTTACTATTTAATGTAAATAATATCGTAGTTTTGGGTGTCTATTATATATATATATATGATATTGTATCCCATGATGGTACGCATTATGATATTTTTATAGATAAGAGATAATATATGGTTAGTTATTTTTAAAAAAGAAATATTATTTTCATTCAATAAATTTATATTTTATGAGGTATTTATTTTAATTTTTATTTGTAACTATTTAAATTACCAAAATATATTATAAGATGAATTATATTATTATTATACATTTATTAATATTATGTTAATAAACTGAAGTTTTCTTTTAAGTGAATCATGATTTAAAATACTGATACGTTTTTATAATTTTTATAATATATTTTAGTCAATATTTGTTATTATGATAATTATAGAATTAATGTTATATAAAACAATATATTTTTTATTTTTTATTTTCAATTTCATTCTTCAGTAATGGTGTTTTATAAAATATGTTTTAATATATTGAAGGTATTTTTATTTGGAAATGTATTGTTTTATTTCTTCATATTAATATTGGAAAATATTTCCTTTGTAAAAATATCTAACTAAACACCCCTATATATTATCTTTAATCTCAAGTTAACACGTAAAAATAATAATAGAAAATGAACGTAATAGTATTTCCAAAATTTAAGCATTTTTACACATTAATTTGAAACTACGATAACATTTATATATTGAAAAAATTAATTTTACATATCAGTGTCCACCAATATTTTTCAAATTTTACTTATTCTTTTCCACAATATTTTTATATACAATTTTTTCTAAATGATTCAATAATATTATGTTTTTTTCATTATTAATCTTTTAATTTTGTATTATTTTTTAGATTCAATATTCTAAAATTATTTGAAAGTTATAAAATCAAAATCAAAAAAATTATAATACTCACATATTCAGAAATCCATGTCTTTTTTTATACACACAAATCTATTGTCCAACATACACTTCATAAAATGACAAAAATCTAACCTTTTTCATTATTAAGATTATTATGGAGTAAACACACTTATAATGAAATGATGTAAGTCTATAATTCTAAAAAACACATCCTTTTCTTTTATTTTCACATTTATTTTTCTTAATGTGAATAATATTTAACTAATTATCATTAAATTTTATTTTTGATGTAATACATAGCACCGAATCATTTGACTCACCAAAACCAAATTATTTTGAAATTTTTATATGATAATATCATTTGGGTAAGATATGGAGATACTATATCCTATGATTTATTTCTTTCAAAATGATTAAATTTTAAAAAAAGAAAATATTACTGTTTTGTATCACCATGAGTCAATGTATTAGATAGTATTTCCACTCTATTTACTCTCATGTTTCCATTGAAAAATCCTTATGATAAAGGGCTATTATAGCATGTAATTCATAGTAATCTAATATTTTGTTAACTGGTGACCCTTACATATTAATTTTATCACTATTAGGTATCACACACGTTTTTTTCTCTTCCATATTTTTACATGGGTTTATAAAAATAGTTCAATATAACATTCAATTACCTCGCATAATATATGAGATTTTTACTTTTCTAATTACAACATAGACATCATATTTTCTAATATTCTTAACTTTTGATCGTCATCAAATACTAGTATCCAACACGTTATTAGAATTTGATCACCAAACTCTTCAAATCCCTCATTTATGTCATAACTTGAGTGAAAACTATTTTAATTCAATGTTTAGATATATATTCAACTAAATTATTCTGAAAATATTCACGGTTCGGATACTGTAGCTCCAAACACCACCAATACATTAGATATTTGGAACTTTTCATTCTAAATACACAAATACATGTATTTATGAAAAAAATTTGACTAAAAATTAATAAATTCTAGAATAATATTGTGTCATCATGAAAGTGTATCTCTTCCGAAAATATTGCTTTCTGGATTTTTTTTTTAAATATTAAATTTTATTCTGAACAAATAATTTTTATGTCTTGATAAATCTATGGAATAAAAAGAATATATTAAATAATTTTTAGAGATATGTATGGTTTAAAATGTTAATATGTCATAGTAAAAATAAAATGATTTATTATTTTATAAGATTATAATGATATAATATTAAAAATCATAATGAATTTTAAATATTATTATATAATAAATTAAATTTAATAATTTTTTATGTAGTAGATTGAATATAGTCTCATGCCCAAATCAAGAGAGGGGAAAACAAACACATTATTCAAATTTATATATGGTAATGTCAGTAATTCATAAACATATGTAGTATTTTATTAGAAAAAAATGAAAAAATCTCTTGATAAATATATTTAAAGGAATTAATATATTACATAATATTTATAAAAAAGGATGATTTAGAAATTTATCATGACATAGAAAATCTAAAAAAACATAATTTCAGATAAGATTATAATGACACGATAATATAAATTAGAATATAATTTAAAAATTATTATATTATAATTGAAATTATATATTATTACATGTTGTTGGTTGATTGTAAAACCATGACCTAATTAGGAAGGGTAAATATACAAATTATTTCATGTTATATTTGATAAATATAGTAATTAAAAAACTCATAAATTATTTTATAAAAAAATGAAAATAATAATATAATTTATTTGTTATAAATATGAGATCAAGTGGTGAGTGGAAATAAATAATTATTAACTATCCCTACATGAAACATGATAATTATAAAATATTGTTTAATATTTTATTACATAAGTCCCATAGAATTATATCTATAAAATTACACAAACTATTCACTTTTTCAAAATGTCATGTACATGGATTTATATCATTATTATACTTATATAACATTATATTTTAGTAATAATAAAGAGTCCATAGGGTTTCAGAACCAAGGTGAACCATTACAAGGTTTCAATTATTTACGCCTTTTGATAGGAAGCTTTCTTTTAATGATTTAATTTATATTTTTTAAATTATTTATCTCAACTATTTTCTCAATATTTTGTAACTATTTTATTTACCATTTTAAAATTTTTATTTATAACTATTTTATATTATACTTTCAATTTACTCTCAATTGGGAATTGGTTTACCCATGCCTTCAAATAAATTTTTTTAGTGGTTAACATAAATGATTTTTATGGTGATTTGAAGGGTATGTTTTAAAAAGTTTTACTCATTATATGGTGAAATAAAATATATTAATTTTTAATCATGTAATGGTTATTTTTAAATAAATATGATGATTAGTGGTCCTAGGATATATCCCTCCCATGCATAGGGTAATTATTTATTATCTAAATAATTAATTAGTTAATTTACTAGAAAAGATTCAATTTAACAAATTTGAGACTAATTTATGAATTTATTACATTATTATGTTAAAATTAACTAGTTTAGTAATTCCATTATGGGATTAAAGAAATTATTTTTGGAGTTATTCTATTATAAGGGTGATTTGTAAGTATTGTAATGAATATGATATTATAATATGTCATTATGGATTTTCTGATATTTTTGGGTTTTTAAATAGAAATATTTGTATTTCATGAAAAAATAATGTCATTTCATTAAATAATGAAATTTTATGATTCTCATAAGGATAAATTTTTTATTTGAAGGAAATTCTTGTAATATTTTAAGTGTTAACAGTTGGTATTTCAAAAAAATACAATTGATGAATTCTGATTTTTCCAGTGAACTTCATTTCTTTTTTATATTCTAATTAATATTTATTATGATATTGTTTTGAGTAATTTTTTGATCAATGAAGTTTATTTCATTATTGAAGGTATGTTTTTTATGAGATCAATATTTTTTGTTGAATGGAAAAACAGTTCACTGTATTTATATATTTAAATGTCCTAACATATTTTTTCATTATTTTAAACACATTACTAATCATTTTATACACATCCCATACATTTAATTTTTTTATAGGGTATAATGATAATTATGAATCATTATAATGAAAATTCATTAGTTATGAGGTTTTACTAATAAATTAATTTTGTTTTTATTAAAGAGATAGGTTTTTTAAAAAACGTTCATGTAGTTGAAAGATAATGAGTTTCAGTTTTTAATGAATATTCACAAATCTCTAGAACTCAAAAAAATATGTATTGGGAATTTTAGTAAATAAATATTTTCTATAAATCATGTGTTTAAGGGATATTTAATTTTGGGATTTAGAATAGGATCAAATGACTTTAAAATAATTTTATCTCCCTTGAGATCTGATAGGAAGTATATTACCAACAACACCAATTAGACAATGGATTATTTAATAGTAACATTAGATTTAACATTTTGATCTAAGTGAATGAAAAGTACTATGAGACTCTATTCATGATGGATGGGTATGTCTAAAATTTTTATATTAATAAAGTACAAGATATTTAACCCAGATGGATGTTAATGATGTGGATTACAAGAGAAAATTTATATTTCTAGCACCACTTCATGTGATCTCATATTGTATCATATTATTTTTTACGAACCCCCTTAGTATTTTCATTTAATAAACCAAGAATTTTCATGAAATCATAAGAATATAGCTTCATTATTATCCACTGATAATGCTATATAATCTTCCTGTCCATAATATATCAAATCCAACATAATAACATGTGACCAAACACTATGGAGAAATACTATCTTGAATTAACAATCCATTTATCATTTGAAACTATCTGCAATGTGAAATTGTTGAGTTTAGGAAAGTATGTTGAATTATAAATCACTATATAGTTACCTTATTGGTGAAAAAAACTCACTTGACTTAGCTTGTGCCTCCATGTTGGTTAAACCATCGAAGATAAAATGAATTTGAAATAACTACCAAATATGTTTTCATGAATCCTAGAAAAAAATTTATACATCCACCATTTATAAATTGTAACTTAAGTAATAAATTTAGAACATTTCACTTTAATAGATCATGAGTTTTAGCGAATTAAAAGATCATATGGATTTCCAACATTAAAATCTCAGCATATTTATAATCACTACTTTCTTAAAATTTATGTGGGTTATGTTGAAGAAACATTAGGTCTCAATATTTGGTGTGACTTAGACTGGTTTTAGCTTCCCTGTTTTGGAATGAATTATGGTCAGGTCCATATATTATGGATTGAATTTAATAGATCATCACCTCAGGCAGAATCTAAAAAACCAAGGGATTCAATTTTAGAAAATTATATTCAACTCATTTTTGGAGGATTCATAAGAATATGTCTAGGTATCATTATAACAACCCATACATTATATACATATATATTATATCAATTTCTATGAATAACTATCACATTAAAATTGTAAAATCATCAGGAATTTAATAGTATATAGTCTTTAAAAACATAGAAAAAATAATCTAACTTGGTGAGGGATCTTAACTTTTTCACTCAAATATCTTCTCATTTAGTACATATATTTAAAAGAATTATTCATAATTTGGGGAAACAAAACATATGAAATATTGATCTTAGATTATTTGTGTTTGTAAACAAATGATATATATAATGGTAACATGAGTTTAAATGTATGAGAACAAGAGAATAAAATTTGAATATCATACCCTTTATATTAAAGAACAGAAACAAGATATATGGAATAAATGTTAGACGTTCACAACACAAAAATCATATGGGAATGAAGAGAATAAACTTTGTGATCCCAAAATAGTAATATGATATATAATTTTTGGAATACACATAAGCATTGAAAATATTATATCAAATATACCTTCTGACACCTTCATTAGTTGATAGGATTGGGCTAATAAACCATGTAGCTACTATAAGATTTGGATGAACTCCCATGTACCCTATTGTATTGGGATTGAGATTCATACTCATGTACCCTATTATTTTAGGAATCAAATTACCTCAAATTTACCCTCTTATGGTGGGATTAGGATGACCTCCCATGTACCCACTTAATATAGGCTTGAGATTCCCTCCCATATACCCTCTTTTTGGAGTAGTAGGATGCCCTACAATGCACACTATTTTTATTGGCGTGAGATTCCCATATGTGTACCTTTTTGTTAGATAGTTGGGATGACCTCCCATGTTCCCCACTATTTTGGTTTTGGTATGCCCTCTTGTGTTCCCTCTTGTTCCTTGATTGGAATGACCTCTTGTTTTGGGATTGGGATTCCCTCCCATGTACCCTGCTTGATCAAATAAAATTTATCATTAACCACTATATTTGAGGGATATATAGGTCCCACCATCACATAATGAAATCAAAAATACTGGTGACAAAAGATAATAAAACATTCCTCGTACCATGATGCATAGAAAGATATGAGTTTCATGAAAATTATATAATGAATCATGAAATTAAAAGGTAATAATAGAAATTAAATCATATCATAACCTATGTAAAATAGATAGGTTTCATAATTATCTCATCCTAGAATAAACCATGAAAGGAATCATTCTTCATAAGTATTTATCATTGAACAACCCATGGAAGAAAAAATTGGTTTCATGTCAGTCTATTTAAAGTATGATTTACTCATGGAGAATAAAATTGATCAATAATCATCCTTACATAAATTAAATAAAACATTAATATAAATAATATGGATGGTATCCTTGTATGATATCCCATGTAAATCATAACCATATAAAATTATGTTATATTATATGGAGAAGGATTATTAAAGATTAAATGGAATAGTTATAATTGAAAATAAACATTCTTTGTAAATAATATAACATTTTAAAAATAGTATTCCTATAAAACCATATTGAATAATTATGAATTAATCCATAAAAAAAATTTACCCCATTTTTCTCAAAAATATTATATCAACTTTGAAATTTTTTTATAAAACATAAGACATTTTGAAAACATTTTTATTTTAAATTAACCTTTAATGATTATAAAAAAAATTAATACCATTTCAAACACAGTAAAACAAAAAAAAATTATTTAAAATCCATTTTCATAAAAATGATAATGATAAATAATTTATTTTCTTTTAGAAAACATAGTTTGGGAATAAAAAACGTTCTGACCCATGAGAGAAATACGATCAGATTTTAAAAAAACATTTTTAGTATTTCAAAGTACCCAATAGTAGAAAAATGGAACCAAAAAATTATTATATCATGAATAAAAATTGTATGATAAAATATATTATTGTTATTGAGATATAGACCATAAAATTTTATCAATGTAAGTATAATCCTAAACAATCCCAAAAAACTAAGATTGTTACAATACACTCGTACGACTTTGGTAACACTGGGTAAAACTACCAATCTATGAAAATGAAATTAAACAAAGCATAAAATATCATGAAAATAATTATATTCATTATAAAAATTTTCAAATTAAAGTATAAATTCCTCATATAATTATATAGTTTCAATACATAGCTTGATTCTCAATGAAAAAAAATTGTGACAAAGCAACCATACCGATTTGGTAACTTTTGGAATGAAAAACCCTATGAAATAGAGATTATAAAATGGTTATGTAAATACCCATAAATATAATGATAAGTATAATATATTAAATTCATGGTAAGTATATAAATTAAACATTTAAAACAAGTGGTGAATAAGGAATAAGCCTTCAAGAAATAAAAGTGAGACTAGAAATCCCCTTACTACTAGAATATATTTTGAATTGTGAGATCTATAACATAATAAAATAATTTGATAGATTTAATATAATTAATTAAATTAACTAAATTGTATAAAATTTATAAATGATTCATATAGCCCACACAATAATAATGAGTAAATATTACATATATCTCTGATAAATAAAATTGAGATGAGAAAACCCATACTCTAAGTCTCAGATTTCGTCATAAAAATTAAAAAATACAAAATATTAAAGATAAGATTATTATAAATCAACCGCCGAACCATATTGTTATATATCAAACAACTTTTTATTTACATAAGACAATATATTATCCTTTTATTAACAATTTCTTGTTAATGTTACATTTCACGTAACGAAGACTTTGTTTTTCTTATATCTTAGGACATGTTATTCTAGATACTATTACATAGATCATGATTTAAATATTTAAATAATTGAAATCATGATATAAATATCATATATATTCAGTATAGAAATATTTAAAATAATCTAAAATATATATAAATATGAAATAGAATACATTATTCATGGGAATGCAGGTTGTATGTACGCATGACCACAACCTCTTTTTTATTTTCATATTGAAATAAATAAAGTAAATAATATATATGTATATATATATTATTTATTATAATTATTATGTCATAAATATCTTATAAAATTACTAAGCTCTTCTTTAATACACACTTTGAAAAGTGTGAAAAAATTTCATCCCTTTGAGGAGGTGTAGTCCACACATCCACAAAAGAAGTTATCATATTTGAGAAATGAAAATCATAAAGGTATATTTTAGATAACAATTAAATAATTCATAAATATAATATATACAATAGAAAAATATTATTTCTATCATATTTTTCAACCATGAGAGGTTGTAAAGGAAAAATTAATGACTTTGTTTCGAGAGGCGACAGTCCACCATACACAAGAATAGTAAGTTCGTTACCCATTTGATAGAAGTATTTATAGGTGTAGGTGGAACAATTAAATAAAAAACATATCTTTATAATTATTATACATATATTATTATTTATTCATAGACTAAAAATTATTGAGTGGGTGAGGAATAAATATAAATCAAAAGATCTTGTGGAAGGATGTTACCTATTCTTTAGGTAACTCCTCTTGGTTTACTCAAAAGGGATTACTTGGTTGTCTATACGAACAAAGGGATGGTCATAGGATGAATTTGTGGAAGTTATGAGGGTATTTTGTTTGGTTTTACTTAAGAAAAATTGATTTATACGTGTGAATAAGTGTGGGGAGATATTCTTATTTACAGTCTATTAGGAGTGACATTCTTGTAAATATAAAAAAGTAAACACTATTGAGAGGTCTATCTTAAATCATGTGGATCCAATTATTTTTTAATTTAAATAAAATAGGGGATATTATAAACATATTTTAATCCAATTTACTGTTTAAATTATATCTCATTATTTTCCCCTTAAACTGATGTATAACTTCTAAGTAATATTGTTTTTAACCTTAATCAGTATCATTAATTTTAATTAAATTCAATAATATTATTGGTAAAATACATAGTTTATCATGTTATAAATTTTATATTATTATTTTTAAATAAATTAAATGTATCTAACAAAATTTAAATCTTATAATTGGACGAAATTAATTTAAAATTAATACCACATGCATGATAAAACGATGAGTCTTTTAAGTGAAAATGTTTACTTGTTTTAATTGTTTTATATCCAATTTCAATGTGAAATTTATTCCAATGGTAAATATTGGATTAATATATAAAAAATGTATCTAAATTAAGATAAAAAAAATAAAAATAAAATTTATTTATAAAAATAAGTTAAAAAAAATAAAATATTCCATTAAAATTCATTATATTCAATATTCATCAAAAAATAAAACTTCTCAGAAAAATAAAAAAAAAACTCCAAGAGTAAATATTTATATTACAATTTTAAAATTATAGTTTATTCATAAAATATGAATTATAAAATTCCCTAATATTATATTTAAAATTGGTTCATAATTAAATTTCAATAAAATTGCAATTTCAAAAAAATATATATTTTTATTTATAAAATTTGATTTATTATTATCTTTCACCAATAAAATCGACAAGATGTGTGTAATTTTTTTTTTGAATATGATATATATAAATATTATTAGAAAAATTAAAATAAATATGTTTTTTTAAATTATTGTGATAAGATTAATAGCTTTTTTAGAAAAGGAACATCATTATTCTCCAATAGTTAATACATATATTTATTTCTAATTGATAACCAAAGGAATAATTTTATATAAATATGTAAAGAATATTTTCATACATTTGTTAATTTTATTAATAAAATCCATTCTAATGGACATGTGGTGTCTATAATAATATTTCAATAATAATATTAATAATACATTCTATTTTAGTAAAACTAAGTCTTACATGTAACGTAAGTTAGTGAAAGAAATCAAAATATAGTGTAACACAAGCCAGACATAGTGTTTGATGTGCCAAATGGTAATATAAGTGTTGTGTAATATGAATGATTAAATTTTGTATTTCATGTGATGAAAAAATGTAGTTCATTCACATAACATAATTAATATTAAATGTTTCTTGAAAATAAAAAATATAAAAATATAAATCATTTCAAAAAAAAATTGGGTTGTTACATTCTACCCACAATAAAATGAATTTCTTCTTATAAATTCATATTTATTAAAAAGTGATTAATAATTTATTTCTCTATTCATAGAAATCTACTTCATAAATATGAATACTAAATATCACTTTTATAAGGTAATGTTAGAAACATATGAGATATGAAAAGAAAATCATAACTAGGTATAAACATAAGAAAACATAAGAGATGCTTAAAAATATGGACATGGAAGAGAAATATAACTATCATGTTTTGATGTGGAATAATAGATAACATGGTTATAGGAAAGTTATAGATCACAATAAAATAACCAAGAGAGTCTTGAAAAACGTCATTGAAATGATAATCATTGATGATTACATGAATTTTTTTTTATTTCAAGACCCTTTATCCTAATGTTAATGAAAATTTCTGAAATAATATACATACATAATTTTTGGAAAACCTCTACCTTTATTATTAATCAACCAATTTACACTTCATCTCTTACTCTATAAAATGAAGTTAAATTTTTCATTCCTGATATACTAACAAATTACATTGTATAATGATAATTAACTTCATTTAAATTTAGTTAGCGTAAAAAAAATGGTTTCCACAAGTTATTCAATATCCATAAATAATAATTGGTTTAGATAAGTATTTAAGATCTAAATACTCATCCAAATATTAACTTAAACCATTCCATAAATGTTTAACTAAATAACCCTTAAAAAATATGAGATTCAAATTTTTTATAAATTAGGTCACTAAACTTGCCTAAAATTGATCCCCCATATATCATTATGTAGGTATTGGTTTTAAAAGTACAAACATGATAATACATTTAGCATATATTCTCTTAAAACATGGTATTTACTGAATTACAATAATAACTTATTTAAAAAATCAATTATTTTCTTCCAAGGATTGTTGGATAAATTAATTAAATCCAAAAATTTATAAAGATTGGGAATGATATCTTTTACCACCTTTAAAAAAATTCTTTATAAGTTCTGAAATCATAAATACTATCCAATTTACATTATCCATATCATCTTCTCTTTATCCACACTCTATATCATTTTCTCATCATTAAGAATACATTAAGGGTTACATTCCCTTGATCAAAATATCACCATTCCAAAAAATCTCATTTTTAAGTCACCATAACCATTAAAAATATCCTTTTAAATATGTAATGAAAAAACTATATATTTATATAATTATATATTTCATGATTTTATAACATAATATTTTAATTCCATAAATATACACACATCCATCATCAAACTTTATTAATAAACAATTACTCAGGTTTCATTATTTTATTCTTTAATACCTTTGTACTATAATATGAAATATAAATCATGTATTTAAGTCTCCCAACCCTAATACAGTCATGCTTATTATGTATAATGTATAAAATATAGTATAAAAATACCATACCATTCACATTTAATTTACTATCTTTTTATCCTCAACAATATAACCAATAGTCATACCACCTTCATGATTCACTTCCTAAGGCTTACACATAGGAAATTGATTTGTATTATTCCCAAACATTCCAAATCTAAAATATTAAGTGTTAACCTAGCCACTTCTAGTTCCTACTATTGACTAAGACCATAAATCATAGTTAGATAAAAATTTATCTTTGAATTAAACCACATAATAATGAAAAATTGAAAACATGATGCCTAAATAATGATTCCTTCATTAAAATTGGTTACACCAAAGGTTTATCTTTAATTTCATCCCTATATATATCCTTAAAAACAACCCTATGGTTTTCAGTAACGTTATCTCGTCTTAGTTTCCAGCGGAAAACTAAAAGTCTCATTCAATAAAGACTATAGAGACTCATTCAAAACATAAATGGTTATAAAATAACTTTACATGGATATTCATCACATTAAAAATGTACATTCCCAAGGACCATAAAAGCATCTAAATTTCGAAACATGGAACAGAATCATCCAACATGGTGATTGATCTATAGTGGTTCCTGCAAAGATCTTTCCCTTTAGTAACTTTTCATAAAACCATTCTTCATAAAATGGGGAAATGAATCATAATAATGGGTGAGCTCAGATGATCAGTATGGGTAAATATATGAGTTAATTAAGAATAACATGAGCATCATGGTATAAAAACATTACAACAAAATTAGAATATCTTACCATAACTATCAAAGATCATATACATGAGAAATGGCATAAGTATTGGTATTTTATAAGATAAGGCTCATAAGGGAATCAAGAACTTAGTCTATAAGGACATATCATAGGAATAAGGTATTAAAAGTTTTGGCATAAAAATAATAATTGAAAATTCTATATCATGGATACCTACCAAGACCTTCATAAAATGTTAGGTTTTGGAAAATCACCAATGTACCCACTTCATTCTTGGGATGACCTCTCATGTAACCTCTAGTTTCAAGCTTGCGGTGAACTCCCTTATACCCTCTTGTTTAGGGCTTGGGATTCACTCCTTTGCACCATTATATTGTGGGATTTGGATTCCCTCCCAGGTATCCTCTTGTTATAGGCTTGGGATGACCTACCATGTACCTTTTTGTTCCATGATTGGGTTTCCCTCTCATGTGAAATATTATTGTAGGCTTGATATTTTATCTAATTTATCCTCTTCTTTTAGGCTTGGTATGTACACCCATTTACCCTCTTGTTTTAGTCTTGGGATTCCCTCCCTTGTACACTCTCGTTTCGGTCATGGGATGCCCTCATGTGTACCCTCTTGTTTTGGGCTTGGGATTCCCTCCCATGTTACATACTATCTCTTATATTATTTATCATTTCTAAGTACATTAGAGTGACATGTTGGCCCCACCCATCACATAATTAAATAATACATACACGTCCTATAAGTTAATAAAATATTCATCATATCACGTCCCATAAAAAGTAATGGGTTTCATAAAAATCATATCATATCCCCTGAAATGAATTATGTATCATATAAATTTAATAAAAAAATTGCCTATTGAAAATAGATATTTTTCATAATCACTTTAATCTAGAATAAACAATGATTGAATGTTTGTTTCATAATCTTTTATCATGTTACAAATTTTGGAAGGTAAATGGATTCCATGTCAATCTATTTGAAATACGATTTACTTTTGGGAAAGTATTGGGTTATATAATCATTATTCCATAAAAAAATAAACCATTCAGATAAATAAAATGAATGTAATCCCAAGATAATATCCCTTGTAAAATATAATTATATCAAAGGAAGTTATATTAGATGTATAAAGATCTTGAAAGATCACCTAGAATTGTTCTAAAGGAAAATAACCTTTATTTGGAAATCATATAATAATTTCAAAATTATTTTCAATGAAAACCACAAATGATAACTAATTAATTAATATTAAAAAACCATTTAAAACATTTTTTGAGAAAAATATCCTTTCCACTTCAAAACAATCATTTTAAAACAAAAGACATTTTTTTTGAAAATAACCTGCAAAACTGATAAAGGAAGCATTTGAAACTGTTTGAAAAACACTAAAACATAAAAAATTTCATTAAAACCATTTTTTTAAATTATAGTAATATAATTTTTGACCCATTTTTGATGAAATTTTTTTGTGAATAAAACACTTTCCGGGTAGAAGAGTGAAATAAGGTTAGATTTTCCAAAAACAGTTTCTTAATTAGCAAAAGTACCAAAGAGTCGAAAATGGAACCAATAATGAAGATATAATGAATAACCATAGGATAAAAAACATCTAGATATTTCTTGTGATATATATCATAATATTTCATCAATGGAATCATAGTCATAAATAATTTAGATAAATAATGATATTGTTGCACTAAACTCTTACCCCAATTAGTAACATTGAATAAAACTACCCATATAAGAGTATAAAATTACATGAATCCTAAAATATCTATAAAATAATTTTATTCTTGAAATAAAATGTTAAATTATTTTATATAAACCTTGTAAAATAATATATGTTTGTAAAAACATTATTCACAATGAAGGAAAATTGAGGCAAACCTACTTTACCGATTAGGAAAAATTCAAATTGTAAAACCCTATAAAATATATATCATAAAAAATGTAAATAAACTTGAATAAAGTTAGGTATATAGATTATAAGTTACATTAATGATCATTACAACACTACACAAAATACTCTTGTGATAAATAAAGTAAGAGTCTCACAAAAATAAATGTGACACCTTAAATCACGTTATAACTTGTGTATCTTTTGAAACAAGACATCCGAGAAAGAATAAAATAAATATATTCTATTAATATTTGTAAATAAATTAAATTAATGATGTAACATGGAATTGGGCACTATATAAACCACAAAACATGAATAATTGTCCAATGTAGTGGATATCTCACAGTATTAAAAGTAAGATGAAAAAACCCATATCTTTTGTCCGAAATTCCATTTTACACATACAAAATCCTATGTAATAAATAAAAGTTTTTTATAAATATAAAAATTCACATTCTTATATGTAATACCACTTTTTATTAACTTATTACTTTATATAATATTTTTTTAGAAATTCCACATAATGTTTACATTTTGGTTAATATCTACATTGTTATTTGTAAATATTCTGACTTTTTATTCTTTATCCTATTATAAAGATCGTGATTTACTAATTTCAAAAATTCAAAACATGATATAAATAACATAAATATTTTTCATCTAAATATGTTTAATAATCTATATAATATAGAAATATGAAATGGAATACACTATTTATGGTTATAGTAGGTCATATGTATGGATGAACACTATTTCCATTTTCATTTCATATTGAATGAATGAAATTAAATGACATATACATCTTTATATATATATATATTATTTCTATATCATTATTATTTCATACATATACTATACATTTAATAATTAAATCTTTAATACATTCTATATTATGTGTGAACAAATCCCATCACTTTTAATATGCAGTAGTCCACACGTCCACAAAAAAAGTTATCATATTTACGAAAAATTAAAGGAATGAAGGTAAATTTTATAGAATAATTTAATAAGAATAAAGATATCATAAATATCATATAAAAATATTATGTATATCATAATTTACATCCATGATAAGTGGTAGAGGAAAATATAATGATATCATTTCGTATGGTGGTTGTCCTCCACACACATGAAAGATATATTCATTACTAATTTGATATAAGTTTATGAATGTGTACTTATAAAACATAGAATAAAAGCATACCAAATATATATGATACTAATGGTATGATATAGGCATGTAATAAGATCAATTTGGGGTGTTCATAATGAAAATAAAATAAAAGATATTGTTGAAAAATGATACCCATTCTTTGGGTAACTCCTCTAGGTTTTCACCAACAAGATTAATTGGATGTATTTATGAATAAGGGGAGAATTTTTGAGAATAATGATGTGAATTTGGGAGGATATTTGGCCAATTTATCCCTAATAAATATATAATGAGATGTGTTATGAATTTAGGGGGTGATTTCTCATCTTACAGTGGTTGTGGAGTTGTATTGTTGTAAATCTTAAAAGTTAGGCACTATTAAGAGGTCTCCATTACATCATGTTACTAAAATAATTATATTTTTTTTTGATAAAAAGGATATTGGTAGAAATAATTCCATGAAATTTATTATGGACGTTTTTATAGGTTATTTTTTCCCATTAATTAATGATTAACTACTAAGTAATCTTATTTTTATCGTAATTTTTTAAATGGATTTTAATTAGTCTCACTAATATCTTTGGTTAAAAATATTTTAATGTATCATAAATTATAAATTATGATTATTAAAAATATTAAATCCATTTTCCATATTATAATCAGAATTGTGGCATAAATCTATATATCTTCTATAGTTGTCTTATTTCTGCCTATGTTTCAACATGCAGTGAAGCCACGCCTCCACTGCTATTAAGATCCCTAAAATCTACCTCCATTTTCCTCGATGCCCTACCCCAATCCTCCAGCATATGCTCTCATCAATGACTAGGGTTTCAGCGACTCCAGGTCTCATGTTTCCTCTGCCTCTACTGTTTTAGCTGTACTGTATCTCATCAATTCTGATCCTCCTCTTCTCTGACTAATCCAGATCCCATCAAGCGACAATCACCACCTACGACTATGCATCGCAACCCCTATTCCTTACCACATCTGCTTTGCAGTTCAAGTCTGTGATTATTTCTTCTTGGCTAGGTTCCTACGACTATGCGTCACATCTCCTATTCCCTCCCACATCGACTTGGAAGTTCAGGTATGAGATTAATTACGTATTCCAAAACCTAAATCCTTTCTGTATATTATGTATTCTCACTTGGGTTTCTTTTTATATATACTTTCTTCTTCATTTCTCATATCATTTCTCATGTTTTTTGATTCATGGTAGTCTATGTAGAGACCCAAATCATGATGTACAAGGACATTGCATTACTTTTTCAGAATACATAATACATAACAAAAACAGACACCAAAGGACCGTAATAGTTTAGTGCCTTTGGAAACATAAAACATAATCTTCTAATCTTACTAAAAGATCTTTAACATCTCCCATTAAGGTCTTCCCTTTTTTTACCTAAAATGTTTCTTTATATCATGGGGAAAAGAAAACATATAAAGGGTGAGCTCAAATTCTCAATAAGGGTAAGCATGGAAAAAAATAAAATAAACCATATACATTTGAACATAAAAACATGAACATGATGTTTAAACATCAAAATATTGTGTTGTGAAATAAATCATAGAAGTACATAAGGCATAAATCATAATTAAACATAAATCATGATAAAATAACATGGGAATAAAACATTTAATTGTGGAAAAACATTAAGCACATGATATGATTTTCATAGTATCCACGGTATTACTGCCATGACCATCTTAGTAGAAAAAGTCCCTTTCTAAATCGAGTTCTCTCCTCGTTCCAGTCCTGTATCACTGAACCAGATTAACTTACCATTTCATCTATGTCTATATCCTGAGATATAAAACATAACCAATGCATTTTAGGGAGATAAAAGTCCCACCCATCTCATAATGAAATCATTCTTTCGTGTGCCACAAAATAAGCATACATCATTCATAATAACCCAACAAATAAAATGGGTTTCATAAATATCATCCCATAATAAAATAATCCATATAAAATAAATTGATATCATTTATTCATAAAAAAATCAAACCATTTAAAAAATAGAGACATTATACTTGAAAGATAAACATTTGAAATAATTTCATCATAGATGGAAAATGGTTTTGATAAAACACTTGAAATGAATTCTTGAGGAAAATATCCTTTCTTCTTCAAAATCATTTTCTTTTGAAAAAATTCCATGAAATTTTAAAATAATAGTATTTTGTTGAAAATATTCATAAAATCTTGTAGAGTAACCTTCATGAAAATGAGGCGTTATGAAACTGTAAAAATATGTTCACGCCGTATAATTTAAAAATAACATTCTTCTCATACTTTTGTCGGAAAAGTAAAAAATTTCCCGATGTCGTAAAAAAAGTAAGATTCCTTTCATAACATGTGGTAAAATTCAAAAATGGGTAAAAAGGACTTTAAAAATACATAAAAACATTTTTAGAAAACATGGGAATGGATGATAACAATAACCCCAGTTAATACTTACGAATAAAAATCTCAGATAAAAACGAGATTGGAATAGTTATCCCTTACCTTAGGTCTGATATGCTTCGTACGTATCTGAACCTGCTGTATAATGATTTAAATAATGTCATTCACTTATTACAGAATCATATTCATTGTTAGGATATCATATATGGTTCACTTATGACTTTATATTACCCATTCTTTTGTAAGTTTCATGTTAAAGCAGCGTTTTGGGTAAAATTGTTTTATTTATCGTACGTGTTTCGACTTGTTGTTCTTGATATTATTATTAATAATATATTGATTTAAATACTTCCATAATGTAAATAATTATTTATATATCATATATATTTCAGTATATATATATTATATATATATATAAATGAAATGAAATACACCGTTCATGGAGATGGTAGACCGTATGTACGCATGAACGATGTTTTCATTTCCTTATTGAATTAAATGGAATTAATTAAATGAAACATATATGTACATAAATCAAATATCATTATTATTTAATATCGTTAGTGATTATTTATTATATATACTTTATAATAGAACTTGAATGGTTAATCAAGGAAAATGAATCTCATCGCGTTCGTGAAGACAATAGTCTGTACGTATGCACGAGCAATGATATTATTCCCATTATCACGAAATTATATTGAAGTTTATGTATACTATTTCATAATCAATATCAATTCAAAATAATTATATATATTTATTTATTTACACCATTATACCCATCCAAGTATGGTGGTGGTGGAAATGAGATTACACCACGGCGTGGAGACGGTATTCCGTACGTACGCACGCGCGGTGATTTCGTTTCCGTAGGATCGATAGAAGATGAAATTGGGTTGTTTAATATTTATAATAACATATCAGTATATCTGTGATACTAATGTTATTAATTTATTATGAAACAAATAAAGAAGAATAAGTAGAAGAAGAAATAAATTTGAAAAATTGCTAAAGGATATTACCTCTTTTTTGACGCGCCTCTACTTAACCTCTACTTAAGGCACTAGGTTTGGACTTTTGAGGAGACAAAAACCACTAAAATGTTTCTAGGGAAGATGAAAAGTTAAATGGGTAGGGTTTGGCAGAGATTCAAGGCTCAAAAGGGTGTAAAGAGAAGAGTGATGGGGTGCCCATTTTAAAATAGAGGAGTGGGGCACTACAAGAAAAACATAAAATATTATTTTATAATAAAGTCATATTTAGTTTATAATAGCTAAAAATTGATTTATTTCGAAGCTAAGGTGGGGATGTATCAAAATACTCTCAACCAATAGTTGTTAGTCAAGTTTAGGTTACTATTTTAACCTTATCATTTAGATATAACTCTAAGTTAAATAATTTAGCCTTTACCGTGTCTTCTTGATTTCATATACTATATGGTTAATAACCTTACTATAACAATACAAAAGAACCCCAATTGGTTCATTATTAATATAAATATCCTTATCTATGTCATTTTATTGATCCTTAGATTTTTATAATATAATAACAATTAATAATATAATATTTGTTTTAAAAACTATTTTATGTCAATTTTGACACTATTTGGTAATTGATTTTTGTGAAAATCATAAAAGAACGATTTGTTCTAAAAATTTTAATTAAATACATACTAACATGTCATATTAACATATAAAATTATTTTAATTCATAAAAAGTCTAAAATTACATTAATTTGTGTATTTATAGTATCATTTATTTTAATATTTATTTTTATAGGTAATTACTACATCACCATTGTGTCATACATAAATTAAATTATTTAATGTTTAAAAATTATAAGTAAAATACAATTAGGTAGAAAATATTTTTATCTTTTTAATGTATATATACAGACGAATTTACCTTACGTATAACCCTATATTAAAAATGTTTTATTTATCAAACATTGATTTTAACCATTTTAACTCTTATTTAAATAAAATAATAATAAATGTTCTAATCCAATCCATGTGGACCTAAAGGGTAATATTTTATTCCTAAGGTTGTTTTTGGTTGAATTACACTTATCCAATAGAATTAGGATATGTGTTAGGGTAATAGTAATATCATTTTTACCATTAATTACCCTATTTACTTTTAACCGTTGTAAATAAAAGTAAAATGTTACTATTCACCAAAAAATTATCTTTATATTATTGAACCACATTTTACACCATGATTTTAACCGTGTCTCTCAGATTTTTTAAATTCCACTCACTAAAGAGGTAAAATTATCTTTCATGTAAATTTTCAAATTCTCCTAAGAGGTGGGTAAAAGACGTTGAAAAGTTCAATAAAATATTTATATATCTAAAATTATTATAAAATGACTCCAATGAATTAAATTAAACTTATATACTTATTATGTATCAATTTGGACTCAAAATAAATTTAAATAATATAAATAGATATTTAAATAAATAGCCGTTCTTTAAATAGTAACCTAGTGTTTTCACTATTCATCAAAAATTGAATGTTTTCAGAAAAAATAACAAAAAATCACCCTAGGCGAATTTCGATATTCTGAATCCAAAAATGAAATCCATTTCAAAAGATAAATTTTTTAAAATTTCTAAATTTGGGTATTACTATTCATAACGGCTAGTTTATATAACATATTGTTTTTTTGTGAAACGAGGTATTGCGTACAACACACGCTATCGTGGAAGGTCACGATTGCATGTAATGCAATCCATGTCAGGGATTCGTGTAGTGCAAGCTCCTTTTGGTGTAGCGTACAACCCAAGACCTCAATGAAATTAAAAATAATATATTTCATAAAATCTCGGGGTGATACATTCTACCCCTCTTAAATTGAATTTCTCCCTCGAAATTCATCGGGGTTATAAATGTTTTACAACTCGAAAGTTTCTTTTATAGAAACCCGCATCGTAACAAGGAATACAAAAACGTATCTTTAAAAACAAATGTATAAAACATAATGGTTACCCAAATTAACTAATAACTGGGTTTCCACATAAGAGAACATAGGTGAAAATATAGATATGGAAGAGAAATCTAACCATAATATTCTGATGTAGAGTTGTAGAGAACTTGGCTATGAAAAATCCAACAATCACAAAGCCATAAATTTTTTATGATTTATGGTACCATTTGATTCATCGGATATAAGGACTCTAGGATTCATTTTTTTTGTATTCAATATCATTTCGCTAAAGATGAATAATTGTTGAATTAAAAGATATACTTATTTAATTTTGGTACAATATTACTCTTGTTTGTGCCTTGAAAAATTTCCACATCATCTCTTAATTAAATGAAGTTGGATTTGTCTTCCGTGATGTGTTAGCAGATTGTGCGATAGAATGACATGTCATTCCATCTGTCTCAAACAAAAGGATAGTAAAAGTTATTAAATATACATAAGTCCATCTATTGTGTGATTAATCGTATATGGTTCCTAAAATGGACTTATACATCATATATCATACCGCTTAATATAATGAAACTAGCTTCTACTAACCAGGGACCTCCTGTAGGCCAGTGGTAGGCGATAAAGGCATGTCACACTTCATTTGTGGGTTCTATTCCCATAGCCTAGTTCGACGCGACAGGTTGTCACCCATTCGACATGTTGTGCCTTTTCTTAAACTACGCTATTATAACATTCCATCAGTAATATCGAAAAAAGCTCTAGCCTTAAAAAATACTAACTTATGTCCAACATAATTCATTACAATATTTAGGCTTATCTAAAATACTTCTATCCATGCTCATTGTATAAAAAAATTACTAGAAATGTCATCTACCGATCATGTGAATACAATCATTTATCCCCCATATATCATACGATATATCTTTCTTGGCCCCATTACAAACATGTGAATAACTTAATCATGTATTCTCTTGAAACATAAATTATCCTATAAACATAGTGCAAACATGAATTCTATCAAAAGTTAACTCATTCCACATACCAATATCCCAAAAATTCTATATACTCAAACCATGATATCACATTGTCCTTACATCATTCATGAGCTCAATAATACTATTAAATATCTCATTATCTCTTTATCCATTCATTATGCGCATATCATCTACTTTCCAAAAATATTACAATCACATTTCATGGTTACTGGTACCATATAATTATTGAAAACCAATACATAGATATTACAAAATTCCACGATGCCATAAATGGGATTCCATGATACTATTTTGAAATCCCATTACATAAACACTTAATCATTACACAACATCATTGTCATACTCAACATCAAAAATAGTGGTCACATGTGACTTCATTTTATCCTTTTCTATAAGTGGTTACTCATGTTGATCATCATTAACCATTGTATTAGGGCATTAATTAGCATAATGCCCCATTTCCTTGCACTTGAAGCATTGAAGTGTTGGTGGTGAGTTCTCTATAGTCATTTCTTTATTCACATCATTAGAAACCCTTTTTTCCATTACATTGACACTCAGCTGCTCGATGGCCTTCTTTTCCACACTTAAAACATTTTCTAGTATTTTTAAGATAATCTCCACCATTTTTACTTCCACACATTGAGCATAAAGGAACATTCATCTTCTTTTCACCATTATTCTGAGATTTCTCCATGAACTCCATAATTCTTTTCTTGTCAAAACCATGAGATGGATATGTTAAAACAACATCCAGTTCTACCTTGATAGCACAATGCACAATTTATTCATAGCTACAAAAGTCTCTTATAGCTAATGCCCTTTGATGACTTGGTTTTAAGCCACTGAAAAATCGATCAACTTTACTATTAGGTTGGATGATAAAACCAGATGCATACCTTGAATGTCTTGTAAAATTTTCTTCGTATATACCAAAAGATTCATCATCCTTCTGCTTATGATCATGGAACTCCTTTTTCTTCTTTTTTTGAAGAATACAAGGGATGTACTTATTGGAAAACAAGTTCATGAACTCGTCCCATTCCATGGATTAAATTTAATCATTGGGCCTTGTATTCTTAATTAGAGTCCACCACTAGCCTGCTTTACCTTCTAAATGGTAAATAGATAAAATGAATTTATCATGTTCCGAACAATGAAGTATGGAAAGTATATTTTCAATGGTACTGATCCATTGTTCAGCAACAAGTGGATCAGAATGCCCATTGAATGAAGGTGGACATTGACTCATGAAGACTCAATAGAATATTGTTCCATTCTCTGATCATATGTAAATTCAAAATGATTCATAGATTGTGTAGGTATAGAAATAAGATTTTCACCCCATATCCCATCACATTTGGTTGTTTAGAAGGACAATCACTGCATTGTCTATTACATTGTTCAACACAGTTCCTTTGGGTTATAGCCATCGTCTAAATCCTAAAAAAGAATAGTGTGAGAGGCAAATATCATGCTAGGGAAAACAACATAATAATGGGGGAGTACCATCAATATATAACATCTTAGTGTTAATTGAATGACTTTTACCATAATTCTATACATATAATTAACCTTAGAGATATCCCTAGACACACCGTAGAAATATCTCTAGGGATCTCACTAAAGTTTTCAAATCCTAGTTTCCAAAGGTTATCTAAACCTTTCCTCTAATTCCAACTGTAGAGACCCTAGAGCCTGACATACATGTACATTACATTAATTTTGTGGAATACTTAATTCATAACAAAAACAGACACCAAAGGACCGTAATAGTTTAGTGTCTTTGGAAACATGGAATATAATCTTCTAATCTTGGTGAAAGATCTTCAACAACTCCAATAAGGATCTTCCCTTTTATTTATTACCTAAAAACATTAATTATATCTGAGGGAAAAGAAAAAATATAAAGGGTGAGCTCAAATGATCAGTAATGGTAATCATGGAAAAAAAATAAAACAAACCATATACATTTGAACATCAAAACATGAACTTAAAGTTTAAACATCAAAATCTTGAGTTGTAAAATAAATCTTGCCAGTACGTAAGGAATATATCATAAACGAACATCAATCATAATAAAATAACATGGGAATAGAACATTTAATTCTGGAAAACATTAAGCACATGATATGATTTCTATAGTAGCCAAGGAATTGTTTCCATGACCATCTTAGTGGACAAAGTCCCTTTCTGAATCGAGTTCACTCCTCATTCCAATCCTGTATCACTGAACCAGATTAAATTACCATTTTAGCAATGAATATCTCATGAAATCTAAACCTTTACCCAATGCATTGGAGGGAGATATAGGTCCCACCCATCTCATAATGAAATCATTCTTTTGTGTGACAAAAAATAAACATACATCATTCATAATAACACAATAAATAAAATGGGTTTCATAAACATCATCCCATAATAACATAATACATATAAAATAAATAGATATCATTTCATCATTAGAAAAATCAAACAATGTAAAAAAATAGAGACATTATATTTGAAACATAAACATATGAAATAATATCATCTTATATGGAAAATGGTTTTGATAAAACACTTGAAATGAATTCTTAGGGAAAATATCATTTCTTCTTCAAAATCATTTTCTCATCAAAAAATTCCATGAAATTTTAAAAGAAAAGTATTTTTTGAACATATTTATAAAATATTGTAGAGTTAGATTCATGAAAATGAGGCTTTATGTAATCGTAATAATCCTTTCACACCGTATAAGTTAAAAATAACATTCTTCTCATACTTTTGGTAGAAAAGTCAAAAAGTTCACCATGTGGTAAATAAAAGTAAGATTACATTCATAACATGTGGTAAATTTCAAAAATGGGTAAAAAGGAATTCAAAAATACATGAAAACGTTTTTATAAAACATGGGCATCCATGTTAAAAATAACCCCAGTAAATACTTACGAATTACAATCTTGGATAAGAATGAGATTGGAATAGTTATCCCTTACCTTAGGTTCAATATGATTCCTACGTATCTAAACCTGTTCTATAATGATTTAAATAATGTCATTTACTTATTACAAAATCATATTCATAGTTATGATATCATATATGGTTCACTTATAAATATATATTACCCGTTCTTTTGTAAGTTCCATGTTAAAGCAGCGTTTTGGATAAAATCATTTTATTTATCGTATGTGTTTGGACTTGTTGTTCGTGATATTATTATTACTTATATATTGATTTAATTACTTCCATAATATAAATCATGATTTATATTTCACATATATATATTCAGTATATATATATAATAGATATATAAATCAAATAAAATACACCGTTCATGGAGACGGTAGGCCATATGTACACATGAACGCTGTTTTCATTTCTTTATTGAATTAAATGGAATTAAGTAACTGAAAAATATATGTACATAAATCCAGTATAATTATTATTCAATATATTTCATGATTTTTTTTATATATACTTTATAATCATACTTGAATGGTTAATCATGGAAAATGAATCTCATCGCGATCGTGGAGACGGTAGTCCATACTTACGCACGAGCGATGATATCCTTACCATGATCGTGGAATTGTGTTTAAGTGAATGTACAAAATTTCAGAATCAATATCACTTCATATTAATCATATATAGTTTTTTATTTACATCATTATACCCATCCACGTAAGGTGTTGGTGGAAAAAATATTACACCACGGTGTGGAGAGGGTATTCCGTACGTACGTACGTACGCGTGGTGATTTTGTTTCCGTAGGATGGATAGAAGATGAAATTGGGTTGTTTCATATTTATAATAACATATCAGTATATGAGTTATACTAAAGTTATTAATTTATGATGAAACAAATAAAGAATAATATGTAGAAGAAGAAATAATTTGGAAGGAATCGGTAAAGGATATTACCTCTTCTTTGACGCGCCCATTCGTAAAATCCTCTTAAGGAACTAGGGTTGGACTTTTGAGTAGACCAGAACCTCTATAATGATTCTAGGAATGATGAGAAGGTATATGGGTAGGGTTTGGCCGAGCTTCAAGGCTCAAAAGGGTGTGAGGAGAAGAGGGAAGGGGTTCCCTTGTTATAAGAGAGGAGAGGGTCACTTTAGAAAAAACTTAAAATATTATTTTATAATAAAGTCATATACGGTTTATAATAGCTAAAAATTGATTTATTTATAAGAAAATGTGAGTTTGGGTCGTAATATTCTCAACCAATTTGATTTAGACAAGTGTAGGTTACTATTTTAACCTTATCATTTAGATTTAACTCTATGTTAAATAATTTAACCTTTACCGTGTCTTCTTGTTTTCTTACACTATATGGTTAATAAAGAAACTATAACAAGCCAAAATAAACCCAATTGGTTAATTATTAATATATATAACCTTATCTAAGTCATTTTTCAGAACCTTGAATTTTTATAAATATATATTAACAATTAATAATATAATATTTTTTTTAAAAAAAAAATTTACGTCAATTTTGACACAATTTGGTAATTGATTTTTGTGAAAATCATAATATAATAATTAGTTCTAAAAAAATTAATTAAATCAATAATAAAATGTCATATTAACATATAAAATTAGTTTAATTCATATAAAGTTTCAAATTACATTTATTTGTGTATTTATAGTATCAATTATTTTAATATTTCATTATTTAGGTAATTACTACACCACCATTGTGTCATACATAAATTAAATTTTTTAAAGTTTAAAAATTATTAATAAAATAAAATTAGGTAGGAAATATTTTTATATTTATATTGAATATTTATAGTCGAATTTATCTTATGTATAACCCTATATTAAAAATGTTTTATTTGTTAAACATTGATTTTAACCATTTTAACTCTTATTTAAATAAAATAATAATAAATGTCCTAATCCAATCCATGTGGACCTAAAGGGTAATATTTTATTCCTAAGGATGTTTTTAGTTGAATTACACTTATCCAATAGAATTAGGACATGTGTTAGGGTAATTGTAATATCATTTTTACCCTTAATTACCCTATTTACTTTTAAACGTGGTAAATAAAAGTAAAAAGTTACAATTCACCAAAAAATTATTTTTATCTTATTGAACCACAGTTTACACTTTGATATTAACCATGTCTCTCAGATTTTTGAAATTCCACTCACAAAAGTGGTAAAATTATGTTTTATGTAAACTTTCAAATTCTCTTAGGAGCGGGGAAAAGACGGTGAAAAGTTGAATAAAATTTTTATGTATCTAAGATTATTATAAAATGACTCCAATTATTTACATTGAACTTATATAGGTATTATGTATCTATTTTGACTGAAAATAAATTTAAATAATATATATAATTATTTAAATAAATTCAGTATTTAAATAGTAACCCAGTGTTTTCACTATTCATCAAAAAATGAATGTTTTCAGATAAATACCAAAAATTCACCCTAGGCTAATTTTGATTTTCTGAATCCAAAAATGAAGTCAATTTCGAAAGATATAATTTATAAAATTTCAAAAAGTGTGTGTTAATATTCATAATGGCTAGTTTATATAACATAACATTGTTTAGTGAAACTCAGTATTGCGTATAACACACGCTATCGTGGGAGGATGTGATTATAGGTATTGAAAACCAAGTCAGGGATGCGTGTAGTGAAAGATACATTTGGTGTAGCGTACAACAGAAGACATCAATAAAATTTAAAGGAATATTTTTCATAAAAATCTCCGGGTGATACAGTCTATACAGATTAACCTTTGCAGGTGAACATAAGGTAACTAAAGTTTAAGTATACATGACATCCCTTGCTTCTCTGGGAAATCGACTTTTTTGAGAAATCATGCCGCACTGTCCATTACAAAGTATTGGAACTGGTAACTCCTCCAACATTGATGCAGCCTCCATATAAATGTAGTAATATTATATTATTAATAGATTACTCTTTTTTTATGATTCATTATCTCTATTGGAATCTGATAGATCTGCTAATATATTTCTAGTATTGTTACTCTTTGAATAATTGTGAATTACTATCAGACATTTAATCCAATGTATTTTTCATAGATGATGCAATGCTTCATAATAGTAGGTTGTTTATATTGTTTTCATATTGAATCTTTGGTGTTTGGATCTAATTCCAAGTTCACTCATCCCTTCCAAAGGAAAAGCCTTCTACATGCCTCCATTTTACTCCATATTTATGGATTATAATGAACATTGTTTTAATAATTTTATGAGTATCAGTTTGGTATGAAATTAAGATCCTTTGGATCTTGGGTGTTATTGAATTATTCTATGCATCATATTGGTTTAATAATTTATTTATTCATTTATTTTAATCGGTCAACTTATAGACTTCATTTTGACATTGGGTTAAAATATTATCAATATTTTTCTCATTGGAAATATTATTTATTTCACTTTTTAGAGGACACAAACTGTGTTATAAATGGATTAAGACACTTTCGAGTGTCCACTTGATTCGCTTTTTGTACCTATTTTTTTGCTAAATGTTTTTGAACATTATTTATTTATTCATAGAACATATTTCTTTATGATAATATCTATATTATTCTTAATAATGATTATTAACTTCATGGAATCATTTTTTTATGTTTTATAATTGATTTTTCTTCCGATCATTTTTTGTGGATGTCAGGGACATTGCCTTCCATCTTGCAAGTGAAAGTGCATTTGGGGCCTACTAAGGACCGTTCAATATAACCTCACGGTTGAAATTTCCTCTGCCCCTTATGATGATGTGGTACATAAATCCGAAGGTATTTGGTATAATTACACTGCTCAAAAGTTCACATTTCAAAATTATTTTTTTCATAATTTCAAGATCTGGTTCAAGAGGCTCTATAAAACATGGGCTATCAATGTATTGAATTTATACAATATGTCAATATCATGCGTGGATGAACAAGGTAAGGGTATATTTTAGAAAACTTTCCAAAAACATCTTATATCACATATTCCTATTTTTATTCATAATATGTATTTCATGCCCAAGATATATCTTCATACCCAAAATATATTTATTCTTTCCCAATTTATATATTTTATGATCCATAGGTTATGATATGTGGACTTAAGAAGTGATTGTTCTTCTTTTTTGTATCAGGAATGAAAAACTAACTTCCCTTGATAATTATTTTTTCTAATTTTAATTGCTTTGATTATAAACACTAATCACATTTCATTCCATTGATATTCTTTGAGATCACATCATATAATAATTTTTTGGGTTGTTTTTTTTGCGTAATTTTATTTCTTATCTTCATTTAATATTTTTATTTGTTGGTTTAAAATGGAGGTATCTGATTTCTATATTGTCGTGCCATCGTTTTATGACAAAAATAAAAGTCATATAAATTCTTCTATTTTTAAAAATTTTAAATTTCTTTATCATTTATTTGTTTAAAATATATCTAAATGAGGTGTTTCCATTAGTTATTCTTATTCTATATGGTTTCATGTATGAAAAAATAATTAATTGGTTTAAACTAAAAATAAATTGGTTTATCATTTGTTTTTATTGATATCTAATGTTGTATGCAATTTAATTATATATTTGTTTATTTTATTTCATGTTTTTTTATACAACATGTTCTCCAAATATGCCCATCTATAACCCTATTTTGATTATAGTTGATACTTTCTTTAGATATCAAATTTGTTCTATTTTAGTTTACATGATATAAAAAACATTCATATTGTATTGATTTTGTTGTTTCATATTGAAAATTCAGTTAATTTTTTTCAATAAATCCATTTTCATCTGTGTTTCATTATTTTCATCTTTATTTTCCAGTTAAATTTTTTATTAATAGTTAAATTTTTATGTTTCTTGTTAAATTAATTTTTTAAATTTCTGTTGCATCAATTTTTTATTTCTTGCAATAGACTAATATGTTTATCTACAAGAGAATATGTTTTGAGTTTTAGGATTCTAAACAAGGAATATTTGGGTTGTCATTCTTAAATGAACATACGGTGAAGCCATGCCTCCGCCACCGTAAAATTACCTAAAATCTACCCCCATTTTCCTTGACGCCCTACCCAGACCCTCCCATGTATGCTCTCCTTGATGGCTAGGGTTTCAGCGACTCCAGTTATTGAGTTTCCTCTACATATACTATTTCAGTTGTACTGTATCCCATCTATTCCGATACTCCTCTTCTCCAACTAATCCAGATCCAAGAAAATGACAGTCACTGCCTCCGGCTATGCATTGCAACCCCTATTCCATCCCACATCTACTTTGCAGTTCAGTTCTGTGATTATTTATTCTCGACTGGTATCCTCTGACTATGCGACACATCTCCTATTCCCTCTTGCATCAACTTGGTAGTTCAGGTACGAGATTAATTACGTATTCCAAAACCTAAATCAATTCTGTATATTACGTATTCTCGACTGGGTTCGTTTCTGTATATCCTTTTTTCCTGTATTTCTTATTTTTTTGCCTGATTCATGGGAGTCAATACATATTTACCTTTGTAGGAGAACAAAAGGTAACTAAAGTTTCCGTATTCATGACATCCCTTACTTCTCTGGAAAATTGATTTTTTTGAGAAATCATGCCGCACTATCCACTCCAAAGTATTGCAACTAGTGACTCCTCCTGCATTGATGGAGTCTGAATATAAATGTAGTAATATTATATTATTAACAGCTTAATCTTTTTTTTATGATTCATTATCTCTATTAGAATCTGATAGACCTACTAATATATTTCTAATATTGTTACTCTGTGAAAAATTGTGAATTACTATCGAACATTTTATACAATGTATTTTTCATGGATGATGCAATGCTACATAATAGTAGGTTGTTTATATTGTTTTCATATTTAATATTTGGTGTTTGGATCTAATTCCAAGTTCACTCATCCCTTCCAAAGGAAAATCCTTCAACATGCCTCTATTTTACTCCATATTTATGGATTATAATGAACATTGCATTAAACAATTTAAGTGTATCAGTTTGTTATGAAATTAAGAACCTTGAAATCTTTGGAGTTATTGGATTATTCTATGTATCATATTGGTTTAATAATTTATTTATTCAATTATTATAATCGGTTAACTTATAGTTTTAATTTTGACATTGTTTTATGATATTATAAAACTTTTATTCCTTGAAAATATTGTTTCTTCCTCTTCTTAGAGGACACAAACTGTGTTATAAGTGGCATAATACAATTTCCAGTGTCCACTTGATCCTCTTTTTGAACCTTTTTTTTCTTCTAATGGTTTTTGACCATTAATTATGGATTCATAGAATATATTTCTTTATTAGAATAATGATATTATTCTTAATAATGATTATTAAATTCATGGAAACATTGTTTATATTTTATCATTGATTTTTGTTCCGATCATTGTTTCTAGATGTCAGGGGACACTACCCGCCATCTTGCAAGTGAAAGTGTATTTGGGGCCTACTAAGGACCGTTCAATATAACCTCATGGCTGAAATTTTCCCTGCCCCTTATGATTATGTGGTACATAAATCCGGAGGTATTTTGAAAAATTACACTTCTCAAAAGTTCACATTTAATAATTATTTTTTTCATAATTTCAGTATCTGGTTCAAGAGGCTCAATAAATCATGGGATATCAATGTATTGAATTTGAACAATATGTCAATGTCAAGTATGGATGAACAAGTTAAGGGTATATTTGAGAAAACATTCCAAAAACATCTTATATCATATATTCATGTTTGTATTCATAATGCCCATTTCTTGCCCAAAATATATCTTCCAACCCAAAATATATTTATTATTTACCAATTTAAATATTTTAAGTTCCACAGGCTATGATATGTGGTCTCAATAAGTGATTCTTCTTCTTTTTGGTATCAGGTATGAGAAACTTACTTCCCTTAATAATTTCTTTTTCACATTTTAATTTATTTGATTATAAATATTAATTGCATTTCATTCCATTGATATTCTCTAATATCACATCATATAATAAATTGTTTTGGGAAGTTTTTTTGTGTACATTTTTTCTTTTCATTAAATATTTTTATTTGTTTTTTTATAATGTATGTATCTGATTTTCATATTGTCATGTCAGTGTTTTATGAAAAAAATAATGGACATATAAATTCTTCTATTTTTTTAAATTTTAAATTTTTTATCATTTATTTGTCTAAAATATAACTAAATGAGTGGTGTCTATTAGTTATTCTTCTTCTATATGGTTTCATGTATGAAAAACTAATTTATTTAAACTAAAACTAAATTAGTTTATCATTTATTTGTATAGATATCAAATGTTGTATGTAATTTAATTATATGTTAGTGTATTTTATTTAATGTGTTTTTTATACAACATGTTCTCCAAATATTCCCATTTTCAACAGTATTCTACTTATAGTTGATACTTTGTTTAGATATCAAATTTGTTCTGTTTTAGTTTAGTTTACATACCAAACATGCATTTTGTATTGATTTTGTTGTTTCAAACTAAACATTTCATTGATTTTTTAATGAAGCCATTTGCATATGTGTTTCATTATTTTCAACTGTAGATTCCATTTAAATTTTTTATTAATAGTTAAATTGTTATGTTTTTTATTAATTTAGTTTTTTACATTTCTATTGCATCGATTTTATATTTCTTGTAATAGATTTATATTTTTATCCATGAGAGAATATGTATGGGGTTTTAGGATTCTAATCAATGAATATTTGGGTGGTCATTCTTAAATATACATACTTCTAGTTCCAAGGATGCTCATGGGTGTATATATCGCCATGTCACAACATACATGGTATCCATATTAAATCCTTTGAATTCATCATTTCCAGAATTCGAATTATCAATTTCAATCACTTTTTTGTGCTTTTTTTCAATGTGTTTTAAGAATAAAATCCCAAAAAAACTAGATTTCCCATTTTACCATTGGGTTTTATGTCGTGATTACACATATTTTCTGACTAAATAAGAAACATGTGAGTCGTCACTGCATTTTTTAGACTCAATTTGAGAATGAGTTGCCTAAATATGCATGTGCTCATTATCATATGTACATTCTATATGGAGTTAAAATACATTATTTTTAACTGGAAGTTGTTTTCTAGTTTCACTAATTTCATTACTTTATCTTTGGAGGCTCATATTTTACATTTTTAAGAGACAGTTGTGCAACATTCTTTGTGTGAATGTGGTACACCTTTCCTAATGAGTTATATATATTTTTCCCAATTGTATTCCAATATTAAATATCACAATTTTGTGATTTTCAAAATATCAAATAATCATGATCATTAAATTTTCATCATAATGTAATATATTTTATGTCTCCATTTACATGTAAAAATAATGTTCATTAACTATTGTGACCATTTACCGACAATAATCATGTCCAATATTAAGTATCATTTTTTTGTGATTTTAATATAAGTTATATGTCTACATACCTATAAAAATCATACTGTACTAAACATGTCTATTAACTATTCATCATACTGTTAACATATTTTTTCTAACACTCATATTTCAATATTGACTACTATTCATTCTAAATTTTGAACATTAATGTAAAAATGTTTTTGATTTTCTAGAAAGCGTACATAACATTTAAATAAGTCCTACATGTCCTACATAAATTGTTTTTGTAATATTTCATTGCTAATTCTCCTAATTTTTAAACTATATATTTCACATTTTTTTAATTATTATGTACAAAATTTCATCACTAAGTTGTGGCAGTGGCGGAGGGTCTGTCTGTGTCGAGGATATGATTGGCATGGAAGCACTGTTGTATGCCCTACAAAGCCACTGCATACAAGTGTTTGGTTTCCACTATTCTGAAACAATATCTCTAGAACCTGAAGAAGGTATCATTATAAGGTTCGTATTCAAGTGAAAATTGATTAGTACAACTTGATTGATGAAGTAGAATCTTTTTTTAGTAAGATAAAAATCAGCAGACTCGCTTTAATCCATCATGGTGCACCTCTTTCCTTCTTAATTTTTCACTATATTCATCTCAAGTATTTCACATCTTGGAAATTCACCCACCACAGTAAAACACTCTTAAATCTGTTTTACCTTTTTTCTGAATATTAAAATTTCAAAACATATAAGTAATTTTATTAAAGTTGCATGTGTGGAACTATTGTATGTCATCTAGAGAGGCAAATACCAGGTCATCCTTGAGAAGACTCCTTTCCTATGCCATTCTGCATTGGTTGATACTGTTGAAGTAGTCCCAATGGCCAATTCGCTACTTGTAGATAAATGTAGCTAATCATTTTATTTAGATGATGGCACAATGATAGAGGTATTTACGATTACATTTTTTATGTATTACTCACCTATATTTTCTACTGCATGGTTCTACAACATAGTGAACACATCCAGGATAGGGTATCCACTACAACTACTACTATAACCTCTACTGGAGGGATGTTACTGACATAGTTGTATGCTGACATTCTCCTAGGATCACATGAGGCATTATGAAAAATGAAAATCTACAGTTACAACACTATGGGGATGAGGAGGGGGGAATAAAGGGTTGGAATTAAGTTTGGTTAGTGGCCAGGGGAGGGAGGGTAGGGGCTAGGTAGGTTGGAGGAGAGGGGAGGGTAGGGGAGGGGAGGATGAGGATAGGTGGGAGGGGATAAGCAAGTTGCAGGGGAGGGGAGGGCAGGGGAAGATGAGGGCAGGGGGAGGGGTTGGGCAGGTTTGAGGGGAGGGTAGGGGAGGGGAGGGTAGGGGAGGGGAGGATGAGGGCAGGGGGATGGGGTGGGTAGGTTCTATGGGAGGGGAGGGGAGGGGAGGGATGAGGGGGCTACTGGAGGAAGGGTTTGGGAAGACGGGGGGAGTGGTGGTGGACGAGGCTGGGCCGGGCGGAGGCTGAGGTGGGAGGGGGAGCTGATGGAATTTGGTTGGAGACAAGAATAGATGGGGTAAGGGGAGGTGTAGAGTTGGGTTGGCGTGGTATGAGAGGTGTTGGAAATTTTTTAGAGGTGAACTACTAGATTCATATAAGCCATTTTTTAATGACATGTTTCTTACACTTTACTACATTACCTAGGATTTTTTTCATTGTCATATGTATGAAGTAAAGGGTACAATCCAATGACAAAAAAAGGATGGAATGTCCACTTTAGCTATTTTTTCTACTGCTTTTATTTTTCTTTCAATTTAATACTTTTATGTTATCGTTTTTTTGTCTACAAATTCAGGTGTTCTTATTGTAAGGATTTTTTTCTATGTAGAAATGTTTTTCAGGCTTCTGAAGTTGGATACTTATACACTGTTAGATATTTTCTCGGTGACATAATGACTTATAATATTTTTATAGAAATTTAAATGTCCATTTCAATGTTATTTTCATTCATGTTCATTGAAATATTGTGCTGTTTGTAGAATTCTTGTATAATGTTTCTTTCATGTACTTGTCATAATATCTCAGTGAAATTAAAAGTTATGTAATTTCATTCATGTTTGTTTTTTAATGTACTTTTCTAATTAATATTTATTAGTTATTTTTATTCATGTATTTTAAAATTAATACTTATGATTTTTATCTACAACATTACCTATTTTCTTTTCCTTCTTCTTTTATATTTTCATACACGTTCATTTCATTTTTCTTCAAAAATGTTGTTTTTCTTTTCAATTTACTATTATCCACTATATTCTCATATATGATTTATATGTTTTCAAATAATTTTACTTTCATTCTATATTCTCCTATATGTTTTCCTTATATTCTCCCTCAAACATTTCAATGGTTTATTTTGTACATTGATGGTATACTTATGTTTTTTATGTATTATAATATATTCTCAAAAATGTTTCCGATATTACCCAACATATTCTTCTATATTAATTTCTTATTCTTATTTTCATATGTTTTGAATTCTGTATATTTTATCCAATTAGAGTTCATTATTAAGTATCACTATTTTTTTCATTATATACAATATTTACTTTCTTTAATATCGCAATACAGTTTTGTCTTCTTAAAAGTAAGAATTGAACGTATTTCCATGCGAATGCACAGGTAATTACTAGTTAATTTAAAATTAATCATGCAGACAGAATGAAAATCAGGTTTTTTAAAGTGAAAATGTTTAAAATTTTGATTTTTTATATCTAATTGACATTAGAAAATTATTCAAATTAGAACAGTTGGATTAATTTACTTAAAATTAATCTAAATTAAATTTAAAACCAAATCAAAATGTAATTTATCTACATAATCACATAAAATGAAAATAAAATTTTCAATTTAAATTCAATATTTTTCACTATCCATCACAAAATAAAGCTTCATAAAAATAGAATAAATTCACAAATATTAAATTTTTATATTAAAATTTCAAAAATTATGTTTATTGATCAAATAGATTTTATAGATGTTTAAAAAATTATATTTATATTGGGTTCACAATTAAAATAAAATAAAATTACCATTTTGAAAAATATAACTTTTTCATCTCAAATTGTATTAATTCTTATAAAATAACCTTCAAATCTATTGGATGAGTGTAAATTTTTTATTGAAATATTTATAATGAAATTTTATTAAAAAAAGTCATCGAATGTTGTTTTTAACGTATTGATGGAAATAGAAATAATTTTTTCCGAGAAAAATAATTTCATTATTTTCAAAGAGTGATTACATTCATTTCTAAGTAATTGATAACCAAAGGACTCATTTTACATTCTTGTGTAAATAATATTTTCAAACTATAGTTAATATTAATAATAAATTTCATTACAATGGATTCGTGGTAACTATAAGAATACTTAAATAATAATATTAATGGTTCATTGTAGTTTCATAAAACTAGGTCTTTCATGTAACACAAGCTATCAAAAAAATAAAATTTTTGTGTAACACAAGAAAAACATTGTGTTACATGTACCCAAGGATAAAAAAGTGTTTCATGTCGATAAATATTAACGTGTTTTTCTGTTTAATTCAAAGAAAACTTAGTTCATTCATTTAATACAAGATATATTCACTATTTTATATAATAAAAAATATCGAAAAGTTTAAATTAATTCAGGTAAAAAACTCACTAAAAATTTTGGATGTATAATTCTAATCCCATAAAATAATTTCCCTTAAAATTATTCTTCTTTATTAGAGGTTTAATAATTGAAATTTTGTTAGTTCACCTAGGTTAACTACCCTGAGTGGGTGAAATAAGATATGAAAGATTAGAACTACTTCCCCTTCATATCTTGTTTAGTTAATAAATAAAACGCACTTCTCTATATATCATGTATAAATGTATGAAATTATATGAAATCCTGAATGGTACACAATGATTTTACTTGGTTCAACATCACAAGTCTATGTCCGAGGAGCATACAATGACGATGGGTGAATGTTCCAAATCCACTAATGCTAACTACCAATTTCTAGGTTTTGGCCAAATCACTTCTACTCCTAATCTCAAAACTTTTAAAATATTTATGGGTTGATAATTTAATTCCCAAGGGTCAATCCTTGTATCACTTTATCTGGCTCAATGCTAGTGGAAAGTAACACCTTCTTACTCCTAATTCGCTAACTATAAAAGAACCCAAGTTTTTAGAATGGGTCAAAATCCAGACCCTGTTAGAATTTTGGACTTGTTTCTGAGGAAAGTGGAGAATTTGGATGATTCTAGGTCAAAATTTTGAAATTGGGGAGGTAATGAATGTGCGCACGATTGGCGTACAGTTTTCCAAAACGTGCAGACAAACCGTGCGCAGTCTCTAGGCGAGACAGAGGGCTCTGCATAGGCAGTGCACGGTTTTCCAAACCATGTGGGTTGGTCGTGCAATGTTCCTAGGTGTAGAAGTGGCAACCATACGGTTGGCGCATGGTTTATCAAACTGTGTGGGTTAATAGTGCGACCACTTAATGTTAGAGTTTTTATGTTTCGGGCCACCCGAGATTTTCTATTTCTCTCTCATTTTTCTTCCCACTTGGGGATTACATGGGGAGTGTCAGGCAAACCTTCTTCTTGATCACAAATCATCATCCGAACTCTGATCTGGACATCGTTTGATGCATTGGAACTCCCCCGGTAAGGCCTTGATTCCCGTTGAGCTGTTTTTCCTGATTTCTTCCCTAGATCGGGTTATAATAGTTTGAGAGGTTTTGTTTCTTTTATAGATCTACCATATTTTAGACCTAATTGGAAGTTCCCATTGGAGTAGTAACATCTTACTAGTACGATGTAGGTGGCGCATACCTACATTCATGTTTTCGTAGACTTTTGGGGGTTGCGGCCTTCGGGAACAACATCGGGTATAAAGGAAAAACATTTCAATGGTTTTTAATTAATTATCTACATTGTGGGATGCCTCTGGGTATTCACTGGCCTATTTTTACTTGATCGAGGTCTGGTTCGAGGTTGTTGCTTGTTTGGGGCATTTCGACTAGGGGTGTCAAAATGGGTATAAAGTGAACTGTTGTTTAAACTGCTGAGTTTGATTTCATTAAAACATTTTATTAACTTGTTTAAGTAATTCACGTCGTTAGGTGATGGTATAGAACAACACAAGTGTAGTGAAATTTGACTATGTAGTGATTTCTTGTTTAAAGTGATGCTTTTGAGTTTATATATGCAATGTGTGATATTGATTGTGTTGAACTGTTTAGATATGTTGGGCGTGGCCTGGATATTTTGATGAGTGATGTAGATCACAAGTTGGGTCTTTGGCCGGGTTACTTGGGTGGTTTGTACCATGGGATTTGGCATCATGGACGTCAGTTTGAGGCAGCTGGACTGTCTGGTTGGGCTTGGCCCGGGTTACAGGGATGGCGAGGCCATCGGACTTGAGCGACATGGTCACAGGGACATGAGGTGTCAGATGTGTGGTGGCTAAGGTAATATTTTGGTGATTACCACTTACCACGAACATTGAATAGTGTGCACACATAGATACTTCGTGATGAGGTTATTTGGACCACTCGTGTTGGTAGTGGACCCCGTAGATTTGGTTATATACTTTGGTGTGGGGGGGGGGGGTAATGCCGTAGAAATCCACATTGAAGGTGAGGTGCCTTCAGGGGATAGCATTGATGCTATCGGGTTAGGGGATGAGGCTCTCCATGATTTGAGGGTTGACATCGCTGTCCCTCCGGTTACTTTTTTGAGGGAAGATATGGCTATCCCTCCGGATTCTTATTTGTGGATAGGTATTGTTGTTCCTCCGTGTTACTTCTTGGGCATGCCTTCGAGACATCGGTACTTGAGACATGAGGTGTTAAGAGGCACTTGGTTCTGGGATGCTATTTTCCTTGGGCGTGCCTTCGGGATATCGGTACATGAGACACGAGGTGTCAGGTGGAACATGGTGCCGGGTTACACGACAGAGATTCCGGTGTTGGCCGAAGCAGGTGACACTCCACAGTGGATGTTGAGCATCAGTTGAGGTTGAGTTTATTTGTACATTTACAATTTAATGCTTGTCTTATAAATTCATGTCTCCTTAAACACATAAATTAGGTACGCACCATTGGGTGGTATCCTACTGAGATTTGGCTTACACCCTGCGCAGGGCCTTCAGGACACGTGAATACCTTATGGATTTATGTGTTGGAAAGAGGGCAGCTTCAGGAGTAGGGCTGCGTTAGTAGTTGCATGGAGATTATATGGAACCTGAGGATTTTCCTAGCTAGAGTTTACAATGTTTCGCTTCCTTTCCTATAGTAGCATGCTTATTTTCTATGTAGCTATAGTTGGTTAGCCGTTGGCGCCTTTCCGTATGTTGACTTACTGTGGATTCATGTTTGGTTTGTTAGTTGTTACCAATGATATTTATCATTTTGTACTATTTACATTACATTACTGTTGTTTATATTGATTTATTTTTCTGTTTATTGTTATTGAATGTGCTTCAGTTATGTGGGTCTGGTTCGAGTCTGCCGAGTATTATTCCGCTGCTCATTTACTGTTATACTCAGACCAACACCATTATTATTATACTACGGGAGGGTATAACCTCCCCACTATACCTAACAGACCCTCGCTACTAGTCGGTAACTTTGGTGTTCAGGGAGGTGCGCTTAAGGTCGTAACATCCGACCTGTTTGGAACTGTTCGGGTGGTTGTTCGGGTCTGGGTCGTTACAAATTGGTATCATAGGAGTTCTTGACAATTATTTAGTAGCCGTGTTTTCCTGGCTACTAATGATATTGAGACTTCTATTTTTTTTCTGATGGTTTTACCAATCGAGATATGGTATACTGGAGATAGGTTGTTACTGGAGGTGGGTTTGTAGCTTGTGCTTGGGAGCCTGGAGCCCTTGGTATGAGGGATGGACCAAGTTGCCAATTGGTGGGAATTGTTGTTTTCTTTTTCTCAGATTACAGTTTATATGAATTCCACCTCAGTGGATCACTTGGTGTGTGATGTTCTTGATTTTCAGATGTGACCCTTGACCCGGTGCGGTAAGGGAGAATTAGATCTTGGCCGGTATGGCAAGACTAATTTTCTTAGCTTTTGATAGGCACATTTTTAGGGAATTACAAATTCATAATTGCACGTATGATTTGTGAAGTGATAATTCCAGGGGAATAAAAATAATTTTCCATGCTTTATATGATTTGAAATTTGAATTGATGAAATTCTTTATAGAATTTCTAGTTGTTCAAATGGGTATGCCATGCATTATGTTTTTGTAAAATTGCATGTGTTGGGATATTTGAGTCTGAAACATTTGAGAGCACGCATGTATTATGACTAAGGCAGTGTAACTGTTAGGATTGGGCAACTCGGTCATCGTTTTGAGGCAACGTGAGTTGTCAGGATGGGCATGGCCTGAGGTACATTTGATATTTGGCTATGTTGAGGGTGGGTAAGTAAGCCACGAGGCCAGGATGCTGTGGGGAATGGGTTGCGGTGAGGGGGAGTAAGGGTAGTTCTTATACACAACCTTTTACTGCATTCCTTATCTGCGTAGAATATAATGTTATATATATTTATATATATGGTATGTGTGAATAATTATCGTATTCAGAGGTTTAATCCTTCATGACTCGATGGAGCATCAGGCATGAGAAGATTCAGAGTCGTAGGATCATGGTCAGAATCCAGTGCAGGCCGAGTATGAGCCGCAGATATAGGCTCAGGGATAGGATCAGGTTCAGGATCCAGTGCGGGTAAGGCGACAGACGGGTTTGGCAGTGTTCGGACCATGGCTTGATGAGCAGCTCTGAGCTAGCCTAGTATGTGTCATACAGGGTATTGATAGAGGCACGCAGTGTACAGAGCCTTATATGGAATATCTGAGGTGGGAGATTCCATCACATAACCCGCCACTTTTTTATGGTGAGGGTGGTCTGTAGGAGGATGAGAACTAGATAGAGAGCATATAGATGATCTTCGAGCCGATCAAGATGCATCCAGGGCGGAGGTTCAAGCTAGAGACGTACATGATGATAGTACTGGCGAAGCGTTGGTGGGATGTACATGTATAGGCTCGTAGGAACGAGGGACTAGCATGGAAGGACTTCGAGGACAGGTTCTTTGAGAACTTCTATCCAGAGACACTGATGATAGAGAGGGCTTGGGAGTTATTGAGTCTTTAGCAGGGAGATATGTCTGTCATGGACTATGCAGCTACCTTCATAGAGTTATATCATTTTGCACCTGGTATGGTGAGCGATGACGCAGCTAGGGTGAGGCATTTCGAGGATGGCTTATGACATACCATTCGGGTACCAGTGAATATTTTTAGGATTGGTTACTTCTCAGAGGCAGTGAACCTGGAACACATAGTAGTGGAAAAATAGAATGATAGACCCCGGTTTGGCAGGGTGACAGCTTACGGTGAGGGATTGGATAGCAGGAAGCGAGGATGGGATGATTCCCAGTTGGGCAGTCAGGTCAGCGATTCATCTAGACCACCACGTGGTAGTTCTTTACTAGTTTTCTTCCAGTGTGGATAGCCGAGAATTGTTCAGACCCAGTACAATAGGCCTTCTAAGGAGTGTCAGGCATGTGGACTGGTCGGGCGTCTGGAGAGGTTTTGCAGACAGCCTTCTCAGATAGTCAGGAGGCAGGGACCAGGACAAACGATGGCATCCGGAGTTGGTTCAGGTTCTGTAATAGGAGAGGGTAGCCGAGGTTCAGCTGTATACAGAGGATGTGACAGAGACAGTGGGACTCACCTGAGGGGTCAGCGGCCGGTGACTGGAGCAACACCGTAGGGAGGTCAGGCATCAGGTAGCCGTGTTTCTGGACAATTGCACGCCATGGAGCTGCTAGAGGCTGAGCAGGCTGGTGAGCCGATGACAGTTAGAGGTACATCACCGGTGTGGCCATGATCTTTTCCTTATTCTCTTTTGGCATGACCTGTAGAGGCATGTCCATTTTGAGTACACTATGTGCACAGGTTTGATGTGGGTTGACTATATGCTGGTCAGTGGGTTTGGCACCATCTAAGGTTCATGATATAATTGGTATATATGGTTGAGGTTCCAAGGGAATCGGGGCATCGAGGATGCAGGTTACATGAGGTGCCATGGGTAGCGGGGCATCGAGGATGTGGGTTACTTGAGGTTTCATTAGCACTGGGGCATCGTGGATGCAGGTTACTTGAGGTACTAGCCACCAAGTTTATTTTGAGCATCCATGGGATACAGGACATCATAGAGGCGGACACCGATGCAGTGTAGGATATGTTTGGGTGTCATAAAATGACACGGGAGCTCTAATTAGTGGTAGGTGTGACGATGCATTACGAGAGGATCTTGAGTCCGTAACAAAGGTTTGCAAAACTTTTCTCATTCTGTATTTTGTTAGGATGAGACCGAGTAAGGAAATTCTTATGGTGGGGATCCCCTTGAGGAATTTATCCAGAACCTTGTGACCAAGGAAGTCTGGGTTTCTTTGATCGGGGTGGTATGTTCAGTTCCATCCTTGGGTTTTGTTTGATAGCTCGAGGAAGAGCTATGTTAAGATGGTGAGATTTTAAGAACCCGGGTTTTTTGAACGGGTGAAAATCCTGACCCTGTTTGTATTTTTATTTATTTTTGAGGAAACTGGAGAATTTTGACGATTTTGGGTCAAAATATTGAAATTGGGGAGGTAATTAAGGTGCCCACGGTTGGTGCTTGGTTTTCCAAACCTTATGGACAAACCATGTGTAGTCTATGGGTGAGACAGAGGGCTCCACATGGGCAACACACGGATTCCCAAACCGTGAGGGTTGGGCGTGTGAAGTTCCTGGGTGAGGCAGTGGCAATCGCATGGTTGGCGCATGGTTTGAAAAACCGTGTGGCCACATAATGTTAGGGTTTTTAAGTTTAGGGCCTCCCGAGATTTCCTATTTCTCTCTCATTTTTCCTCCCACTCAGGGCTTACACATGGAGTTTCGGCCGAACCTTCTTCTTGCTCCCAAATCTTCGTCTGAACCCCGATCCAAACACAATTAGATGCATTGGAACTCCCACGATAAGGCCTTGATTCCCCTTGAACCGTTCTTCCTAATTTCTTCCCCAGATCGAGTTATAAGAGTTTGAGTGGTTTTGATTCTTTTGTAGATCTACCACATTTTAGAACTAATTGGAGGTTTCCATCAGAGGAGTAACATCATACTAGTACGAGGTAGGTGGTGCATACCATATTTCATGTTTTTGTATACTTTTGGGGGTTGCAGCCTTTGGGCGTGACGTTGGGTATCGAGCAAAACCCTGTTTATTTGTTTTTAATTAATTATCTGAATTGTGGGATTCCTCTGGGTATTCACTGACCTATTTGTAAATGAGGGAGGCCGGGTTTGAGGTCGTTTCTTGTTTGGGGCATTTTGACTGGGGGTGTCAAAATGGGTTTAAAGTAAAATGTTGTTTGAACTACTGAGTTAGATTTGTTAAAACATGTTATTAATTTGTTTAAGGCATTCATGCCCTTAAGTACTGGTATGGGACAACACATGTGTAGTTAAATTCGACTGTGTAGTGATTAGTTGTTTAAAGTGATGCATTGGAGTGTATATATATATATATGAAATTTTTGATATTTCCTGTGTTGAACTGTTTAGTTATATTGGTCATGGGTGGGATATTTTGCTGAGTGATGTTTATCACAGGTTGGGGTATTGCCGGGGTTAATTGGGTGGTTTGTACCATAGGATTGGGCATCATGGACGTCGGTTTGAGGTAGTTGTAATGTCAGGTTGGGTTTGGCCTAGGTTACATGGATGGCGAGGCCATCGGACATGAGCGACATGGTTTCAGGGACATGATGTATCAGATGTGTGGTGGCTTAGGTACTATTTTGGTGATTACCACTCACCCATAACTTTTAGTACTGTGCACACATAGATATTCCTTGATGAGGTAGTTTTGACAACTCGTGTGGGTAGAGGCCCATGTAGATGTAGTTTAGGTACTTTGGTTGGTGTTTCTTGCCATAGAAAGACATGTAACAGGTGAGGAGACTTCAGGGGATATCATTGTGGCTATCGGGTTGGGGTATGAGGCTCGCCGTGATTTTAGGGAAGACATCGTTGTCTCTCCAGTTACATATTTAACTGCAGATATCACTGTCCCTCCGGATTCTTAATTGAGGATAGGTATCGTTGTTCCTCTAGGTTACTTCTTGGGCATGCCTTCAGGATGTCGGCACTTGTGACATGAGGTGTCCGGAGGCACTTGGTGCCGGGTTGCTATTTTCCTTGGGCGTGCCTTTAGGACGTCGGTACTTGAGGCACGAGCTATCAGCTGGTACATTGTGCTGGGTTACACGACAATGATTACGGTGTTGGCCTAAGCAGGTGAAACTCCATGGTGGCTATTGAGCACAAGTAGAGTTTGTGTTTATTTATGCACAGTACTATTTAATGAATGTCTTATAATGCATGTCTCCATAAACACATATAATAGGTACACACCGTTGGGTGGTATCCTACTGAGATTTTTCTCATAAACTTCATGGGCCCTTCGGGACACATGAAAACCTTATGAATTTACATCCAGAAAAGAGGAAAGCATCAGGTGTTGGGCTACATTAGTTCTTGCATGGAGATGGTATGGACCTTGAGGTCTTGCCTAGCTAGAGTTTACTTTGTTTCAGTTTCTTTCCTGTACTAGCATGCTTATTTGTTATGTAGCTATAGTTTTTTAGCCATTGGCTCCCTTCTGTATATTGACTTTTCATGGATACATGTTTGGTTTGTTAGCTGTTACCAGTGATATTTAGCATGTTGTCTGGTTTACATTCTACTGCGATGGTTTATATTGATTGCTTATGCTTTTTATTGTTATTTAATGTGCTTTCGCTATGCAGGTCTGGATTGAGTCTTCTGAGTCTTATTTCACAACACCTTTACTGTTATTCATAGACCATCACCATTATTATTATCCTTCGGGAGGGTATAGCCTACCCACTATTCCTAACAGACACTCACTGCTAGTCGATATCCTTTGGTGTTCAGGGAGGTGTGCTTATGGTTGTAACACTAGACCCATTTAGCACTGTTCGGGTGGTTTTTCGTGTCTGGGTTGTTACAAACTATTATCGTAAGTGATACACCATTGGATTATTGATTTGTAGGTCTATTAATTTTCATGAATTCACACCTCATCAATTGTAGGTTGATGCTATTTTGAAGTTACACATTAATAAAATTAATAAATACCAATTTACTACAGATTTACTGGGTGATACCATCTTTAAAAATTGTGTGATGCTCACAACATTCATGAAGATCCTCTTTCAGAATGCTAAATTAGCATTCATAAAGATCTGACCTTTTTGATAATCTCACATAGCCTTTTCAAAGAACAACTCATTCATGAAGATCAACTTGGCTTTTTTTAATCCCATTCCTTTTGTAATGATTACAGAGCCTACATGAATTAATTAACATTTGTGATGCTCAGAACTATTAGTTGTCTTTTACTTCCATCGTGAGATTATTTGTATATCACTTTCTAGAACCACCCTTCGGGAACTACCCATCATGAAAAACATCCATGATTTAGTATCCTTTAGATTTTTGTTATGTATCTCTTCACTTTTAAATGGGTTAGAGGTCTATTTATAGGCATTCCAACCATTTCCAAAAGCATCCCTACCAAATCATCACCATTAACATAAGCTTATTTATTTCCATCATGATGATCCTTATTTTCAAAGATCCATTACAAATTATCAATCGTTATGCTCATCATATTCGTGGTCCCTCCCATCACTACTTTACACCACCACGATTCTGCATTCATGATGCTTCTCACATGTACCACTTTCAATGATCATCATACTCATAGAGCCCACCAAAAAAATTATTGCGACTTTGATAAACACACTTCAGGAAGCCTATAATCTTGAACAAATTCTTTATCCATATTTTCATAAACCCATAAAAGAAATCAGTTTTTCATGATACTAGCCAAACTCCAAATTTTTGGACACCAAAAACTAGGAAAATATTTGGAAAAGAAATCACCTTATGTTGAAATATTTATATACTAGTTCTAGGGAATCCATTCCTCCATCTTGTATCTTTTCCAATAGGTCATTCCACTAATCCCTCAAGACTCAGAAACCTACCTTGGAAACCTGTTTTTTCAAAAAACATAATCAACCCAAAAATACGACAATGTTATATTAAGGGATTTTCCCACCAAAGTTCTTTTCATAGAAACCCACGTTGTTAAAATTAATAATAAATATATAATTATAATGGAAATTTTATATTCATAATAGTTTCCCAAAAAAACTCATAACTATGTTTCCATATAGAAGTACATATTTAGAAAGTGAAAATATTGACATTGAAGATAAATATAACTATTAATTTCTAATGGAGTTTGATAAAGAACATCAAGAGTAGAATGTTCATGATAAAAATCCACAACCCAAAGAGTCTTGAAAAAATTCATTGATATAATAAAAAATGATGATTATATAATCCCATTTTATTTAATGACTATTTTTAATGATGTTGGGTAATTTTAATGAAAATATATACTTACATGATTTCAAGACAACCTCTCCTACCATGGTGTATTAATCAATTTCTAATTCTTCCCATACTTTAAGAAATTAAGGCCTATTTTTAATTCTTAAAGTATTAATATAACATGAGGTATAATGATAATTAATTCCATCCATATTTAGTTATCATCACAATAAAAAGGTTAGATCAAGTTATCTGATGTGCATAAATCCTCATATGGGGAGATAATACATGAATCTATAAAACCTAATCTAATGATTTTCTTAAACCGTTCCACATATGGTTAACGTTTTAACCCTTTCAAATATGAAAATAAAAAGATTTATGATTAATCTCATGAAATCTACTTAACGTTGATCCAATATATATCATAATTCAACTCTTGGTCATCTCATTACAAACCTATAAAACCTTTAACATGTATTCTTTGTAAATGAGGTAATATCCTAAATTACCATAAAATATATTGGAAAATTTCATTATTTATTAATCTGGAGAACATTAGATATTTTCCTCAAATCTAAAATTTTTTACAATTCATCTATGTTAACATAAAACACATTTTCAACAAATCCTTTATCAAATATGAGGTCATAAATATTACTCGTTTTACTTTTTTTATATAATAATATATAAAATCCATACTAAATATTATTATTCATACTTAGAAAAACATTAAGGGTTACCTTATATTAATAAAAATACCACATTTCCTTCAATTAACTTCACTAAGTCATCTACACCATTCAACATTTCCACTAAAATAATAAATGGAAAAATTATATAGAATATAATTTTTTATTTCATGATTAGTATAACATAATATTTGGATACCAAAAAATATACACATCAATCATTTAATTTTATTCTTAAACTATTACACAAGCTTCATCATCTTATTCCTTAATACCACTTTTCTAGAATAATAAATATGAATCATGTATTATGATTCAACAACCTCAATCTAATAATTCTTCTTATTATTATTGTAAAAATATAGTTAGAATATCCCATACAATTCAAATGTTGTTTGAGGTATCATTATAATTTGAATTATAACCAATTCCCATACCACATTGTAGATTATATTTGTGATATTTCAATTTAGCAGATTGATTTGTATAATTTCCCTAATTTCCACATCTGGAACAATCAGATCTTATCTAGTTCTTTATAGTTCTGAAAATTGACTATGACTATATATCATACTATTTGAAACACATTCCTTATAAGAAAACCAAAAAAGCAAGACAAATTACTTATAGGATTCTTAAATTATAAGGCCTTTTTTAAAATCTATGACACCTCTTTATTATCTTTAGGGAAACCCCTATGAGTATCATTATAAATATCCTTAGCGACATTACTAATGTTATCTAATAATACATTCTGATGGTTGACTGAAACATTCCTTTGATACGAATTATAAAGACCCCAGTATAACATACATTGATATAAAATCAATTTAGATAAATATTCATCATATTAAAAAGTAAATTCCCCGGGACTGTAGTAGATTTGTGTGTTTGTAAACTTAGAACAAAATATTCAAACATGGAGAATGATCTCCATTATTTCCTGTAAATAAATTCGACATTATTTTCTTTACTTTAATACTTTCTTCATATCCTACAGATAATAATAATAAGAAATGGTGAGCACAGATGCTCACAATGGGTACATAAATGAGAAACGTAAGCATAACATGAGCATCAATGTATGAGAAAATGAGAATAACATTTTATGATCATAACCTACATATCAAATATTTTATTCATGAGTCATGGAATAAATATTGTATGTTTATAAGTCAATAATAAGTGAATCATGATTATAATCCGACAGAACATAACCTTGGAATAATTCATAGAATTTTTGAAATACACATAAGTATAGAAAATAATATGTCAGGGTTATCTAACAAGATAATCATAATATGATTGGATTTGGAAAATCACCAATGTGCCTTCTTTCAGATTTATTATTCCCTCTCTTATACCCTATTATTTTGGGGTTGGGATTCACTCTTCTGTAACCTCTTGTTTCAGGCATGGTATTCCCTTCTATATAACTTATTATTGGATTACTGGGATTCAACCCCATGCACCATCCTGTTGATGGGTTGGTATTCCCTCCAGTGTACCCTCTTATTGTAGGATTGGAATTCCATCTTGTGAACCAACTTATTTCAGGCATCGTATACCCTAATTTGTACCCTATTTTATTGGTATTAGGATTCCTTCCTATGTACCGTGTTATAAAATTTAATATTTACAATTATACAATTAATTGGATGTATATTTGTGTCCCACACTGCTCATAATGAAATAATGCATACATGTTATAGAAGATAAAAAACATTCATTATATCATGATAGAAAAAATAAATGGGTTTCATAAACATCTTATCATAACTCATGAAATAAAATGGGTATCATAGACATTTAATCATATAATTACATATGGAGAATAGATAGTTTCCATAATAATTTCATACTAGAATAACCCATTAAAGGAAGCTGTTTTTTAAGTATTTATACATGGTAAAAAACGTAGAATAGAAATGGGTTTCTTATCAATCTATTTGAAACATAATTTAATCCTAGAAAATAAAAGATTTTAAATAAACAAAATTCCATAAAATCATAAACCATTTAGTGATAAAATATTAATTGTATCATTGTTTAATATATCTATTAATTTATAATTATATCAATGGATGTCATCATTGATTGAAAATTATTTTGAAAGACCACTTGGAATAATTCTAATGGAAGTTAACCTTTCTTTTTGAAATCATATAATATTTTAAAAATAATATTATTTGAAAAGAACATTGGAAACTTATTAAGTATTAAAAATAATTTAAAACATTTCCTATGAATAATATCCTTACCACTTTAAAACCCCTTTTAAAAAAACTTGAATGCCTTTTTCATTAGGAATAATCATAACATCATATAAAAGAATATTGGAAAAAAAATATTTACATTGAAACATAAAAATATAATTTAAAATTTTTATAATTGTAAATAATATTAAGTGATTATTTAAATACAATTTTTAAAATACTTTTATAAAACATGGTTGGTAAATAAAATATATGTTTAACAAAAGAGATAAATAAGGTCATATTTTATTAAAACAATTTCATTATTATCATAAGTACCAAATAGTGGAAAAATTGTTCAGAAAAATGAATATATCCTGAATTCAAATAGAAGAATAAGATACATGATATTTCATTAGATACGGGTCATAATATTTCATCAATGTAATCAAAATTTTAAATAATCTTGATATAATGTGTTATTGTTACAACAAAATCATATTGGGTTCGTAGCATTGAATAAAACTCCACATGAAATAAAATGACATTAATTAAAGATTAAAAGATTATTAAAATATTGATATTCATATTATTAAATGTAAAATTGTATTATATAGACATTGTAGAATATTATACTATTATAACAAAACTTATGTATAATGGAAAAAAATTCAGACCAAACTACCTTACTGATTTGGTAACTTTATAACCGTAAAACCCCATTAAATTGGGATCATAAAATGGGTTTGTAAATAACCATACAATTAATTATAAGGATCATATAATATAGTAATCAGTTGTACATACACCACAAATAATAATTAAGTGGTTAAAAAGGAATATGTCTAGAATAATTAAAAGTGAGACAAGAGAGCCAATTACAACTTGAGTATCTTTTGTATCATGAGATCTCTGAAATTATAAAATTATTACATAATTTTAATATCATTAGATAAATTAAATTCATAAAATAATATTTTATATGGTTGTATATAAACTACTCAAAAGGAATATGTGGTGAATATTGCACATATCTGTCATAAATAAAAGTGAGATGGGGAAACCCTCACCCTTATTATTATATTTCACTATAAATGTTCAATAATACTATAAAATAAATATATGTTTACTAAAAATATAACATAAAAAATATTATAATATATTATACCATATTTTTTACTTATTACTTTATATTAAATGTTTACTAATAATTCCAAATTAATGTTTCCTTGTTTTGTAATATATACTTTCTTTTTCACATATCTTTTGAGTTGTTATTCTTGATCATTTTAATTTTATCATGATTTAATTATTTAAATAATTTAAAATATTATTTTAATATCATATATATTCAGTATTAAATATCTAAAATAATCTATAAATGATATATATGTATGAAATGAAATACTCCATTCAGGGAGACGGTAGGTCGTACCTACGCATGATCGTTGTTTCTGTTTTTTTATCAGATTGAAAGAAAAAAATAAAATGATATACATATATATATATTTATATTATTACAAAATAATTATTATGTCATAAATATCACATAAAAATTCTATACCCATCTCTAATATATTCCATGCAACGTTTGAATGAATCAAATCCCTTTGAGGTGGTGGTAGTCCAAAGGTCCACAAGTGATGTTATCATATAGAAACTAAATAGAAAAATTGAAGATATGTTTTATGTAATAGTTAATGAAGCATACAGGGATCATATATATAATATATATCATATAGAAATAGTATTCCATTTATAATTCTTAACCATGAATTGTGTTCAAGGAAAATGTTAAGACATTTTTTCATGAGGTGGTACTCGGTTGTACACATGAATGGTATATCTGTTACCTGTTGTATATATAAATATAATAATAATAAAACATTAGATTATTGATTATAATAATATTATGAAATAATTATGGAATAATAAGAATTTATGATGTTCATAATGAAAATAAAACAAAAGAGATTCTGGAGGTTTGTTATATGTTCTTTCTGTAACTCCTCTTGGTTTTCAGAAAAGGGATTGCATGGTTGTATTTATACATAGAGGTAGGATTCTAAGATTAAGGGAGGGAAGTTAATAAGATATTAGGGTGGGGTTTGGCAGATCCAAATTGATTTATAGTTTTGAATATCTAATGGAGTGATTTCTGTTTTATAGTGGAGGGTGAGTAGAATTCTTATAAATATAAAAATAAACACACTATTAATAGGTATCCTTCATATAATGTTCCTCAAATAAGGGTCAATTTTTTATATAAGAGATTATTTGGTATAAATATGTTCAAATAATGAATTTTGGATATGTGTCTATGTTATTTGGCCTCTTAAATTTAAATTTACCAACTAAGTAATCTTGTTTTTACCTTAATCACTGTAATTAATTTTAATTATTTTCACATGTATATTTTTTTTTGACAAATTCTATGTTAAACCTATGAAAAATTGAAATTTATTATGATTATGAATATTTAATAAATTTTTTCAAATTATAATAATTAAATTGTTAGACATGAATTTAAAATCAATATTGATGACGGGACGAAACAATGATTTTTTTAAAGTGACAATTTTCAAAAACATGAATTGTTTTTATATCCAATTTAAATGTGAAATTGATTCCAATGAAGCATATTGGATTAGTAATTTTTTATTTTATCTAAATTAAATATTTAAATTTTTAAAAAATATAAATTGACTATATAATTATATTGGGAAAAAATTTATTTTTCAATTAAAATTTTGTATTTTCACTATTTATCAAATAATGAAACATCTTATAAAAAAAGAACAATTTACCAAAAGTAAATTTTTATATAAATATTTTGAAAATAAAAATAAATTTTTTCAAATATTAATTATAAAATTATCAATTATTGGAATAAAAAAGGGTTCTCTATTAAAAGGCAGTATATTTACCCTTCTGAAAAGTACATCTCTTATTTCATAAAATTTTTATTATTATTATATTACACCTTTAAATCTATTATATGAGGGTAAAAAATTTATTTAATATTTAATATATAATATTTATTAAAAAAATTCATGGAAATGTTTTTTAGAATTTATTGAGATAAAGAGGAATTTTTTTCTTGGAAAAGGAACTTCATTATATTCAAATATTTCATACTTTCATTTATAACTAATTAAAAACCAACATAATCATTTTATATATGTGTGTAAATAATATTTTCACACATTAGATTATATTATTTGTAACTTCCTTCCAATGGATAGGTGATAACTATAATAATATTTTAATAAAAATATTAATTTTACATTATATATTGGGAAGAGAAGTCCTTGCATGTAAAAGAAGATGTCAAATGAACTCAACATTGTGTGTAAAAAAAGACAAACAGAGTGTTGTGTGTACCAACATCTAATTTATATTTTGTGTTTATCAAATGATTAACATGGTGTTGCATGAAATGACAACCAAACATAGTGATTTCATATTGAGATATATTCAGTTTTTCTTGAAATAAAAAATACCAAAATGAATAAATAAGTTTAATGAAGGATTTCACAATAATATTGAGGTGTTATATTCATGGTACTATTTTGTATCAAATAAATAAAAAACTTATAATAAAAATTAAATTAAGCACAAATCAGTTAATACACATCAATTAAATTAGTAAAAATTAAAAAATTATTGTAGATATTAATTATAAACAATTAGAAGGGAAATAACCACAAAATAGTGAAATGTAATCTACAAAAAATCTTAAAAAATGTACCTACAATGAAAGGATTACTAAGAACTCAGTAATAGGTGAAAAAATTTGTATACATGGTCTATTTCACGGGCATTAGAAAAATTCCGACTAGAATTTAATGTTTTTCTCAAAATTCATTTTAAATAAAATATTTAATAATCCCAACATGAAATAATATATATTGGAAATATCATAGAAAATCAAGGCTTATTTAGAAAAGTCTTTTTTATGATAATTTCTAATAATCCATCCCTTGAGTTTTGAATATCCTTTTTCTAGTCTACTTGGAACTTCCCAAAACAGAATAAGATAAACTACGATTTGATGTATTTCTGTTAAAAAATTATCCATGTTACCCATCCCAACACCTTATCAAATCATTTACAATTTCCAAAGGGTATTACCCATCATTCTGGGATAGAAAAAGTGCCTTACTATCAAATATGTTCCCATGTGAATGATTTTTTGTAGTACAACGCAACAAAAAATATATGAAGTTTAACCCAAAACCTATCATGAACATCCCATTTGTTTGTGGGTCATACATTTGTGTTTAAAATAAAAAATATTATTAATATGGTGTATCAATTAATTTTTAATAAATACTATATAATTTAACAATATCCTTGACCTATATACAACAGATATAAAAGTATATATCTCATTAATCCATATACAAGACCAATATATAAAAAAGTATTGGATTTGAAATCATAGAATGCCAATGAGGATAGGTAAGAAACTTTTACCAAAATATAGAACATAATTAAAAAATATTACATATAAGCTTGTATAAAAAGGGTTTGTCCAACATTTTCACAAACTCAAGGACACCTAAAATATTACATGAACCCACTACCTCAGTGAGATACTTTTCGTTTACTAGGATTAGATAACACATGTTCTACGTATACTCAATGAGTGTTTGTATGTTAGGATAATGAAATGCATAATAGGATTCACCCACATATATTAAGAAATAAATTTATAAAAAAATATATGCATATTTTCAATATATATATGGATTTACTACATTACACCTTTAATGAAAAAAAATAATATTGTTTGAAATTATATATCATGAATAAGTAGGTTGGTGAAATTTATTTTTTAACAATTAAGGAATTGAAGCAAATAGTTAACAAAAAATAATTATTGGTATGTATAAAAGGGATAATTCTCAGGAATTCTTAATATCCTAATGTTATAAATCCATAATCAATACCCAAAGCCATAAACTAATCGGTAATCAAAAACCATATCAAAAACAAATTTATAATCAACAATGCAAATCATTCTAGATATATCATCATGATAAAATAGTGGTAAAATGATAATGGAAAATTCAAAATCAAATCATGACTATCTACCCTAGTAAGAGTCCTTTCATGAATAAATGGGAAAATAATTGGAGGATTATTATATAACCTAGATTGGACTCTATTTTGGGGAACCTAATTATAGAAAAGATATTACCAGAGGTCTTTTTCAAATGATTTTTATATCTTCATCAACCAATCCCATTCTTGAAATCACCCCTATAATTATTATTACAAATTAAAAAAGATGAATTAACATGTATAAAATAATAAAAAATTTAATTTTATCAAACTATTAGGTTCCTCCATGTGAATTTATTTTAATAAGTGATTAGATTTTATTGCATTGGTGAATCAGGAAGTATAATTTTTGAAGATTAAATAGAGATGGTATGGTGGTAGTAACCATTGCCTGAAATTTTGGATGCAAGTAGACCCGATACAGGACGTCAAACATATGTAATTATAAGTTAACTTTTAAATTATAAAATGAGTAAGTGTAGAGATGTAAAGAAATTTGGAAAAGTGTTATATTTATAAATATGTAAGAATTTATTATATGCTAATGAAGGGGACTTCCAAAATTCATATTAATATGTGATAGTTATTCTAAATGTTAGGTAATAGTAAATCCTTTGATAGTTTGGAAGTAAAAACTATTAACCAAAAGGATAAGTTATGGAGGTGTATTCCTTTGACTGAGTGAAGTTGTGTGTATTAATATCTAATCCAGCTAGGTATACTCTATGTGATGACCAGAAATTTATGAAACTTGTTTCACTATCTATGATATATTTTATTTTTATGGTGGGATCATTTTTTTATTAAAGACATCTTTTTTAATTATAATCATCATTCACTTATAGAATAATAAATAATAGTTTTCCTCCTCTAAAGTATTCCAAAGCATGAAAATTTTATTTTTCTATATTCCTATGTTATTATTATTATTTTATTTGGAATACCTTGTTTGGATTTTTCAGCTGTGATTATATATAATGGCTTATGTGTATATTGTTTTGTTTGTTTCATTACACCATCTTCGCAATGTTTTTCTAATTCAGTTGTTATAGCTCTTGATTTTTTCTATATTTTTTTATGTGGTTGGATTCGAGTTATGTGGTTCCATGGACCGGAAAAGTGGTATTAGATATTCATTTTTAGTGTTTTTTATGACCTTACCCTAACTATGATATATAAGAGAATGATTCAGTAGCATCTTCCTGACATCGATGTTATATTATAATTTTAATAAGCAGTTATTAATGAATAATACATATTTCCTATTATGTGGGAGTTTATTTATTTCATAAGTAATTTAATTGAATGAGAGTTAGTTTCATGTTGAGATATTTGATAGGATAGATTTTGGATTTTAGAAGATGTATGTGGAGTGTTTAAAACTATATATGGTTCTTGATCTTCCATTTATTAGAATAAATTTTTATGTGGTGAAGATATTATAATAATACAATCAAGATAAGAAATCAACATGGTTTATCTAGATGTCACTATCCCATAAAATATCCTATAATATCCATGAGGTGAAAATAAGATGAGAACATATGAATCATATTGATGATATGTTTGAGAATAGAGTAATAATGAACAAATTTTTTCTATTAGGAAGAAAAATAGACTTGAAAATTTTATAGATAATGTTGGCGACTAATCATATCAATTAATTAAACATGATATGGAGTTTGTGGAAATTAATAAAGATGAATTTTATGTATCTATAGTAGGAAATATAATCAATTTCATTAGATAATGAATCTTGGGAAGCGATTGTTTCCATAGTGAATAAATAAAGTGGTATGATAAACATCATTTTTACTGAGATTATGAGATTAATTTTTAATTGGGATGTTTTTTCAAAATTAGATCCAACAATCTAATAGAATTTTATATAGTGCATAAAATAGGGGAATTTTGTATCACATAAATGTTACAAGAATGTAAAATTAAATATGAGTAGGTTTTTTTGCATATTGGATGAATTCCCTTTTCCCATGTGTTGTAATTTTGGGAAGATAGTCAACTTGAAGAAACATTTTAGTGAGTGAAGAGTAAATTCAGAAAGATATTGTTATAGAATAACATCCACAAATCCTATTTTAGAAGATACAATAGGTAACATTTTTTCATTACACATCTGAGAGAGAGAGATTATGATACATTATACATTTATATAATTAGATAGGGTGAATCACATATATGATGTATCTCAAGAGATTATCGGAAAGTGTGAAATTTTCATCCAGAAAAGGAAATTTTTTTTTTGGAATTTGAAGGAGTGTTACTCATATAATGGTTATGGAAAAAATTCATTAATGTAAGACATATGGATATGTGGGTTTTCATAACACCCATGAGAATGGAGTATTAAAATTCACACAAAGTTCTACTGTGGTGGTTATAGGTGTGAAATATAGAAAATTTTACTTAATTGGTATTTATAAAGGATAAAATCATGCTAGTAATGTAACTTCTACAATGATTTAGAATGAACATCTTGGTCACTTGAGCGATAATGAGATAAAAATCCTATAATCTATGTTATTATCTAATTTAAAAAGCATGGTTTACCAAAAATATGAGAATGAATCTATGGGAACCTAATATAATTTGTTACATCAATTAAAATTTAAGAAACAAATCACTAAAAATTATGTACAGATCACACAGATGTATCGGGCCCAATCCAATTCATTTTCATAGAGGTTCACAATACTATATTACATTTATTGACGATTCCATTTTGTCTATGTATTTTTAATTTATAAATATTATGTTTAATTTATTCAAAACCTTCATTCAATAGATATACATGGTGTAAAATCATACCAAAAGAAAACGTAATTTCTTGATATGTTATAATGATGATGAATATTGAAGTATGTGGATTTGATGGTTCTTATATAGAAATGAATACATGGTTTGAAAAGATTGTACATGTTAATCTGAACATAATATTGTATTTTATTAGATGAAATTAGTTATAGTGGATATTCACTAATATTGGGGATTTACACAAATGTTTTTGGAGAATGTTTGGTGGAGGTTGTGAATTATAAAGCTTACTAGATGAACAAAATTCCTTTTTCACTAATGGGGAAGGAACATCTAATACTTTTTTAATCTAGAATAATGGATTCTATTTCCCATATAAATTTTTTACTCCCATATTTCCATCTTGAGTCTATAGAAATGGAACATATAATGGATAATTCTATAAAATGTTACATTATAAGGAATGTTAATAAATATAATGTATAAAATATTTGGGATACCAACTCATTAATGGTTGTTAGAATCCATATTGTTATTTTAAATAAAGAGATATTACAAAAATATTATAACCAATCCAAGGTTATAGATGAGATAAAATTAGTATTAAAAGTAATGGTTTGACTTAATGGAAGTATAAAAGTTTCCGATGTTTCAAAACATTTAGGGAGTATGTCTATTCTAGAAATAATAGATTGTCTGGATAAATTTTTTGACGAAGGTAATGTTTTAATGTTAATTTCAATACCTTAAGTACTAGAGATCATAGAGTAAATACATTCATAGAGAAGATATCTGGAATGTGATGTTCCAAAAAAATTAGTTCTAGAAGGAGTTGATCTGCAAGGTCAGTGGAAGAGGTCAACCATGATATATTTATTGGTGCATAGGCTTCAATGTAAATTTAACTACTTACACCTCATGAATTATTAGGAACTCAAAAGCTTCAATAATTATATAACTCCGAAATAACTGCGTTTCTGGGAGTTTTCAATGAGTTATGAGATGATTCATTGCATGTTTCTAGGATAAGGTAGATAAAAAAAGGCTTATAATGAAGATATTTCTTAGTATGAAGCGGTTAATCAACGGAAATTGGAAGAAAATTATAAATACAAGTACAATAGATGGTTTTTTATGATTTATCAACCAATGGATAATGAATATTTTTCCGAAATATTTAATTTCGCTATTAAGAAGAATATTATTTCGATGTTTCCAATGATAGTTTCCATGGAAGGGTGACATCTATAATAGTTATATATGAGAAAAATATATTTATTTATGGATACAAGGATGATGATATTTATATTTTATATCATGGTGTATTCATAGTTAAATAGAACTAGTATATTGTGGGCATGCTATAGGGAATCCATGCTGGTTTGATTTAGGACCCAAAACTCTGAAACATAATGCTGAATGCAGTTATGGAAGAAATAAATTTCTCCAAAAACAATTTAAATCAATTTTGTACTAAAAATTACATGTTAATAAAATTTTCATAATATAACTTCGATATGTTAATGAAAGTCATATTTTCAAACATGTAATGGGAAAAACTAATTGGATGAATGATTAAATGGTCAAAAGTTTCGAGATAAAGTATCTAAGTAACAAATGATCTTGTTTATGTATATTGTTAGGGTCATAAATTTTAGAATCCTTTTTTTGAATTAGTCTGACTATATCTTGATGTTATTTAAACATATTATATTAAGAATGGAGAAATCATCTACCACACCCTTGGTTATATAATTTAAGTTGAGTAAGGACAGGGAATGTATAATAAAATAAGATGATGATTATGTAACACACCGAGATTTTACAAGATTTAGTATTTTCAATTTCATTGATGTCTTGTGTTCTACGCTACAAAAATATAGACATTCATTATATGCAACATCGTTTTAGCTTACAGTATACACAATACTATTCTTGGCTTGTAGTTCACATACTATGATGTTATTTTGGTAGAATTAATTTTATGAAACACTGAGTATAGATTTCTATAATTAATAATTGAATATTGATTGGATTAGGTTATAAAAAACCCCAAATTAAGCATGAACTACAAAAAACTGACTTTGATTGTGTTACATGCAAGAGAGAACTTCCTAGATAGCATGCGTTGTAAGTAATATTGAGTATTAGTAAACAATGATATATTATTAAATTTTTTTATTTAATGGGATATAAACTAGCTTTAAATAATATTATTAACCACATTTTTAATTTTAAATGGAATTAGCATTCGTGTTACAAATTTTTGAGAACATGGTATGAGAACAAAATCAATTTTTCAGATAAAATAATTATTTTTTAACAAATGTAGTTTTCCCTCTTTTGAGGACACACCCATTTGAAATATACTTTTTGAAACATGCATGAATTCAATTTGACAAAATATACATTCTTTTTAGAAGTGGTGCATAAAAATTTACTTACGTTTATTTTTTGTTAATTTTCTAATAAAAATAAAATTTTAATGAATGGTGAAGAAATATTGCTTTTCAATTTGAAACTGCATTTTTATCTATTTAATTTATATAGTTAGATAATATTTTTAACAAGTTTTATTATTTAATTGGATTAATATTTTATAATTTAATTCAATTTTTTAAATTTTATGTAATTTCACTATTAAATTGGACATAAACAAATTTAAATCTTTTGATAATTATTATTTATTAAAACACTACGTCATGTTTTTAACAATGAATTTAATTTTAAATTAATTACTGTAAATTATACTTATTGAATTCAAAAAAATGGAGTCTATATTTGGAATTAGAAGGTTCAAATTGTGTAAATATTAATATTTTTATTTTTTAATTTTATTGATAGTATCTTCAAAAATTATTTTATGTACCATGGTAAAAATGTATATATGTTAAATAAGGGTAAAAATAATATTACAATATTATTAAACATCCCTAACACATGTCCTAATGCTATTGGATGAGAAATTTTTGACCATGGGAATCGTTGGGTCAATTTTCAGACACCATGGATTCAGTTTGATGTGAAAATGATATTTTATATGAAATAATTTAATGTAATGATAAATATTACCTAAACATATATATTTTACAAAATCTATTTTATTATAGGTTTATATAACAGATATCTATGTCTGTAAATAGTCATTATAAATTTAAAAATCATTCTACATCATGGTATTTTATTTATATTTGTTATACATTAGATAAATATATTTATTTTTAACACAATTATGATTTAGTGATTACCTCATTAATGAAAGATTCAAATAAATGAATTAATATATATTAAAATAAAATTAATTTACACATTTTGATTCCATCCACGAATTTTATAGACTAAATTGAAATATTATGGATATTTTAATACCTTTGTATTGAAGGAATATGTTATTTATGATTTTTTTTAAAAAAGTCATGTTTGAATAGAGTCAAAAATTGACAAAATTTATAACTTAAGACATAGAATAGATCATTAAATGATATTAAATTCCTTAAAATTTAAAATTCAAAATAATGGTTAATATAAGTCCCAATATTCTATAAATAACTATTTTTGGATATTTTTACATGATATGGAAATTACATTAACCCACAATGTGTAAATAACATGATATAAAGCGATGATAAAAAATTGTAAAATAAGGTTCAAACCAAAAATATTATGATATAAAATATTCAAAACTGGTATAAAATTTTTTAAATGATGGTTATTCGAACCAAACTCATCTTATCATTGAAATAATTATGGTCTGGAATGTTTTATAATCGAAATAAAATTTATTATACATTATTATTTATAGAGTTTCCTAAAGTTCTATTCTCCTATCTTATAAACGGGCACATCCTCCCTCTATTATTCACTATATTTTGAGCCGTAAAGATCAGCCAAACCCAAAATATTTATCTTATATAGTTCCCTAGTAACATTATAGAAGTTCTGGATTTCCCAAAATACCATATATAGTGCCCTAAGAGGAAATTTTAAAGAAGCATGTCGAGGAAAGGGAAATCTCTTCTACCGATTATTTCAAATCTCATTCTCTTTATAATTCCACTTCATCTATTTTTTCATTTTAAATTAATAACATAAGTATCACTCAAATGATAATTTGTTATTATAAACATGAAACAATACTATTTGACCTTCTATACATTCTATAAAAAATGAATTCACTACGCCTGCATATGTACATCTCACCCTCTCCACATCGTGGTTTAATCTATTTTTCAACACCACCATACATGGATGCGTATAATTGTGGAAATAATAAATATATATGATTATTAAAAAATTATACCAATTATGAGATCATATAAACCACACAAACCAATAGCATTTAAAAATTATGGGAATGATATCATCACTCGTGCATACATACGGCTTACCATCTCCTCAACGTGACGAAATTCATTCTCAACGTTATCCATTAAAAGATTATTATAATTTATATATAATGAAAATTAATTAAACATAAGAAATAATAATTATACTGCATATATATATATATATATCATTTATTTACTTCCATTAAATGATATAAGGAAATGAAAATGGCATTCGTGTGTACGTACGTCCTACTGTCTTAATGAATGGTGTATTCCATTTCATTTTTCTATATATTATATATGTATACTAAATATATATTATATAAAAATAATGTTTTATATTTCTGAAGTATGCAAATCATGATATAATAAATAATATGAAGAATAATAAGTCCAAAAACTAACAATAAATAAAACGATTATTACCCAAAACGTTAATTTAACATGGAATTGATAAATGAATGGGTAATATAAAATCATATGTAAATAATATAGAATTTCATAAATATTATTTTGGTCCTATTACAGGTCAATAATATGTTTAAACCCACTATAAAAGAGTTTCAGACAAATAAGAATGAAATCAGACCTATGGTATAGGATAACTTTGTAAATCTCATTTTTATTCGAAATTCATTATTTGTATGTATTTATTAGGGTATATTTATCATCAAAATCCATGATTCATAAATATTTATTTAAAAATATTCTTTATATACTTATTTAAATTTTAAATTCAATTTTACCCATCGGTGAAATTTTACTTTAGGTATGAATGGAATCATTTGTTCTTCTACAAACGATGTACTTTTTGGATTTTCCGACAAAATTTCGAGAAGAATATATTTTTTACATATATGGTATAAATAGATTTTTATGATTTCATGATGAAATATTTACATGAAGCTTCCACTACACTATCCCATGTTTATTTTCATCTAAATTCTTTTCTTTAAATTTTACACGGTATTTTGAGATAATAAAACATTTTTTGGGAAGAAAATATAATTTCCTTATGAATTATGTTCAAGTCTTTTATCAAAAATATTTTCCACATAAGATGAAATAGTTTTATGTTTATAAACCAATCATTACTATGATTTTATTGTTTAATTGGTGGAAATATTTTTATGAAATCAATTTATTTTATATGGATTATGTTATGATGGAATGATGTTTGATGAACCCATTTTATTTCACTGGCTATGATATGATGAATGATTTACGTTTTTGTAGAACATGTAGAAATAATTTCATTAAGAGATTGGTGGGATATATATATCTTCTTAAAATTCAATGGGTAATGATTTATATCTCATGAGATAAAGATGACTGAAAAATTAGTAAATCTGGTTCAGTAATACATGGCTGGGATGACAAGTAAACCATGTTCAGTAATGGACTTTTTCCACAATAATGGTTTTAGAAGAAATGTTTTGGATACTATGGAAATAATATTATGTTATTAATAGTTTTAAACAATTACATGTGTTATTCCAATGTATTCTATATTGGTTAATGTTACTTCATGATAAATTCCTTACGTACTGCTAATATTCCTTTCATGTACCATGATATTGATGTTTAAACATTATGTTCATGTTTTTACGTTCAAATGTTTATGGTGTAACATCACATTTCTTAAAGCCACCCAGAGGCGCCCCGTACCCAGTGGTTCAAATGGCCTCAAGAACATTTCCCCAAAATCCAGAGTCTACTGACTAGTAGCGAGGGAATTGGGTGTGATAGTGGGGAAACTATTCACTCATTGGGAGAGTACACAGTGGAAATTAAAAAAACATGCAATTGCGGAAGCAGTAAATATCCAAAAACAATACATAGGTAAACAACGAAAGAATAAACAATAAACCACTAGAAAACATATTTATATATATAAAATGATAAATGATATATATCTAGGAAAACATCCAAAAAGGTCAAAATGATGGAAATACAAACAGTACTAAAACAAGTACAAAAGAATGATAAATAGCTCCTCAGCATCGCAAGCCTCATCTTGGTCCCATGCTCTCCTAATCTAAAGTAATCGAGTTCCAGAAGTTGAAGTTATCTTGCCCTTGTCTGTACCTACAAAATCATATTCTATTTCAGCCCAAAAGAATTACCCAAATAGGGTGTGAGACTAAACTTAGTAGGAAACCACCCAAAGATCTGTGCCTCACAGTCAGTGAGAATATGGCAGGAAATAGTACAGTAAGAATTAAACAATACAGTAAAGATCAGTTAGTAATCAGTAAGTGGTAAAAGGATAGAATAAAATAGTAATAAATCCATAGAACAACAAGTAGCAAAGAAGCAAAGAACTAACCAAAATAGGAACCCCTCTGGGAAGTACTCGCATCCAACCACTCTGGTCATATCCAAGAAGAACAAAGAACCATCTAGGTTGGTCATACGAAATTATAAGACTCTATGAAGAAGCACACTCAGTTAACTCCCCTTATAGTATAAGGTAGTCAGGGACTCTCTGAAGAAGATCACGCAGTCTAACCCTCTTATAGCCCCAAGGTCTATATTCTCTCTGATTAAGCTCACTCAGTCAATTTCTCCTATAGTCGCAGGTCTATCACAGACTCTCTAATGAAGCCCCCTCAGTCAATTCCTTCTCAAGCCTGGAAAGGTTTTAAATAAAATTCAAACAAGTAAAGACTCTCTTTGGAAGCTCACCCAGTCTACCCTCCTATAGTCTATAACATCCAAGACTCTCTGGGAATCTCACTTGTTCTATCACCTATAGTCAATAATGTCCAAGACTCTTTGAGAAATCTCACTCGGTCTACCCTCCTGTAGTCTATAATATCTAAGACACTTTAGGAAGCTCACTCGATCTATCAATTATTTTCTAGAGCACCCGGTTCTTATGGTCATGTGCCAGTCAGTTCAAAATAATGCTATAATGCCACAGTGCACCTAATGAGCTACTAGGATAACCATTCTACAGAACAACAAGCATGTAAAGAATACCATTCCATCCTACGGTCACTAGGCATGGAAACAAGTATAGCGGCCAAAGGCTAACAAGACGAAAACATCATAAAAAGGAAAGGGAAAACATCCAAGATCAACAATTATCCTTATACAAGATCAAATTACCTCTACAAAGGCAAACAAGTAAGGTAGGAAAACAACATGGAAAAATAGTAAACACGAAATACCCCGTTCATAGGTATTGGTGAAATTTTCACATAGAACTCAAAGACATTGAAAGGTAAGGCACAAACCACCAAACCTGATGCTATGATATCAATATACATTGACCACGAGGATTTATTCTCCTTATAACAGTGAAGATCTATTAAAATACAAAAAACGTTCAACCCACGATATCATGTGAAAGAGTAAAAATCATGGAATGAAACTCAATAAGAAAGAAGAGCTCACCGTTGTGGTTACAACTCAATCGACAACAGTCGATTCTAAGAATGTATATAGGATCTAGGAACATGTGGATGTTGGCAGTCGTATGTAAACTCTTGGTCTATGAATCCAGAGAAGAATATTCTTTCATTGATTAGGCGCGAACCTGGTCCGTCTAATGAAAAAAATAAAGTACATGCCGTCTACTTTTGGGGTACATGGTGTGTACTTAGCTTTTCTGTATTCTGATTTATGTGGCCTCCACATTTACCATACACAGCGTGTGTGTGGCCCAGACATGGCCAACACACAGACTGGCGCGACATTAAAGAACACGGCATGTACTTAAAAAGTACATTGCTTGTAATTTGAATATTTCCATATTTTCCACTTTTTCAAAATCAAAATGAGAAAAACGGAAAAACATACCTGAAACGATTATCTGGGTTCTAAAAAAACCACCCTTAAAAAAAATTGTCCCAAAATTTCCATAGACATGTGTAGAAGAAGAAGCCTCGAACAGCTTCGGCCACTACGATTATAAATCGACCTCCCTCTCCCACGTCTCGTCCTATACTTGCCTGTGCTGCCATAGCACTCATACTAGAAGAATAGACCAGCCACTGAGAACTTTCATACTGTGATCGATAATCTAGATATGCTGCTCCTCAAATGATGCTTCCGCTTCAAGCTCAACCTCCTCGGGTTGAAGGACATAATATGGGTCTGAAAAGTCATGTCGGAACTGAGAGATGTGGAAGACGTTGTACATAGCCCAGTACATTTGAGGTAACTGAAACCGATAGGAAGCCGGACCAACTCTCTCAAAAACCTAAAATAGCCCAACATATCGCGGTGATAGCTTACCATGTATTTGAATCCTTTGGTGTCCCAACTTTGGTGCAACACATAGTAAAACCTTATCACCAACCTCGAACTCCAGAGGTTGTCTCCGTTGATTATCATAAGACTCTTATCAAGACTGTATTGTCGCCATCCTCTTCCGAATCAACTATATCATCTTTGAGGTCTCCTGAATAAGACTAGGTCCCAGCAAAGTTGCCTCTCCTACCTCTAGCATACAAAAAGGTGATCGACATAGCCTACCGTACAATGCCTCGTAAGGTGCCATCTGAATAGTCACTTGAAAACTATTGTTATTGGAGAACTACACAAGAGGAATATTCTTCTCCCAAGAACCTCCAATGTATAGAAAGAAATATTGAAGCATATCCTCAATCACCTAGATTGTACGTTCAGACTGGACATCTTTCTGGGGATGGTATGCTGTACTCAAAAGTACCTGTGTACCCAATGCCTTCTGAATCCCCTTCTAGAACCGAGAAGTAAAACAAACATCCCTGTATGAAACAATAGTGTTTGGAACTCCATGAGGATGTAAAATCTCTCTGATGGCCTATAACATCAACACTGAAGGTCTCCTTGATCAGAAAGAAGTGATCAATCTTCGTAAGCCCATCGACGACAACCCAAACAACATCACTCCCTTGAGGTGACCTCGGTAAACCAGTCATGAATTTCATCGCGACACCATTCCACTTGAACTCAGGAATGGGTAACTACTGTAAAAGACCTGCTGGTCGCTGATGCTCTGCTTTCACCTACTGACAAGTAAAACATCTCATGACAAAACCAGCAACATCTCTCTTCATACCTGGACACCAATACTGGCGGTGTAGATCATGATATATATTGGTGACTCCAGGATGAACTGCCCAAACTGAAGAATGAAAACTCAGCATCAGCTCCTCACATATGTCTACTGGCACCCATACGCGTCCCTAGAAACACAAGATCTCGTCCTCACCCACTATCAGTCTAGGAAGAGGGTCCTCTCCTGACACACTCTCCTAGAGTACTAGGCCTTCTATGTCTGATAGCTGACTCATCTGTACCCGATCAAAAAAGGGTAGAGGTAATAACCATAGAAGATAGAAAAATCTGTCCATGTCTATCGTGCTCTTCTATGTGTAGATCATAGAATAGAGCCATAGAATGCCAATCAGTGTAGGCCTCCTAAACTGCATGAATCTGAGTTCTTCTGCTCAACGAATCAGCCACTACATTGACCTTTCCCAATGTACAGGCAAGCTCAAAGTTGAAGGACGGAAGATACTCGACCCACCAGCACTATCTCAGATTCATATCAAACTAGGTGAAGATGTACTTGAGTCTCTTGTGAGTGGTGAAAACAAAAAAGTGCTCTCACAGAAGGTAATGACTCCAACAGCGTAAGGCATGAACAACAACTGCTAAATCCAGATCGTGCGTCGGGTATTTCCTCTCTTGTGGCCTCAACTACTAAGACCCGTACGCAACGAGTCTATCTTTCTATATAAGCATATCTCCCAGTCCAACACCTGAAGAATCACAGTAGACTGTATAGCTCTTTCCCGGCTCTAGAAAGACTAATATCGGTACAGACGTCAAACTCCCTTTCTGCTCCCGAAAGGATGTCCCAAAAGAATCTGATGATAAGAAATTAACCCCTTTCTTGGTCAAACCTATCAGCGGTTCTACAAGGAGTGAAAATTCCTATATAAAATTTCTATATTATCCATCTAGCCCTAGAAAACTCCGCACCTCAAAGACATTCTTCTGCCGCTCCCAAAAAACTACAGCTCTCACCTTCTCTGGGTCTACTAACACTCCCATCTCTAAGATAACATAGCCCATTATGTGAATCTGATACATCCAAAATTTGAATTTCGAGATCTTAGAATATAAATGTTTCTCTCTCAATGTACATAGAATGATCTCAATATGGGTAGCATGGTCGTGTCGAGTGTGAGAGTACACCAATATTTCTTTCATGAAAATCACTATGAAGGAATCCAAGTATGGATGGAACACTCAGTTCATTAGCACCATGAAAACTACTGGCACGTTTGTGAGATCAAACGACATGACCGTATACTCGTATAGACCGTACCTACTCTTAAAGGTTGTAAGAGGTATATCCGATGGTATAATGCATATCTGATGAAAACCAGACCTCAAATCAATCTTTAAGAACACTCGAGCTCCTCGAAGCTAATCAAAGAGGTAATTGATCCTCCTAAAGGGATATTGTTTCTTTACCATAAACTGGTTAGACTTCCAATAATCCACGAAAAGCCTAAGGGTTTTGTCTTCCTTATTCACAAATAGGATAGGTGAACCCCAAGGAGAATTACTGGGTCGAATGAAACCCTTTTCCTAGAACTCCTCCAACTGCTTCTTGAGCTCATACAACCCTGGTGTAGCCATCCAATATGGAGTAATGGACACCTGTTCCACCCCTTCACAAGATCAATAGAAAATTCAACCTCACACTGTGAGGGAAAACCTGAAAATTCCTATGGAATGAAATCACTGAAACGATCCACCACTGGCGGAAAGTCTAACTGTGAAGTCCCCTGGTCATATAGATAATGACTGGCAACCTGGGTTGTAACTTCTCCTATCCCATGATGCTCTGGTCCTGATCTACCCACCTAGAAGTACCACTTGCCTCTATGAAGAAAATATCCACCATCTAGTGATACAAAACTCACCCTACGATGATAGAAATCATCAACTGTCTGGAAGGGAACTAACCAGTCTATACTTAGAATGACATCATAGACTATCATCTCTAGGACATATAGGTCCCCTAAGAAGTGAAATCATGTTACCTCAAGATGAAACTCTTTGCACTGACGTACACTAAACATCCTTGTTCCCAATGGTTTACCAAGAGTCATCATGTCGGCAGACGAAAATATACAGAGTCCAAGGCTCTCCACAACAGCTACAGAAAGAAAGCTATGCATAGCACCAGTATCGAAAAGATATGAAGATAAAAATGAGGCTAATAAGATTGTACCACGAACATTAGAGGGTTCGGTATCTTAATCATGATGGGTCCGCTCCATAGTGAATGTATGGCCTGTACCATGGCCCTACGACCATGGCTGAACACTCTGAGCTGATCCACTATACTGTCGCTGGTAACCTTATGACTAACCACCATAGTCGCGACCTCCACCTCGGACCAAACAGCCGGAAGAACTCCAGTTCCCAGAATGGTGAGAAACTCGCGATACATTTCCTTTACGCAAGGTTATAGAAGAACGCCTCCCACCAGCTATAGGCGAGAAGATCTTATAGAAATGTTGAAGTTGACTCATTATGCCACAATATCGGCACTCCATCAGGTATCTCTGGCATTGGGGCCTATTATGCCCGCTCCTACCACACTGGGAGTATACAACCTGGCTACCTGAAGGCACATTCCGCCTACCCTGATCTCTTTAAGACAGCTCCCTACTGCGCTTCCTGCTATCAAAAGGAGGAACACTAGCTCTAGAGGCTAAACATCCCTGTCTCACTCCTCAAAAATCTCTCAGATTTTTCTCAATGATCAGAACCTGGTTAAAGAAATTGGATATCGAAGTCAACCTGAAGATATTCACCAAGGAACAGATCTCTTGCTTAAGACTGTCCTCAAACATCCTAACAAGGAACAACACATCACCTGCTAGAATCATCATGAAGCACTACAGCTCGGTAAAGTGATATGAGTGCTTTATAACAGAAAGAGTACCCTACTCAAGACTCATAAACTCCTGGGCTCGGTCGACCCTCAAGGTCTCTGGATTGAATTAATCATAGAAGATGAATCAAAACTCATCCCATGTCATACTCTGCTGGCACCCCTAACTATGAGATCACCTCCCACATCCTCTTAGTGATGTATCGAAACATATAAGTAGCCATCATTACCATTTTCTCTGGAGGTATCTCCAGATGCTCAAAGATCATCAGCATGGACTCTAACCACGACTCTTCATCTTGAGGTCCTCCATATCCTAATTAAGTAGGAGGATTCTGCTACTAGAAATCCCATATCAACTTTTCCATCGACGGTGTAGGAGTCGGCGCTCCCTGAAAGGTCTACATCATCCTCAGGATGTCCTCCCTAAACTGCTCATCGATGCCTACAACGAGTGTAAATGTTGGTGCCAATGCTGGAACAATATGAGGATCTTTAGGAGGTACCTGACCGGCCATATCCGGTGTGTGATCATCGTCTGGCAGCTGACAAATAACCGGGGGACGTCTCAGTGGCATAGCTCTGAATGAACTAAACCATATCTTTAATCAGGATTATTAATGACATAGAACACAAGAGTTCAAAACGGGAATAAGAGAAAAGAACAAGAAAGTTATACAAAACCTGACTACACGGTTTCTATAAAAATTACATAGTGATTCCTCTTAATCCAGTCACATGGGTGTGTACTTCAGCCACAGCTGTTTGTGAAACACCCTAGGCTACACGGAGTGTACTTTAACTCCATTCCCATTCCCAAGTCTCTTTACATGGTTAAATAACACGGTCCTCTTAACCCAATACTACACATCATGTTCACTAAAGAAACAACATGTACTAGACAATGTTTCAGTGACCCATGTTGTTAGTTACACGCCTGAATACATGGTAGACCCTTACCCGACATGTTACGAACAAAAACGGCATGTATAAGAGAGATAACACCGACCTGTGTTCTTTGTGACATATCCAGGTACCTAGAACAAAACTACACGACATGTTCATACAAAACATGGTGTGTTCTTCATGAGCTTCCCTGACCCGTGTTGTTAATGACACGGCCGGGTACACGACTCACTACTACACAACATGTAACTACTGTACACAGCGTGTTCCTAGAAAACTTTTCACCACCCCGTATTTATTCTCACAGAGTTAGTGACACGGCTAAAAACTACATGGAATATAGTCATGTACATGCCGTTTATTCTGGGTTTTTCCGGGCAGTAGCTCATAAACCGCACTGAAGCCTAGAAAACACTGAAAAACAAGCATGGAGGTGCTAATTTCTAATCCATGAGGGACCATATTCTCCGCAAATGAAATATTGGCATCTACTACATATCATATAAATGGGATACAGGTCAATGATCCAATAATTCCCGATTAATGAGGGATCATAACATCTCAAGAACCAAAATTTGGCGTTCGTTTAAGAAGGGTACAATACAAACAATTTCTCTATCAACCTGCAGGGATTCGATCAAATCATCTACCACAACACCATGCATAATCTACATTAAGTCTATCACAAAAACATGAAATTGATAATTCACCCTAGATGTCATGGTTATAATGCATGGCATGTGATTTCTATCAAGTGCCTATATGATGCATGAGATGGAACACCCTCGTCTTATCGGGTTGCGACATAAATATAACCGAAATAGCAACAACAACAACAACACAAAGCATGTGAATCACTCTAGGTGAAATCATATTAACTGTAAATCTCAATCCCAAAAACTGAAAAAACTGAGATACATTGTTTTTTCCCTATACACGGGTTAGCAATTCCTGAGAACAACTTATTACCAAGTACCGAATCCATCCTATCCCTGGATAAAGTTGCCCCGTACCCGGTTGGTCACATGGCCTCAAGCGCATTTCCCCAAATACTAGAGGCTTCCGAATAACAGTGATGGCCTTAGGTGTGATAATGGGGAAACTATGCCCTCATTGACAGAGTACACAACAGATGTAAACAAAACATACAATATCGAAAGCAGTAAATATCCAACAATAATGTAGAAGTAAACAGTAGAATACTAAACAATAAACCATTGGAGCACATATGTATATATATGAAACAATTCATGATACATTTCTACGAAAATAGAAAAATAGGTCACAATGATGGAAATACAAACAGTACTAAAATAAGTTCAAAAGAAAGACAAACAGATCTTCACCATCGCAAGCCAAATCCTAGTTCCATGCTCTCCTGATCCAATGTAATCAAGTTCCAGAAGTCAAAAGGCGCTTTCCCCTATCTATACCTGCAACAACATAGTCCGTTTAGGCCCAAAAGCATAACCCAAATAGGGTGTGAGACTAAATCCTAGTATGCAACCACCGAAAGATATGTTCCTCACAATCAGTGAGCATATGGCAGGTAATAGTACAGTAAGTAGTAAAATGTACTGTAAACAACATGAAGCAATCAGTAAGTAGTAACAAGACTGTATACAATAGAAATAAATCTATAGAACAACAAGTAGCAAAGAAGAAAATAGCTAACCAAAATAGTAACCCATCTAGGAAGTACTCACAGCCAACCCCTCTAGTCCTATCCAAGAAGTACACAGAACCCTCTGGGCAGTGCACTCAACCTAACCTCTTTGCTTTGGTCATATTAAATTATATGACTCTATGAGGAAGCACTCTCAGTCAATTCCCCTTATATTCTAAGGTAGTCAAGGACTCTCTGAGGAAGTTCATGTGGTCTAACCCTCTTATATCCCTAAGGTCTAGAAAATTAATGAGGAAGCTAAATGGATCAATTTCTCTTATAGTCTTAGTTCAATCACAAACTCTCTAAGGAAGATCAATCAGTAAATTCCTTCACTATCCTAGAAAGGTTTTATAAAAAATTAAAAAAATTAATGACTCTCTAAGGAAGATCACTCGGTCTACCCTCCTATAGTCTATAATATCCAGGACTCTCTAGGAAGCTCACTCGATCTATCCCTAGTAGTCTATAACGTCCAAGAATCTCTATGAAAACTCACTAAGTCTACCCTCCTGTAGTTTATAATATCCAAGACTCTCTGGAAATCTCACTCGGTCTATACCATATAGTCTATAGCACAAGTTTCTCATGGTCTCGTGCCATTCAGTGCATAAAAATTCTATAATTCCACATTACAATAAAAGAGCTACATGGATAACCATTCTACAAAACAACAAGCATGTCAAGAATATCATTCCATCCTATAGTCACAAGGCATAAAAAAGGTATATCGGCCAAAGTCTAACAAAACAAAAAGGTTATAAATAAACAAGGCAAGGGAAAAACATCCATGAACAACAATTATCCCCATAAAAGATCAAATTACCTCTACATAAGAAAGCAAACAAAGTAGGAAAACAACCGGGAAAATGGTAAACACATAATACCCCATTCACAGTTATTTATTGGAATTTACAGATAAAACTCAAAGGATTCAAATGGTAAGGCAAAACCCACCTACCTTGATGCTAGTAGATCAATATACAATTACCATGAGGCTTGATTCTCCTTAGAATAGTGTAGATCTACGAAAATGCACAAAACGTTCAACCCATTATTTCACGAGAAAGAGGGAAAATAATGTAATGAAACTCAAGAAGAAAGAATTTCTCACTATTGTGGTTCCAACACAGTCAACGACTGTCGATTCGGAGTATAGACAAAGGATCTTGGGCTTGGTGGATGTTCATGGACATATGGATTCTCCCAGTCGAACAATCCCGAGAAGAAGACATTTCTGTTGATTAGGCGTGACACCATTTCATCTAATGAAAGAAAAAGAAACTACATTGCTTGTACATCTGGGTTACATGGCGTGTACTTAGATTTTCCATACTCTGCTTTAAGAGGCCTCCACATTTCCCTTACACACTATGTGTGTGGCCCGGACATGGCCAGCACAGGTCTTGGCACGACATCCAAGTACACGGCATGTAATTTGAAAATTTCCAGATTTTCCTCTTTTTCTCAAAAATGACCAGGAAAGGAAAAACATACCTGAAATGAAGATCCAGGTTTTACATATGGTTTGTTTTGTGTTATCAATATATTCCATTACTGAGCTATTGATCACACCCTTTTTGTGCTTTCATTTTCCTATGATACAATGAATGGTTTTATACAGGAAAACAAAAGGGAAAGATCTTTTTGCGGTATGTTGAAGATCTTTCACCATGTTACATAATTATGTACAATGATTCCGATGGTACTAAACTATTACTGTCATTGAGAATAAGTTTTTGTCATGTATTATGTATTCTGAAAAAGTAATGTAATGTCCATGTACATCAAGCATGGGTCTCTATAGTTGGTATCAAGGTAAAGGTTTAGATAAACTTATGAAATATGGATGCAAAAACATTAGTGATATCCCTAGAGATATTTCTAGGGCATGTCTAGATATGTCCCTAAGGGTAAATCAATAAATAGGTTACAATACTACAATTTTGGTAATGATCATGAATAACCAAATATTAAACCTAAGATGGTAGATAGTGAATGTAATACCCCTTTATTATGTTATTTTCCTAGTATGATTTTTTTTCTCTAACGCTATTCTTTTGGGTTTTCCAAAATGGCCGGAAATAGTAAGATTCTTGTTAATGGAGAATATAATGGATAATGGAATGATATTATTCATGAGTATCCAAATGAAAAAATATTTGGAAGGAAAACATCATTATTATTCCTATTCAACAATCTCATAACATGATCAATAATCTCGACTTTGGTATGTTTCTTGGCCAAGATAATAAGAGAAAGATATAGTTTCTTAACGATCATAGAGGAATGAAAGTTCAATTTTTGTCATGTAAATCATGTGGGGAGAGGCATCAAGAAAAATGTTTCAAAGGAACTAAAATATGATTTCGTTGTGGAAAATAAGGACAAAAAGTCAGTAATTTCAAATGAAAAGGTGGAGTTATTACAACAAAAAAGGATAATGGTATTGGTTTGGCATCGATAGTGGTTAAATGTTTTAAATGTGGATTATATTTTTATTATAAGATTCGAAGCAGTAAGGTGAAATCTCATGAAGAAAATGATAATGGTATTTTGGGTAGTATTAATGTTGCTGATAATGAAGATACTACAAATCATAAATTATATGAAATAATTGTTAAGGAATAATATGATGAAGCTCAGAAAATGGTTTAAGAAGGTAGCGGAATGATTACTTGTTTATCAAAAATAATGATTTATATGTAATTTAATGGTACTATAGAATAAATAAACATCTATTTATGGTTATACTATTTTTTTTCCTTATGTATTTGAAAGTATATGTTGAATTGTACTGGTAACCATGAAAGGTTAGTTAGATATTTTTTTAAAGAACATGATATGTACATAATGAAGGGGTAAGGGGATAATAAGATATTTGATAGCATTAATGACCTCATAACTGATATAAAGAAAAATTGATATCATTATTTGAGTATATATAATTTTTTTGGGATTTTGGTATGTAGTAAGAGTAAACTTTGGATAGAGATAAATCATGTTTCAGGATAATACATGATTAAGGTATTCACATGTTTGGAATGTGACAACAATGAAGAACCTTATGAGATATGGGAGAAAAAAGTTAAGTAGATTTAATTCACCTCCTTCTATTGTTTTATATTTTTTGTTTTTAGAAGGATTATAATAATATCCATTTATGGATAATATAAGTTATATTCCAGTTTTTTATTGTAAGAATAATTTATTATCTCATTATATGTAGACTTATATATATTTTATGACCTATCCTAACATTTTTTTGAGACAAATGGAATGAAATATAATTATTTCTCATGATATTATAACACTTGAATAATGAAAAATTCAACTTAATTTATTTAAATAAGAAATTATGTAGAAATTGTTCAAGGCTCGAACAACGGTGATGTTGTACCAAAATCAAGTATTTATTTATTCTCATGAACAAATATTCGAATTTAAGAAAATGATATTAAAAAACAAAAATGTTATCCAAGTACATTCTTATCTGATGAATCATAGGATCCTTTAAATCATCACAGATTTATGGCTTTTGGGTAGTTATATTTCTCCATACATTATTCTCTATCACCGTCCATTAGAAATTTATGGTTAGAATTCTCTTCTATATCAATGTTTTCAAGTAAAACCTTTGTTCTCCTATGTGGAAACCCAGTGATGAGTTACTTTTGGTAATTTTTATATTTTTAACAATCCTTTAATAAAATTAGGTTTTAATATCCATTTTTATGATGTGGGTTTCCATTAATGAAAATATCAAGTATAAAACCGTTTATAACCCTGATGAATTTCAAGGGAAAAATCATTTTATGGAGGGTAGAATGTAACACCCTACAATTTTATGAGATAGAATTTTTTTTTATTTTATTGCTATCTTATGTTGTATGCTACACCAATATTAGCTTTTGCAATATGAAACATCGTATTAGCATGCATTATAAACCACACTATTCTTGAGTTGTGTTGCACATAATTTCATGTTTTTTTGATAGAATTATTTTTACGTAACAGTGAGTATATATTTTATTCAATGTATAAATTAAATATGATGGGATTATGTTATACGCACATCTAAATGAATCTTTAACTACATTTGACACTGACATGGAATGCATTACAGAAAAGTGCATCCTTCCTCGATATCTTGCATTGTATGTGATACTGTGATTTACTAAATGACAATATATTATTATGATATTATTATATAATGCTATAAAAAATCATTTATTAATATTAGTAACTAAATTTTGAAATTTATATAACATTATCATTCATCTTACTGACTATCTAGAACATGATACAGGGAAAAATCAAATTTTTAGATAAAAGAAGTATTTTAAAAAAATATAGTTTTATTACCTTTTGATGTTGCTCCCATTTTAAATGTAGTTTTTGAAACATTTATAAGTTAAATTTGAGAAAATAAACATTTTATTTGGAATAGGGACATTAAAATTTAATTTTTTTTGGGATTTTATGTATTTTTATAAAAAACCATTTAATGAATCGTGAAAAAATACTACATTTTAATTCAAAATTGCCTATTTATTTAATTCATTTTTATTGTTAGATAATATTTTTAATTAGTTTTAATTTATAATACGATTATTTATTATCATTTAATATAATTTTTATCATTGGATTTAATTTCAATTTTAAATTGGACATAAACACATGTCAATATTTTGATAGCTATTAATTTTAAAAAACCCAGTTTTTAGTTTTGACAGCGAGAATTAATTTCAAATTAATAACTGCAACTTATGTGTTTGTAATTTGGAAAAATGGTTTCCATATTTGGAATCATAAGATTCAAATTTTGTATATTTATACATTTTATTTTTAGAAACTATGAATAGTAAAATCATTAATTATTTTTTTACCATGATTTGAGGGTAAATCTAGTAAATAAGGGCAAAAAAATAATATTATAATAATAATAAACTACTATAATAAATGTACCAATCCAATAGGATGATATATTTGTAAAAATGGCCATCCTTAGGTCTATTTTGAGACCCCATGGATTTAGTAGGATGTGAAAATGTCATTTTATAAGAATTAGTTAAAGTTAATGATAATAATAACATAAAAATATATCTTTAAATAAATATATTTTAATATAGGGTTATGTAACTAATATCTATGAATATAAATATTAATTATAAGGACAAAAATATTTCCTACATCATTGTATTTTATTTATAATTTTAATACATTAGATAAATATATTTATTTATGACACAATTATGATATAGTGATTACCTCATTAAGGAATGATTCTTAAAAATGAATTATTAATTTTTAAAATAAATTTTCATTGAAAGATTTTTTGTCATAAAATAATTTTATGGATGAAATTGATAGACTGGGGTATATTTAATACCTTTGGTTCGAAGTAATCATGTGGTTATTATTTAAAAAAAATCAATTATGAATATTGTTAAAAATGACATAATTCATAACATAAACCATAAATTTTTTTATTAAATTATATAATTTTTTTAAATATATAAGATTCATCAAAATGGTTAATATAAGTCCAAATATGTCATAAATATCCTTTTTTGGTATTTTTAAATGATATGGTGAGTACATTAACCCACAATGTGTAAAAAATAGGATATCATGGTAAGATTATAAAGGGTAGAATAAGGGTTAGACAAAAAAGATAAGGATAAAAAATTATTCAAAACATGTATAAATATTTTTTAATTACTGGTATTCTAACCAAAATCAACTTATTTTTGAATTAAATTGGGTTTTTTCCTTTTTTTAATTTTAATTGATAATAAATTAATATTTTGAGGGTTTCCTAAAGTGGCCCTCCTCTATAATAAAAGGGAACCTCATTTAACTTCTCTTCTATCTATTTTGAGCCTCCAAGCTCAGCCAGAGCATAAAAATTACAATTTTTTTTTCTTCCCTTGTTACATTCTGTTGGATATTTTTTCTAAAATGACCAAATATAGTACCCTAAGAATAAACTTAATGGAGGCGCGTCGAGGAAGAGGTAATATCTTCTACTGATTCTTTCAAATTCCTTTCTTATTATACACTAACTCAGTAGTTTTTTTCTTTATAATTTAAAAAAAAATATTTTCACTCATATAAATATATGTTATTATATGTTCTAAACTACACTATTTATCATTCTATCCATATTACAAAAAACGAAATCACTATTCGTGCATACGTATGACTTACCTTCTCCAAGCCGTTGTGTAATGTGTTTTTCCCCACAATCTTACACGGATTTGGATAACTGTAGGAATATTAACTTTATATTATTTTTATAACATGATATTAATTCTAAGATATTATACACCCTGCACTCTAATACCCTTAACCAATTATGTGAATGATATCATTGCTTCTGCATAAATATGACTTACCATCTCCACGATGCGATGAGATTCAATCTCCACAATAACCATAAATGAATGATTATAAAGTATATATGATAAATAATAATGAAATATAAGAAACTATAATGATACTTTATTTATGAATATATATTTATATCATTTAATTACTTCCATTAAATTTAATAAGGAATCAAAAACAATTTTTACATATATGTACAACCTACCATCTCCATGAAAGCTATATTTCATTGAATTTATCTATATATAATATATATTTATATAATGAATATAAATGTTATATAAATTCAGTTTTAAAATTCTGAATTAATTGAATTATGATCTCTGTAATAATATCAAGAATAAAAAGTCCAAACACAAAAGATAAATGAAACAATTATTACCCAAAACATTGATTTAACAAGGAATTGAAAAATGAACAGGTAATATAAAATAATAATTAAGTCATATATGATATCTTAAATATTATTTTGGTTTTGTTAATAGTTAATAGTATTTTTAAACCCACTATACTAGAGTTTAGGACACATATGGAGGAAATCATACCTAAGGTAGTGGATAACTCTGCAAATCTCATTTTTAACTAAGATTGTTTATTCATAAGTATTTATTGCCATATATTTATCATCCACATCCATATATTATAAATATGTATTTAAAAATATTATTTATATCATTCTATAATAGTTTAAATTAAATTTTCTTCCATTTTTTAATTTTTTTGAAACTGTATAAATGGAATCTTTTTTTCATTCTCGTTACGAAGTACTTTTTGGCTCTTTTGGGAAAAGTATGAGAAAATTGTTTTTTAACTTATACAACATGAATGTATTTTTACATTTTCATGATTACTTATTTCCATGAATCTTACTATACACCATCTCAAGTTTACTTTCAACTAAATTATTTTCTTTTAATTTTGTGTATAATTTTGATAAAAGAAAACATTTTTTACGAGGAAAGGTTATTTTCCTTAGGAGTAATGTTCAAGTGTTTTATCCAAATTATTTTCCTTCTAATATGACATAAGGTTATGTTTCTTCCCCTATTATTACTATTATTTTATTGTGTTAATTACGGAATTTTTTTTATAAAATTATTTTTATTTTATATATATTATTTTATGATTGAATGTTGTTAATGAAACCTATTTTATTTTATGGGTTATGATATGATGAATGATTTATCTTTTTGTTGAACTTGTAAAAATTATTTCATTATGAGATGGGTGGGACTTTTATCTCACCCACATGCCTTAGATAAATATTTATATCTCATGTAATAGACAAGAATAGAATGGTAAGTTAATCTCATTCAGTAATACATTGCTGGAATGGAAAGTAAACCTAGTTCAGTAATGGACTTTGTCCACTATGATGGTCTTGGAAGCAATGCCTAGGCTACTATGTAAATCATATTATGTGCTTATTAGTTTTCCAAAAATACATATTTTTTTCTAATGATATTATATCCCAGATAATGTTCCTTTATGATCTATGCCTTACGTACTACCATGATTTATTTCATGTCTCTAAATTATGATGTTTAAACATTAAGTTTATGTTTTTACATTCAAATGTTTATGATTAGTTTTATGTTATCCATGTTTAATATTACAAATCTGTTTAGCTCACACATTGTATGCTTTATTTTTTGGTTGAAATGAAATGTTTTAGGTAGGAAATACAAAGGGGAAGACATTTGTGGGAGATGTTGATGATTGTTTACCATGTTAAAAGATTACATTCCATGTTTACTAATATGATGTTCGGGAATCGTTTTCTGTCATTTAGAATGTATTCCATAATTGTAATGAACTTTCCTTGATCCTCAATATTTGGTCTCTAGAGATTACATATAAAATGATCCTTTTTCTTTTTTAGTTAGCGTCTTACTTTATTTCAAGGTTTTTATATTCCCATAGATTACTAATACAATGGGATAAATTTTCCAGTTCATAAATAATTGAAAAAGATAACACTATAAAGTGGTATTGTTAATCATATATTATCTCAAATGATTCAACATGTTCTATCTTTATTTTGTTTTGTATGAATCATTATTCTAGTGTATATATTTGGAATTATGAGGATATTTAGATTCACCAAGGATGAAAAATGTTATTTTTCAACTTATAGTGGTATGATTGTGAGTTAGATAGCAAAACATCAACCAGAAGTTGCACATTCAACAATAGAAAGAGATTATAGGTCATTAATAAAATATGGGAAGTAGTGGATGTTGTTGAAGTGGTTTATATAATTTCTCAAAACATGTTATGAGACAATAATTATTCTATGTAATTCAAAAATTATGATCAAATTTGCCAAAAATACAATGTTTCATTTCATGACAAGGAATATTTAGTTGATATATCACTTCTTTCATTTTTTTTCGAGGAAAAATTCATGGATATAAATTTGTTGGATGGTTTTATAAATCTAGAATATATATTGACCATGTTATTCATATGACATGTTATAATGTTGTGTTGTCCTCTAGCTGGCAGGGATAACCAAAATTATTTAAGGGAAACAATACACCTGTAAAGAAATGCTGAGAGTTGATGAGGTGTCTGATATAATAATGGGGAACATGGTGGTGTAGCCTAAAAATTATTATAAATAGTTATATTATTAGGTAAAACTACATTGAAACATTTTTAGGGCTATGTTAATTGAACATAGAGAATGATTTATTCTAGAAGAAATTTTTTTAAATCACGGATGGAGATGGTAGAGTGTAACTGACCATTGTTTTTATGTTAAAAATTAGGAAGACTAGAATAATGTATTTAAAAGTAGGAAACTAGAAGATACCTTGATAAATCTCAATGTAGGAAGAGAGAAGATACATAACACATTATGTAATGGTTAACTATATGGATATATAACAAGAGATTATATATTTATGTAAGGATTTTCAATTATTATTGGTGATATATAAGGGTTCTTCAGAATTTAATGAAAATAAATTCGTAGTGTTTTTTAAAAAACACAATATTCACAAAAAGAATAATTTTAGGTAGTGTAATTATATTAATGAGTGTAGGGATACCCCTGAAGAACATATTTAAGTGGGAATACTTTTTAGAAAGGTCAGGAGATGGTGAAACATGTTACATTTAATGAGATGTATTGTATATATATGGTTGAGACATTTTTTGGGTACAAACAATTTTATTTATTTTATTCATCATTAATTTCATGAATAAAAGTATTTCAAAATCCCTATATATATTTGGATAATTTATGTACCATGTATGATTTATGTTAGTTTTGTACCTTTTTTAATTTTATTTTTATTTTAAAAGTTCATATCATAATTTTCCATTTTTTTGTGGTTTAGTGACATAGGTGTATATTTTATTTTATGTTCCATAAATCATATACATAGGTTATTTATGATGAAGTGGTTCTAATTTTTAGTTTTTACTATCTATTTTATTGTGGTTAACTTATATTTAAGAGGTTTTTTGGACCCTACACAACCATATAGAAAGAGGTATTAAAAATAATAAATTTTTAGTTATAGACTTCATTTACTACAAGAGTGTTTTCAATAAAAATAAATAATATAACATAAGACGTACATACATAACATTAAATTAAAAAAAATCCATTTAAATACATTATAAAATAGGTTAATAATTTCATAGAACATGTTGTAGGTATAGAAATAAACAAGGGATTTCTTATACATTTATATATGTAATACCCAATCAAATTGTATAATCTAATGGTAGAAACATAATTATAAAAAAATATCATAAATAATAATCAAAGATATATTATATCTCAAAAGACAATTATCCTATTTTATCTTACTCAGTATATAATGTAATGTGATTAACATAGGCGTACATACGAAGAAATGAACAAATTAGATTAAAATTTTGGTTTCCCATGAAAACACGTGAGATAAATTCCCATGAAGCAAGAGTGAAATCATATATAAAAATCACAAATAAATCCCATATAATACAAACCAACCTATTAAAACATGACCATTGGGGAGAAAAATAATAGAAAATGGAAACAATATATTTATGAAAAAAATATAGGATCCCCATACATGAATGAAACATGATGGTTAATGCAGAAAACACACATAAATCAAGGGGGATAACAATAGGAAATAGCTTCATTTGTTGAAGAATATCATAATGACTAACTTAAATAACGGGGTTTATGAATAATGTTTACCCCTTTATTTCAAATTTAATATTTTTAATAATTTCCACAACATAAGGTGTTTGACGGTTGACCTACATGGTCTTCTCAAAATCGGAATGGCTATTGTAACCAATCTACCCCCCTTGTACAATATAAAATTATAGTCCCACAAGACCAGGCATCACCCATGAAACTAATACTAACTCCCATATTATCCAGCATCAACAACATACAAGATCCAAGTACCTTGTGAAGGATTATGCATCCAGGTAATCACTTCAAAATTTTCAAATTTGAATTTAAATTTCAAACATAAACTTAAAATAGACAATAATAAAATCATACATGAAAATTGCCTCATGAGTGTTGTAGTGACCCATTCACCTATGCTATTAGTATTGTGGTGGTAATTTTTTTTTTGTAGTGATGGTAGCTTATTGATAAATTTAATATATTATAGTGATAACATGGTCAAATATGTTGTTTTAATAATGATGACCCATTCACATATATTTTCAGTACTATTATGACATATTTACATACCTTATCTATTATGATAATGACTTATTACTCTATGTTTTTACTAAGTAGATGAACCATTATATGGTTTTCATGGGATCAATTAACATTTATTCAAGAAGTGGGTGACAATATGAGTCCACAAGCCAAGATATCCAATCAATGAAATTTAAACCATGCATAGACATAAATGAAGAGTATATAGTTCCCCATAAATAACAAAACCTCATATCAATAAATCTGGATTTTCATGAAAATAACTGAGACATTGTCAAATTACTACCTCCTCCAAGTGAATCCATATAATGAAAAATCACTCATAAATTAGGGAAAAATTTCCTTCAAATAATTGTATGATAGAACATCTAAATGAAAGTGTAAGAAATCATAGAGAGAATTTAGTAGAGAAAATAAAAAAGGGTTGGGTTACCACTTTAATGGAATTATTCCTCTTTATGAATTTCTAAGGTATTTTATTAGATATTTCATGAATTTATTTAAATTTTATATTATATTCACGTCATGATATGGTTTCAAATGCTTTTTATACATTGGTTGATCAAACAATTAACACTTAAGGGAAATGATTTGATTCTACCCAGCATTTCCTCATATTTACTGAAATAATAAATGAAAACCACATGGAAGAAGAGTATAATTTTTAAAATTAATATTATATTAAATAGTTTAGTCATAAAATATGATTAAACTATTTCATAAATATAAATACTCTATCTTAATGTACATATATATTATATCATTTTTGTAGAATACACATACACATGCCCAAATATCGTATCACGTTAGTGCTTTTGGAAAATTGTAAACATAGAAAATGTGATCATAATATATCTATATATTATACCACATATTATTAATATCTAGAACCCTTTTTTACATATCAAACTTAAAACAATTATTTATAGAATTGTTAAAACAAATAAGAAAAATGTGTGAGCTCAAAAATATAGTATGGGTAAAAAAGAGAGATAGGTAAGCATAAACATGATCATAAAGGGTTTTATAATGTGATTATAAAATTATAAGATCATACCCATCATATAAAATATAAAAAACATGAATAATTGAATAAATATTGGTTGTTCATTAGACAAGAATCCCAAGGGAATCAAATAATATAATCGTTGAGCTCACAACATTGACATATGGAATGAAATTGTGGCTTACAAAACACCTTGTAACTTTCTGAACATGTATAAATAGTAAAAGGTTCACATATTAAATAATGAAAATGAAATAAGGACCTTCCATAAATATATGGACATGAAAACGAGGACAACCCATAATATTATAGACTTGAAAATAAGGCCCATGCATAGAATCTTGAACATGAAATTAGGTTTTCACATAACATATATACCTCATGACTTATACATATTTACCCATTTAATTGAAGATATATATAGGTATCACCTATAACATAATGAAATACATACATATTTGTGCTACAAGAACATAAATCATATCTGAAACCATAAAAATAAATGAGTTTCGTAAACATTTCCTCATAACAGAACTCATTGAAAAGAAACAAAATTCATTATTGTAAATCCATCGTAAACAAACAATATGAAAAGAAATAATAAGAATAGTATCACTGGAAAATATTACAAGTAAAACATAATTAATACAATTATATTATATGGAAAATAATTTTTATATATCAGCAAAAAACAAATATTGAGGAAAATATCTTTTTTTCTTTGAAAACATTTTCTTTTCTTAATATTCCATGAAATTTTAAAATAAAAAATTTTATTTCAAAATAATAATTTAATATTATTAGGTATTATTCAATTAATTAATGATTCATGAAATCATGAAAATCTATTCATTACATATATGTTAAAAAAATATTCTTTCATACTTTTTTTGGGAAATTTACAAAGAACCTCATTTGAAAAACAACAAAATGATTCCTTTCAAAATATTTAGGAAAAATTCAATAATGGGATAGAATAAATTTAAGTACTCATAGTATCATAGTCAAAAACTCTTTGGAAAATATTTTTAGAAAATATAGACATTGAGATAAATATTCCCCAATCGATATAAAATATGAAATATTCACGAATATTGATAAGACTATGGAATAAATACATAACACTTTATGATTAATATAATATTATTTACATGAAGGAAATAAAATTAAAATAAAATTAAAATGCCATAATATTCCTAAAAATACTCATAAAATACATTCATTAGTGTTATATACATCACATAAAATAAGAAAGTAGTGTATATGGATTTTTACCTATAGAAATAAAAGTGAGACAAAGAGTGCTTAACTTTTTTCTTGACTCTCGTTCTATTCATAAAAAATTAATGTATAATAAATATAAGCTTATAATATGACTATTAAATAGAAAAAATATTATACCTAATACATTATATTATTATATAATTAAATTATATTACCCATTTATTAAAAAATTTATGTCAATGTTATGCTTCAAGAATTATCTACTTAGTTTATCACATGTGTTTTGCTTTGTTATAATTTTTGTTCCCTTAGTTATATGATGATTTAATTATCAATATAATGATAAAATGATATAAATATCATTTACATTAATTATATATGTATTTATATAATAATATATAAAATATTTAAGTAGAAAACAAAAAACACTATTCATGGGGACAATAGATAGTGTGTACACATGAACGATGTTTCTAGTATTTTATCATATTGAAAGAAATATGATGAATGATATATATATTATATAATATCACTAAATTTTAATTATTATCCCATATAAATCATATAAATTAACTATACCCATCATTAATACATTCCATTTAGAGCTTGACCGAATCACATTGCTTTGAGAAGGTGGTAGTTTAGAGGTCCACCAATGAAGTTATCATATTTACACAAATTGTAAAACATGAATTTCTGTGTTATATAATAATTATATAACTTTATAAGAATAATAAAGATCATATAAATAATATAAATATTAAATTCTATCATTATTCACAACTATTAGATGTTGTAATGAAAGAATAAATGACATATGTTTACGAGGCGGTTGTCCGTCGTACACAGGAACGATGATTTTATTTACCATTTGATAGATATGTGTGTTAGTGTTGGTATAAACATTAATATAAAAAATATATCTATATTTATGATACTGATTTTATTATATTAACATGAAATAAAAATAATTTAGTGGATTAATGGAAGAAATAAAACCAAAATATTTATAGATTAACATTACATCTTCCTTAAATATCTCCTTTTGATTTGAAAAAAGGTCCATTTTTGGATTTTTCCTAATATAAGTATTATAGGATAACGAAAGTGATATTTATATGAGATTTGGATAGTGTTTGGGTGAAACAAATATGTTATTAAGTGTGAAGAAATTAGAATAAGATGTTCCATATTATAAGAAAGGGAAGGGGGTCTTTTCGAGTATCTCAAAAAGATTAAATTATAATAAATTAAATATTAATGAAAATAAATAAATATGGAAATTAATTCAAATATAAGGTTTTATATGTTGATAATATTATTAATAAATAGATTTTAGATATGGTTTTCTATAATTATAAACCTTATCTTCTGGATTAATTTTTAGTAATTACATTTTAATTTTAACTATGTTAACAAATGTTTCAATATTAAAGGTTGTATATTTTTACTTATAAGGTGTGAATTGAACCATAAATGTCCAACATATGATAGTTAAGACCATATAAAATCATCCTTTTCCTTTTTTTATTTTTAACCAATTTATTAAAATAATATTTTCACATAATATAATTAGTATCAATTTTTACACTTTTCATTACATCAACTTTATGAAAATTAATCTATCGAGATAATGTATAGACCCTGACCCCAGTAGATAAGAGTTATTCCATTATGTTAATAAATTGTTATATATACAAGATATAAATCTCAATGATCCAATTAGTTTAGTAGTTTTGGACACCATAATACAAACATTAATTATACATTACATCTTGAAAGGAAAAAACAACAAATAAGATCCATTGGAAACACCCATAAACTAATATATTATCCTTGACATTAATTCATAATATACATATTGACAACATGGGAAAAAAATATAACATTATAAAGGGTATTATTATATTATAAGTATATTAACGTAATAAAAACAAATCTATCATAAACATAAACAATAAGGCATGGAGAATAACTAAAAACACTGGTCATTAAACCATAATTTTAATAATAAAATGGAAGGAATAAATGGTGATTAAATAATTAGATAATAAAAACAACCACATAAATTATAAAATATTAATAATAACATGTAATATAAGGTAATATTTTCATAATTTAATAATAAATAATTCTATAAATCATAAATATAACTTCAAAGCCTCAGCCAAGACACCATACATAATGGGTTAAAATCCCAGTCTTGTTTGTCTCATAATACCTAAAAACACATCAATGGGAATTAGGATGACCAACCCATTACTTAATAATTTTAATTTATTCCTAATGTGAATATATTTAATCATAAACAATATATACATGTGAAATTTAAATAATATTTCCCAATCTAGAAACATAATCACTAACTATTATGAATAGTATGGTGGATGGATCTATGATAGTACAACCAAATTCAAAATAATAATAGACAATTTAATAAAATACAGGGAATGATAAAAATAATAAATAATTAATAATAAATAATTATATTCAATATATGTTTTTAAATAAATTAAAACATCATAATAAAATCATATAAGAATTATTGATAGAAATACCCCTTTTACATTGTAAAGAGTTATTTTGAAAAAATCATTAGAGTTTCTCATAATAATCTGTATAAAAACAGAAATAGAAATAATTTTTTTTTCATGGGAAAAATATTGGATAAATATAAATAATAGAGTCTTAAAACAGATTATGTATTGTACTTGAAAATAAGTTATAAATCAAGAAGCCCTATTAAATCAGGTATTCTTATCGAAAATAATTAAGGGAAACTTGTAAAACATATATTTTCCTATTAAAGAATGATGGAATGATTTTCTATATGACTTCTGAACATAAAAGAATATAAATTATTTATAAAGAAATAAAGAATCATTATATTGGAGTAAATATTTTGAATGAATAACCCAATTAACAAAATTATTGTATAGGTTGAATTCCATACATTATGTCTGAATGTGTTCTGCAAATGACCTTAGATCATAAGAAAATCAAATTAAATCGATTAACATTGTGTATTATATAAATTTATTGGATATATTATTGTTTTATTATATTAATATATAAACTTATTGATGGGTTATATAGTTTAATTTCATCATTCAAGAGCATTCATTTTCTTTTATTTCGTGATCCATTCTCCTGTTTAATTTTAATGGAGTTCATATATAGTGGGTATAATTGTTAAAAAAAATAAAATATATGTTATTAATGAATATCAATATTTTAATTATTTTTATCTATATTTTTTACTTGATATATGGATGATTTTTTAGATAACATGTTATTGATATTGGTTTATATTTAATAAAATGGGTTTTGATCAAAAGGAACCAATTTTGTTTTATCTTTTAGTATTATGTAAATATGATAATTCTAGAACATAAAAAGGGTTGTAATATATAGTTTGAAATTTTTTTCAACCATTGAAATGGTCTTATGGATATCCTTAAATATTATTAAGGATAATGATAACTTTTCATCCATGAAGGTGATGAAACAACACCAAACGGACAACGCTTCTATTTTTAATATAAAAGGGGGAAGAGAAGTGGATTGATGAATGATTATTAAATTAGTATTTTAAAATTCTAGTATTTGTATTTTATTAGAATTTTCATGCAATTCAGATGACGGGAGGTGAGTAGAGAATGAGACGAGAAAAGAAATTTAAAAAAAATATATAGAGAAAGAAAGAGGGTTTTAACACTTTATTTTTTCCTCCTTGGGAACCTCCATAGGGTAATGGTTTTGTTATTTTGATGATAAAAAGAGCATTGAGATGTTGTGGAGGGTATTGGGAAGAGTAATTGGTAGAAATCTGACAAGTCTCAATGATTGGAAGGTATGAGTAGATGGGGTGGTGAGCGGTTATATTTACAGTGGAGGAGATATGTGTTTTCAGAATTTTTTAGTCATTTCACTACTAGAAATCCTAGCTTCTGTGCCTGCAAGCATTAACGACCACTTTTGGCGATCGCAAAAGGGGGTATTAGCGACCGCCATTGGCAGTCACTAATTCCGTAAAAAATATGGATGGATTTTTCCCACTTCCAATCGTCTTCTTCAAGGGATTCATGTTACAGCACGCCGCCGCCGCCCCCAACCGCCTCCGCCGTCACCCACGTCACCACAGGTGACCTCCAAACAAACCTTGAAGTCCATTGTTATACCTAATAGGTACTTTCATCGTTGTGGCACCTCCCCATGACATCTGCCTATGTAGCTTCTTCCTTCCGACCACCGTGCATCCGCCATGGACGGCGACCGACGCTTTTGGGGTCCCGGCCGTCACCCCCCAGGTCTCCTTATAAAATCGACACAAAGCCACACACAAACTGGCTGTTTTCATGGGGGAGTTTTAGCGACTACCAATGGAGGTCGCTATTGAGCTTCACCGACGAAACAACTGCGACCGCCAAAAGCGGTCGCTGAGCGGCAACTAAAGGCCTTTAGCGACCGCTTTTGGCGGTTGCTAAAAGCTGTTATTCTAGTAGTGTTTGTTTATTAAAATGGCTCAAGACTATTAATTGTTTGAGAATTATCATAAAATATAATAAAATAATAATGTTATGTTTGAGATTATGGTTCTTATAATAGAAATTACTCAATGAAAATGTTATTTAACATTTAATGTATTTATACTGTAAATTACCATATTTTACTATTCAAAAACAAAATTCATGTATTTTAGAAATATCAGAAAAATTAACTGATCCATTACTAGACGTGAAGAATTGAAAAATGGAATAAATTTTATGAATTTTTTTTCTAAATATGAAAAAACTAATTTTTAATTAATATCACCATTTAATAAAAAATAGGTATTTGTTATATCTAACTACTTTTATAAAACTGAAAATTTAACAAATAACTCATTAAAGTATCGTAAAATCATAAGACAACAAAATATTAATTTATCAATAAATTTTTCTAAAAATAAAGTTTCTTTTACATGATTTTGTTAATTATAAAATTTAATTAAATATTTATGACTTCTAAATATACCAACATATAATTATTAATTTTTAAAACATTCACTTACTTATACAAGGATATAATTAAATTATATTTTAATTTTTAAGATTTTGAAATTTTATTTAGATAATCATGGTTGGGGTTTCTTTTCATTGGTCCAAATTAATATTCAAAAAATTTATATTACTATTCCATAGGTCCTGTAACTATTTCCTTAGTATAGGTTCCTTAGATTATAGAAATATCTCATATTTAATTCATGAACATTTATAATGTTTTTAATAGGTTATCTATGTGATTTATGTTATTTATATATTCATGAGAAGGGATATCTCATTGATATAATTACAGGCCGTTACATTCTCCCCTCATATAAAAATTTCTCCCTCAAAATTAATATAAAGTCACCTCATATAAATAGAAATTTTTCTATATCATATTTTCATCGGGATCACACATCACCTCTTTAGTGTTATGATTTTTAAAAAGTACATTTACCCACGAAGTCATTTGATTCTTCTATAACTATTAGTTAGTGTTCAAGATTGTGACAGTCTATTCTCAAATTCTAAAATAGGTTCCAATTCGATTTCATTAGATGTGAGGATATGTTATGGGTATGCCATATAATTCTTTAATAATGATATACGGAACATGTTGTGTACTTTAGAAAGGAAAAGAGGTAACATCCAATGATAGCTCACAACTCTAACTCTCTCTTGTATTTCCAAATATCCAATGTACATGTGGCTCTATTTACCTTTATTCTGAAATATTATAACACAGTTGCATATGGGTATTTTAAATAAAACCTGATGTCCCACTTGAAATTACAAATCCTTCTATCAATTATTAGAACAAATATTTTTCTACTTTGAGCTACTTTGATGTGGGTTTGAATTTTATTTACATTTTCTATTGTTTCCCCCAAAAGATCGGGGCCTATATTCATCATTTCACCAACTTCATCCCAACATGTTTGTGTTTGAAATATCTTTCATTAAAATGATTCATATTTTATAATTTATATACTATAAGGAAAACTAATATTGTAGTAAAACTCTACCAATGATAAATAATGATCCCCCATACCTTGAAACTCATGCGAACATGATCTCAACATGTCTTCTAATGTTTGGATCGTCCTTTCTAATTTCTTGTTTGTTTGAGGGTGAGAAGCATCACTCAAATGAATATCAGTATCCAATAATTCTACAGGATTATCCATAATTTCAATGAAAACCATGGATCATGATCTACGAAAATTGAGATAGGTTCTACATGATGGCTTAAAACATCATTAATATAGAGTTGTGCATAGTGAACACATGGAAAATCCTACTTTATAGAATTAAATGTGATGATTTGGTATGTTGATCAACAATTAAACGTATTGAATCATTATTTCCTAGAAATTTCGGTAATTCAGTGAAAAATTCCACAATGGTGACATCCCATTTACATATAGGACTAGGTAGATATTTAATGACTTCCCTATGCAATTGTCTTTCAGCCTTCTTTTTTAACAAACTAACCCTTTTGATACATAATCAGCAATTTCCCACTTCATGTTATCCCACAAAAAAATTTGCCTTCAAATCTCTATACTTCTTAGATTTAACAATAATTATGGAGAAATTCAAAAAAGTGAATAATCCAATAATTCCCTATTTTAGATCAGGTATAGAGAGAAAAAAAATCCTCATCCAAAATTACACTATTTTATAATAATACATGATGTCTTACAACTTCCCATAATTCACAGATTTAATTTTACTTTGAATATTCTCATCATCAGACTAAGAACATTTAATTTATTCTAAATAAATATAATTGGTAATTCTATTAAAAAAGTTGTGATGTTTCAACTTCCTTGATAATTCCCATATACATATTTTCTAGATCCATATAGATATGATCCTTATGAATCCTAATTTTTTTTAAAAATCCATTATCCTTGTTAATTAGTGCTTTATCTACATTATTCTCATTTCCCAGGTAGTAGTTTATTGATCAATCAAAATCCTTTAGTTGATTTGGCCATCACCTTTCCCAGATGTAAATTTCCTTCTGTTAGAATATATATTTTATGATCTTGTGGTCTCTATATATATCATATATTTTTCTATAGAGATAGTGTCGCCATATATTTATAGAAATGATTATGTTTCTAACTCAATATCTTGAGTTATATTGTTCTGTACAAGAGTTTTTAATTTCCTTAATGCATATAAAATTACTCTACGATTATGATTAAGGACACAACTGAGTCCTTTCATTAATGTATCACTATAAATCAGAAATCTAACATTTATTGATGGTAGATTCAAGATATAGTCATTCACTAATCTCCTAATTAAATCTTAAAAAAATCACATTATTTTTTCAATAAAAACATAACTCATTTATGAGTATCTTGGTCAAAGGGTTATCTTATTAGAAATTTTTTTGAATGAAACACTATTAGTAACTAGACAAACAAATCAAAATACACATGTAAGTTATATTAAATGGTATCGTCCATTCATTAATTGACATTTTCTTCATATGATAAACTAATATTATATCCTTAAAGAAAATATGACCATGAAAAGAAACTGATTAATTCAAAAAATCACACTTTCCAAAATTCTCATATAATTTAATTCTTCTAAGAATCTTTATAAAAATATGAAAGTGATTCTAATGGTATTTGAAGATTTTCTATTATACAAAGATATCAAAAATAAATACAATAAAAAATTCATTATGATATTCTTTGAGAACAATTATTCATTGTATCCATGAAAATAGAGGGGTTATTAGTCTGTTCAAATTGAATATCTATAAACTCATAATTTCCCTACCTTGTTCAAAATTATATCTTGTGAATATCTTCTTTCATCACTTGTAATTGATGATATCTAGATCAAAGGTCAATCATCAAAAAATATTGTGCTCTATTAATTTTATATAATAAATCATTAGTACAAGGAATATGATACTTGTTATCTATTAAAATCTCATTTATTTCCTTATAATCAATCCATAATATCATGGATCCATATTTATTCTTGACATAGAGAACGTGTGATCCACACAGAGAAACACTATGGAAAATAAATCCATTATCACCAAATTCGTCTTATTTTTTATTCATCACTACTAAGTCTATAATGTCTATTATATAAGGAGTATTTGATATAGGTCGTACACCAAAACATAATTCAAGGGGGAACTGAACATCCCACAAAAAAGTATTTCTAGGTAAATCCTTATAAAATACATCAATATATTATTACAAAATAGGTTTATATTCAATTTTATGATTTATAGATAATGTTTTCTCTTTCTCCCCAAAAAAAATAATTTTGAATGGCCACTGAATGCGGATTGAGAAAAGAACCAGATGATGATGTTTCATCTATAAAAAATGGATTGTACATTATCCTCAAAAAATGCGACTTATTTATTCTTGAAATATAGTTTCCCATCATATTTTGAAAGCCAACACATACTGAGGATTATGTCAATGTTGATCATAGATATGATGATAAAGTCATAAACTAAAGAATTATTTTGTTTCATATAGTGGATTGACAAACCCATATTTTATTCAATGATACATACCTTAAAAGTTTTGGAAAAATATCCATTAATAAATCAAAAAAGTAAATTTCTAATTTTAATGGTAAACTGGGAATATATAAATGAATGTGGTGATATAGAATAAGAAAATAATTATCTATGTTTGTAGAAACAATTAATTTGACCACCAATACATATTTAAGAACATAAACCATGGATTTTGTGGCCACATAATAATATCATTTTTCCATTTTAATTCTTTAGGGAATGATTCCTTAAAACTTAGGATAATAATATTCATTATATCCCATCACCTTAAAATTGAAGAATTGAACATTATTTTGTTTCTTCATTCCATTTCAATCACATTCTTGGTGGATTGTTTCTCCACACCGGTAACAAACACCCATACCCGTCAAAAATGTACTAGGGTGTTTCTTCCCATAGTTATAATATGATTTAAATTCAATTCATCCATTATTCACCATTTCATTATTTTTTCTGAGTGTTTGGAAGACATTTTCTCCACATTATTTCATTTATATTCATAAGCCATGGAGAATTATTTTTCTTTATTGAAAACACTTGAGACTATATCTTCATATGAAGATAAATTTTGGGAGAGTAGTGCCTTTTAGAGCAATGATTTTAAACCATAAAATTATCAATGAATATTGCTCCTTAGATTATATATATAGTCCATAGAATGTATTTCTATCCTTATAAAGTTGGATTCAAACATGGAAACATTATTTTCTTTTTTATATCATAGACTCAAGAATTACCTCTCCAAATCCACTCACTATTAATGATGGAAATATTTTTCCCAGAAAATTTCCATAAAATAATTTCATTCCATATTTGTGATTTCATCCTCCTCCTTTGAATTAACGACCACCACTGATCTATATCTACCAAAAGTCAATAAAAAACCATGATAACATTATCCTTTTCATCATATCCCATAGTAAGAATGATATTATCCATGGATTTTATACATTTCTCCATTATAAAAAGGTTTTTTGTCCCTTTGAATGATAGAGTCTATTGTCGTAAAAGCATTCTCATATTTTCCTACAACATGTGGATCATCATGATCCTTATGGGTGTGGTTATTGTTAGTCACTTGAGTTAGCTATCCTAATATAGTTATTAGTTTTTCAACACAAATCAAAAATCTAGTCATATTGTCATTATCTGGTATAAGAGTACAATCTATACATGGGATATATGTATTGATACAGTTTACATTTCTCATATTATACACCATTTCTATATAATAACATACATTAAATTTGTTTAGGAACCATAATTCATAATCTTGAACATGAAAAACACATAATATAAAATGATATTTTATGCATAAATAATATCATAATCATAAACATGGATTCTTTATAGACATATTTACTATTCAATCCATCATAATGGTATAAAAAGAAAATTTGGATTATCTTAAGAGTGTCCCACTGATGTTTCAATCTAGGTGTGTAGTAAGGCCTATTATCATGTACTTGGTTACCATGAGTCAGGCCTGATACACCATTTAAGAGTTGTTACCGCTAGGTATAATTGTGCTAAAACCACATCCACATATAGTATCAAGATATAGATTTATTTCTATGAATATCACATTATCTATACCTTACCAAAATTATATGTTGTTATATAATTATTATTCTCAACTTATATATTTGTGTTATTTTACCCTATTTATGTTTTCTAAATATATTTTCCAAGGTAACTTATAAACCTTCTTTGATACTAAATATAAATCCATTGACCGAAGGATCCTTGATTTAGTGTGTTATATTGATATGTTTGCTTTGATACAAGACCCTAGTCCCAAAGGACAAATTGGTTTAGTATATTTGGATGCCGACATACTTACATGAATATTAAATTACCCTTTATTGAAAAAAACAACATATAACATTGATTGGAAACACCCATAAACATCAATATTATCCTTGCAAGTCATTTATAATATACAGCTTCAAATCCTGAAAAAAATGAAATAGGAAATGGATGAGACGATATTACTATTAAGGGAATGAAATACAGTATAAGCTATCACAAACATAAATAATAAAGTATGGTGAATTTCTGAAAACACATGTCATTAAAACAAAATATTATGCATAAAATAGTAGGAATAAAATGATTAAATAATTCCTTAATAAAGCAAAACCATTAATATTATACTAGTAGAATAATCATATAGACTATAAATTACTAGTTTCATAATGAGTTAATGCATAATTACAGACATCATAAACATTCAATCCAGGACTCATCCAAGGCACTAAACATAATCGCTAAAATCCCATTATAGTTTGTCTCATAAGACCTTCCAATGAATCGAGGGGATATTGCATGCCCCAACCATCACATACATAGCCCAATGTATTCCTCATTTTAATGAGGTTAAATATAAAAAAACACACACACACATATATATATATATATGGAATTTAAATAACCTTCCCCAATCTATAAACATTATCACAAACCATTCTGTCTAGTATGCTGAATTATATCAAGAGAGCGTATCCATAGTCAAACTGATCAATAGTTTTTAATAAAACACGGTGGATGATAAACATAAGGGATAAATCTACATAAATCATAAAATTATATGGATTTTTTGAAATAAATGCAAATACTTGAATTAGAACATTGTGAAATTTTTGAGAGAAATAATACTTTTTGTTTGAAAAGAATATTTCCTTTTAAATTTTTTTTTGAATTATTCAGTATTTTTTTTAACACCAAAATTGATAAATATTGTATTTCATGAAAAAAATAGTAAATTTATTAAAATAATGGATTCTTAAAACATAAAACGAATGTTTTATGAAAATGGGTTAGAAATCTGGATGATCCCTTTAATCGGATAGTCTTATCAGGAAGAATTCAGAAGGGAACATTTTATAACATGCATTTACCCAGAAAATAATGATGAAATGACCTATATAAATGATTTTGGAACATATAAAGAGAATATAGAATTATAAAAAAATCATTATACTATTCTAAATATAGTAAAGGAATAACTTTAATGAAAAAGGGGGTTCAGGTAGAATCCATTACCTTATGTACAAATGTGTTCTAAACATAAGCATAAATTCCGAGATTATCAAATTAAATACATTAATTTGGAACCTTATATTCATTTATTTGATTCACTATGGTGTCATTAGGTTCAGTTATATCATTATTGATGTGTTATAATGTTTAATTTCATCGTCTAGGAGTATTCATTTTCTTGGGTTTAATGATTACATATCTTGTTTATAAGTAATGGTTTTCCTGTAAAATGGGTATAATTATTTTGAATTTCAATTATATGTTATTAATGAACATCCTGAATTTTAATTGGTTTAATATATTGTTTTTTAATGTTTATGATGATGAATTAGTTGATATAATGTTAAGGACTTCTTTTTAGACTAATTTAACTGGTTTTAGATCACAATTAACTCATTTTGTTTTACCATTTAGTATTATGTAAACATGTTACATAAAAACATGGTAGTAATAAGAAAATTACCATATATTTCAACCACTAAAATGGTTTTATTTATATCCTTAATATGGTTAAGTAAAATAAATACTTGTTGTCCTTTTAGGAAACAAAACAACACCTCATAGATAACTTCGATATTTTTTAAATTAAAGGGAGAGAATAAGGGGATTGATGATGGATTATTACATCTGAATAATAAAATTACAAAATTTTTAAGGTAATGGAGTTTTCATTTTTTTTGGATGAGGGGAGGTGGGGATAGAATAAGATAATAAAATAACATGAAATGAAATGAAAAGAAAAAGAAAGTGGTTTTTACATCTTAGTTTTCATCTCCTTGAGAACCATTTTAGGGAAAATGATATGGTCTTTTAATGATACCAAGATCTAATAGATGTGGGGGAGGGGACTAGGAAAACTATTTGGTAGAAATATTACATGGATCAATTCTTATAAGGTTTTAGGGAAATTAGTGGTATTTATAGTGGAGGAGAGGGGTATTTTTTGAATATTTTTTTCATTTGTTTATTAATTTAGATCAAGACTGTGAATAGTTTTCAATTTGAAGCAAATATAATTAATTAATAAAAGGGAATTTTGATATTTTCTTTCATATATCAGTGATGACATAAGTAATAGTGTATCTAACTTTAAATGTATTTATATAAAAATTATCGTATTTTACTACTCACAAAAATTATAGTGTTTTAGAAAAACCCAAAAAAACACCATAATAATTTTTCAACATGTAGAATAAAAAATATAAATAATATTTTATGAAAATAATTTTTTAATTATGTGGAATTTTATTTTTAAATGAAATTATCATTGACATGAAAACTACCTTTCTTAAATTTATAACTCTTTTTATAAATATCATAAAAAATTAACTAAGGTCCCATAAAATTATCCTGAAATAATTAGAATCAAAAAATATTAATTTATGAATACATTTTATGAAAATAAATTTTCATTTATATCATTTTATTAATTATAAAATTATAATTAAATATGGATGAATTACTAAAATTCCAACACTTATTTATTAAATTCTAAAATATTCACTTACTTATACTAGGATATAATTTTATCATAAATTAATTTATAAGATGGAAAATTTTTATTTATACATTCATGGGTGATGTTACTATTCATTTGGATGATTTACTATTCCAAATGATCATATTACTATTCCCATTAATAATTTAACATTTCATTGGTATAGGTTTATTAACTTCTATAAATACCTATTATTTCATTCATTATTGATTTATCAAGGTTTTATTGTGTTTAATAAGTGATCATATGTGATTTATATAAACATTATATGGGAATATCATGAATAAAATTCTTGGTCTTTAAAGATAACATCAAAAAAATTAATTTAAAAAACCCCTAACATGTCATATTCACCTAGAAAATTTTATAAAACCTTAATTAAAACAAATTATATTTAATTTAATATTGATAATTTTATTTTATAGATTTTTTCATTAATTGATTAATTACGGAATCATCATTATGTAATTTTTTATGAAAATTATTTCTTCACTAAAATTTAAAAATCAAATACAAAAATGAAGATAAAAAATTAAGTTTTCATAAAAATATACATAGTCAAGTATATCTTTTATTTAACAAAATATTTAAAATTTTCAACCTATTTAAAGTAAGAGTGTGTCATTTTGTCACCCAATTTGAGTTTAATAAAATCCATGGAATTTTTAGGGACATGTAACCATAAAATTATCCAATTTCATCCCGGATGTGTTAAGGGTATAATTAGAAAAATTAAAAAACATTTTTCCAAGTGATAGGGTAGTTTTAAAATACATATAATAGTATTTTTACCCCAAATTCCCTGATTTACCCTTAACCAGGGTAATAAGAATCACAAAAATTACTATTAATATTATTGAAAAATAAAAGGGCCCTAGTAAATAAATTTGGACCTTATGATTCCAAATATGGGGTATATTTTTAAAAATTCAACTCAATTAATTTTTTGAATTTAATTAAAAATCAATTTAGTAGATTGGAGGAATCAAAGACTCTTTAATGTGAAAATTCTTAAAATATTGATAAATTTTTATATCAAAATTTAATTTAAAATTGATATTAATGTGAAAAATTAGATTAAATGATAGAAAATTCATCTAATAATAATTTAAATATAACAAAAATATAATCTAATAGTATCAATTATTTTGATGAAAACGATGTTTGAATTTAAATTTCAGTAGTTTCACTATTCATAAAAATGAAACTTATCAAAAAATTTAAAAAAATAAAACAAAGAAAATTTTCATAAAAAATTATAAATATGGAATTTTTTGTCCAATATATTTTATAAAAGTGTAAAAACTATATTTAAAACAATTTCACAATCAATAGGAAAAACAACCTTTTTAAAGAAATACTTTTTTTAGAATAGTTGTATATATTCATATATCAGGTCTAAAAAACACATAAGATACACTTTAAACATTAAATTTTATATTATTATATTTATATCATTAATATAACTCAATAAGAGTTTTTTATCGTATAAAACACACATTCCATAGTTTTTGAGAAAAACATTTTCTTGTATTTCATAAAGTGTTCCATAATCATTTATATTTAATTATAAAATGAATATCATATATTCATGTGTAAAAAATAATTTCATAATTCAGTTAATCCTGTTTACACCCACCATTCTAAAGGGTAGGTTATTATTGCCTTATATTAATAATTATAATAATTAAATGAGGTATTGTAGAAACTCGTTGTTACAATTAAAGCAAGCTAAGTTAATGTTGTGTGTATCACATTTAAAATTTTGTAGATTATAAAATAATCCAACATAAAATTTAATTTATTTAAATAATGTTAATAGAGACTCATGGTTTTAAATTATTCCCCGTTAAAATGAATTTCACCTTCAAAATTCATCATTCTACCAAAAAAATGAGTATACTTCTAAATCATCAAATCATTTGGTTACCACGAAACATCTTCAAACTAGTGGTTTATCAAAAAAAACATTAACCATGTGAGTGGTATTTTTTTAGAACATTATCTATACGATCCCAAACTCTTACCTATTTCTATTCATAAGAATAATTTTTTTTTCAATTGATAAAACATGCGAGTTTATGTGTTAGATCCTGGTTTTTTATTAATGTATGGATATTTACTTTCAAGTTAAATGATATTCACTATAAGTTTTTTCTTAGACCCTAAGTCGATCAGTTGGCTGGTTGGGTTGTTTTGGGGATTGAAATGGAAAAATGGATAGAAAATTGGTTGTAGGCCAGGTACAGATCGCATACCTGACCGATACATCGTGTACTTTTAGTATGCATCATGTATTGGCCTGTCACGACATTTATCCTTTATGGTACACAATAAATAGGTAAGTACATATCATGTACATGGAGTACATGTCAGGTAATGGCCCTCCAGATTTTTTTATCAAAGAGGTTGTTCCCTCAAATTTTGATGCATAGAAGCTTTTCCCCAGTTTTTTAGAGTCTAAAGCCACCCATGATTTTTTTCAGATATAGAATCCTTCCAGATATTGATTTGGTTGTTTTTTGTCTTCTTGGAACCACATTAGTATGTAATATATTATTTTTTTGCCATTCTTGATTCTATTCAACAACGACCACACAATTTGGATTAAGGCTCACATGCACTAATTGCTCATTCTTCATCCATTCATCAAATTTCTCCTAAACCAGGATGAATCATGGCATGAATCTAGATGAACTCTCTACTCCCGAGGTGAGGTAGGTGGTCTATAGTTTATTTTGTATTATTGGGTGCTATTCAGAGATTTATCCTTTTCTCCACCCATCATACTTTTCGACCAGGCCTCATATTTGATTCTGCTACTTGCCATATGCTTAGTTGTTCATAGTTAGGGTGCACATAGGTTCTATTTAGGTGCATTGGAACCTTTTTCTCATTTTTCGGTCACCCAATCGGTGAAAATTATGGATTTAACATGTTTGGACCCTCTTAAACAACCCATGGTGTGTGTTCCTGTGATTTCATAGTTAGTGGAAGTCGGTTAATGCCCTGATAGCTTTGAATAACATTTTAGAAGATGTAATTACTCCTTCACCTGTTATATATTGTGATTCCATACCTATTCTTATAGTTCGGATTATGTAAAATAGTTAATATTAGTGGGTATACCTATATTAATATATTAATTTCCTTTTGATCACTTTTTATGGGAGGGTAGAGCCATATTCGTTGAAATTGATTAATTTTCGTCATGATTGGTTATCCTCATGTGTTATGAAAGTTATTGTGAGTGGGTATACAGACATAGATATAATTTCATTAATTGAATGCTTTCTGTGAATGGTGGGTAGATTCAATGGACTGATCTCCATGGATCTGGAACATTGTAGTTAATTCCTTAGGTTGACATTTCACATTTTTTCTTAATTCTGTTGGATACCTCGGGCCTTGATACACCATAGATCCTGCTATCTTATGACCACATAGGACATGTCATTTCCATGCTCCTAGAACCACAAGTAGTGCAAAACCGATTTTCCACTAGAATTTACATGGGACTCGATGGGATTCCTTGGACAAGTTCCTTGGATCCACCCCACCATGGTCTATATTTATTACCAAGATGATCTTGTATGCGACACATTGGATCATGCCCTATGGGGTATACGTTTCACTATACAATGGAGTTGTGGGATTTATTACTTCTTTCTGTAGCGTGGTTGTGAATTTCATGATATTAATGGATGTACGGAATGGTCATGTGCCTTATTTATTGTTTTTATAAAGGCCTATTGAGAAAATTACTATTTTTAGGCATGCTTCTGGGTCTATTCTATTTTCTTTATTGATTTATACTTATTCAATATGAATTTTCTTTACATTAATACTTCATTTACACTTTCTAGAACATTTATAGAATTTCTTTTAGAACTATATCGACTTGGACGGATTCCTATCTAGATGTTTATCTCAAACCTGATTTAGGACTCCTTTGAGACCTAAATAGATTTTGGGTTCTTGTGATGATAGGGGAAATATCCATAGTACAAGTTTTTAACCATGTATTTGGAGTAGGGGAGAATAGGACTAAGATAATTCTTACAATGATCGGATACCTTTTTAGTGTTTCGTTATTTTTGGGTTAATTTTATTGTATTACATTTGCATATACTAGTCTTGATTCATTCTAGATACTTGTAAAATTTTCATCATTATGTAATGAGACACTTTTAGTTATTGATATGAATTCTTATATTGTCTTATTTTTAGTTGACTACAGTTTACTATGATTCCAATATTTATTGTTTGTTTGACTTCCATTGTAATACTCTGGTAATGAGGGAATAGACTCCCCACTAACTCACCTAGTCCCTCGCTGATAGTTAGTAGCTTCTAGCATTTTCGGTGATGCATTTGAAGCCATGTGACCAATCAATATTGGGGAACCATATAGTGGAATCTAGGTCTGAGACGTTACAATGTGGTATTATAGGAGTTTATTTCCTAGTATGACTTACTATTTGATTAAATTAGATAGGTATTTAATGTAAATAAATTTTGGTAACAAACTATGCCTTGGAGTTTCTACCTAGTGTATAGGGAAAAACCAAATTGCCTCAAATAAAATTTTATTTTTCCATAATTTGATGAGTACAATTTCTATGATTTCACCATTTGGTGATAAACTTAAATTATGTTGTTAATTTTTATGAAATTTTTGGTTCTAATTTTTTTAAACCTAATGAAATGTGGGTTTCCTATTCCATGCATCATATAGACACTTTTTAGAATTACATACCTTGCATTATGCCATTTCATCTAGGACAAATTAGAGATTGCATGATATTGTGGTTGTTGATGATATAACTATGCATTTATTGGTGTTAGTATTGGTTTAGTGGATAAAGGAGTTACATAATCATTCATTCCATAAAGAGTACAGTCCCTTAGGAATTTGAAAATTATTCCCCAATGAAATTGAAAAGATTAAATAAATTTTTTGTGTGTATAAATTGAATGAGAGACAAGTTTTGGGTTCATGAGGTGTTATGGGCCCTAATCGATTAATAATTTGTAACCCAAGATGAATTTTCTAGGATGACTAAATCTGAATTAGAAATGAAAATGGAACTTGAAATAATGGATTTAGACTTGAGCTAGAGCCTATAATTGTGTGGGTGAGAGGCATAATTTCAAGTTTTTCGATGGAAATTCTTTATACATTACTGGATTTAGGATCAGGTTGTGTGTTTGACTTGGTTTCTTTGAGAGTTATAACCATCCCTATGCTTGGAGCTATATTCATTGATGATGTTATTTCCTATGGTGTGAATTTTTTATTGTACAAAAATTCCCCCACTAGGATCTTCAGTGGTACACCATGAGGGAGGTGATGACCATAATTCACAACTTTTCAGACACGAGTTACTGGTTTATCCACTTGTAGTGCTATTTGTGACAAATGAGGCTATTTCGTACACATGTGATTAGGAACAGTTCTACGAGGGCTTAATTTTTTATTTAAATACATTCTAGGGAGAACTAGATTCATTATTGACTATGGCTGAGTTGATATGTGTGTTCTAGTAGTATAATCCCACAAAGTTTTCAGGGTATGGAAATCTATAGGTTTTAGAGCTATGGCTGGAGACAATGGTCAAATTTTTTGAGAGTCTTAAGATTTATTAGGAGCGGAGGCTCTAGCTTATGACTTACATGCTCTGTGGAGCATCAAAGTGTTGGTGTAATGTTTTTAGCTATGATGATGGGCTATGGAATATGGGATGGGTTGAATTCCATCCCTGATTCTTTGACTACTTTTACACCGCGACTCTATAAGAGAAGATAGCTAGTGAGTTCATAAGTTTGGAGTATGACAAAATGTCAGTTATGGAATTCTCATAACTCGTTATTGATCTAAAACCTTTTGTGTCGATTTATATAAAATATGAGTTATCAAGGGTGAGACACTTTGAGTAAGGTCTCAGACATGCTATCAAGTCACATGTCTATATATTTAGGATTCCTTCTATATGTTAGATTGTTAATCAGGTATTGATTTTAGAGTGGAACCTGAGGGAATTTGGGTGTACAAAACAAGGATATGGTGTTTCTCACCCTTGTAGATCTACATCTTATGGAATGATGTGTCATTTCAAGGCTTCATTTAAATTGATTCCTAGTTAGGCTATGGTAGCAGAAAAAATGTTGTATTTCCATCTGTGTGGTAGGTGAGGCCACATGATAAATTAGTGCGGGTATGTCCTAGTCGAGTGTCAAGCATGCAGTACGATGGGTCAAATGAAGTAATTTTTCAGAACCTTCCCTCTAGATAAATGTGGTAGGTGTCAGCTTCGAAATTAGGTTCAGGAGTAGTTTCTTTAGATCCATGTTAGGCTAAGAGCTGGAGACATTCTGGATAGTCAGGCCAGGGCAGTGGTGGTCAAGGATGGGGTTTCAAGACACCAAGTTCTCATTGATAGTTGGGTAGATTTTCTCAACGTATCTAGGTAGGGTCACATGGCTATGGTACATTCCATAATTATACTGTGCAACATACCTACAATGAGTAGGATCCCATGCCATCAATAGGGAGATGTACGATCTTAGTAGGTTATACTATTTCATATTATCTTTTTGATAAAGGTGCATCACAAAGTTTTATATCTTTCGGGGTTGTTAAAATCCTTAGGCTTGTGTTTCTTCATTGAGAGGAAATTTTGAGGATATATATACCGTAGTTAGTTAGAACGGGTGATGCTTACCAATGTATGGAGTGTTACATTGAGTTTGAAGGGTTCCATTTCATCTGGGATATTTATGTCCTCGAGATGACAGGGTTTGACATCATTGTCTGGATGGACTGGCTCATAGATCATCGTGTGTATGTTGACTGCTATCACCATATTGCGACTTTTACATCACTAGTGGGTGTAATTTTTATCCCAAAGGGTTAATGGGTTGACCATGAAATCATAGCTTGGCTCGACCATCTTGGGTAGTGCTAGATTACATCCCAAATTTTGTGGCTTATTTTAGGATAATCCTGGAGTGATGCAGGCATGCATTCCTCCACTGTTTGATTACTCTAGGGAAAACATACCCAATGAATTTTCAATGCTACCTCCTATGATAGAGGTGGAGTTCTTTATCTATCTAGTTACATGACCTACACTTGTATCCATTCATCTGTATAGGATGGCAATGATGGAGGTTCCGGAGCTCAAGAGGTAGCTAGAGTAATTAGGGTTGGAGGGGTTTATCAAACTCAATAATATTCCATGGGGTTCACCGGTCCTTTTCTCAAAATAATTGTAAAACTCTTAGGATATATGTGGATTATTGGAAACTGAACCAGCTAATGGTTAAGAAATAAAATCCCTTTTCATGGATAGATGACTTGTATAATTATCTTGGAGATGGTAAGGGGTTATCAAAGATCGAATTGAGGTCTAGATATCACCATGTGTATGTTTGACCAACATAAATACATAGTAAAACCATTTTTCATAGGTTGGGGTGATAATATTATATGGTTATGTTGTTCGGTCTCACAAACATGCTAGTAGTTTTCAAATCACTGATTAACCGTATGTTCAATCACTACATTGATTCTTTTGTGGTTTTTTTTAGGCATGATATCTTGGTTTATTCTCACAATCAACACAACCATGTGAACCAACTTGAGATCATTTTGAATACACTAAGAGAGCATTAGTTCTATGATAAACCTATAATGTGCCACTTTTTGATGGATTATATTCACTTCTTGGGTCCCATCATCTCAGATACAAGAGTGTTAGTGGACCCAAAGAATGTTATAGGATTAGTGTCCAAGGAATAAACTAGGAACATATTTGGCATACAAAGTTTCATTGGGATAATTAGTTACTACATGCCTTTTATAAATGACTTATCACACAGACCAACAACATTTACTGGCATGACTATGAAGGGTGTGAAGTATATCTAGTCCGATTCTTTTGAGATATCCTTTGTGGAGTAGAAAGGGTGGTTGAAAACATCACTCATCTTGATACTACCGAAGTAGGGAAAGATTAACCATGTTTACTATGACACTTCAAGTATTGGGTTTGGGGTAGTGATGATGTATGGAGATCGAGTCGTGTTGTACGGGTCTCAACAGTTGATGCCTCAAGAGAGGAATTACCCTATGCATGATCTTGAGATAGATGTGGTTTTTCATTTGTTGCACTATTGGAGGCTCTATTTATTGGGAGATTGTTTTATGGTGTACACAGACCAAAAATTCTCAAGTATGTCTTTATATAGCATGATCTAAATATGAGGATGAAAAGGTGGGTGGAGTACCTACAGTCCTTTGACATCTTTCTTTCCTATATGACTGGTGTGGTCAATGCAGTGGATGATTCACTATGTTGGAGGACTCATATACAGACAGTACTCCAGTCCATTAATGAGAGGAAGATTATAGAGTTGTTTTAGGAGATAAATTTTTAGGTTCATTACAGTAAGGGGTGGATTTTTTTTTTTCAACCGTAGCTTTGAACTATACCTTGCTGGAAAAATCTAGGATGAGTCTGCTATCAGATTTTGATGGCCTAGATATAACATTTTGTGTGGTAGGTGAGGACCCAACTCACCATTATATGGAAGGTAACGATAGGATCATGTGTATCCATGGACATGTTTGGGTTCTAGTTGATATACACGAGGAGCTGATGCAATATTTTAATTCATCAGTTTGGGCAATGCAGCCCAGGGTCAGTAAGATGTACCGTGACATGCAACGTTAGTACTGGTGGCCAAGAATGAAGCATGAGGTGGATGGTTTTATTATGAGGTCTTCCATATTCCAATGGGTGAAGGTGTAACCTCAATAAACATATGAGAATTTATAGTAGTTACCTATTCCAGAATGAAAATGAAAGGATTTATCAATTGATTCTGTGACTAGTTTACTCAGTTCACCTCAACATAATGACACTAAGTGGGTTGTCGTTGGTAGTATTGTGATGGTTTCTCACTTTTTTACCGATCAAGTATACCATCAATGTTGATTATATAAGAAGTTTGTATATCTGATATGAAGTATGACTACATTGGGTCCCCCAAAAAAATGTGTGAATAGGGATTCATCCTTTATATCTTCTTTTGGGAAGCTTTTTTTGATGTATATGGGTATACAGGTGGTTCTAAGTATAGCACACCACCCTCAGACAGATGGCCAGTCAGAGCATACAATATAAGTGATAGAGTATATTATATGAGCATGAATCTTGGAATTTGGGGGCTATTCGGAGAGGAAAATTCTCCTGGATGAGTTCACCTATAACAATATTTATTATGAAAAGATACATTGGGAACCTTATGAGGATTTATACTATATTCCATGTCATTCTCCCCTCGGCTAGTTAGAGGCAAGTGATGTAGCTTTTCAAGGACTGCTTCTCATAAAAAAGTCTTCTGAGTATGTCTAGTTGATTTAGATGTGGATGAATACTAATCAATATCATCAGAAATAATGTGCTTATCATTGTATAAGACATTTAGAGTTTTGGGTCAGCAATCTAGTTTTCTTGCATGTTTTAATGACGTTGGGACTTAGTGGATCTTGAGATAGAGTAATCTTTCATTGGGATATGTTGAGCTGTTCGAGATCATAGAGATAATCAGGTCATTTTCCAATCAGTTGAAGTGACATAAAATATATTGAGCTGCGGATGATGTATTCTATATATCTCATCGACTCCACTATCACACAGACACATCTCATGTTTTTCATCTAGAAGTGGTTGAGCTTCAGGTTGATGCATCCTTTGTAGAACATCTAATTAATGTCATTGATAGTCACATGAGGTTATCTGATTCTGATCAGTTCCTATAATATAGGTTTCATGACATCATTTCCTTTTATAGGATGATACACGGTAGAGGGAGGCTGACGTACGTGTTTAGCGGTCAAAGTTTTTTTCAGAAGAATCTTGACCGCCCTTTAGAGAGAAATTTGGGATGAATTATTATAAGTGGGGAGGATTTTAATATTTTTTGTTTTTTTATGAGGTATGGATCAATCCTTTCATGAAAAATGATGCTTAAATTCTTTTTTTTCACAGACCCAAATCCATGTTATGGGCCAGTTGGGTTGTTTTTGGGAATTAAAGGGGAAAAGATACTAAAAGCTCGCATATGGATATGTATGACTTGAGTACTATACCATCATGATGTGTAACCACTCTAGTTCTTTAGAAAATATTCTAGTACATTTCATGTACTAGACTTCCATGTTTATTTATAAAAGAGGTAGTAACCTCAATTTTGATGGACATTGTTTTTCTCCCGTTTTTTGTGATCCAAAATCCACATATACTAGTTTTTCGAATATAGAAGACATACTTACTCTGATTCAAGCATGGTTTTTCTCATTGGATCTGCATCGGTATGTACTCAATTCCTTCTTAGTCATTCTTGATTCATGGGAACAATGACTATGCTATTTAAATTTAGGCTCTTATTTCTTGGATTCTTGTTATTCATATATTCTTCAAATTTCTCCTAAACTAGGAAAAATTAGGACTTGATACTGAATGATCCCTATACTACAAAGGTGAGGTTGGTAGTATATAATTTCTTTTGTATTTTAGGTGATTTTTGGGCATTCATCTTTTTCTCCACTGGTCGGACATTTTGGTGAGGCATCTTTTTTGTGCGAGGTACATTCTATAGGTTTAGTCGAAACTATAATGGGTTCCCATATTGGGATGAATTTGCTTAATGATGTTTTTTGATGATAAATTTATTGTTTTTTGTTGTCAATGATGTTTTGGAATAATGGAAATCACATCACTTTGTATATGTGGGTTAGGAATGATATGAATGTCACAATAATTCCCACAGTAAATCTAATGATGCTTTTCTGATCGGTATTTCACAAAGATCATATATTATTTAGATAACTTGTGATGCATGCTTTATAAAGAAAATTGGAAAAAAGATGGTGTAAATAAATATGGTTGGTAGAACATAAGAAGGTGTCTATGGTGGCATAGTTTTCCAGTGTTTACTAAATTTTTGGGGTCCAAAATTTGAAGTTTGTATTGCCCTGTGAAAAATTAATTTCATTAAAAATCACATACAGATATGGTAAAGGATTGAATTTCAATAATACGAGATTCATGACGAAGATTTCACAAAGACATGGAGAATGTTTATAGTGTTCTTCGTGATTACGATGAGCTTTGAGAATGGATGAGGAATGGAGAAATGCGGGTGGGCATTGTGGTGATGAAGGTTAAGACAATTACAATGACATAATAGAAGAAGAATAATTAAAGTGGTGAAATGTATTTTATAGAATGATTTTCAATTATGAAAATAATTATGAATATGGAAAATATCCAGTGTGCTTAGCCAAACAGAGTTAATTTTGGCGGAAATTTTAGAGCTCTAGGAGTTGGTGCAGACATGGAACTGAGGTGGTTGGAAGGTTCTAGGGTCAATTTGGAATTCCTATAAATAGGCCACTACACACTCATGAAATATATGTAGTTTAAACATGAATTTTAGAGCTACCAAATACAAAAGAAGGTTCGTGGATTTGGTGAGATATATGAAGGCGGCGAGCTCTATGAAGGAAAAGAGATTCACATACAACCATTGAGCATTGTGAAAGATTTTAAATTAAAAAAGGGAAATAAATTCTATGAAAAATAGTTAGTTCTATGATCTAGTAAGATCTGCAAACAAGAGGGCTTTGAGAACTAGATGCTTTATGAAGCTTAGTGCTTTAAAAAAGAACTCTTCGAAGGTGGTATCTGAGTTGAATATTTGAGTACCCAAATTACGTTAGAAGTGCATTCATGTTGATCAATATATGACTGAGGTATGTGAATATGTATTATTAAAAAGTCCAGGTAGTTCCAATCATCTTCTAGGCTGGAAAGAGAATAGTTGTTATCAAAGATCAAAATTTTTAATGTTTTCCAAGAATCACAAATATATTTCTTTACCCTATTTCTTATAAGAGGGTCCACACATACATGAGGAATTTCTTCCAAGTACATCATGAGTGAAAGGTAATATCCTACTCATTGTATTCCACATCAAGGTATTGTTTTCTAGTATATTGTGTGGTACTGGATTATTTCTGCACAATACCAATGACATAACATATCTTATTGAGTAGTGAACATTGTAAATCATATGTTCATGTGATTTTGTGTGTTAAGTAGGGGATATAATCTTCAATATTTTGAAAAGTTTATTTCAACAATAAAGTAAACTTAATTAAGGAAAAGATGTCACCAATTCACTCATCCCCCTTTTAGTGATACTTCGATCCTGACTACGAACTTCCACCCATAGGTTTTGTTTTGGTGAATTGTGACTTGTTTCTCATTTCAATGTCACCCAAGCATTGAACCTTATGGATCTGTCATGTTTATGTCTATTTAAACCACCCAAGGGGTGTGTTATCGTTCTTTCCTTGTTAGTGGAATCCTGTTAATTCCTTGATAGCTTTGAATAACGGTTTCAGAGATGTACTACCAACTTTCCTTGTTATATCTTCAAATGACATGCCTATTTTGATTGTTTTTCTTAATAAAAATGGATAATACGGGTGATTAAGCCAATATGAAATGATTAATGGTATGTCAAATGGATTATATAGGAGAGTAGAACCATATGATTCAAAATTGATTAGGGTTTTTCATTATTTGGTATACTCTTGGATTGTGCACGTAAATGTGATTGGGTATACTCACATGAAATTAATTTTTAAAAATAAATTCTTTATTTAAATGGTTGATAGTTGGCATGTACTTCTCTACATGGTTCTAGAACATATTTGTGGATGCCTTGGGATTACTATACACCTTGGCTCATTGTACCATGTGATTCCTCGAACCTTGATACCCCATGGATATGAAATTCTTGGTCTTTCATAAGACATTCAATTTCCATGATCCAAAGACCCCAAAAAGTGGCTATCTTAGTTTCTAATGGGACACCAATGGGACTTGATGGGATTTATTTGACATGATCCAAGGATCTGGACCTTTTTCTTCTTCATTTATTAGATTGATTCCCTGATATGAGAAACCTTAGATATTCCCCTTGGCGTTTAATTTTCAATACATGACATTGCTTTGGGATTCTACATGTCAGTATACAGTAGGGTCGTGGGATTCTACTATTCACTATAGGGTGTGGCCGTGGGATTTATTACTTCTATAGAAAATGTGTCTATGGTTTTATTAATATGGATGGATAATAAATGTGGCCTTGTGAATTTTTCACTATTATTATAGCTATGTAGTTAGGAGTTGTCTTTTTTACCAGCAGATTTGAGGGGATTTTTAGTATTCCTTGTTGTAGACTTAGGACATGGGCATCCACATTATGTTACATCTTCGTTTAAACTTTCTTGATCTTTTGTAGAATTTATATGAGAACGGTATAGACCAGGGTGGTTTTCTTATGGGATATTTATCTCACACCCTTTTTGAGCCTCCCTAGAGACCCAAATAGATTATGGTTTTTAGTAATGATATGGTCAAGCACCCTTCTATAGAGTTTTGATAGTAGCTTTGGAGAAAGGGAGAATAAGACCATGATGAGGCTTGCAATGTTGGTTTACCATTTTGATCTTTTAGTATTTTTGGGATTCATTTATTTGTATTAAATATTTATTTAATATTCTAGATTATTTTTAGACACTTGTAACATATTCATAATCTTATATATTATACAATTCTAGTGATTGTTTTTTTCTCTCTTATCTTACTTTTTGTAGACTACTCTTTATTTATCTTCTGATATTTATTTCACATTTTACATGCTCTGTGGTACTCTCTTAATGAGGGAAATGTCTCCCCATTGACTCACCTGGGACCTCCTTAGAAGTCTGTAGTCTCAGGAATCTGTGGAGGTGAACTTTAGTCCATGTTTCCCACTGGTCTCAGGGCACCATAGGGTGGCATCCGGGTTCGAGACGTTACATTAGTACGTGTGAAGAATCATGTCTGTACTTACTATGTATATATACATGGAAGAAATCATAGATTTGTGAAATATTTGGTATATTATCCCATTGAAAAGAATACATTATTATATTATCTATAATTTAAAATAGAAATCACATCCCTACAATTTCATATTTCACATGAAAAATAAATATAGTATTTTTTGAAAATTCCATTTTTAAAAACCCTCATCGTAAAAATGAATACTAAAGCTCCCTTTTAAAAAAGAATGACAGAAACATAATAGTGACCCAATGTAACTCATAACTAGTTTTACCCATATGACAACATAGGTGGAATGTGAAAACATGGAGATATAAAAGAAAACTAACCATCAAGATATGAGGGAGAGTGATAGAGAACATTATAAAGAGAAAGATAAAAATCACACATCCATAATAAAAAGTGGCCTAAAAAAGGAAATTTATATTATAAAATATGATTATAACATAAAATGATATTATTTGAAGACACTTTATTGAATTTTGAGGAATTTTTAGAAGATAATATACTTACTTGATCTCATCAAAATCTCACCCTTTATGGTGAATTGATCAATTTTCACTTCATATCTAATTTCTATAAATAATGGAAATTTTTTCCTTACTGGTGTATTAGACGAACATGATATATATAAATAGAATGATTGGTCATTAAATAATTTGGTATCATAAAAAATTGGTTATTACATGTTTTCCAATATGAATAGATTGTCATATTGTGATATAATACATTAATCTATAAAGTAGAAGATAATGTTTAATAAAAACCATTCCATAAATTTTTAACCTTATAACCATTCTAAAATATTAAAGTACAAATAATTATAAAGAATTTAAATAATTTTCTCTAAAATATCTTAATATTTATCCCCAGTATATTATAATTTGGATCTAGCTTTTCACATACCAATCCTATGAATACCTTTATCATGTATTTTCTTCAATCATTTTAATCCCCATAAATCCTTATTGAAAAAATAAATAATTTAATTATCACAATATTATTGTCTATAATCCATTAGTATAAAAATGTATTAAACTCCATCCATGATAGATTAATCCATTTTTTTAAAAAATCCTTAATATTTTCAAAGGAAATATGTACTATCCAATTTACCTATTCAAATCCAATATATCTTTGTCAAAACAGCATTATCTCATCCTTATTAACATATTAAGGGTTATATTTAACTTATTCATGTGATTCTCATGAATATATCACTGCCATTAAATCACTTTTCTATATTTTTATAATCTTTTAACATATCCTTTTAAATCTTTAAGGAAAAAACTAAAAAGAAAATAAAGATATATTTCTTGATTCGTGAAACATAATCATTGAATTCAAGAACATATAAACTTCAATCATCCATATTTATTCCTAAACTATGACTTATCATTCATCAACTTATTGTTCCCATTAATATGAAATATGAATCAGTTATTAGGTTTCATCAATCTAAATCAATTCAAGCTTATTATGTTTATTGTAAACTATAATATTTAGAACATCATATACCTTTCACATGTAGTTTATGGTCTCTTTACCATCATTAGTATAAACAATATTCATACATCATTCTTGGTTCTCTTCAAGATATTTCCACATAGGATATCAATTTTCATAATTCACATACATTGCACATCTAAAAAATTTAATTTTTACCATGTTCCTTCTTATTACTGCTATTGACTATGAACCGAAATCATTGTGAGAGCAACCCTTATCAAAATATAAAAACACATAATCAAGAAAAATTATTTATTGGATGCTTAAATAATGAAACATACTTTTAAAACTATTTTTCATTAGGCTTATCCCTAGAGATATCCCTTTACCAATCCATAGAAATATCCCTAGAGATATCAATATTATTTTATCATCCTAGTTTCCAAATATTTACTAAACCATTTCTATGATATCAAATATAACAACCCTAAATAAAAGTACAAGAAAATTATATATTTTTTGATTAAAACACATACACACTCCCAAATAAAGTATAAATTTTTTTCATTCAGAAATTTTGAAGCATAAAAACTTGTTCATAATACATCTATATATTATACCATCGATTATTATAATCTAGATCCCTTTATTACATATTAAAATTAAAAAATTATTTATATCCTAAGGAAAAGAAACCTATGAAAAGGGTGATCTCAGTTCTAAAAAAAGGTAAACAAGGGAGATATGTAACCATAAAATGTTCATAATGTGTATTGTAATGTAATCATGACATTATAAGATCTTAAACTACATATCAAAGATCCTAAACATGAATCATAACATAAATACTTGTTGCTCATAAGTCATTAATCATAAGGGAACCCAAAAACATAATACATGAGATTATAACATTGACAAAAGACATGAAATTATGGAATAAATATATACTTATAACTTTTTAAAAAAGTATAAATTTTAAAATTTTCACTCATTAAAAAAAGAACATGAAATAAGGTCCTTGAATAAACATATATACATGAAATCTTGGTCCACACATAAAATTATGGACATGAAAATTAATCCCATGAATTGAATTGTTAACATGAAATCAGGTTCCCACATAACATATATACCTATGAGTTATCAATATTTACTTAATTAATTTTAGAGTGATATAGGTCCCACCCAACACCTATGTGAAATTATACATATGTGTTCCAAATGAACATAAATCATATCATAACTTGTAAAATGATTGATTTTCATAAAAAAATTCTTATAACATGACTCATCGAAAATAATCATAATTTATAAACATAAATCCATCATTAATATAATCTATTGAGATAAATAATAAGAATATTATAATTGGATCTGATCCCCATAAAACATACGTAATAATGTTATCATAGATGGAATGTAATTTAGGGTGATCACTTGAAAATAATTGTTAAGGAAAAAATTGTATGCTTTGGAATGTAATTTCTTTCCATAAAATGTCACGAAATTTTTAAAGAAATAATGTTCCTGTAAAATAACTTTTAAGAATGTAAGGTAATATTAATGGAAAAAATTCATAATTAATTTTTAAAAATCATTTCATTTCATATAAGTTAAAAATATATTCCATTTATAATATTGCTAGAAGGGTCACAAAGTGCCTCTTTTGGAAAATGAAAAAATATTCCTTTGAAACCATTTTTTAAAATTGAAAAAGATTAAAAATAAATTTAAATATTACTAGTATAATAAGAAAAAAAATTTACTTTTTAGAAAAAAATGGATATTGGGAAAAAATATTTCGAATGGATAATTTAAATAAAATAATACCGAATAATGATGATATTTTGGAATAAAAAATTATAAATTTATATTTAGTAGAATTTTATGAACATGAAATAAAATTATTAAATGGATATAAAAATACCAAAATATTTATAATTAAACTCAAAAAATACATTCATGGGCGGTATATACACCACACAAAAGAAATAACTAGTGTATAAGTCATGCATCCCACATAGATAAATGTGAGTCAATAATGCCTTACCTTATGTCTTGAACCTCATCATACTCATAGAAACATCATACGTAATAAATATATGTATATTATAAATATATTGTTGAACCATATTATTATATATAATTCCATATTTTTTTGTTATGTCTTTATATTAATTTTTTTTTAATAATTCCATGTCAATGTTACCCTTCAGGTAATATTCACTTTGTTTTTCATGTGTGTTCAGATTTATTATATTTGTGATCCTCTTACTTATATGATTATTTCATTATATCCATAATTAAAACCATGATATAAATATAATATATATTCATTATATTTTTATTTATAATATTCAAAAAATTATATATATGTAGAAAATTAAATACACAATTCATGGAGATGATAGGTCATACATACATATAAATGTTGTTTCCACTTCCCTGTTCACATTGAAGAAAAAAGAGATATATGTATTTATATATATATAATATTATTCTATTAGAATAATTATTTCATATATAACTTATAAATTCAATAAACACATCCTTAATACATCTCATGTAATGTGTAAATGAATCACATCACTTTGAAGAGTTAGTGGTCTATACGTCCAAAAAAAGTTATCATAATTATAAAAATGGAAAACCTAAATTTATGTGTTATATAATGATTGTAAAAGAATAAATAACCATAACTATCATATTTATCATATAAAAAAATAAATTCCATCATTATTCTCAACCTTTAAAGGTGGAAATGGAATAATTAATGGCATCAATTCATGAGGCGATAGTCCACTGTACAATTGAAGGATGATTGTGTATCCCATTTGATGGAGATGTGTGGGAGTTTCAGTATAAAACATAATATATAAATATTTAAGTATAATTAGGATAATAATTTTGTTATAAAAACATGAAATAAAACTAATTTAATGTATTTAAGGAATAAAAAAATAGAAACCTTCATTGATGAACGTTACTACTTCATTGATTATAATTTTCTATTATCACAACATTACTCATTTGTTTAGATTTATGCCAATATTAATTATTCTAGGGTAAAGGGAGGTAATCTTAGAGGTTATTTTGTTATATTTTTTTTGCACTAAATAGGGTTTTAATTGTAAATAGAATTAAACAAGAGGCCCCCTTTTATAAGAGAGGGAAGGGGATCTTTTAAAATTTCAATAAATATTAATTTATAATAATTTAAAACTCAATAAAAATACCAAAAATAGAAAATAATTACAATATAAGTTGGTATATAATTATAATAACATGAACCAATATATTTTATTTTTCTTTTTGTGTAATTTGAAACCTTATCATTTTTATTAACCCCTAGTAAACCTATTCCAATTTTAACCATGGTAACAACATTTTAAATATTAAAAGTTGATATTTTTACTTATAAGGTGTAACGTGAACCATAAATGGAATATTTAATATATTTTAGATCATATCAAATCCCCTTTGAACTTATTTATAATTTTTATGATTTTTAACTTCTAAATAATATATTTTTTCATAAAATATCATTAGTGTCTATTTTGAGACATTTAATCACATTGAATTTCTGAAATCCAATCTCGCAATGTAACATATAACCAATTTATTTAATAAAACTTATAATTTAATATTTATCTATAAAAATCATGTATCTACTTAATTAAGTAAAATTATATTTTTTTATTATTTATAATATCATTTATTTTATTGTTCCATTAATTGAATAATAACTACACCGTTATTGTGAAAGTATTTATGAAAATTATTTAGTTTATAAAATTTAAAAATACAATACCATGATTTATATGATACTTTTATATTTCCTAATAATATACATAGTTTGTCATTTCTTCTATTTAACCACATAGTAAAAATTTTATTCTTATTATAAGTAAGAGCATATCATTTTGTCACACTCTTGTAATTTAACAATATATATGTAATTTTCATTGATAAGTATCTCTTGAATTATTAAATTTTTAAATATAGGTGTTAATGGTTGAATTAAATTCATCCACGAATATTTGGTCATGTGTTAGGTTTGTTTTATAATATTTATAATATTATTTGTTGCATTATTTACTTGATTTACTCATAAATGTGGTATTAAAAATCACTAAAATCACTATTCCTATTGTCCAAAAACAAAAGGTATGCAATTCATTAATTTGGGACTTTTAGTAAAATTTTAGAATCATTTTTTAAATATTAATTCACATAATTTTCATAAATTAATAAAAAATTAATCTCGTAGAAATTATGTAACAATAGGCCATATTATTGAAAATCATCAAAAGAATGATATGTTTTTATATACTAATTCAATGAAAAATGTCTATCAATGCATTAAATTGGATTCAATGATAAAAATATTATAAGATTATAGATTAAAACTAATCAGAAATATATTCCAATACATTAAATTTTTTCGATGAGAATGCTGTTTCAAATTTAAATACAGTATTTTCACTATTCAAAAAAAACCTATCATAAAAATACAAAAAATTCAACAAAATTAAATTTTGATATACCTATTAAAAATAATAACTTTATTTTTTATAATATATTGTATATATTTTTCAAAAAAAATTAAATAGGTACACAATTAAAAGGAAAAAAACATCCTTTTTAGAAAAATACTTATTTTACAAGAAAAAAATGTATTTCTTCTTATATTGTGTTTAGGAGACAAATAATATATATGATTAAATTTGTTGTTAAATATTATACATATATATATATCATTAATATAATCTAGATAGAGTTATTTTTAATATTAGACAAATTTGTGCATAGTTTTTCAATAACAAAATCCTTTTATTTTTAGTTCGGTTTTACATTCATTTATAATTAATTGGAAAAAGCGTAATATATATACATGTGTAAAAAATAATTTAACAATATATATAATCCTATTAATACCCTCTATTGTAATGGATAGCTTATTATTTCCTCATTTAAATAATTGTAAAGAGACTCAGTTTTACATGTAATGCACGAAAAGACTATATTATATATAGTGAAAACATACCATGGTGTAGTATATAACATAGAACATCAATGAAATTTAATTTAATCACAATGATTTTCATAAAAACTCAATGTGTTGTAATAATAGTAATGAATCATAAATTTTTTATATTATGATATAACTATGGGTAGTGGTCTGATATCATTATAAAACACCATACAATATTCCTTATAAAGGATTATGATATGCCTTTGTTTTATGTATTCCATAAAGAAAAAAATATTCTATATCATTCCATATGATATTGCTAAATATATTATATGGAATAATATATTTAGTGAAGATCACCAGTAATCTATCACTTCCATTAACTCCACATAGAATTATAACTTCTCTATAATGCACTGACCTAGGATACCCTCACCACATAGTACCAAAACTGAACTACCACATTCCCATATAGTACCAAACCTGATCCACCACATACCTCATGGAAATTCCAAATATTAAATGGTTAAGGAATAGTTGTAGTAAAAAAAAGAGTGAATTATTTTTCCAAATATGCATCAGAAAACATGGAATAAGTATTTATATAGAAGAGAGAAGAAAAAAAATGATAAAACCATATATATTGTCTATAACTAGGAAAAGAAGAAAAAAATGATACCACTCAATAAGTTATAACTATCAAAAGAATAAGTCCAATAGAATAGACATGTAAAATCTAAATATAATATACATTATGATATGTTATAAAATATACCTCTATCTTATATCTGGATACACAAAGTCAACTGGAAAAAACATCATCACCTAACTATATAACCGTACATTTCCATACATTAAAAGATAAAACCAGTGCTACACAATGATAAAGGGGTGTATAGGGTCTGAGATAACAGGTTGAGAACGTAACACCCCAAGATTTTATGAAAAATATTCTTTTAATTGATGTCTTATGTTGTAATCTACAACAATATTACCTTGCGCTATATGCAACACCGTATGAGCTTGTAGTATACAAAATACTATTCTCGGATCATGTTACACACAATTTTGACAGTATTTATTCTACAAAACATTGAGTATATATATATATATATATATTCAATGTATAAATTAAAAATGGTTAGATTATGTTATAACCATTTAAAAAAGGAGTCTTGCACAAAACACAACCCTAACTTGGCTTTCATTACACGCAATCGTGACCTTCCTCGATACTGTGTGTTGTACGCAATACCAAGTTTCACTAAACAACAATATGATATTAAAATATTATAAAAACTAGCAGTTATGAATAGTAATACCCATTTTTTAAATTCTGTAAATTTTATTTTTCAAAATGGACTTCATTTTTGGATTTGGAATATCGAAATTATCCTAGGGTGAAATTTTTGTATTTTTCTGAAAATTTCAATTTTTGATGAATAGTAAAAACACTGGGATACTATTTAAAAACCGGCTTATTATTTAAATTTATTTTAGGTAAAATTTGATACATAATACCATTATTAGTTCAAAGTAATTCATTGGAGTCATTTTATAATAATTTTAAATATATAAAAATTTTATCGAACTTTTCACGGTCTTTTACCCACCTCTTAGGAGAATTTCCAAATTCACATAAAACTTAATCATACCGATTTTGTGAGTGGAATTTCAGTAGTCCTAGAGAAACGGTTGATGTCAGTAAGTAAAATGTGGTTCAATGAGATGAAAATATTTTTTGGTGAACAATAACTTTTTACCTTTTTTACCATGGTTAAAAGTAAATAGGGTAATTAAGGGTAAAACGATATTATTATTATACTAACACATGTCATAATTCTACTGGATAAATTTAATTCGACCAAAAACAATCTTAGGAATAAAATATTACCATTTAGGCCCACTTGGATAAGAATAGGACATTTAATATTAATTTATTTATAGAAGGGTTAAAATAGTAAATATAAAAGTTCAATAAGTAAAGAATTTTTAATATAGGGTTATACAGAAGATAAATTCGACTATAAATATTTATTAGAAAGCTAAAACTATTTCCTACATAATAGTATTTTATTTATAATTTTTAGACATTAATGAATTTAATTTATCTATGACACAATAATGATGCAGTAATTATCTTATTAATGAAATATTGACATTATTGATGTTATAAATACCCAAATAAATGTATTTTGAAACTTTTTATGAATTAAAATAATTTTCTTGGTTAATATGACATGTTAGTATTTATTTAATGAAGATTTTTTGAACTAATCATTCTGTTATAATTTTAAAAAAAAATAAATTACCAAATAGTGTCAAAATTGACATAAAATAGTTTTTAAAACAAATATTATATTATTAATAGTTATTTTATTCAGAAAAATATAAGGCTTGGCAACATGACTTATATAAGTTTATATATATTAATAATAAACATCTTGGGGTTCGTTTTTCTTGTTATAATATGTTTATTAACCTTATAATGTAAGAAAACAAGAAGACATGGTGAAAGTAAAATTATTTAACTAAAAGTTAAATGTAAATGATAAGGTTAAAATAGGATCATAAACTTGTCTAAATTCTATAATATGAGAGAATTTAGACCCATCCCCACCTTAGATTCAAAATAAATCAATTTTGAGATATTTAAAATCAAATATGACTTTATAATACAATAATATTTTTAGTTTTTTCTAAGGTGCCCCTATCCTCGCTTATAAAAGGGCACCACCTTTTTCTCTTCCTCACACCACTTTGAGCATTCAAGATCGGTAAAACCCTGATATATTCTATTCTCCAATTCCCTAGAAACATCCCAGATGTCCTAGTATTCTTCAAAAACTAATTTTAGTGCCCTAAAAGGAGGTATCAAAGAGGAGCTTCAAAAAAGAGGTAATGTCTGTTACCGATTCATTCAACTTTATTTCTTCTACCACTTCTTCATCATTAGTTGTTTCATTATGAAGTAATAACAATAGTATCACTCATATACTGATATGTTATTATAAGTATGAATCAACCCTATTTCACCTTCTATCCATCCTACGGAAAACGAAATCACTGCGTGTGCGTACGTAAGGAATACCGTCTCCACGCCGTGGTGTAATCTAATTTCCACCACCACCTTAAATGGATGGGTATAATTGTGTAAATAATGACTATATATGTTTATTGTAAAGTGATATTGATTTAGAAATATTATTGATACACTTCAATAAAATTTCACAATCATGGGAATGATATCATCGCTCGTGCGTACGTACGGACTACCGTCTCCACGACGCGATGAGATTCATTCTCCATGTTAAACATTAAAGAATGATTATAAATTATATATAAGTAATAATAATGAAATATATGAAATTATAATGCTACTGGATTTATGTATATATATATATATATGTTTCTCATCTACTTAATTCCATTCAACTCAATAAGGAAACAAAAACAGCATTCATGCGTACGTACGACCTACCGTCTCCATGAATAGTGTATTTCGTTCCATTTATCGATCTATTATATATATGTATATTATGAATATATATTTTATATAAATCATGTTTTATATTATGGTATTATGTAATCATGATCTAAGTAATCATATGAATAATTACATGTCAAAACATGGATAACAAATGAAACGATTTTAACCAAAACGCTCTTTAACGTGGAATTTACAAATGAATGGGTAATATAAAGTCATAAGTGAACCATATATTATATCATAACAATGAATATGATTCTATAATAAGTCAATGACATTATTTAAATCATTATATAGGAGGTTCAGATATGTACGAAGCATATAGGATCTAAGGTAAGGAATAATTATTCCAATCTCATTCTTATCCGAGATTGTTTATTCGTAAGTATTTACTGGGGGTTATGTTTATTATCCATGTCCTTATGTTCTCAAAATGTCTTCATAAAATATTTATGTTCCATCCATGTATGTTTAAAGACATTTTTACCCCCTTTCTTACTTTTACCACATCGTATGGAAGAAATCTTTCTTTTGTTTACCATACGAAGTACTTTTTGACTTTTCCGACAAAAGTACAAGGAGAATATTTTTTTAACTTATACGGCAGGAAAGGATTTTTATGGTTTTATAAAGAATTATTTTCATGAAGCTTCCTCCAAAATATTTTATGACTATTTTCAACAAAATACTTTTCTTCTAAAATTGAAAGGCTTTTTGTGAAAAGAAAATGATTTTCAAGATGAAAGGTTATTTTCCTCAAGAATTCATTTCAAGTGTTTAATCAAAACCATTTTCCATCTAAGATGACATTAAATCATATGTGTATATCTCATATATAATGTCTCTATGTTTTAAATTGTTTCACTTTTATTATGATGAAATATCCATTTGTTTTATATGGATTATGAAATGATGAGATGATGTTTATGAAACCCATTTTATTCTTTGGGTTATGATGAATGTTTTAAGTTTATTTTGTGAGACTAGTAAGAATGATTTCAATATGAGATGGGTGGGACCTATATCTACCTCCAATTCATTGAGGAAATATTTATATCTCATGAGATAGACATGGCTGTAATGGTAAGTTAATTCGGTTCAGTGTTACAGGACTGAAATGAGGAGTGAACTCGATTCAAAAAGGGACTTTATGCACTAAGATGGTCTTGGTAGCAATGCCATGTCTACTATGGAAATCATGACATGTGTTGAATGGTTGACACAATTACATGTTTTATTCCCATTATATTTTATCATGGTTTATGTTCGATTATTATATATTCCTTACGTACTTCCACGATTTATGTCTTTTCTCAAGATTTTGATGTTTAAATTTCATGTTCAAGTTTTTACTTTCAAATGATTATGGATTGTTTTATGTTCTATATGTTTGCCCTTACTGAGCATTTGAGCTCACACTTTTTCTGTTTTCTTTTCCCCCAGGATTAAAAGAAACAATTTAGGCAAGGAAACAAAAAGGGGAATATATTTATGGGAGATATTGAAGATCTTTCATCACAATTAGAAGATTATTTTTTCCGAGTTTCCAAAGACACTAAACTATTACGGTACTTGTGTGACTGTATTCATTATGTATTAAGTATTATGAAAAAGTAATGTAATGTCCATGTACATCACGTTTCAGGTCTTTATAGTTCTTATTAGAGGAAAGTTTTAGTCAACCTTTGGAGTCTAGGATGCGAAAACGTTAGTGAGATCCCTAGAGAAATTTCTGAGGTATGTCTAGGGATGTCCCGAAGGATAAGTATACGTATAGGATATAGTCCTAGAACTATGGTAATGATATTAGAATTTAACCTAAGATGTTAGATATTGTGGGTACTTTCCCTTTACTATGTTTTTTTTCCCTAGCATGATTTTTTCCTCTCACACTATTATTTTTGGGTTTTAGAAAATGGCTGCAAACATGAGGATTCATGATAATGGAGGATATGATGGACAATGGAATGATATTATTCATGAGAAACCAAATGAAATTGGATCTGGAGGTCCACATATCGTTATTGTGCCTAATCATCAATCTCATAATGTGACCAATAATCTCAACTTTGGTAAGTTTCCTAACTCAGCTAATAAGAGAAAAATGGAGTTTCATGATCATCATAGAGGAAAGAAAGTTCAATTTCCCTCATGTAAATCATGTGGGAAGAGGCATCAAGGAGAATGTTTCAAAGGAACTGGAAGATGCTTTGTGTGTGGAAAAGAAGGACACAAAGCCAATAAGTGCAAAGGAAAAGGTTCAGTTAACACTATGGATGAGGATAATGGTATTGATATTACATCAACAATGGTTAAATGATTTAAATGTGGAATGTACGATCATAATGAAAACCATTTCCTTAATGGAAAGTCTCATGAAGAGAATCTGTATGGTCATATGGGTAGTATTTACGTTGATGATGATGAAGAGACTACAAATGATATGTGAGATGAAAGAATTGTTGAATCTTGTTCAATGGTTTAAGAAGGTAGTGGAATGATTACAAGTTTATCAAGTGTAATGTTGTATAAGTAATCTCGTGATACTATGGAATAAAGAGACATCTAAGGATTGTTACACTGTTGTATTTCCATATGTTTTGAATGTGTATGATGAATGGTACCAATAAACATGAAAGGATATTCAGATATTTTTGGAAAAAGATGAGATGCCCATAATAAAGGGATAAGAAGAAAATTAAATGTCTAATAGTATTAATGAGCTCATGAATGATATAAGGAGAAGGTTATATCATGGTTTGATTATATAGAATTTTTGGATTTTGGTATGTGGAAAGAGTTAACTTTTTACAGCATTCATGTTTTCACTAAGGATTAATGGGTATTCATTTTTCAAGAGAATACTTGATTATGTTATTCACATGATTGGAATGTGACCAGCAAGATATGTGGAGGATAAATGATGGTATTCACATGCTTAGATGATGACATTTCAAGTAATCATTTTCTTTATACTATGAGATTGTACAAATGTATTTTGGATAAGCCTAAATATTGGAATGAATTATGTTAGACATAAGATAGTATTGTTTAAGGCTAGAATTTTATTTTCAATATTATTTATAATATAGTATTAAAAAAAGGAAAACATATAGGATGGGCGAAAATCCATCGTGTCGGACAAGGCTGTGGAAATTGAACCCACAACTGAAGTGCGACACACTTTTATCGCTTACCACTGGCCTACAGGATGTCCCTAGTTAGTGGAAAGTAGTTTTATTTTATTAAGCGTTATGATAAATAAAGTATAAGTCCATTTTTGGAATTGTACATGATTAATCTCACCATAAGATGGACTTATAACTTTTGTTAACCTTTTTTTTAAACAGATGGAATGACCCATCATTCTATCACATGATCTTCTAACGCTTCACGAATAACAAATTCAACTTCATTTCTTCAATAAATGAAGTGGAAATTGTTCAATTCACGAAAAATAGTGAGATTTTACCAAAATCATGTATGTATTTCTTTTAATTTAGAAACATTAGAGAAATGATATTGAAAACAAAAAATTTGGTCCTAGTGCCCTTATATCCGATGAATCAGATGGTACCTTAGATCATCACAAATATATGGCTTTGTGATTGATGGATTTTTCATAGCCATGTTCTCTACCACTCTCCATCATAATTTGATGGTTAGATTTTTCTTCCATATCCATATATTCACCTATGTTCTCCTATATGGAAACCCAGTGATGAGTTACATTGGATAATTGTTACATTTCATACTTTAGTTTTTAAAATTATGTTTTAGTAATTCTTTTTACGATGTGGGTTTCTATGAATAGTAAATGATTTATATACCCGACGAATTTCGAGGGCGAAATTCATTTTAAGGGGGGTAGAATGTTAAATCCTGAGATTTTATGAAAAATATTCTTTTAATTGATGTCTTTTGTTGTATGCTATAACAATATTACCTTGCACTATACGCAACACCATATGAGCTTGCATTATACAAAATACTAATCTCTGATCATGTTACACACAATTTTGATTGTAGTCATTCTACGAAAAATTGAGTTTATATATATATATTCAATTTATAAATGAAAAATGGTTAGGTTCTATTATAACCAAATAAAAAAGGAGTCTTGCACAACACACAACCCTGACTTGGCTTGCATTACACACAATCACGACCTTCCTTGATAGTGTGTGTTGTACGCAATACCAGGTTTCACTAAATGATGATATGCTATTAAAATATTATTAGAACTAACAATTATGAATAGTAATAACCAATTTTTGAAATTCAATAAATTTTATTTTTCAAAATGGACTTCATTTTTGGATTCGGAATATCGAAATTAGCTTAGGGTGAAATTTTGGTATTTTTATGAAAACTTTCAATTTATGATGAATATTGAAAACACTGGTTTACTATTTAAAAACTGACTTTTTATTTAAATAATTATTTATTTTATTTAAATTTATTTTAAGAAAAATTTGATACATAATTCCTTTATAAGTTCAAAGTAATTCATTGGAATCATATTATAACAATTTTAGATATATAAAACTTTTATCGAACTTTTCAGCGTACTTTACCCACCTCTTAGGAGAATTTCCAAATTCACATAAAACATAATTTTACAGCTTCTGTGAGTGGAATTTCAAAAATCTGAGAGACACGATTGATGTAAATAAATAATATGTGGTTCAATATGAAGAAAATAATTTTTGGTGAATAGTAACTTCTTACCTTTTTTCCCCACAGTTAAAAGTAAATAGAGTTATTAAGGGTAAAAATGATACTATTATTACCCTAAAACATGTCCGAATTCTACTGGCTAGGTTTAATTCGACCAAAAAAAACCTTAGGAATAAAATATGACCATTTAGACCCACTTGGATTAGATTAGGACATTTAATATTAATTTATTTAAAGAAGGGTAAAAATAGATAAAATCAAAGTTCAATAAGTAAATAATTTATAATATAGGGTTATACATAAGATAAATTAGACTATAAATATTTATTATAAAGCTGAAAATATTTCCTACAAAATAGTATTTTATTTATAATTTTTATACAATACGTAATTTAATTTAACTATGACACAAAGATGAGGTAGTAATTAAATTATTAATGAAATATTGACATAATTGATGTTATAAATACCCAAATAAATGTAATTTGAGACTTTTTATGAATTATAAAAATTTTATAGATTAATATTACATGTTATTATTTATTTAATTAACTTTTTTAGAACTAATAATTCTGTTATGATTTTCACAAAAATCAATTACCAAATAGTGTGAAAATTCACATAAAATAGTTTTTAAAACAAATATTATATTAATAATTGTGATTTTGTTCCTAAAAATATACTATTCTGCCAAATGACTTATAGAAGGCTATATAGATTAATAATAAACAAATTGGGGTTATTTTCTTGTTATAGTAATTTTATTAACCTTATAGTATAATAAAACAAGAAGACACGGTAAAAGTAAAATTATTTAACTTAAAGTTAAATCTAAATGATAAGGTTAAAATAGGAACCTAAACTTGTCTAAATTCTATTAGATGAGAGGATGTCGACCCAAGCCCACCTTATATTAGAAATAAATCAATTTATAGCCATTTAAAACCGAATATGACTTTATAATAAAATAATATTTTTAGTTTTTCCTAAGGTGCCCCTCTCCTCCCTTATAAAAGGGCACCACCTTCCTCTCTTCCTCAAACCACTTTGTGCGTTCATGCTCAGCCAAACCTTGACAAATTCACTTATAAACTTCCCTATAAACATCCTAGAGGTCATGGTATTCTTCAAAGTACAATTTTAGTGCCCTAAAAGGAGGTCTCAAAGAGGCGCTTCAAAGAAGAGGTAATGTCTGTTACCGATTCTTTAAACTTTATTTCTTCTTCCACTTCTTCTTCATTAGCTGTTTCATTGTGAAGTAATAACATCAATATCACTCATATAGTTACATGTTCTTATAAGTATGAAACAACCCTATTTAACCTTCTATCCTTTCTATAGAAAATGAAATCACCACGCGTGCGTACGTACGGAATACCGTCTCCATGCTGTGGTGTAATCTATTTTTCACCACCACATTACTTGGATGGGTATAATGGTGTAAATAATGAATATATATGATTATTGTAAATTGATATTGATTCAGAAATATTATACATACACTTAAATACAATTCCATGATCATGGTAATGATATCATCGCTCGTGCGTAAGTACGAACTACCGTCTCCACGACGCGATGAGATTCATTCACCATGTTAACAATTAAAGAATGACTATAAAGTATATATAAGTAATAATAATGAAATATATGAAATTATAAAGATACTGAATTTATGTATATATATATGTATGTCATCATCTTAATTCCATTAAACTCAATAAGGAAACGAAAATAGCGTTCATGCGTACGTACGACCTACCGTCTCCATGAATAGTGTATTTCTTTCCATTTATAGATCTATTATATATATGTATTTTCTGAATATATATAATATATAAATAATTATTTATATTCTGTATTATGTAATCATGATATAAGTAATCATATGAATAATTACAAGTCTAAACACGGACGAAAAAATGAAACAATTTTACCCAAAACGCTCTTTAAGATGGAATTTACAAAAGAACGGGTAATATAAAGTCATAAGTGAACCATATATGATATCATAACAATGAATATGATTCATTAATAAGTCAATGACAATATTTAAATCATTATACAAGAGTTTTGGATATGTACGAAGCATATCAGACATAAGGTAAGGGATAATTATTCCAATCTCATTCTTATCCGAGATTGTTTATTTGTAAGTATTTACTGGGGGTTATGTTTATTATCCATGTCCTTATGTTCTCAAAATGTCTTCATAAAATGCTTAATTTCCTTCCATGTATGTTTAAATAAATTTTTACCACTTTTCTTACTTTTACCACATCTTTTGGAATGAATCTTTCTTTTGTTTACCATACGAAGTACTTTTTGACTTTTTTGACAAAAGTACGAGGAGAATGCTTTTTTAATTTATACGACATGAAATGATTTTTACGGTTTTATAAAGCCTTATTTTCATAAATCTTCCTCCAAAAGATTTCATGACTATTTTCAAAAAAATCCCTTTCTTTTAAAATTGAATGGCATTTTTTGAAAGGTTAATCATTTTCAAGATGAAAGGATATTTTCCTCAAGAATTCATTTCAATTGTTTTATCAAAACCATTTCCCAAATAGGATGACATTACTTCATATGTGTATGATTCATATATAATGTCTGTATGATTTAAATGGTTTCACTTTTCTTATGATGAAATATCCATTTATTTTATATGGATTATGAGATGATGAGATGATGAGATGATGTTTATGAAACCCATTTTATTCTTTGGGTTATGATGAATGTTTTAAGTTTATATTGTGGCACAAGTAATAATAATTTCAAATTGAGATGGGTGGGACATATATCTCCCTCCAATGAATTGGGTAATGATTTATATCTCATGAGATAGACATGGCTGGAACGGTAAGTCAATCTGGTTTAGTGTTACAGGACTGAAATGAGGAGTGAACTCGATTCAGAAAGGGAATTTGTCCACTAAGATGGTCTTGGCAACAATGCCTTAGCAACTATAGAAATCATGACATTTCCTGAATGGTTTCCACAATTACATGTTTTATTCCCATTATATTTTATCATGTTTTATTTTTCATTATGATATATTCCTTATGTAATTCCAGGATTTATGTCTTTGCTCATGATTTTGATTTTTAAATTTCATGTTAATGTTTTTTCATTCCAATTATTATGGATTGTTTTATGTTCTCTATGCTTTCCCTTACTGAGCATTTGAGCTCACCCTTTTTATGTTTTCTTTTCCCCCATGATTAAAAGAATGATTTTAGGTAAGGAAACAGAAAGGGGAAGATATTTATGGGATATATTGAAGATCTTTCATCACGATTAGAAGATTATTTTTTCCGAGTTTCCAAAGACACTAAACTATTACAGTCCTTCTGTGTCTGTTTTCATTATGTATTATGTATTATGCAAAATTAATGTAATGTCCATGTACGTCATGCTTTGGGTCTCTACAAAGAAGGATCCAAACCTCTTTCTCTATAAAAAGTCTCTATATGAAAATTAAAATACACTAGAAAATAAATAATACAATGAATGATAGCCAATTAATCAGTTTTTATGTCAAAATTAGAGTAAAAGATTCCCCATTTACCAAAGTTATAAATAAATCATATTATACTATTTCGTATCTTATCATATATATCAATGAAGTTAATAAAATAAAAAATAGTACAACACGCAAGCATGAGTAAAATCATGAAATATATCACTACATGTCATGATTGCAAGAACACTCATACACTAACATAGAAAATGAAAGGCATCACACACCTATATATATTTATCAAATCAATAGAGAAAAGGAGAACCTTAGAAAGTGAACCTCCCATGAGTGTCTAAAAATTCCCTCAAACACCTTACATAGGGAGTAGAAGAACACCCCATGAGTGAACCCACCGATAATATCAATGTAAGAGGCCTATTACTAAACCATCCAACCATGTACCCAGTCTAATCATATCCTATATTTATAATTCATTTCAAAAAACCCATTCTCTTAAAACCATTTTATAAATGATTTTCCCAATGATTAGAAATAACATTTCTTTTAACCAAATAAGGGGAATATCATATTATCTAAAAACCCAATTGAAAATAATAATTTATAAATCATGAAAATTTATTTACAAAACAATTTATTAAACTAATTTATTCATGTTTTATCCATATTTGAAAAGATATGAAACCACATACATCAATATCGAGTCAAAAACAACCATGTGGGGATCAAATGACACTAGAAAAAAATGAAGAGACAAAAACTGAGGTCGTATAAATGATTCTCATAATTTTAAATCATATTCTATAGAAAAAAGGTTAGTATAGACAAAAGGTAACACATACCTTGAGAACATTGCACACGCTTCACCGTAACCAATAATGGTTAACCCACATAATAAGATCAGATAAAAGATACAAAAAGGATAATTAAAAAATACAACAAAATATAAAAATATATGAAAACATTGTGAAATTTCTCTACAATTACCAATAGAAACAATGAAAAAGAATGGTTTTTTACTAGAAGAGACAAAACATGACCACCATGAAGATTACTCTTTGAATTATCCAATACAAAAACATTTGACATATCCAAAAGCGCCTAGAAGATACCTTTGGGATTTTGGGTGTAGGAGGGAATGAAATGAAATGATTTTTTGAGTAATTACATTAATAAAAAACATTTAGGTTATGATAAAATCATGATGTGAATCGCTGATTCAAAATGTAAAATCCACAAAATCATATACATTAAAAATGTTTCACCTTGGCCTAAATAATATCATCATCCCTTTCATATCATGAAAAAAATTCTAAACATAAACATCATTCACATTAGGAAATTTATTATAGGATTCTTTGTAGTGAAAAAATTATGTTTTGAAATACATTCATGATATAAATATTTCATATAGAGTAAATCATTCTTGAATATGGTGAAAAAATAGAAGTCTCCATCTCAACCATACCATAATGTATATCCGTTAAATTCATTCACACATTTATACCTAGACTCCATTCATCCAAACAACATACCTCCTTTAACATGACATTATTTCCCATGAAAAATTCTCTCTATCCACAAAAGGCCTGAAACACACCCCAAAAAAGTGAAATAAAAATTAGAGACAAGAATACCTAAAAAAGGTTATATGATGTTACATTCTCCCCACCATGATTATTTCCATCCATGGAAAGTCATGTGGAAGATATGTTCTTCATAAAGATGTATGAACACTACTATATCACTTATGTTTCTTGATCCCAAGTCTCTTGAGAACCATATCTGTATTTTTATAAAAACTGAAAAAAAATAACAGACTTCACTCGAGAGACCTTCACATTAGAATCATTGATCTCCACTGGCTTCTCTACATGGAAGTGTCTGAATCAATCAAAATATCTTCCCAAAATTGAAGATGAGATAGATTTGGATATTACTTCATGATATGAGATATATTGAAATCATAATGAATACATGTCAACTAATTCAATAGTGTCAACTGATACAAAACCTTCCCAAGACACTCAGTGACCTCAAATAGACTAAAATATCTTAGATCCATATTTCCCAATTTTGCAACCCAATGGTGACCCAACAGAATAAAAACATAAAAAACGAGTAATTAAAAGAAAGATCCAAAGGATGGAATCAAAAATACGCATATGATTTATTCCAATTATGATATGTAATGAAACATCATCATATACCCTAAATCCTCATTAAAGTTCCCTGTATGAGACTCAGTCCCACAAGAGTTGCCTCACCCACCTATCCGTAACAAAGAGTTGATTTGCATGGATGACCAAACATGGTCTCCAAGGGAGACATTATAATCAATTAAAGATAAAGTTGTTATGAAAAAATAAATCTAGACCTAGATTGGTATTAAAATAATATTAGGCAAGGAGAATATCCTAAATGATCTGAATAGAATTATCTTTCTAATCGTCTTTCTATAGATGGTATGTTGTACTCACTTGATCTGAGTCCCCATAACTACATAGATACTCTTCTATAATCTAGATATAAAACATGGATCCCTATATGAAAATATTTCATTGGGAACCCCATGTAACCACATGATCTCTTGAAAATATATCTTAGATAAATATTCAAACATTATGGTTTCCCTTTTTAGAATTAAATGTGATTAATTTTTCAGTCGATCAATCATAACATAGATAAATTTAACCTCTTAGAGAGTTTATTGTAATTCAACAACAATGTCCCTGGAATCCTCATCTCATTCCAAGCTGACACCAAAAGAGGATGAGGAATACTATAAGGTTTCAGATTCTTTTATTTTATTTTTTGGAAGGTGTAATAGAGGGGAATAAACATTTTAGTGTCATGCTTCATTGTTCACCACTAGAATCACTATCTCACGTCATAATATATCTTCAGAGTTCTATAATGAATGGACCAAAAAGAGATATAACATTCACACAAAGTGAATTCATCATAGATGTTAAGATTTCAAACTATTCCCCAAATTAGATAATACCATCTGAAGTGATAGACCAACATGAAATGGTCTCCTGGCCATAAAGGGTTTCCTGAATTTCTTTGAACCCATAATATTTTTACATAACCTACATAATTGAGTCATGAAGATATGATGATAACTGAACACTTTTAAGAATAATACATGAAATATTTTATTAAATGTCTAGATTTAACTAAGTGTATAGTCAAATATGGTTACAAATGTCATTAGATTCCAAAAATGGTATGCAATGTCACTTTTCGTCTAAGAGCATATAAAATGGCATTTCCCTTTCACGAGGTGTAGGTGATATCAGAATAAAATTTATGAAGGCATTTCCCACAACATCTATATTTGATATTCAATTAATTCAATGAAATGATATTTATAATTCTCTTATAGTAAGAAAATCCTATAAACCTATCACAAAAGATATAGTTAAACAAATATTTAAGCCCATTACTAACATAAAAACAAATATTTAGTGGGTTAATTCATCTCATGATGCAATAGATGATGAGATATGTATGATTAAACATGGTCACCCTATACTGGTACACTACCCATACTAGCCCTAGAATCATCATAGTGTACCATACACCCCTTATCGAGCTCAGGTAAGATCAAAATATGAGTTGATATCAAAAGTTGTTTCAGTTTGTTTAAAGATGATATAAATTTAACATTCCATGTCAACATCATCAATTTCCTTGTATGATAAGTCAAATGTGATTAAATATTCTATAAATCCTTGACAAATCACCAATATTATCCTGAAATCCCAATGATACTTCAAATATCAGAGACTTTGTATGTCTTTTCTGAAGAAAAGACATCAATAACCTTCTCAGGATCAACTAATTGGTTATGTTCATAAATGACATTCTCAAAGAAAATAATTTCTTGGATCTAAAAACTAAATTTCAAAAACCTTCCATACATATTATTTGTCCTTAATATTTCCAAAACCAAACATATATAAGGCTCATTATAATGACATAATCTCAAATAAACATAAATAACACCCACAAAACAACCACATATGAGTCAAGATACGGATGGAATATCTGTTTCATCAAAGACATAATAACTATAGGATCATGAGTGATATATGAATGAATCACAAGATATTAATAATAACCCAACCTACTCTTGAAATCCATCATCAGGATATCAGGCTCCTGAACCTTGGGGTGATGATAACTCGACTGAATATCAATCATCAAAACAACCTTTCTCTCATTTACTGACCAAAAAAATTATCCATATAAAAAAATATGATACTTATTTTAATAATCACTAGTTTATCTTATAATAGTACACACACAATCAAATTGAACCATTAGCTTTCATGGAAAACCAAAGTATAGTTACACAAGGTAAAAAACCCGGGTGAAAGAATGTTTTCCCCATTAAATCACCAACCTGATTTCTAAAAACTTTTGGATCTACTTCTTCCATATGATAATTGGGTTCCAATATCATCTATGTACCCAACATGATATGAAGTTTTAACTATACCACTCTCTCTAAAGGAATACTGGATATGATGTTTGTGAAAATGTTAGGAAAATCATGGGAAACCAAGGGAAAATCACCAATAATGAAAAAAATTAGGCTTAAATATAATAGTTAAAAGACTCTTGATATTTCTGTGGAAGGGTCATATATGACTAAAAATTTGATTCCACTCTCCCTAAAACACATGACAACTACCATAACTATCAAGGAATGAGACATGTAAATGATAAAAATTAAAATCTGTATGACGATTGACAATATAGTCCATCCATATAATGATTTAGAATTCATTTCCATTAAAAATGTCGAAATACATTACTAACATTGCATTAGATATCGATAGTGATCAAGATGAACATCAAAACCCATGATCCTTCCACTTCCCATGAGAAGTAGGCAAATCTAAAACAAAGAAAATGAGCGCCATAAAATGATTCAACACGTCAATAAAATATATAGAAGTAAATGAGTGGAAAGAAATAATATCAAATTAAAAAGGTGATACATAAAATTATATAAATATGGTACCTCTCAATCTCACTACAAATTCCCCAAACTATAGTGAAAACTAATCCCATTAGTGATGGTTAATCACTCATAAATATTATAAGTAGAGCCCAGTAGAATTTGAAACGTATGACTAAAACATAGTGTCCTTGGGAACTAATGATACCTTAGCATAGTAGAGAATATGCATACCTTGACAGATCCACTATAAATGGATGTAGTGACCAAAAAAATTGCCAATATTTGTAGTTGTGGAATAAGATTGTTGGGTGTGTCTGACCATGCCACAATTATAGCAAGTCAGGTGAAAAAAACAAGATGTAATTGACTTTTTAAAGGAATCATGATACTTAAAAGCACCAACACCACCCCTACGACGATCATGAAACATTTTCATCATCCCATGAACCCCATTTAAGATACCACAATATAGAAGAGTATTGAAAAATTATACAAACATTCCTACCATATCCAATTATTCCAAAATTTCCATGTATAAACTCTTTGTATAAGTGAAAAGGTTTCATATGAATACATATGATTTTATATTTAGTCACAAACCATTAAAATTAATTTGAGATTTTAACTAATCATTATTCACTACCATTGAAATGAAACAAACATTCTATGATAATCGATTAGTGAATGTCTACACTAATCCCCCTCTCTCTTCTAAAGAGATGATCTTTATAGAATTTTCTATCATTTGAGACTCTATATGGAACTATAAGAAGAATAGGTTCTTGAAAATCTTCAATTCAATCCCATTTTCCAATCTACCTATTCAATGTTAAGGCACTATAACATATTGGGACACTCAATCTTGAATTTTGTTCACATCACTATGATATTTTCTTATGAATCTAGGAATTAAAGGATTTTATCAAACTTGTCTAACCCATCTGGAAACACTTTGGTATCTTTCTAACCTTAAATTATGGTGGTATATTATGTGTAAAATATAAATATTATCCCACTTCTCCCCCAACAATTGGATATGTAAGAACATTACAATATGTAATTTCTGTAATATTTTGTCCATGTCTCACTCTAATCACGTAAAATCTTTTATACGAATCTAATCCAATGATAGATTCCCCTCAGGAGCATCTACTATATCAACTTATGGATCTTTTGGGAGATACCTCAGAGGTATACAAATTCACACAAAAAATATAGTAAATGGAAACATGAGTAGAAAATATTAGTTCAAACCAAGAAACAATAAGAAAAAACTATGATTATGATTAGGGACTCAATAGAAAAAATACATATCCCAATATCCTATAGTAATATGAGTCTCCTCGTGGAATGAAATGACTATGAACTCACCACAACCAAACTCTAAATTCTCTACCATCCGATATCTCATCTAAAAAATTCTCATTATTGAGAATAAGAATTCATTCATACAAATTTATAATTAACCAACCTGGGATACCCCCACCATTTTGTTCCATATCCATTCATAAATATACCAAAAGGTATTTCTGAATATCCATTAACTATTAAATAAAACCTCGGCATCAAAAAATCTATAGGAAATGATTTCTCCCAACCGAAATTAGATTTCATGGAAAATATATTCATTTAATGAGAAACAAATGATGAGAAAACTAGAACTATTTTTCATAAATGATTGATGTTAGGAGAAATGTTACAACTCTTCAAGTATAAAGAAACCAGTGTACACGTAAACTAGAAAAGGAAGAAAAAATAAATTTGTTACTCCATGTTGTATCCTGGGGAACATCCAACAATCTACCCAATCATTACTAATAGAAACCTCATTTCCTCCCTGTGGTGCCTTCCCATTCTTTACATCAAATAGAATAATAAGGTCTTCATAATGTAGAAGTGGCGTGCAAGGTGTCACCAAAATAGGGTCAGTGGGATCCCACCCGGGTGTTCCATAATAAGTCTCTATATGAAAATACAATCTTGCTATAATTTATATAAAAAAATTTAATGATAATTAGTTAAATCGTTTATATATTAATAGAATTTTAGAATAGTTCTTCTTTTCTAATTATCTAAATGATGCTGGTAAAATAGTTTCAAGGAATATCACATATATAAAATTTGGTAATCTAATAAAAAATTGTACAAACCAAAATAATTGGTAAAATCATGCCAATGATAACTCAAAATTTGTCTAGATTGAACACTCTTACTTAATCATAAAAAATCATGTCCATAATTTCCATAGAAGTATTCATCATATTTAGAGAGCAGAGGTAAAACCAAGAGAGAGAATATAAGGCCCCGACATTAAACCTTACTTAATATTGAATTAAATGAATAATTCACGTTGAGGATCTTTTCAGGTTCAGAGATTTAGAGAATTAGAACATAACTATTACATCTCAAAATATTACAAAGTAGTCACTTCTACTAAGTTTCCATAATAAAAAAACTCTTAAAAAGAAACGTGTCTAGTTCCATGTTTTATATAGGATGACATTCCCTTGATCCCATCCTTGACTTTATTCCACATTAAGTCCTGTGAAAAAATTTCAAAAAAAACATGGGGTGAGCATAAAAATCTCAGTAAGGGATACAGAAAGAATGAAAACTTTTAGTTTTTCAAACATCAAGTAAACCATATATACTCTATCCAAGTAATACCTTCACCTTCATGAAGTAGTAAAAACTCTCCACTGAATAAAGTATCATTACTTACCTTTTTGTAACCAAAGGATTACCATAAAACCCATAAAAAGAACGCATAACATATAAAAAGGTAACTTGGGACATAAACATACTTAAGTGGAATAACCATACGGTCGAATTCCACACATATCACTTAATGGAATAGCCATATGGCCAATTTCCATACATACTTAATGGAATAGCCATACGACCAACTTCCATACCCAATGCATTGGAGGTTATAACGTAACCACCCATCCTGGTATTCACGGCACCACCTGTCATATGGTTTATAACGTAACCACCCGTTAAAATTTCCAAGTACCAATATAAAATCATAAAACATAAAACCAATATAAAAGAATGATAACATTTCCACATTTCAATCACAATATATCATAAATATATTGACATAATAGAATCTTTTTTCAAAACCATTTTCAATACCAAAATACATAAAATAGTATATGGTATTTATTTAATTCTAAAAACATTACGGCTTGTTGAGAAAAGCCAAAGACCAAATAATACTCGCGGCAGCGGAAAAGGTCATTGTCACCGCGTACGTTAAAAAAACATTCCTTTTTGTCATTTAGTAAAACGCTTCATAGAAAAAGATTCCTTTTGTATAAAATCAAAAGTCAAAGGGGTTTATACACCGTATAAAAGAAAGTTGTGTATAAAACGAAATATGCCTCAATGAAAGGAGATTGAGACGAAGTCCCTTACCTCGGGTCCGACTTGACTCGATCGTTCTTTAACGTCTTGAATAATAAACTTGAGTTAATTTATACTTGATTAATAAACTTTTTAAAGTTAATTATTCCATTTATATTACTTATTGCCATGTTATAAACATTATGTAACCATTTAAGTTAATAATGTTTGTTTTGTCAATATTTGGTTCTTAAGTCGAAAGTGGACTTCTTACAATTACATGTTGATCGTGTGGTCAAAGGTTATTTATATCCAGAATGACATTCCTGATTTGGATATCATATATATCATATATATCCAGCATATAAATGTATTTATAATATTACATAATAATTTAGAGGTAAGAAATGAAATGCACCGTTCATGGAGACGGTAAGCCGTACGTACGCATGAACGCTACTTTAATTTCTTTGTCATATTAATGGAATTAAAACTAAATGAGAGGTATGTATATTTTAATTCCAGAATTATATTCATCATTTAGATATACTATTCATTATATATATCCATTATATACATGTAATTTTAATAGTACATTGCATTTGGGGATAAGAAATGAAATGCACTGTTCATGGAGACGGTAAGCCGTACGTACGCATGAACACTACTTTCATTTATATCTCATACTTTAATGGAAAGAAATAATAATGATATAGAGTTATATTATAATTCCAGTATAACATCATATATAATAATTTTAAATCCATCCTTTACACGTCCCACATATGGCATTAACGAATCACATCACTTTGAGGGGGCGGTAGTCCGCACTTCCTTAAATGAAGATATCGTGTTTACCCATAATGGAAACCATAAAGGTATTCCCAAAATAAAAAATACATAAGATTAAAGAAAAAATAAACATATTATATATCATATATAAAAACAGTGACATCATAATGGCCACCTTTGAAGGTGTTAAATGAGTATTGAACAATCATCATTTTGGGAGGCAGAATTTCGCCATCCACGGAAACCGTATGTTCTTTAACCATTTGATGTAGTTTTGTGAGAGTGTAGCTAGAATAAATCTTATAACAACATCCTCGTATATTGAAGATACTGGTGTTGTTACCAAAAAGTAAATAAAAAGAGTTTAGACGGTTGGAGAAGCCAAATAAAACAAATGAATAAGAGAGAATGAATTACCTTTAAAAGTGTAACTCCCTTTTGATTTGAGCCTAAAGGCTTCCTTTTAAAGGATTATTCCCAAATGGAATCCTCTAGGATGAGGAGAGGGATGTGGATAGAGTAAATGGGCAGGGTTTGGCAGATCCAAAGGCTTGAGGAGTGTGTGTAATGAGGTAGAGGTGGGGGCCTTTTATAAGAGGAGAGGAGGGGCACTTTTGGAAAGTAAAGAAATATTACTTTATTTGAAAATATTTTTCGGTTTTAAAAGGTCCCACATTGATATAATTCGTGGATAAGGTGATAAAGGTTCGAAATACAGTCATATAATTGGTTGTGGACATGTGTAGTTCATAGAGTTTACATTATCATTCCATTTTATTTAATTTGTCAAATAATGATGTCATCGCTGCATCATTATTATGTCATAAATAATTTAATTTATTTAATGTCTAAAATTTATAAAAAATTACTATGATGTATGAAATCTTTTTATCTTTCCAATGACTATTTATAATCAAAAATCTGATCTTTATAACCCCATGTAAAAATTGTTTTCGTAAAACATATTATGTTTCTGTAATTTTTACTTTTACATTAAATAAAAAGTTATTTATGTAATTTCCCAACCAAAGTGTCTCTATGGGGTCCCCATGTTTACCCATGGCTTTTCTTGGTCGGTCATGACACAACCAATAAGGTTGGGACATGTTTCTAGGTCATCTAATTTTATTAAAGTATTATTTTTACCTTAAACTACACTAAATACCACTAATCACGATTAAAAACTTAATAAGTTACTATTCACAAAAAAATTATTTTAATCTCATTAAACCACATTTTACTTCTTAATGACAACCATTTATGTCGGATTTTTGTAAATCAAAACACAATGATGGCAAAATTTCATTTAAACAGAAAATCAGTTTTTATAAGTACCACTTAGTGGTTTCAATATTCATCAAAAAATTGAAGTTTTTCCGAAAATTACCAAAAATTCACCCTAAGCTATATTTGATATTACAAATTCAATAATGAAGTCTATTTTACAAATTTAAAAATATATAAGTCACATTAATTAATTTAATAATTAATTCCCGCTGTCAGAGCAAATAGCGTGTTTTTATGAAACAATAAGTATCAAAAGATTGACACTAGTTTAGGTCTGATTTCAAAGTGAAATTAATTCCAACGACCACTATTGGATTTAATGGTAAAAATATTTTCTTATTTCCCTTTAAAACCAACTATAAAGATAATCTAATCATATAAATAAATTATATTAAAAAGAGGTTTTGAATTAAAATACAACATTTTACACTATTCATTAAAAAAATGAACTTTATCAGAAAGGTACCAAAAATTTACAAAAAGTAAATTTTGATGTCCTGATTCTAAAGAAGAGTTATATTTGGTCCAATAGAATTTATAAGATCGATCAAAACTATATTTAATAATGGTTCTCCGTCAAAAGGTGATAAGTGGACCTTTCGTGAAAATTGTGGTATAAATGCCTAAAATTGAACTCTTTCCATATTTTAAGCCTTTATCTTTTATTGGGTAAATGTAAAAACATTTAAAAACATATATAATCATATTTTAGTTATTTCTATCCATTCTCGCCAGTACAACGACTACTTGTTAACTAACATTTAAAATAATATTATTTTATTACTTGTGTGCAACGTAAGTTTTCAAAGAAACTCATCGTTGCGTATCAAGTACGCTATCGAACGTGGAAACCCCTTTTAATTAAAATTAATATTTAATTCATAAATATTAATAAATATGAAAATTCTTTATTCTTTATTTACCTGGGATGTTACATCCTTCCCCCCATTTGGTAATTGCGTCCTTGCAATTTTATTCACTTATCAAAATAAGTGGGGGTATTTATCCCTCATAGCTTTTTCAGATTCCCACGTTGCCTCTTAAATCACATGGTTTTTCCAAAAAACCTTTACCTGATGAATCACCTTATTCTGTAACTCCTGCTCCCTGTGGTCAAGAATCTGGACTGGTTGTTCTTCATAAGATAGGTTCTCTTCCAGCTGAACTACCTCTGGACTCAAAACATGAGATGGATCTGGCATATACTTCCTCAACATTGAAACATGAAAAACATTGTGTACCTGAGATAAACTCGTAGGTAAAGCCACCCGGTATGCAACTGATCCAACTCTCTCCAGAATTTCATATGGTCCAACAAACCTTGGACTGAACTTTCCTTTCTTACCAAATCTCATCACACTTTTCCAAGGAGAAACCTTGATAAAAACATGATCACCTACATCGAAAGATAGATCCTTCCTTCGGTTATCCGCATAACTCTTCTGCCTACTCTGAGCTGTTCTCATGTGTTTCTGAATCAGCTGAACTTTTTCTTCCATCTCTTCTACCAATTCTGGTCCCATCAACTTCTTTTCACCCACTTCATCCCAGAAATATGGAGTTCGACACCGCTTCCCATATAATGCATGAAATGGTGCCATCTGTATACTGGAATGAAAACTGTTATTATATGAAAATTCAACCAAAGAAAGATGTTGGTCCCAAATTCCCTGATAATCCATCGAACAAGCTCGTAGCATATCCTCCAAGGTCTGAATTGTTCGTTATGACTGCCCATCTAATTGAGGATGAAAAGCTGTACTAAAATTTAATTCAGTACCCAAAAACTTCTAAAGGCCTTTCCAAAAGTTAGAAGTAAACCTAGGATCACGATTCGATACAATGGAGAGAGGAACTCCATGTATCCTGATTATCTCTTTAAGATACAAACAGGAAAGTTGATCAAGAGATAAAGTATCTCGTATAGCAAGGAAATGAGCAGATTTGGTCAAGTGATCAACAATAACCCAGATTGCATTATTACCTTGAGATGTCTTTGGTAATCCCACAACAAAGTCCATGGATATATTCTCCCATTTCCACTCAGGCACTGGTAAAGGCTGAAGCATCCCATTCGGTAAATGCCGCTCTGCTTTAACCTGTTGACATGTCAAACACTTCACAGTAAAATTAGAAATATCTCTTTTCATTCCATCCCACCAGTAATACTCCAGCAGATCTCTGTTCATCTTAGTACTTCCAGGATGAACTGAAAACGGGGAACTATGAGCCTCACATAACAACTCATTCTTCAACTGTGAATCCCAAGGAACACATAACCTCTTCCCAAACCTCAAAACACAAACACAAACTTATCCAAGAACTCATGGAAAATTTTATTCATAAGGTCCATGAATATAGCAGGTGCATTGGTTAACCCAAAAGGCATAACTACAAATTCATAATGGCCATATATAGTATGGAACGCAGTCTTTGGAACGTCTGCTTCTTTTACTTTCAACTGATGGTACCCCGACCTCAAGTCAATATTCGAAAAATACTGAGCTCCCTGGAGCTGATACCACTTCATTCGATGGCCCAACATCAGCTGAAGTTGTTGAAAAGGATTTTACCACCCCTTTCTGCTTGAAGTCTGGCTGCATTTCCCCCAGTTGAGTTCTTCGTTGGACACTCGTTTGCATAATGACCCATTTAATTACACTTAAAACATCATACCGTTGGCTTTTCATTTCCTTCTTGATCATCTTCCTTATAGTAACGAGCAATATGACCAGACTTACCACACCGAAAGCACTTACCAGACTTGGATAAACATTCTCCAGGATGCATTTTACTACACTTCTCACAGGATGGATATTTGTTTTTCTTACCTCCTTGCTTCTTTGATGAATTCTTCCCCTTTGTTTTCCAACTATACCTCTTATTCTGTTGTTTGTCATAGAACACCTGATCATCGGCAAACTCCATTTCCACTTTCTCCGCACATCGAAAAAGTTTTTCATAACTTTTGAACTCACGAGAAGCTAAATCCCTTCGATACGTTGGATTTAACCCTGAGTAAAAACGGATTATTTTACTATCAAGATCTCGTAGGAAATTTGGAGCATACCTTGACAATCGAGTGAACTTTTCTTCATAACCAGCCACTGAATCATCTTCCTGCCTCAATTTTAGGAACTGTTTTTCCATCCTAAGATGAACCACCTTAGGAAAATATTTCTCAATAAACATACCTTTGAATTCGTCCCAGTGAATATCCTCAATCTCATCACTATCCCTTATTTTTCACCATCGACCACCACTGATCAGCTTCACCTTCAAAACGGTAAACATGAAGACTAACCTTTTGATGTTCTGAACACCCCATGACATCAAAAATCTTCTCCAGTGCTTTAATCCACCCTTCACCTTGCACAGGGTCAGATGATCCTCTAAATGATGGGGGATGTTGCCGCATGAAATGTTCCACAACTGACATGTTCTTCTGCGGTTGATCTGGCTGATCTCGTGCATGGATACCACCACCATTTATCGCTTGAGTCAACTGCGCCATTACTGCAACAAACTGTTCAGTTCCAATTCCGACCATCTCAGGTTGCTGATTTGGAAGGTTATCTTCCTCCTCATGTCGTCCCAACATAGCTGCTTTGTTTCCTCTGCGGAAAACCATTCTGAACACAGAAATATCTTAGGCGAAGCAACATGGTATTCCATAAATGCAATATCATTTCAATCATATTATAATTTAACACTTTTATAACTCCTAAAGTTGTCTAAACCGACCTCTGATACCAACTATAAGGCCCCGTCCTTAAACCTTACTTAATATTGAATTAAATGAATAATTCACGTTGAGGATATTTTCAGGTTTAGAGTTTTAGAGAATTAGAACATAACTATTACATCTCAAAAGATTACAAAGTAGTCACTTCTACTAAGATTCCATAATAAAAAAACTCTAAAAAAGAAACGTGTCTAGTTCCATGTTTTATATAGGATGGCATTCCATTGATCCCATCCTTGACCTTATTCCACATTAAGTCCTGTGAAAACATTTCAAAAAAAACTAGGGGTGAGCATAAAAAGCTCAGTAAGAGATACAGAAAGAATGAAAACTGTTAGTTTTTCAAACATCAAGTAAACCATATATACTCTATCAAAGTAATACCTTCACCTTCATTAAGTAGTAAAAAATCTTCACTGAATAAAGTATCATTACATACCTTTTTGTAACCAAAGGATTACCATAAAACCCATAAAAAGAACACATAACATATATAAAGGTAACTTGGGACATAAACATACTTATGTGGAATAACCATACGGTCGACTTTCACACATATCACTTAATGGAAGAGCCATACAGGCAATTTACATACATACTTAATGGAATAGCCATACGACCAACTTCCATAACCAATGCATTGGAGGTTATAACGTAACCACCCGTCCTGGTATTCACGGCACCACATGTCATATGGTTTATAATGTAACCACCCGTTAAAATGTCCAAGTACCAATATAAAATCATAAAACACAAAACCAATATAAAGGAATGATAACATTTACACATTTCAATCACAATATATCATAAATATATTGACATAATAGAATCTTTTTTCAAAACCATTTTCAATAACAAAATACATAAAAGAGTATATGGTATTTATTTTATTCTAAAAAAATTACGGCCTGTTGAGAAAGCCAATGACCAAATAATACTCGCGGCGGCGGAAAAGGTCATTGTCACCGTATACGTTAAAAAAACATTCCTTTTTGTCATTTAGTAAAACGCTTCGTAGAAAAAGATTCATTTTGTATAAAAGAAAAAGTCAAAGGGGTTTATACACCATATAAAAGAAAGTTGTTTATAAAACGAAATATGCCTCAATGAAAGGAGATTTAGACGAAGTCCCTTACCTCGGGTCCGACTTGACTCGATCGTTCTTTAACGTCCTGAATAATAAACTTGAGTTAATTTATACTTGATTAAGAACCTTTTTAAAGTTAATTATTCCTTTTATATCACTTATTGACATGTTATAAACATTATGTAACCATTTAAGTTAATAATGTTTGTTTTGTCAATATTTGGTTCTTAAGTCGAAAGTGGACTTCGTACAATTACATGTTGTTCGTGTGGTCAAAGGTTCTTTATATCCAGAATGACTTTCCTGATTTGGATATCATATATATCATATATATCCAGCATATAAATTTATTTATAATATTACATAATCAATTAGAGGTATGAAATGAAATGCACCGTTCATGGAGACGGTAAGCCGTACGTACGCATGAACGATACTTTCATTTCTTTGTAATATTAATGGAATTAAATCTAAATGAGAGGTATGTATATTTTAATTCTAGAATTATATTCATCATTTAGATATACTATTCATTATATATATCCATTATATACATGTACTTTTAATAGTACATTACATTTGGGGATAAGAAATGAAATGCACTGTTCATGGAAACGGTAAGCCGTACGTACGCATGAACGCTACTTTCATTTCTATCTCATACTTTAATGGAGAGAAATAATAATGATATAGAGGTATATTATAATTCCAGTATAACATCATATATAATAATTTTAAATCCATCCTTTACATGTCCCACATATGGCATTAACGAATCACATCATTTTGAGGGGGCGGTAGTCCGCACTTCCTTAAATGAAGATATCGTATTTTCCCATAATGGAAACCATAAAGGTATGCCCAAAATGAAAAATACAGAATCTTAAAGAAAAAATAAACATATTATATATCATATATAAAAACAGTGACATCATAATGGCCACCTTTGAAGGTGTTAAATGAGTATTGAACAATCATCGTTTCGGGAGGCATAATTTCTCCATCCACGGAAACCGTATGTTCTTTAACCATTTGATGTAGTTGTGTGAGAGTGTAGCTCAAATAAATGTTATAACAACATACTAGTATATTTAAGATACTGGTGTTGTTACAAAAGAAGTAAATAAAAAGAGTTTAGAGGGTTGGAGAAGCAAAATAAAACAAATGAACAAGAGAGAATGAATTACCTTTAAAAGTGTAACTCCCTTTTTATTTGAGCCTAAAGGCTTCCTTTGAAATGATTCTGCCCAATGGGAATACTCTAGGATGAGGAGAGGGATGTGGAGAGAGTAAATGGGCAGGGTTTGGACGAGCCAAAGGCTTGAGGAGTGTGTGTAATGAGGTAGAGGTGGGGGCCTTTTATAAGAGGAGAGGAGGGGCACTTTTGGAAAGTAAAGAAATATTACTTTATTTGAAAATGTTTTTCGGTTTTAAAAGGTCCCAAATTAATATAATTCGTGGATAAGGTGATAAGGGTTCGAAATCCACTCATCCAATTGGTTTTGGACGTGTGTAGTTCATATATTTTACATTATCATTCCATTTTATTTAATTCGTCAAATAATGATGTCATCGCTGCATCATTATTATGTCATAAATAATTTAATTTATTTAATGTATAAAAATTAAAAAAAATACTATGATGTAGGAAATCTTTTTAACTTTCCAATGACTATTTATAATCAAAAATCTGATCTTTATAACCCCATGTAAAAATTGTTTTTGTAAAACATATTATGTTTGTGTCATTTTTACTTTTACATTAAATAAAACGTTATTTATGTCATTTCCCAACCAAAGTGTCTCCATGGGGTCCCCAAGTTGACCAATGGCTTGTCTTGGTCTGCCATGACACAAAACATAAGGTTGGGACATGTGTTTAGGTCATCTTATTTTATTAAAGCATTATTTTTACCTTAAACTACACTAATTACCACTAATCACGATTAAAAACTTAATAAGTCACTATTCCCCAAAAAATTATTTTAATCTCATTGAACCACATTTTACTTCTTAATGACAACCATGTATGTCGTATTTTTTAAAATCAAAACACAATGATGGCAATATTTCATTTAAACGGAAAATCAGTTTTTATAAGTATCACTTAGTGGTTTCACTATTCATCAAAAATTGAAGTTTTTCAGAAATTTACCAAAAATTCACCCTAAGCTATATTTGATATTAAGAATTTAAAAATGAAGTCTATTTTACAAAATTCAAAACATATAAGTCACATTAATTAATTTAATAATTAATTCCCGCTGTCAGAGCAAGTAGCGTGTTTTTATGAAACAATAAGTTTCAAAAGAATGACACTAGTTTAGGTCTGATTTCAAAGTGAAATTAATTCCAACGACCACTATTGGATTTAATGGTAAAAATATTTTATTATTTCACTTTAATACCAATTCAAAAGATAATCTATTCATATAAATAAATTACATTAAAAAGTGGTTTTGAATTAAAATACAACATTTTACACTATTCATTAAAAAAATGAACTTTATCAGAAAGGTACCAAAAATTTACACAAAGTAAATTTTGATGTCCCGATTCTAAAGAAGAGTTATATTTGGTCCAATAGAATTTATAAGATTGATCAAAACTATATTTAATGACGGTTCTCTGTCAAAAGGTGATAAGTGGACCTTTCATGAAAATTAGGGTATAAATGCCTAAAATTGAACTCTTTCCGTATTTTAAGCCTTTATCTTTTATTGGGTAAATGTAAAAACATTTAAAAACATATATAATCATATTTTAGTTATTTCTATCCATTCCCGCCAGTACAACGACTTCTTGTTAACTAACATTTAAAATAATATTATTTTATTAGTTGTGTGCAACGTAAGTTTTCAAAGAAACTCATCGTTGCGTATCGAGTACGCTATCGAATGTAGAAACCCCTTTTAATTAAAATTAATATTTAATTCATAAATATTAATGAATATAAAAATTCTTTATTCTTTATTTACCTGGGATGTTACAGAGAACATCCCAACAGTGTCTCAAAAGTCACTGAAACACTTGGGCATGGGAGTAGAGGAACACCCCGTGAAATAACCCAATGGAATTATCAATGGACTAGGCCTATTATGACACCTTCCACTGAAGTACCCAATCCTACCCATGAAGTATATTTTCTAGATCATTTAACGACTACCATTATTTCATAACCATTTAATAAATACATATCGGAATTCTTTAAAAATATATTTTATTTTACCGAAATAATGGGAAAACATATTTATTAAAAAAACCATTTACACACACAAAACAATAAGTCATTACTTTTTTTATAAAAAACTTTGTAAATGTAAAGAATTCTAGGTTCACCCAACACATTCTAAAGACATAACCACCTATATCAAACTCAAGTTTCACACACCCAAACAGGATCCAGCAACACTGAAAGAAATGAATAGAAAATAATATAGGTCCTATAAATGTTTATAAAAAATTATAAATGAATTCCATAAAAAAAATTCGGATAATGGGTTAGGTCACACATACTTCAAGTGATACACACCCGTTGCACTATAACTTATATAACATGGCCCTTAGATATAGATCCTATAACAGACCTTCAATATATCAAGGTGGACATCATCGTAAGATCAATGAATGTAAAAATATTATATAATGAAGTTTCCACAACCAATGTAATCTATGAAGTATAATGCTCTCTTTCCCAGAGAGATGCAATGTGACCACCATGAAGATCTAACGAAGAATGATGTGATCAAAAAGGAAATTGGATACCTAAAATCACATAGGAGAGAACCTAGGGGTTTAGGATGGAGGAAGAATCTAAACTAACATATTTTCCATGTGTTCCATGAATAAAAAATCTATTTATAATGATCAATTTTTGATGTTAATTCTATATTCATGATGTAAAATTCATGAAATCTATTTACTCCAAAAATGAATCACTTCAGCTTAAAAAATTGATCAAAATTTTCATACGAATTACTTAATTTATGACAAGAACATCCTTCATGTCAAGAAAATAATTCATGTATTCTACCAAATAATGTATTCACATCATTAACGAAATTTGTGATGTGACTCTATCTGGAAAATAGGATATATCCAAAACAAGCAGAAAAAACATAGAGATGTATGTCTCTCAACTTGGACCCCAATGGAAATCCTCTAAATCCTTCAACACGTCTATACCCAAACAAAATTTAAAAAAAAAATACATCCCCAAACATATGTCCATTTTGACTTGAAATATGTTCTTTATCCATAAAAACGCACTCAAACAAAAAGAGATACCAAAAAGTGATATAAGAAGCACCAGAATGAAGGTAACAATATGTTTTAATTTTACCGTTTATTTTATCACATATAATATTTTGTAAAACCATATCCAATAATAATTTTTTTATTTCTAAAACACTTTTTAAAAGTTATAACCCACTTCATCATACATAACATATTATGCAATATATCATGAATAACTGGCCAAAATACCTTATGAATTTACTGTATAACACTTTTAGTTGTACTCTCAAAGAATAATAATACATAATATTCATTAATTAAGTACTAATGTGTTTCCCCATAGTCATTTTTTGTATTTTAACAATTATTAATATTTAAATTCATAAATATATTAAAATAAAATCATATAGAAAATAATTGGTGCACCCCAACATGTAAAGCGATATAACTAGATGTTGATTATAAATATATATCTCTAAAATTTTCTCCACCATATATATCATATAAAAACATATTCATGATGATATGATCCATTATTCTAAAATATAATGTTACCACATTAAAATAATTTTTTCAATCCATTATTACTACTCATACATTATAAATTCTATAATCATAAATTGGTTCAATAGATGAGCACATAAAATTTCAATCTCTCGAATGGATGAGGATATAATATTCCACTAATAGATTAGATAATCATATTAATTGTATTGTAACTGTATATTTTTATACACACTATCATTTTATCCTAATCTTGGCCATGGATTTAATAATCATCATATAGTAGGAAAAATACCAGCTTTGTTAAACTCAACCAATGACATGATCAACAACATATATAACTAACCCTGTTTCCTCAACCTTTTTCATCATGTATGTTTGGTATAATACTATGAAGTTTCTCAAGATTTTTATATTTTCTAAAAATAGGTATATGGATTCCAATATGAATCACACACCCACAGTATACATATAATTTTATTCTGACACTATACATGGTATAATTCACGATCAATCCATCACACAAACCCCATTCATTATCACATGAGAAATTTTTTTTACCTCAATATGAAATCCTATCCATATAACATTTAAATTTAATTATAAAGTATAATATTTTTTGATGAACACTGATAGGTATAAATAAAATTGATAATTTAAGATATTAATTATCAATTTTCATTGTGAAATATATGCATCAAATGCAATGTATTTATGAAGTGGAGAGTAAATTTCTATAAAATGGTTTATTTTATATTCTTAAAATAATTTTATAAAATTATCACAACTATTCATAAATTCGAATAAAAAACATCATATATGATATACCATTAGAGACGCCTAATGATGTTAACATTTTTTGGGTTTTATGAAACTCATTACATCTCTATGTAATTAAAAACACATCCCTGTGTAACAAATTTATATAACCTCCCACAAAAATTTTTAATGGGTTACATATATAAATAAATCATGTTCAGATAATGGTGATATTAAAATAATATTCTTAGTGTTATATTCTACAAACATTTATAAAAAATTATTAACGTTATAACATTGAATATTGTGATTTAAATATATTATATGGTCTATATAGAACTATTTATATGTTTTCATCATCATTATAAAATAATAAAATTTAAAATATTAATTTTTGGTCAGTTTGAATAAAATGTAAATTTTTACATTAATTTCTATTCAAATGTATCCTAAACCTCTTTAGGATTTCAAGTGACAATCACTTAGAACGTAATTGGTTAAACAATTTTTTTTTTTTTTAATTTTTTTAATCCAATAATAGTCAAACTTTCCACTTATAAAATAAATTTTGTCAAAAAATATGATTATAATTAATATAAAAACATTGAGTTTAGATAGTAATACTAATTTTCTTTTAGAGGGTAGTGTGATAAAATAAATTTGAGTATTGTATATGTTTTCAAAAAGAGATGATGAGACTAAGAAGCTAGTAAATTAAATATATGATGAGTAAGAATAATCAACCCAGTATATGTGGAAAATAAATCAAAGGAGGGTAAATAAAGCAACCCATACTTTTGATATATAAATATTACATCTTATTAGAGGAATATTCAATACATAAAAATACGATCCATTTTACAATCACATTTGTCTTGTGCATTTCAAATTATAGATACCTAAATATCTTATTAAAAATAATTATAAATTTTCTTCCACATAATTCATCACAACTATAACCCTTATTATATGTATAATACATAAAATATTTTTTATATCATGGGGATAGAAGTCATAGGAAATGGTTAACATAGATGTTTAGTAAGGGTAAACAAGGGAGATATTAATAAACATGTAAGCATACTGTAGAAATAATAATATGAGAAAATGATCATAGCATTGGAAAACAAAATCAAATATTTCATATATCATAAACATGAATCATGACATAATGAATGTAGATTATAAGACATAAATAATAAAGGAATTTATCAATGTGTTCCATGAGAGCATAACATTGGTATAAGACATTATATTTTGGAATACAAGTAACAACTAAATTTCTTTTTATTATTATTCACGAATCACTACCATGAACATCATAGTGAATTGGGTTCACTCCCCAAACCATCATATCCTTAGTTAATATTTACTCCCAATACTATCATAGTGGAAAGTGTCCATTTATGAACTGTGTTAACTCCCCATTACATTTCTTATTATCTCATGAGATATCTGTCATTACCCAATACATTGGAGGGATACATAATCTATATCCAACCCATAAAATAATTAAAATCTCATATTTTTTAGAAATATGATAATAAAACATTCAACATTGCATAAAAATGGAAATTAAAGAGGTTCCATAAACTCTTCATCATTTCTTCGTAGCACATACCATGTAAAAGAAATGTGTTTCATAAATATTTTTTCACTTCATATTTATTAAAGTAAAACATCCATATGAATTATAATTTTGTTATCCTTTCATCATATAACCAAAGGAGAATATATAACCTGAAAATATATAATCATAAATGAAAATTAGTTTAAATATCACTCGACAATTTAGTGGGGAAAATACCATATTTGAAATAATTATTTAAAATATATAAGTTTCTAAAAAATTAAGTAAAAAAATTATTTAAAAATAACATTTGAAAAATTTATATTATTATTAAAATCATTGAGTGATCATGATTGTTGGAAATTCCATTCATATCATGTATGTTTGGACAAATATTTCATTCATGTTTTTGTTATAAAGTAAAAACATCCTCATTTGTAAAATGTCTAGAAGTTTCCTTTGAAACATTTTTATAAATTTTAAAACATGGGTAAAAATGACATTAAAAATCAATAGGATAATAGTAAAACATTATTGAAATCTATTTAATAAAAATACATGAATATATGAAAAATATTCTCAACCAAATAGGAATACAATATCAATTTTTTTTAAAAATGTTTTTTGATCTCTTGAATAATTAGAGAGGTTAAAATTAATAGATAAAATTTAATCTCCATAAATAAATAGAGGAGAAATTTTTTTATCAAATTTTTAGTGGTATTTCATAAAATTTCATCATTAGAAACATAATCAAAACAAATTTAGATAAACTATGAGATTATAACATAATATGTTACATCAATTTAAACTTGTTTTGAAAGAACTATAACCTATTATATGATAAATTTTTAATTATTATAATTACATAAAAGAATATTTTTTATACATATATTATTATATTAAATAATCTTATAATATTTCAAAACCATTTATTAATAGTTCATTGTAATGTTTTATTTTCGGGTGTTAATTATTTAAATATTTATGAGAATATTTTTCGGTAGTTCCACCCATTTTAAAATGATAATGGTTCCACAAAATCCAAAATGTAAATAATGATATAAATATATTATATATATATATATATTCTTTATATAAATATATATTCATACATAAAATATAGAGATAGAAAAATGAAGTGCAATATTCGGGGAGACGGTATGCCATACAAACACATGAATATTGATTTATTTTTATGATAGATGGAACAATAGAAATTTAAATTATAATTATCCTTTATAGGATAATTTTTCTATAAAATATATCATATATATTCCTTGAATATTTCATTATAACCAACGACGTGATATCAAAATTAAAATGAGTCACTTCACATTGGTGAGGTGGTATCCCACTCGTATGCACAAGTAATGTTATCATTTTCTAATGGATGGGAAAATTCAACCATCAAAATAATCATTTTGTATATTGAAGATAGTTAATTATTTATTTAATAATTGAGAAAATTTAATTATATGAGGTAGAAGAATAAATAATCTTGAAAGCACTGTTTAAGGAGTTACACATCTTCTTTGAGAAACCACTTTTGAATCAGACCTTAAGCATTGAAGGGATGATATTTGGAAGGAAAATAATAACTTTGATGTGGTTAATGAATGTATTAATGTATTAACTTAGGGTTTGGATGATTTAAAATGATCTATATTAATTTGGTATAAACAAAATAGAGGTGTCTTTTTATAAGTAAAGGGAGGGCCGCTCTAGGAATTACTTAAAGTACCAAAATAATATAAATTAATTCTCATGAATTTTTTTTAAAAAAATAACAGTTTACATATTAGATGATTATTAGACTTAATAAAATCATACATATATAAATTTTACATCATTAGGTGATGTTTTCTTACCCGGTTCACAACGTTTTGACCCCTCATTAACCCTTTTAAAAAATACTTCAATATTAGTGTTTTCTAAAATTTAAGGGTTAATAATGTTAAAAAAAGGATAAATGACTAATAATTAATAAATTATTTATATTATAAATTATATCTAATTAAAATTTTGGAATATATAATTGTTAATAAGAATTAATTTGTTAATTAATAATTTGTTTTTCCTAATAAATTATTAACTTCATTTTTTGTAGCTATTGGTGTAATATGACATTGGAATAAATTTGACACTGGAATATTAATAATATAAACATTTAAAAATTCCCGAATATGTCATATTTTTCTAAAAACTCATGGATCCTAACGAATCATCCATATTTTATTACGTATAATATTATTAAAATATTGTTTTTTATAAATTGAATAAATAACGTGTCAGCATTGCGTATGAATTTAAGGTAATTATTTGATCATAAAAAATTAAAATGAAATTAACCTTATAAAATATAATTCAAACTTAATATTAATATTTACAATATAACATATCCTATTTTTATCATTATGTAATAATATTAGAGATATTAAAGTCTATAGAGAGACATTTTGTATTTATTCTTTTCTAAAATTAATAAAAAAAGCCATAATCAAAGAAAGATGGATCAAAGTGGCCATATATTTGACTATTTGATGGAAATGGACAAAATAATAACATAAAATAGGATAAAAGTATGTGTTATAGAAATTTTAAATCCTTATCCAAAGGTTTAAACTATGTTATAATAGTTTTACTTTTATCGAGGATAAAAATATTCACCATGTTTACTATTCATAATGAACTAAAATAAAAATTACATATTTAAATAATTTGATATTAGAGATTAAAAATATAAATTTTATTTTTAAAAATTCATTTCAAATACTTGGAAGAACCAAACATAAAATTAAATATATAATTCATGATTAAAAGAGTTTTTCTAAAAATAATATTTTCTAATGTAAAAATTTTTTTATACCAAAATACAACATAAAATTAATTCTATAAAATGTACTTATATTATTAAAAATAATTTAAAACTAATTTACTTAAATCCATTTAAAATAATTATATCTTTATAAATTATTTAAACAATATTTCCATAAAAATCATTATTTTTCAGTATTCATTGAAGAAAAATATTTTCACTAAATTATAAAAAGATTATAATAAGATAAATTTTCATTAACTGTTTAAAAAAGATATTCCTTTACTAAAATCAATTCTATAATAGTTATAAAAAATAATTATATTATATTCACACAAAAATAAACCAAACCCATTTTTAAAGAAAAACATATAATGAAATTACTAAAAAAATATATTTTATTCATCTAAAACCCTTAAAAATATATTTAAATTTATAAATGTGTTTATTATTATAGAATTTACCTATTTAATTCCAATGTCTAAACCCTAGTTCCAATATAATTAGATACCCAAGTTGGTTCACCACATGACCTCAGGCACATCTCCACACCTACTAGTGGATGCTACATAGCAGCACAAGTCTATTGTGGAACTTTGGGGAGACTATAACTTCGTATCTGTAAAAAACTATAGAAACAATATCAATAGAATCATGTAAATTATTTTAAACATATCATATATTCATACAATGATGACCTAAAATACCAAATATATGAAAAACTGTGGACACTCTCTACAGTTCAACCCAGTCATGAATTCCTATGATATAATACTTCATCCTATAAAAAAAAATATGATGTTATCCTATGTATATTCCATAGAACAAGTATCATCTTTTCAGGTCGACTACTACGGTTGGTTGAGTAGGGCACGCGTAGAACTTTGTAGGACACCACAATCTGTATTTAAATAAATAAGTAGTTTTTTACTAAAGTTAATAGAGAAAATTAATTTTCAATAACTAATCGTCACAAAAAATGATGAATGTTTAACATTTTAGGAAATATTAAATAACAATTTTGTAATTTATGTACTATGAATAAAACCAACACACCTACCCACCATGAACATGCCGAGAACCTAAGACATATATTAAAGTGATTACCTTATTTTTATTTCAAAGGGGAATTCCATATTATATTCAATTTTACTATGTATCATGGAGAATTAATCTTAGTAACTAAAACATGTCCATACTTGGGAGTATTGAGCCTCAATTGGGCATATTATGCCATGATATATTTAGGATCCTAGAGTGTCAGTCCAATTTTCTATACTCAGATAAACATCAGTGGGTACATGAGAATTAGACTCCCATGACCCAAAAAAACTGTAGCCACAGTCCAATACTCTAGTCCAACAAAACATCACTAAGGCCTATAACATCTATATAGCCCAACATATTGAAGTATAGCCTAATTTCAATACCCCATTCATACATATTATCACATGGAAATGTTTCTTTAACCATTTCACATGTACCATATTGTAATTTCATTTAAAAAAATCCAAATAGATCTTTAGGACTAAAACATTGCATACATAAAACCCAACCCATTCCATTTAGAATTTAATGTCAAAGTTATATGCCCTTTTTTAAGTCATCAATAATTCTCTTTCAAAACAAGGTTCTTCTCTTTGAAAAACTAAACCATTACCCAAATAATTATTTTCAATTTCTTTCATTTTAGAATAGCCAATAAATAATTTCCACATAAGGAGAACAACACCATCTTTTCAAATAATCACTTTAAATATATTGATGAATATACTGTAAAGAAAATTTTGAGGTTAAAAACTCATTTAAAAACATTAACCACTTTAAAGGAATCATTTTACAACATTTAAATATATAACTGGTTGAAAATCTAACACACATCAGTTAAACCATTTCCAAAAGCCTCCTAGAAAATTTACATATGCTACCATATGAATGTTTCAAAAACACTCATAATCACGGATATTATTTAATATTAAAACCCTACTAGTATGGTCACATAATTTTCGTGACTCAACATTTAAAAATTCATTTCACTGCCTTTCAAGGGATTGACATACCACCTGGGTGGCCCTATGTCCTTTCTTGAATAATCAACAGAACCAAACAGTTCCTTATAGGGTCTCACTCCTCAATAAATGTACCATATTTCTCTCTCAAGTCAAAGGTATGAATGTTCAACAAGGCAAAAAATTGGTACAACTACATACAAATATAAAATTTACTTAATATGGAAAAAAGTGATAATACCTCCTCCCATATTATCATTGAAAACCTCTCAGCCATCCTTTACCATTAATATGAGCTTAAATTACATAAAATTTTTATGTAAGACATCATATAAATATTTTTATATTTTTTGAAAGAGAATAAATAAAAAACAAATTATCTTATAGAGAATATAAGGAAACATAGTCGAAGACACACCCATATCATTTATTCACACCGACCAAAAATCCAAAATTCCTAATAATTAGGGGAGAAACACCCACTGAGGATGAGGAAGTTGTTGGTTCATCACCCTAACTATAAGGGGTTGAATCAGATAAAAAAATATTGTGAAAAATATTCAATCATGTGATGTAAAAATTGGAGGTCCCCCATTATTAATAGGCACACAGTTTGGCAGCACGGTTGGCCAAATTGTGGATCCACAATCTGTGTCCATTTTTCCAAGTGGGAACAAGGCCAAACTGTTTGGTTGACCATTCACACAGTTTGAAAATCCATGTGTTGGCCTTGTTCTCACCATGATCCAATGGCATATCAGGTTGAATGATATACTAGGACACCCCACACAATTTTCCCAACTCTTCGCTTCTAATTCATCTAGATACATAGTTATGATTCATGGATACAACTAACCATACTCCAACCATTCCCACATCATAGATTTCCATATTCGTTTATATATTGTGTCCCAAACCCCTAGGACACCCTTGAGACCTCTCAAACCCCATGAAAACATTCCACAGTCCAAAACTTCAATCCGAGATATACCTTATCTTAGGGTCGGGGTCTTAAAACTTCCCCACCTTAAAACAACTCATCCTCGAGAGGTGCCTTCCAGCCTCACTAGACCCCCTGAGGAGAAAATGTGTTAGTCCACTAGGCCCACATACTATAATATCTTACTCATGTTTCCCATTAACCATGACCATGAAATAACAACATTCTTATCCAAGCATAGTCTTACCTTATAAAATATCTACTTCAATTCACCAAATAATCCAAATGCTACACTAAGGATAGATTGGACCCAAGCCCGTAATTACCAATACAATAATATAAGATAAATGTACAAAAAAAATACAAATGAATCTACCACAAAAAGATGGAGTAAAAACAATCACCACATGACCCCACAAGATCCAACCAGTACTCCTCTGGTCTAATTCCCCCCACAACCCTAAACAACCAGGCATACTATGTTACCAACCTATCCGACCTTCCAAACTTGATGATGACCCAAAAAAACATCACTCAAAGGAGAATATCATGTTTCCAACCACATTCCCTTACCTAACTTGGGGCACAAAACAAGTCCCCAAGACCTCATTTCATAGGCAAATACCCCAAACACAACCCATGCACAACCTTTATCTGGTGGAATTCTACTAGTGAAAACCTTATGAAATTCTTGTTGGAATATCCTAACGACCATAATGAAGCATAACAAAGCCCATAGAACCCCTAAAACTTACTACAACCTCAACCTAAAACCTTCTACAGTGGTGATCCAGACAATATTCTCTATCTCACAACCATTTACTCCCAGTGTTTGGAAACTCCTCCATAGAAAAATACCACAACAAATAAAACATCCACAACATACTCAACGTGTTTCCCATCTCACCATACATTATAATATATAAGGAAATCATCAATCATTCCTATCTAGAATTTCCATCAAAATTACCATGAATGGATGTATATTCTATATCTATACTTTAACAGAAGGATTCATGATTTTTACCTAAAACCTATTTCCAATCCTCAAACACACTTATAATTTCTAGAATCAACAAAAGGTGGATTATATCCCTTAACATATATTCCCTTTAACATAACAATTTAGATAATCCCCTAATGAATCGTCTTAAAATACCAACTTTCATTTTCGGCACATTACAACATCCCCTATCTGTGACACATTCTTAATTAAGTCATACCAACACCATCAGAATTCACCTACCAAAGTACATACGAAACTCTTGATGAGTTTATAGAAGAAAACCTATATTTCCCAAAACCCACATCATGCCTCACAACACCCATAAAAATTATTTACATAACCACCATTGAATACATTTAGCATCTCCCCAACCACATTGAAAAATCATGGATCACACATCCACCACCTCTAAGGACCACATGGACTTCATTGAGGATTGTGAACATGTGCCGCATAGGTTTCTCACTAAAATCCTGATTCCTCCACAACTAAACCACATTCGAATCAACACATATATGGATGAAAAAACACTCCCTGCCCTAAGAGTGTCATTTTCACCACCTTCTTCAAGCAACTACCACCACCAATGTCCACAATATGATAACACCCAACCTATGAAGCGGATTTGGTTGCCCAACACTCACCCGAGAGACTAAAAAAAATCAAAACCTCAACTTCACTTAGATTCTATGAAGGATACATGTGGCATTTACCAACAACGAATCTATTAAAAAGACTATGCAATTATGCTTGTTTTAGTACACACCCACCATGTGGCTTTACTCACACTACTGCATGGACATAACCTCCAAACTTTTATCTATCTAACCAAATAAAAAATCTTAATGTAGCCCGATATATCACTGGTGCTCTCACAATGTACCCAGGATAGTGTTATGATTTTTTTAATGATCATATCCTATCTATAAGCACTCAAAGATGAAATTGATGAGTACCACCAGACTTGATTCATCACTATAGTCACCTTCCACCACATGGACACATTAACAGGAGAAATTTAATGGATTTAATGTTTGTAACATTTTATTAGCACCTAAAACCCATACAATCAAATGGGTTTGGTAAAAAAATCATCACCCCTTCACGACTCTCAAAAAAGAGACCATGAATCAACATTACATTTAGAACCTCCCACATCACCCCACTTGATCACTTGCAAGCTATCCTAGGGTATTCAAAGAGGAAACACAATAACCACTATACTGGTCAAAAATCAAACTATCTCACGCATATCCAATGCTTCCCACTGTGATCAAAAATGAAAATGAATGTTCTTGTCTCAATCCACATGAGAACCCATCCCAAATAGAATCATGCCTACTACCATGTGACAACATGAATACCTCATGTGAACCCTTGTGGCCATGAACTCTCCTATGACTACTCGATGAAACTAACACTAGTTTCCTCAAAACACACATCAATAAGCCCAAGTTAACATTGGTAAAACCTTCCATGCCCCTGTTAAATCATACCCTTTTGGACTGGAGGTGCACTCAACGTCTCCATCCAACAAGTCGACATTCAAACAAAATATGTCCAAGTATCTGACCATCCATACTTTTATATACAATTCATAACTCATAAGGGTATATCCTTTTAGGAATCCCTATATTTACATATGATATAAAAATTTATTCCCAAAACCACCACCATTAAAAACACAATTCCATGTTTCTAACAAATCGTTCCCTTCAAAACAACACTGAAAAAGCTATAATAACTCATGTGATTCTCATAGAATGAATCCAATGCACACCCATTCTTTTTACCAAAACTATATATCACCGATCAGGCATTGATTCCACCTTTGAAGCACCCACTTATGATTCACATACCAATTATAGTAAAACAACATACCAAAATCACTCGCATTTACCCTTGATTACTCAAGACAATGATACATGCCCACCATCGGAATCATATTCCTAACACCACTGGCACTCCCATAATTCCCACCCGGCCACTCCTCAACTAAAATAAAGCTTTCATTCTACATAATTAAAGACCAAAACATCCACCTTTGCCTTATGTACATAATATTACTCAAAACATTGTTGATCCCCTCTCAGATATCACCCTGGAATATCAAAAGACATGAAATCCTATACTATAATCACGTCTAGCAAAGGAAACTAGCTCTCCCTCTAATCCACACACATGAGACCTAAAAAAAGTTTTTTTGTGTAACATCCCAAGTAATTAATAATATTTATTTTTATCTATGCCTATTAGTGAATTAGACGGTGTTTTAGAGGCTTAAAAATAATAATAAATCCAATCTGAAGCATGGAATTCACAAATATTTTTAAAAAGATTGTTTTACTGCCTTTTGATGGAAAACCATTTTTAAATCTATCTTATTACAATTTTATAAGCTATTTTTATCAAAATAAACTTATTCTTTATGATTGGGACATCAAAATTTACAATGTGTGAATTTTTGGTATTTTTCTGACAATGTTCATTTTTTAGTGAATAGTGAAAAATATTGCATTTTACATCAAAACTGCTTTTTAATCTAATTTATTTATATGATTATATTATCTTTTGAATTGTTTTTAAAGTGAAATTAGAATATATTTTTACCATTTAATCCAATAGTGGTCATTGGAATTTATTTCACTTTGAAATTGGATTTAAACTAGTGCCAATCTTTTCATACTTATTGTTTCATAAAAACACGCTATTTGCTCTGACTGCGGGAATTAATTATTAAATTAATTAATGAAACTTATATGTTTTGAATTTTTTAAATTAGACATCGTTTTTGAATTCAGAATATCAAATATAGATTTGGGTGATGTTTTGGTATTTTTCTGGAAAACATCAATTTTTGATGAATAGTGAAACCACTAAGTGGTACTTATAAAAACTGATTTTCCATTTATATGAAATTTTACCACCTTTGTGTTTTGAATTTCAAAAATCCGACATACATGGTTTTCATTAAGAAGTAAAATGTGGTTCAATGGGATTAAAATAAATTTTTGGTGAATAGTAACTTATTAAGTTTTTAATCGCGATTAGAGGTAATTAGTGTAGTTTAAGGTAAAAATAATGTTTTAATAATATGATATGAGCTTGACACATGTCCTAAGCTCATTGTATGTATCATGTACGACCAATAAAATCCATGGGTCATCTTGGGGACCCCATGGAGCCACTTTGGTTGGGAAATGACATAAATAACTTTTTATTTAATGTTAAAGTAAAAAATGACACAAACATGAGTTATTTTACTAAAACAATTTTTAAATGGACTTATACAAGTCAGATTTTTGACTATAAATATTAATTGTAAAGCTAAAATGAATTCATACATCATAGTATATTTCTGATTATTTTTAGACATTAAAGAAATAAAATTATTTATGACATTATGATGATGCAGTGATTACCTCATTAATAAAGGATTTAAATAAAATGAAATGATAATGTAAACTCTATGATCTACATTGGTCCAAAACCTATTGGGTGGGTATATGTAGAACCCTTATCACCTTATCCACTAATTATATCAATGTGGGACCTTTTAATTCTGAAAATCATTTTCCAATAAAGTAACATTTCTTTACTTTCCAAGAGTGCCCCTCCTCTCCTCTTATAAAAGGCCCCCCACCTCTACCACCTTACCCACACTTCCAAAGCCTTTGGCTCGGCCAAACCCTGCCAAGTTTGTCGCTCAACTTCCCTCTATTACTCCTTGAAGCCTGAATTTGGGCAAAAGTCTTCCCAAGGAAGCCTTTGAGCACAAAACAAAGGGAGTTACCCGATTTTAGGGTAATGTCTTCACTTGAGTCATTTTGTTTTATTTTGCTTCTACAACCCCCTGAACTTTTTTTATTCAGTTCTTTTGTAACAAATCCAGTTTCTTCATTATACTAGGATGTTGTTATAAGGAGTATTAGAGCTACACTTACACACACCTACATCTAATGGTTAAAGAACATACTATTTCCGTGGATGGCGAATTTCTACCTCCCGAAACGATGATTGTTCAACATTCTTTTAACACCTTCAAAGGTGGCCATTAAGATGTCACTATATTTATATATGATATATAATATTTTTATGTTTTCCTTAAGCTTATTTATTTTTCATTTTGGGAATACCTTTATTGTTTCCATTATGGGTAAATGCGATATCTTCATTTACGGAAGTGCAGACTACCGCCCCCTCAAAGTGATTTGATTCGTTAATACCATATGTGGGATGTATAAAGGATGGAGTTATGATATTATATATGATATTACACTGGAGTTATTATATACCTTTATATCCTTATGATTCCATTCTATATAATATGAAATAGAAATGAATGTAGCGTTCATGCGTACGTACGGATTACCGTCTCCATGAACGGTGCATTTCATTTCTTACCTCTAAATGATTATGTAATATTATAAATTCAGGTATATACTGGATATATATGATATATATGATATATACATCATGATTATAATTGTTGTTAAAATGTATACATGAACAACTTGTAAATATAAAGAGCATATTTTGACTCAAGTACTAATGATCATTAAAACGACCGTTATTAACTAAAATAATTACTTAGTGTTCCGGACAAGGTAATAAGTGATATAAAAGGAATAATGAACTTGAAGAAGGTTCTTAAACATGTAAAAATTAACTCAAGTTTATTATTCATGAGATTAAATAATGACTGAGTCAAGTCGGACCCAAGGTATGGGACTTCGTCTCAATCTCCTTTCATTGAGGCATATTTTATTTTATAAACAACTTTCTTTTATACGGTGTATAAACCCCTTTGACTTTTATGTTTATCCAAAATGAATATTTTTTATACGAAGAGTTTTACAAAATGACAAAAGGGAATGTTTTTGTCGTACGTATGTGGTGACAACGACTTATCCGCCGCCATGACCATTATTTGGGTTTCGGCTTCCTCTACAAGACATACCTTCTTTTTAAAAGAAAATTGAATACCATGTTTCACTTTTCTTTTATTTTGGTATTGAAAATGGTTTTCATAATGTTTTTATATCAATGTGTTGTATTGATATCTTGTGATTGAAAGGTTGAAATGTTATGTTTCCTTTATGCATTTTTTATGTGATACGATTATGTTGTGGTTCTTGGGCATTATTATGAAGACTGGTGGTTCCGTGATAAAATAAGGGCAGGTGAGCCCGATATAGCTCTCCAATGGATTGGGTAACGCAAAGGAGTGAAATGTTAAGGTTTCTCCGAAGAGATTTAGGGAATATACTGTGGTGGGTATTCCAAACGTAACCAAGAGGGTTACTCCCTATGTAAGAATGTTATTAATGCCTCAAGTTACCTTTATGTCTTATGATTTCTATGATTTATTCATGATTTAATGAGGTATGATAATGTGCTTATGTTTTATGGGTAATGTATGATTTCATTCTTGTGTATATATGAACTCATGTTTCCTTTCTATATTTTAATATCCCATACTGAGCTTTTTATGCTCATCCCACGTTTTTTTGAAATGTTTTTCACAGGTCAAGGGAAAGGTACATGATATAATGATAGTGTCAAGGAAGTGTCAAGAATGAATCCATGTTTTATTTTAAATATGTTTCCATTGATGGGAAAAATAAGTACTATCTTTATATAACCACTTTGATTATATGTGGAATGTAGTGCATGTTTTATGTTCTAATTCTATAAAACTAAAATCCTGAAAAGATCCTCAATGTGTAATCTTGTAATAACTCAATATTAAGTAAGGTTTATGGCTGGGGCCTTATATTTTGTCATCGGTGACACTGTTTCCCCCATTCTAAAACACACTGTTCCTAGAACATCAGATGACTATTTACTCTCTGCGCTGCAACAAATATACATGCACACATACATCAGATCTATAATCCAATCCCCATCTCTAGTGTCTAAAAAACAACTCACAGTGTCTCCACTCAAAAGGTCCACCATGTCATAATTATAATAAATAATCTCAAAACCTCATAGAATCCCACTATTAAAGGTAAAATAAGCACATCCCTTTAATCACACCGTAAAACCCAACAAGTATCATGAAATATAACCAATGTATCAACTATATAACACTCACTGTCCACAATGACAATAAAAAGGCACAAGAAACAACATAAAGGAAACACATTGCCAAAATATCATGGTTCCATTATTTCCTGTTTCATTATTCTATTAAAATATATAATTTAAATCCGAAGGATTCACATTTCAAAATATTACTTTTTTAAAATCGAAGGATTTACACTTTTAAAAAAATATTCATTATCCAATCATTTGAAAAATAATTTCTTTTCTAAAATTCATATTTCAAAAGATTTTCATTAAAAAAATTCAAATAATGAACAAAATGAAACAACCAAAAATAGAAAATCAAACAAATATCATTTAATTCCCATGGAAAATTCAATAAAAGACCAAAATAGATGACATATCAATCCTATGTGCCTAGCATGATGAATGAACCCACAAAAACACTCTCATTCTATACCATTCAACAATATAAAACCTAATAAACTAATAACATCATATCCAAGTGTGCCAGTCGAGTTGATAATATCAATCATTCATAAAATTACATAATGGAATATCAGTTCCCACCCTAAAAACATTAGTTTTTCCTTGTACATTGAGCTACATACACCCATGAATGAGATCATTATCAAGACAAAAAAATATCCTAATATCAACAATACCATGGACCTAATAATAATAAAAAAATACACAATAACTAATATTACTTTTTAATGATTGGACCGAAGTTCCATTATAATCAGTGCCACAATCCCATTCACCACATGACAACAAGTGCCCCTACCTATATCAAAGATTTTTATGACTAGTAGAACATGTGAATAGAGTTAAAATGGAACCACAATACCGACATTTTGATGTAAAAAATCTAATAATATAAAAAATACCAATCATATAAAATAGCACAATAGAACAACAAATGTAAAGAGGAAAAATTAAGCCATGTGGAGAAAATATTGACATGATATATATAAAAAACATATTAGGATGTTATAATAGAACGACCCAAAATAAAAACAATAAAAAAACCAAATACATGATCCTACGTGAATCCAAGTCCAAACAATAACTTTTTCCAACCCATAATCCAATGCCCTAACAAAACACAAGGTCTGTGTCTGAAACCTACAACAGATAAAAGTAGCATATTATCATGTAACCATGTGTCCTGGTGGCTCGATCTCATTGTGATTACTTCATAGTAGGTCTCCGCCAATGGTTTCTAAATAAATAACTATACTTTACAGCATTGTATGTTGATAGACATGGAATAATAGAAAAATAGTGAAATGAAAGAATCATGTTTCACATTTAAAAAAATATTAAAATATCATTTAATCCTTTATGTTCCTACATGAAAACCAACTAACCTAACCTACCCTGACCATTTTGGGATCCTAATCCATTGCGTAAAGTGGTTACCAACATTTATTCACAAAGGGGGATTCCATATTCCGGTTAATTTAACAATGTACCTTGGAGCCTCAATCCATGTAACCAAAACATGTCCATACATTGGAAGCATAGAGCCTCAATTTGAAAACGAATACCATGCCATATTTAGGAGAATATAGCCTTTGTCCAAACTTCTAAACCCATGAAAATTATAGTGGGTGATAGAACATCAGTCTGGCCTAACCTAAATAAGTGTATCCTTAGTTTATTACTCTATCAATATAGTATATTGATGTGGCCTAAAAAATCAGTGAATCAAGACCCCTTGTTGTTGAGTCTCAGTCCAATACCATACTCAAACAACCTATAACACGAAAATTTTACTTTACCATTCCACATTTACCTAATTACCATCACAAATACCGAGGTCTCATCAAAACCTTAGAAACATACCATGGGGTGAATATAACTCTACCCTTTCCTTATGGAATTAAATGTAAAAACTAAATACCCTTTTTAAAGCACATGAGCCATAGCCCAGTTGGTAAGGACTCCATAAGTGCATCCGGGAGACCTAGGATCAAATCCAGGTGGAGACATTATTTCTAGTACTGTAGCAGTATTGTAGTAGTAATATAGCAGGAACTATGTATTACTATAGTAGGTACTCTAGTGGGAACTGTATTAGGTATTGTTCGACACTTTAGTAGTTGGGAATATGACCATGTTTGGGCCTTCGAGCCACCAATTTGGTCTCTGAGTCCTTTAAGGCCTTCGGGCCACCCAGGACCTCAGGTCAGTAAGGACTTCGGGCCACCTCTAGGCCTTCGAGCCACCATAAGTGCAGATGAAAACCAGATGACCTACAAAGAACAATCTCAATAAGGAGGATGAGGAAGGAGTATTCACCACATCAAATGCTAAACGAATTTCAACAATGAAAGGGTATGACACTTACCATCAGGAAAAGCCTGTGAATGCATGGAAATGCCTAGCCGAACATCCATGCGATGGTGAAGAGTTGATTGCATGATGAATATGTTGGGGAAGAGTAGTTCCAAGTAGTTAGTCTAGGTTTTCTATAATATTTTAATCCCATGGGAAAAATAATTCTTCTAAGGCTTATAGGTCCAATACTACTTATGCCTACGGGCCTTGTAAGGGTTCCACCTCACCCCTTGGAAGGTGAATTATCAAAAATATATAAAAAATGAAGGACTTTGGGCCATTGGATGGAAATACCATTTTTAAAATCATATTGAAGTCCCCATTTAACACACGACTATGCTATTTGATAAACTAAACCATTCCCCAAGGATTTCATTCATATTTACAACCATTCAAAATAACCATTATATCATTTTCAAAAAATAATAATGATGCGTTATTTTAAAATCATCAAGTGAAATCCTATAAGAAACACCTTTTTAAATTACATTGATTCCAAAACCACCTATTAAAATTTTACCCACTTTAAAGGACTAAATTTACTTTATTTAAATCCATAGTGATATCAAAATCCAACCTATATCATTATACCATCTTCAAAATCCTCCAAGTTAATTCACATATGAAATCATATGAATGTTTCAAACACCCCCTAAACATTCCCATTAGATAGGTTAAACCCCTAGAAAAATATTCTGTAATAATTTTCCTAACTAAACATATAATAATAAATTTCACCAATTTTCAAGAGTTGGTCATAACCCATGGGTAGATCTATGGTTGATATTGAATCATCAACAAACCCAAATGGGTCCATGAAGGGTCCCACACCAAAATTTAAGACATGATTACTCTCCCTATTAAAAGGAATGACAACACAATAAGAATTTTTTTTAAAAAACCACATACATTTATATATCTTATAGACTATGGGAATAAAACTTAGGAAAGGCATCATCTTTTTTTACTACATCCTATCTCCCAAACATACCCATTGATTTAACCTAAAATGGCCTCAAAATATAAATAATAGAATCCCTTTAAATCAAGGTTTTTAAGATTATGAAGGATGTGAAGAGACCAGCAATTACTATTCTATAATATCAATGCCAATGGACTGTATGACTAACTTGGGCCATTGATTCCCACCAAAAGACATTCTAAACTTTTAAGGATCGATGGAGAAACACCCATGGAAGAGGAGGAAGATTATAGTTCATCACTATAACTATTGAGGGTTGAATAAGGTGAAAATGATGGGGATAAATATTTAATCAAATTATGGAAAATTGGAATTCACTTATTTTTAAGTGATATGTGGTTTGGTTTTATGGTTGAAATTTCCATCAACCAACCATGTGTCCCCATCTATCTATGATGAAACCAATAAATACAATATGGATGGCCACCTAGATGGTTTGTAAAACCGTGTGGTGGTTGTGATATTGCCATTATAAAAGGGGATCTTAATGCACATAGACTTCTACCTCCACATGATTTTATCACAAATTAACCCCTTCTACAATCCACAATGTTATAGTTTATGGTTACTATTATCCATGGACCAACTATGCTCTTAACACAAATTAGGCTCTTCCAATCCATTTCATGTATCGAATGCATGATACACCTTCATTGGCTATCCAAATACTTGGAAACAATCCTAAAACATAAAATTAAAAATAGATTGTACTGTATCATAGAGTCATTGTAATACATTAATTTATAGGTTATAATGGCATACTATATTAAAGTTCATTTTTACACACTATTTCATGCATCACATGCTATCTAAGAAATTAAAATTATTCAGACTAAAATATTTCATGAAATATTTTCATGTTAGTTTTAATTTTCATGATTTTTTAGATTCATTATTATGGTGGAAAATGGTATTTAGATTCAACCATGAATTAGTAAGTTTTTTTCCTTGTGTTTTAATTATAAATAAATATTCATGAAGTTCATTAAAAACATGGCTTAATAAATTAATAAATTTATTTATTTATATTCATGGTGTTATATTTATTAATAATAAATAAATATCACTATATTTTAGAATATTTTTTTGGAATTTTCTATAATTTATATGGAATTAGAAATATTTTGAAATTCTCAAATGGTGTTTACATTTGATACCATTTGTTTGGAATTATTTCTAGAATATTTGAAAATATTATCATATGTTTCTAGAAGTTATTTGGGAGATTTTTAGATGAATTGAGATAATTGAAATATATTTGAGTCTATTTGAGAAACATAATGACAAGTTAAAATACATTATAATTTATTATTTTTAAGTATTTTTTAAATTAATTTGTATATAATGTTATCTCATTTTTTCATAAGGATACATATGATATTGTTGTTAATAAAAAATTATATTCTAAATTTCAATAGTTTATGATTAATTTTTTTTAATATTAAATAATATGAAATCATAATTTCATGGGGATATGGATGATGATGTTTTGAAGACCTGTAAATATAGAATATTAATTTCAATGGATTCTAGAAATAAAATGTAGTTGTTGTACACCTATGAAAGAAAGGATATGAATGAATAAAGGTTATGGAAGAATAATATATAAAATTAGGAGTCTATATATGAATAAATACAAATGGGTAACATTTTACATGGGATTAATGTCAAGAATATTAATATATTTATTAAAGTAAAAAAATATGATATATAGATTCAAGAGATTAATGAATTCCAAAAGTGGTGGAGCATAATATAAAAAATATAGTATAGAATTTCTATGTGAGATTAACTTGTTTCATAAGTTGATTTGTGTTAGATTCACATGATTAGATGAAATATTAATTACATATTGTATCAAAATATTTCAATGGTTTTGGAATATATATAATAATAACATGAAACCACTGAAAAATAGAGTCAATATTATTGAAGAATAATTTTTTTCGAATAAAGAGATATTATTATAAGGTGGTTTTAGAAGTAAAATGTAAAATAACGATACTAAATGCATTTTACATTTATTAAACATTATGATTATTTTTATTAACCATTTTTAAAGTGGAGTTTTTTATGATCTATGAAAAACGAGACACCATAAGTTTGTATAATTACATGTTTTAATCATGAAATAAGGCATAGAGAAAATGCTAAAAATATAATTGAATCCAAAGGATTGGAAGTCATGTTGAATTAATTATTGATGGAAGAATATAATTAGTAATAAATATGAAATATAAAGGATAATTTAATGAAATCATTTATAATTTCATTGCTGGAGGATCTCTTATACTTTATTTAACCAAAATATTTGAGGTGAATTAAAATAAATTGATCTAGAAAGATATCTTTTCTATAATAATGGGATAATAAATATGAACGTTTTAAAATAATCATAAATTAAAATGGGTATATTTTTCTAAAAAAGGTTGACTATTTTTTATTGATGATGTTATTATTTTAGAGATCATGGGATTTCTATAATATAAAGTATGAAAAATAACCCAAAAATTATTATTACATTATTATAAATATAATAAAGATTTGAAGTGGAAAAATATAAATAGAAATAGTGATCAACTATTCCAAAAATATATTTAATTTTGAAGAATGAAAAAGTATGGGAGATACTAACCTACTTAAATTGAAGATATAAAGTATTGAAGGATAATAATAATAAAAGGAAGATGTGAGTGAGTGATAGAACCTAATGTTATTACTCAAATATTGAATATATTATAAATCTATAATCATAAATAATTGAAATATATTGTTATTGAATATCTTCATAAGTCTAAAGGAAGAATGTTCTAGAAAGAGGCAATGTATGTTTTCATGTTTATTTATATACTTCAATGATTTAGAAAGTAAGAAAAATAGGCTGACATTAATTTTTCCACCATTAATAATAACTCGATTTTCAAATAACTAAATTTTAGTGATAATAATTATCCTTATAATGTTGTGGTGTCCTGATTCAAATAAAAGAACTTTTTTATTGAGGATAAGAAGATATCCATTATAAACTTGTAATAAGTGATATAAGAAATGGTCATGATACAATATAAGATTCTTGGGAAGCATGGAATCTTCCCCATATATATTCCCTTTATCATATTATTGAATCACCTATATATCAATCTATTGAAAAACATATAAAGGATATAGTCACTGATCTCATGGGTGAACCCTATAAAAATATCATGTTTCATTATACCTTTTCTTTCATTTATTCATATAGTGTTAATGTGAGTCATGATTAGTTTGAGATAAATTAATACAAATAGTTGAAGAAATTTTAATGAAAGAAAGGGAAATAATTTACTAAAATTGGTCCCACTCTAATTCTCCCCCTCTCAATGTTACTGTAGAAACCAACTCAACTTGTCAATTGGTATCAAAACTAAATGTTATATATCATATTGGATCTATTTATTTTTCTAAAATTTTATATCAATTAAATATGAATTTTATATTAGAATATGATTATGAGTTACTTATTAAAGTAAATAGAAATTTTTCTACCAAGGCATCAACAAAAACAATAAAATTAAAACTAATAAGTAGAGAACTATCTAATATAAAAGTAAGGATAAATTGGATTCACAATATGTTTAATCTAGTAAAAGTGGCAATTCATCAATAATATCAATTAAAAATTACTCTCTTGTGCAATCACATTCAGTATTTAAAGAGTATGTACCTAATAATTCATTTGTATATTTTTAATCTATTATAAATTATTATTTACTAAAGATCCCTTTAGATTTTATCACACACACACAAACCCATATATATATATATATATTAATTCATCATTGGTCTACTCATGTGAAAATAAAAACAGATGTTTAATGTAGATTATATAGAGAAATAATTGGTTGAGAAGTTGAAAAAGTGATACACTCTCATCAATGATGTGGATTCCAAGGAATATGTATTAAAGATATAAATATAAATTTTGTTCATTCATGAAAAAGGGTTTCCAATGTAATGTGATAAGAATGGTAAAATAAGTAAAATCATGGAGGATATGATCTATTCATTGAAAAAATGTCACAAATCTATTATTGGTGGTAAGAATATTGAACCAGAGATCAATGATAAGAAAATAAAAGAGATTTACAGTTATTTTAAAGAAGATAAAAATATATATGATGATAATATTATGAATATATATAATGAGTGATATGACACATTGAGACGATTTTTTGAGAAAAAATAAATCAATATGAATTGTGTTGATATTTAACTATAACTGAGAAATATTGATGTGACATAGTTTAAATCATCCCAAAATTTAAAAGTAGAGGTGATTTCATAGAGGTTCATAATAAGAAGATTGTATCAAATGGGTACCTGTAAAGTGGACATATGATTGTAAATCTTAATATTTAAATATTAAAAAAAACAGTAAAAACATAGTAATGTTTACACTTGAAACCCTTTCTAACTATTGGCATTTTCTGAAAGAGTACATGTTATAATATGAAATCTGGAAAACAATGTTTGGATATAAAATATTATTAACCTAAAATACCATAAAGGGTTCATTTTTTTTACAATTAGACTTTTCTCTAAAATATATATCAAAATAAGGTATTCCTAAATAAAAATAAAGCTTTCTAAGAAGGTCGTATTTCTACACAGTGGAGAAAATCAGGGTTTATTTTACATTATTAGTTCTACAGAAGATATGAATAAAAGTACATTGATTATTTCTATAAAAGAGATTATTAGATTACAAAAATGGGCTATGTTTATAAGTATAAATGCTGAGATAAATAGGAAATATATTGATTTAAGGAAATCACCTCTAAAGAAGATAAATTTGTCAATTAAAAAATAGTTTTGAGAGTCCTGAGAACTTTTAGAGGAAATATAAAAAAGAAGGTCATTGTGATGAATAATTATTGTTCTCATACACCAAGCATAATTTATATGTAGCTAATTTTAAAATAAAAAACATTATAAAAAATAATCAAAAAATTATTATTATTTTCTTGGAGTTTCGGAAAAAGAATTTTGTTGAAATAAGAACAAGAACAAATAATACCAGGATGCCACAACAAAAAAGTGGATATTCTTATATTATCTAGGAAAATTCCTCATTATCAACCATTATAATAAATATATGAACATAAATATTAAAAGAATAAATATAGAGCATAAAAATAATAAATCTATTTGATAAAAGTAGACATTTTGGGGAATAAATCTATAAAGATGACCTTGAGTGGTTTTCTAACGATTGAAACAAAAATAATCATTAAAATACATATATAAAATAATGTGTAATATATTAATAAATTTTTGGTGGTAGATTTGGTAGCCCAAATAGTGATGTATTATATGTTATTGAAATCATAACATATTGTTTGTTACTTGCATGATGATGTGAAAAATTCAACTACATATTTGAAAACGATAGTGAAAAGTAAGAACAACAAGTTTCCCAAGGGGTTTCATGGTTTGTAATATAAATAAAGTCAAAACATAATGTTTTTTCCTAAAATTATTGTTTACATGATATTAGTTTCTACTTTGAGAAGTAACCACTACATTGTTTATCTCTCTAAGAAAAAAAATTAAACACCTTATTCCTATTTTATTATTAGTGTAGAGAATTAAAATTTATTTTATTTTGATGGTGTAATATATGTTTTTGAAAGATATATTAGAAAATTATTTTTATAATCGAAAAATTTCACGGATAACATGAGGCAAACATAAAGCATTTATTGTGGCATTAAATAATTATTAGATTTCATTTTTTTAAAAAGATATCAATTATGAAGAGTTATTGGATATATTACCTTGGGTTAGAATTGAGATATGAGAAGATATAAAAATATATTATTTAATCTAAATATTTAATTGATAAAATTGTCTCGAAAGTTTCTCTGAAGAGTTCTGGTGGTTTCATTATGTTGTCATTAGTTTTTTGGAATTTATTTTGATGTTTGAGGGGAGAAATTTAATTTAGAAATGAAATGAAATTTGAACTATATTTCTAAATATATGTCCTAGAATATATGAAACATACTTATTCTTGATTTTATTTTTTGATTTTTTAGATTTGAGTGTATATGGTAATATAAAAATATACAAAAATAGACAATATGAAGAGAAATATTTGTTGGCATCACTAGTTTACCTATTTTATAGAAATAATTAATTTATAAATTATTATCTTTTATTTTATACAGTGATATAGATAATATTTACTTAGATCTTATATTCTTTTAGATAATTTACATGATAAATATTATTTTACACTTTTCTCTATTTAATAGGATTTTAGATTAAATATGTGTAGAAAGAGATTTTTTACTATTAATTGGGCTATGGGATGAGTATGACTAACCCTTATTTTTTGTACCATTGTATAGATTTTCAATTAGGGGGTTAAATATGAAATAAATCATATTTAATTTATCTTAAATAGAAATTGAAATGGTTAGTAAAACTAAATCAAAATGGGGTATTGGACTGGTTAATGAACTATGATTGTTTTTTTTCAACAACACAAGAAGTGATTTAGCTGTTAGAAAAGTTGATATACTATAACTAATAATAGAGAAACTAATATGTGGGGAAATTAAATTAATGAATACTGAATAAATATGTTGTTTTAGATCAGTTGATATGTAGGATAAGAAGAATGATATAATGAAATGAATTAGTGAGTATTAAGTATTATGTTTTTGAATGAATAAATACACTCAAATTGAATGAAATTTTTAGATTATGATTAAAATTGAGTGATGAATATAGGATGATAGTGGTAGTATAATTAGTGATAAAATAATGTGACATTATTTAGAATAATTAATGAAATACATTGATAATTTTTTTGGTTGGGTTATTACAACGAAATAATCCAATGAAGTTTTACATTCACTGAAACTAATTAATAATTATGTTTGAAATAATATGAAATATTTTCCACTATTTTATGATATTATTTGAAACTTTATATTATTGTTTGAGACGCCAAAAATATGTTGGAGATTATTTAATAATCATAGAGATTATTTTTTGGGAAATTCTAGAATTATATATTTATAAGAATTAGGGAATATTGATATATATATAAGGCTAGATCAAATTCTTCAAAGGATATGTAATAAAATTCAGTGGATATGAAATATATTTTAGCTAATTTGTATCTAATGTTATGAGTCACATTGAATTATAAATAAAATTTTATGGATGATATATTAGAAGAACTAAAATTATATAAGGGATAGTGATGTTGAATTTTGGAAGGACATTCTATATGGATGACAAATTAAAATGTCTTCAAAATATAAAGCCCAAAAATAGTTCATCAATACAATAGATGTTCCTAAAGAAATTGTGAAATGAAGCAATAAAATAGGAAATTAATGAGCTATATTTAATTGACATTAAATGTTATAAAAAGAGTGTAAGATTAAATTTAGGATGATTCATATTTAATGTGACAAAATTTGTATTATTTACATTCATTGGAGAGTAACACATTTCAAAAGATTCAATATGATAAATTAACATTATATGATATATAAACACTATGATGTTAAATTATATTGGAATTTTAGCTTTCAAATGATTACTTTCTCGTATAAATGATTAATTTTATCTTGTACTAAAATATTTTGGATTTTTTTAAATATATGATATAATAACCTGAAATCACATATGATTATAATAATATTTAACAAAGAATAATAACTCTTAAATTAAGATATATTTTATAATTCATGAATTAAAATAATAGTTAAACACGATAATGTTGATGTCATTATTTATTGATATAACATTATGATAATTTATAAGTACTCATAATTTTTTAATTAATTCTCTGAATAATGAAATATTTTCATATATTATAACACTATGTTGTGATTGAACATGCATGTGTATAGAAAAATATGGGAATTTCAAATAATATCGATGAAATTAAGGAATATTTGGTATGATATTTGAGGAATAATTGAATTAGTAATAATGATAAAATATCAAGGAAAATTATCTATAAATTCCAAAAGAATAGTTATAAATAATTTATCAATTTTTATTTAATTAAGATATTGTATGTGAATTATAATAAATATTTTTTTGGAATATTTATATGAAATAATTAGGTTATTTAAAATAGAACTATTTTTAAAATTAATAGAGATCTAAATTGGATATATTTTCTAAAAGAAGTATGATTAGTTCTAAAGGGAGATATCATGATTCGAGAAAATATGTTGTATCTATATTTCAAATTATAAAAAAAATAAAGTGATTATCATTCCATGTTTATATAGAGATGAAGGATAAGAATGGAAAATTAATATATATATTTAGCACTGTTATCCCTAAAATATCTTATACATTAAAGAAACAAATATAAGAGATATCGAATTGCTTTTCATGAAAGTCTAATTTTCTGTATGAGAAGAAAAAGAAAAAAAGAGGAAGAAGTGATAGAGATATATTAATGTTATTATAATAATGTATAACATTATATACATTGGGAGAGTTAAGGAATTATGAGATTTTATTAGTAAATATCATTAGAATAATCAATGAATGTTGAAGAGGAAGAATACAATGTATTTATAATGTTCTTATGAATACATAGATCATTAATAATGTGATAATAAGAGGTAAACATGCATATTTTTGTTATTAAACTTTTCATAGAAACAGAAGGAATTAGTTTGAGTATTAAGGTCCATCAATGTGACACTGTGATATCCTGATTCAATGAGAATATATTTTTGAGTTTTGGAAGAACATTATTGTAAACCAGTGGGAGAAAAAAAAACTAGTTAAGAGACTATTTAGTCATTTATTTAGAAATTCTTAGGATAAAGAATGATACCATACCCATTTGTAGGTATTTTTGTAACGCCCCGACCCCAGCTACCCAGAGTCGGTGCATTACTTCGTAACATTGGCATGATCACAAAAGATCAATTCTCGAAAGACCGATTAGTTTAGTAGCCTTGGAAACACTAGATACATTCGTAAACGCTACATTACATCATAAAGTGAAAAAATACAATAACAAAGTCTCCATAGTCCACACTCATATCCTCTTCTCACAATCCCTACAGGTCATTCATAAATTATTTCTTCACATCCTGTAAAATATTAAAACATTGAAAGGGGTGAGCTCAGATGCTCAGTAAGGATAACAATATTGCGGAAGCTTTCATAAATAAACATAAAAATTTAAGGCAATGTATAACTAAAACAAAACCCTTTTAAACTTGAACATCAACATAATATGGAAAAAGTAAAATGAGATAATTCTATTCAATTCTTCACATGGATATTCTACTGGTCGAATAATTACATGAAATATCAATAACCACTTTCATAATGAGGGAATGTATAATGCCGGACATTCTGAAACATTTTGTCAAGGCCTCGGCCAAGACGTCTAAAATGATTAAGGCCTCAGCCAAAACCATAAATAAAATTGGGAAAGGCCCTCGGCCAATTCCACGTCTAGTTGTCTCATGAGACCTACCGATGCATCGAGGAGCTATATAGGGCTCCACCCGTCACTTATTAAGTCCAATACATTCCGCATATGAATAGGTTTAAACATATCATAAACCATAACATAATCGTATCACATAAAACATGAATAAAGGAAACATAACATTTCCACATTTCAATCACAAGATATCAATAAAACACATTGATATAATAAAAACGCTTTCAAAACCATTTTCAATACCAAAATAAAAGAAAGTTAAAACTTTGTATTTATTTTTCATTAAAAAAATGATGGCTTGTAGAGGAAGCCGCAACTCAAATAATGGTCACGGCGGCGGAGAAGTCATTGTCCCTGCATAAGTAAAGAAATAAAAACATTCCCTTTTGTCGTTTAGCAAAACGCTTCGTATAAAAATACTCCATTTGAATAACCGTAAAAGTCAAAGGGGTTTATACACCGTATAAAAGAATGTTGTGTATAAAACCAAATATGCCTCAATGAAAGGGGATTGAGACGAAGTCATTAAAAAGATCATTTTTTATAACGTAGGTCTATTATGTGTATTCAGTATAATTACACAAAAATAATGTAAAAATACAAGATAGGACATAATAATATCATGACATAATTTGAAAGTAGGAGATTAACCCAAAGAATAGAAATTGGGATAAGAAGTTCCCTTACCTCGTGTCTGACTTGACTCAACCATTCTTTAACCTCCTGAATAATAAACTAGAGTTAATATATACCTTATTAAGAACCATTTTCAATTCATTATCCTTATTATATAACTTATTACAATGATATGAACATTATGTAATTATTTAAGTTAATAACGGTCGTTTTGTCGATCTTTGGTACTTGAGTCAACAATAAACTTCTTATAATTACAAGTTGTTTATGTGGTAGAATATCCATTATCTCCAGAATTATATTCATGATTTAGATGTCATATATATTTTATATATCCAGTATATACATTCATTTATAATATTACATAACATTTAGAGGTAAGAAATGAAATGCACCATTCATGGAGACGGTAAGCCGTACGTACGCATGAATGCTACCTTCATTTCAATTTCATATTTAATGGAACAAAATCATAATGATATAAATGTATAATATAATTCCAGTATAATATAGTGTATAATACCATTTACTCCATCCTTTATACATCCCACATATGGCATTAACGATTCAAATCACTTTGAGGGGGTTGTAGTCCGCACTTCCTAAAATGAAATTATCGTGTTTTACCCATAATGGAAATCATAAAGTATGACATAAATGAGAAATACAGAAGCATAATTAAAACATAAACATATTATATATCATATATAAAAATAGTGACATCTTATTGGCCACATTTGAAAGTGTTATATGAGTGTTGAACAATCATCGTTTCGTGAGGCAGAAATTCACCATCCACAGAAACCGTATGTTCATTAACCATTAGATGTAGGTGTGTGTAAGTGTAGCTCGAATCCTTCTTATAACAACATCCTAGTATATTTAGGATACTGTTGTTGTTACAAAATAAATGAATAAAAAGAGTTTAGGGGGTTGGAGAAGAAAAATAAAACAAAACAACATTAGAGAAGACATTACCTCAAAATCGGGTAACTCTTTTTGATTTGAGCCAAAGGCTTCCTTGGGAAGAGTTCATCCCAAAGTGAGGCTTCTAGGAGTAAGAGGGGGAAGTTGGGAGAGTATTTGGTCAGAGTTTGGCCGAGCCAAATGGCTTGAAAGTGTAAATGAGGTGGGAGAGGTGGCGGCCTTTTATAAGTGGCGAGGAGGGGCACTCTTGGAATGTAAAGAAAAGTAACTTTATTATAAAATTAGTTTCGAATTTTAGAGGTCCCACACTATTATAATTCGAGGATAAGATGATAAGGGTTAGAAATCTACTCATCCAATAGGTTTTTGACAAGTGTACGCTTTGGATTTTACATTATCTTTCCATTTTATTTAAATCGTTAAATAATGAGGTCATCGCTGCATCATCATGATGTCATAAATAATTTAATTTATTTAATGTCTAAAAATTATAAAAAAAATACTATGATGTAGGAAATCGTTTTAGATTTCTAATGAATATTTATAATCAAAACATGGACTTGTGTAACCCCACGTAAAAACTGTTTTAGTAAAACAACTCATGTTTGTGCCAATTTAATTTTAACATTAAATAAATATATATTAATGTCATTTTCCAACCAAAGTGGCTCCATGGGGTCCCAAAGTTGACCCATGGGTTGTCTTGGTCGGCCATGACTCATCCAATATAAGTAGGACAAGTTTCAAGCTCATCTCATATTATTAAAACATTATTTTTACCTTAAACTACAATAATTACCTCTAGTCGCGATTAAGAACTTAAAAGTTACTATTCACCAAAAATTATTTTAATCTCATTGAACCACATTTTACTTATTAATGACAACCATGTATGTTGGATTTTTGAAAATCAAATCACATAAGTGGTAATATTTCATTTAAACGAAAAACCAGTTATTTAACTACCACTTAGTGGTTTCACTATTCCTCAAAAATTGAAGTTTTTCAGAATAAGGCCAATATTTCACCCTAAGCTATAATTGATATTCCGAATTAAAAAATGATTTCTATTTTACAAAATTAGAAACATATAAGTTGCATTAATTAATTCCCGCTGTTACAACAAATAGGGTGTTTTTAAGAAACAATTTATATTAAAAGATTGGCAATTGATTATGTCCAATTTCAATGTTAAATTAATTCTAATGACCACCTTTTGATAAAATGGTAAAAATATATTCTAATTATACTTTAAAACCTCTAAATAGTATAAATTATCACTATAAAATATTTTGATTAAAAAAGTTGTTTTTAAGTAATTTTCACTATTCATAAAAAATTGGAAGTTCTCAGAAAATTACAAAAAATTCAACTTTGGATAATTTCGATATTAAAAATAAAAAAATAAAGTCCATTTTGAAATATAAAATTTCTATAATTTTAAGAAGTGGTTATTACTATTCATAACGGCTACTTTGATTAGTCGCGGTGTTTTAGAACTCGAAGTTGCATACAATGCAAGCTATTGCATTATTGAATGAGAAGCGTATCATGGAAGCTCGGGGTGTTACATTCTCCCCTCCTTCAATAAATTGCGTCCTCACAATTTGAAATTTTTCTTTGAAAATAAAAGGTTGAAAAGAGAAAATACATTTGAGGAAAACCCACATCGGAAATAAGGTTAATAAATATATAACATTAAAAGAAATCAAGATAAGTACAAAGGTCACCCGATATAGCCCCTTCTAGGATTCTATGAAAATATGGATATGGAGGAGAAACAAATCATCACGGTCTGATGGAGAGTTATAGAAAAAAGGATTAGGAGAACGTTTAACTACAATAAAATCACAAACTATTGATTGGTTAAACAGTCATTGAATCCCTAGTTGGAAAAGTTAACCGACAAATTTTTTTTTTAACTTAACCTTTATAATGTTGAGGAATTTATTTAGGAGATTTACTAAAAACGTAAGGGAATATACATACTTGTTATGTATACTTTCATTCGTTAATAAATTTTTACTACAAACCCAACTTTTACTCCAAATGGTAATGGAACTCAAAAATATTCTATTTATCCTAATTGTATAAGGTTACAAATGTTAACACATACCATTTAGATTAGTAAAATTATTTTGTAATAACCGGGGACTTCCTGTAGGCTAGTGGTAGGTGATAAAGGCCTACCGCACTATGGTTGTGGGTTCGATTCCTACAGCTTTGTGCGACGCGACGGGTTATGCCCCATCCTGTAGGTTGTCCTTTTCCTAAAACTATAGTATCATAATATTCCAAAAATAATCTTCATAAATTTTTTAACCTTAAACAATACTATCCAAAGATCTACTTAATCCACTCCAACCTTTATAGTTATCTAAAATACCTCTGTCCAGACTTTCTCTAAAAGGTCTCTTAATTCCAAAATCAATTTATCAGATTCCCCAAACAAAGTAAAGTTTCTCTTATTGTCACATACTAATCATATTAAAACCTTTCTGAAATCCACAAGTATTGCAGTATAATCCTTATATATATATCACATTATTCTAATAACCAGAATATAATCCATGAGTCCAAAAGCATCAATACATTAATTATTCCGCTTCAACTGTAGTAACAGCATAAGATTGTCCTTGATCCCTTGGCCTTTTCTGAGGTAAGTTTCCCTGACGCTTAGGACATTCATTTGCATAATGCCCCATTTCCCTACAATTGTAGCATTCAACATTGATAGCCTCTTTCTTTCCCTTGCAATCACGAGCCTCGTGACCCTTTTCTCCACATTTATAACAAACTCCCATTCCTTTTAGGCAAGTACCGGGGTGATTCTTCCCACAATTATCACATAATGGAAAATCCTTCTTTCCCTTTTTCCCTTTATCTGTCTCTTGTTCCACCGTTCTCTTCTTCTCTTGCTTTACTTTGTTATCATAAGACATAGAGAATTCCTTTTCTGTCTTGATAGCACGTGAGACAATATCTTCGTATGTTGAGAAAGATTGTGATACTAAAGCTCTACGGAGAAATGGTTTTAACCCATCAATGAAATGATCAATCTTACCTCTTGGGTTACGTATATAATCTGCAGCATACCTCGCTAACCTTGTAAAGTTGGCCTCATACTTTGCGACATTCTCATCCTCCTTTTGTCTCAAACTCAGAAATTGCCTTTCCATATCTTCTCTATGGTCACGAGGAAAGTATTTTTCTAAGAAAATATCATTGAACTCCCTCCATTCCATATTCGATAAGTCATCATCTTCCTTTGTATTTTTAATCAATGACCACCATTGATCGGCATCTCCAGTGAGGCAGTAAACTGCCATGATAACCTTCTCCCTTTCACTACTCCCCAAGGCGTGGAATATTTTCTCTAAGGAGTTTATCCATTGCTCAACTACTAATGGATTTGTACCCCCATTAAATGTTGGTGGTTGTTTCCTCATGAAGCAGTCTAATATTGATCCTCCACGTTGTGGATCAGGGTGCTCCATACGAGTAAGGTTATTATTCATAACCTGAGTGAGTTGTCCCAGTATGGTAGTAAGTTGATCAGCACCAGTAGTATCTCCAAATCCACAATAATTATCTTGAGCAGGAGGGCAATCCCTACACGGAGTGCGTGCATTGATACAGTTTTCTTTCCTTCTACTAGGTGACATTTCTAATCAATGGCATAAACTAGATTAGTTTATGAAATAAAATACATAATTCCATATTTGTAAAACACTTTACATAAATTGAACTATTTATGGATATAATCCATAATCATAAAAAGAAATGTTTTCTTTGAGGAAGTATATACTCATAACCCTTCATAGTGGTTTGTAAAGAAAATGAGAATTATCCTAAGCATATCCCCCGGGAGTGTCGTAACCAAGAGTGCAGCAAGGCCCGTTGTTGTGCACCAGTTTCTGTTCAAGTCTAGCTCAAAGCGGTGTTTTAGGGTTTTACCCCTAGGTACATCTGTGCCAGAGCCGCCTCTACCTGCTCGTATCCAGACGGGGATGTATTTCTCGGAAAACTCACAATATCTCTATAATACAAAAATTCTAGGATGTTCTTCTATACTAATCCTTAAAGTCTATCTTCGGGCTATGTGCTCTAATCAGAGTTTATCTAAATCTAGCTTCCACGGTTTGTACTAAACTTCCTCTGATACCAACTATAATGCCCCGACCGCAGCTACCCAGAGTCGGTGCATTACTTCGTAACATTTGCATGATCACAAAAGATCAATTCTCAAAAGACCGATTAGTTTAGTAGCCTTGGAAACACTAGATACATTCGTAAACGTTACATTACATCATAAAGTGAAAAACTACAATAACAAAGTCTCCATAGTCCACACACATATCCTCTTCTCATAATCCCTGCAGGTCATTCATAAAATATTTCTTCACATCCTGGAAAATATTAAAACATTGAAAGGGGTGAGCTCAGATGCTCAGTAAGGATAACAATATTGTAGAAGCATTCATAAATAAACATAAAAATTTAAGTCAATGTATGACTAAAACACAAGACTTTTAAACTTGAACATCAACATAATATTGCAAAAGTAAAATGAGATAATGCCATTCAATTCTTCACATGGATATTCTACTGGTCGAATAATCACATGAAATATCAATAACCACATTCATAATGAGGGAATGTATAATGCCTAACATTCTAAAACATTTTGTCAAGGCCTTGGCCAAGATGTCTAAAATGATTAAGGCCTTAGCCAGAACCATAAATCATATTGGGAAAGGGCCTCGACCAATTCCACGTCTAGTTGTCTCATGAGACCTACCGATGCATCGAGGAGCTATAGCGGGCTCCACCCGTCACTTATTAAGTCCAATACATTCCTCATATGAATAGGTTTAAACATATCATAAACCATAACATAATCGTATCACATAAAACATGCATAAAGGAAACATAACATTTCCACATTTCAATCACAAGATATCAATACAACACATTGATATAATAAAAACGTTTTCAAAACCATTTTCAATACCAAAATAAAAGAAAGTTAAAACTTTGTATTTATTTTTCATTAAAAAAATGATGGCTTGTAGAGGAAGCCGAAACTCAAATAATGGTCACGGAGGCGGAGAAGTCGTTGTCGCCACATAAGTACAGAAATAAAAACATTCCCTTTTTTCATTTAGAAAAACTCTTCGTATAAAAATATTCCTTTTGAATAACCGTAAAAGTCAAAGGGTTTTATACACCGTATAAAATAATGTTGTGTATAAAACCAAATATGCCTCAATGAAAGGGGATTGAGACGAAGTCCTTAAAAAGATCATTTTTTATAAAGTAGGTCTATTATGTGTATTCACTATAATTACACATAAATAATGTAAAAATACAATATAGTACATAATAATATCATGACATAATTTGAAAGTAGGAGATTAACCCAAAGAATAGAAATTGGGTTAAGAAGTTCCCTTACCTCGTGTCTGACTTGACTCAACCGTTCTTTAACCACCTGAATAATAAACTAGAGTTAATATATAACTTATTAAGAACCATTTTCAATTTAATTTTCCTTATTATATCACTTATTACAATGATATTAACATTATGTAATCATTTAAGTTAATAACGGTCGTTTTGTCGATCTTTGATACTTGAGTCAACAATAAACTTCTTATAATTACAAGTTTTTTATGTGGTAGAATATCCATTATCTCCAGAATTATATTCATGATTTATATGTCATATATATCTTATATATCCAGTATATACATTCATTTATAATATTACGTAACATTTAGAGGTAAGAAATGAAATGCACCGTTCATGGAGACGGTAAGCCGTACGTACGCATGAACGCTACTTTCATTTCAATTTCATATTTAATGGAAAGAAATCATAATGATATAAATGTATAATATAATTCCAGTATAATATAGTGTATAATACCATTTACTCCATCCTATATACATCCCACATATGGCATTAACGATTCAAATCACTTTGAGGGGGCGGTAGTCTGCACTTCCGAAAATGAAATTATCGCGTTTTACCCATAATGGAAATCATAAAGTATGCCATAAATGAGAAATACAGAAGAATAAGTAAAACATAAACATATTATATATCATATATAAAAATATTGACATCTTAGTGGCCACCTTTCAAGTTGTTATATGAGTGTTGAACAATCATCGTTTCGTGAGGCAGAAATTCGCCATCCACAGAAACCGTATGTTCTTTAACCATTAGATGTAGGTGTGTGTAAGTGTAGCTCGAATACTTCTTATAACAACATCCTAGTATATTGAGGATACTGGTGTTGTTACAAAAGAAATGAATAAAAATATTTTAGGGGTTTGGAGAAGAAAAAGAAAACAAAACAACATTAGAGAAGACATTACCTCAAAATCGGGTAACTCTTTTTGATTTGAGCCAAAGACTTCCTTGGGAAGAGTTCTACCCAAAGTGAGGCTTCTAGGAGTAATAGGGAGAAGTTGGGAGAGTATTTGGGCAGAGGATGGCCGAGCCAAATGGCTTGATAGTGTAAATGAGGTGGGAGAGGTGGGGGCCTTTTATAAGTGGAGAGGAGGGGCACTCTTGGAAAGTAAAGAAAAGTCACTTTATTATAAAATGAGTTTCGGATTTTAGAGGTCCCACACTTATATAATTCGAGGATAAAATGATAAGGGTTCTAAATCTACTCATCCAATATGTTTTTGACAAGTGTACGCTTTGGATTTTACATTATCTTTCCATTTTATTTAAATCATTAAATAATGAGGTCATCGCTGCATCATCATGATGTCATAAATAATTTAATTTATTTAATGTCTAAAAATTATAAAAAAATTACGATGATGTAGAAAATCTTTTTAGATTTCTAATGAATATTTATAATCAAAAATTTTACTTGTGTAACCCCACGTAAAAACTGTTTTAGTAAAACAACTCATGTTTGTGTCAATTTAATTTTAACATTAAATAAATATATATTATTGTCATTTTCCAACCAAATTGGCTCCATGGGGTCCCCAAGTTGACCCATGGGTTGTCTTGGTCGGACATGACTCATCCAATAGAAGTAGGAAAAGTTTCAAGCTCATCTCATATTATTAAAACATTATTTTTACCTTAAATTACATTAATTACCTCTAATCGCGATTAAGAACTTAAAAGTTACTATTCACCAAAAATTATTTTAATCTCATTGAACCACATTTTACTTATTAATGACAACCATGTATGTCGGATTTTTGAAAATAAAATCACAGAAGTGGTAATATTTCATTTAAACGAAAAATCAGTTATTTAACTACCACTTAGTGGTTTCACTATTCATCAAAAATTGAAGTTTTTGAGAACAAGGCCAAAATTTCACCCTAATCTATAATTGATATTCCGAATTCAAAAATGATGTATATTTTAAAAAATTCCAAACATATAAGTTGCATTAATTAATTTTATAATTAATTCCCCTTGCTACAACAAATAGCGTGTTTTTAAGAAACAATTTATATCAAAAGATTGGCAATTGTTTATGTCCAATTTCAATGTTAAATTGATTCTAATGACCACCTTTGGATAAAATAGTTAAAATATATTCTAATTATACTTTAAAACCACTAAATAGTATAATTTATCACTATAAATTATTTTGATTAAAAAAGTTGTTTTTAAGTAATTTTCACTATTCATAAAAAATTGAAAGTTCTCAGAAAATTACAAAAAATTCAACTTTGGATAATTTCGATATTATGAATACAAAAATGAAGTCCATTTTTAAATATAAAATTTCTATAATTTTAAGATGTGGTTATTACTATTCATAATGGTTACTTTGATTAGTCGCGGTGTTTTAGAACTCGAAGTTGCGTACAATGCAAGCTGTTGCATTATTGAATGAGAAGGGTATCGTGGAAGCTCAGGGTGTTACAATTTTTTCATATAGGTAAATAACCTATATATCAAGCCTGAACTAACCAAAAAATGGATGTATTCACCCACATTCTGATTGAACCACATAAAAATATCTTAATTCATTATCTATTTACTTTCGATCCCAAATACAGTGAGAATGTGGGTCATTATTCTTAAAAGATCCGTTAATCATAATGTGTAATGATTATCAATTAAATTATGTAAAAAACATTAAAATTAGTTTTATACTATTTCACCATCTTCTGAGTGTTACTACATGATCTTTTTGGGTGTCACAGTGGTAATATTTAACAAAACAACTATTAAAAACATTATATTATATGGCATTTCATATGATTATAGAAATATATTTAAAATAATACATTATTCATTGAAATGTTTTTTCACCCTAGGAAATTTATCCCCCATATTTTAACATATAATTGGGATAAAATTATTTTCATTCTATATAAGAATTTACAAATATATTATTTTCAATCCATGTTCTAAAATTTGATAAATAAAAAACCATTCATGTTATACAAAAAAAATTCATAATGTTTTTAATTTATAATAAATTTATCAGTTGTAGTTTATGGATGATTTATATTCCTTCTTAGAGTAAGGGATGATTTTGAATTGGTACTCAGATCAGAGTTCAAAGAGGTTGAAACTTTCTAGGATATATTCTCAGAAATTTATCAAGGCCTGAGAGGTGTATTAGCTTCATGAATGAACAATGTGGGTTCATGGTTACTCCCTATGTAGATTTTAGTTGTATATTGGTTGTCACATCATAATGGGTGAATGTAACACAATAAAAAGTATAATGCATGGATTTTTCATGCCATATCCAAGGGTTTATTGCTATACTGGGGGGGGGGGTCTTATGTTTTAATCAATAAAAAAAATTATGCATGAGTTTTTGATTTCATTGAGAGAAAGACAGGTAATTTCATAACCCATGTGTCACACCATGAGGTCCTATCACAAGGTTATTATAATTTGGAGTAAGGATCACTAATCTATAGAGATAGGGGAGGTTATTTTGTTAATTCATAGGAAACTACTATAAAATGTGTTTGGTTTCATATACTAGAGGTTTCATTTTATGATAGTACTTGGTGTGGGGTTAGGCCCTCAATAATTGGGGTAGTTTCACTATAGATGAGAATGGACATGCCTTGAAGGTGCAAGAAATGGTGTGGAAAATTCATGATGTTTAATGGTCACACCATGATAGGGCCTTCCATGGGGTTGTTACACTATGATATATCCTATAATAGAGAAATAATTCCATCACCTAGAGGTTCCATACCACCACCAGTAATAAATAATACATTTTAGTGGGGAAATACCCATATTTATGTGGTCATGCTCTCTTTAGTTTTTAGGATAAGATGAAAATGGATATATCCATTCCAATTGGATCCCCATATATTTATCCTTGTCAACCCCCTTTGGGGGGGGGGGGTTATTTTTATGCTAATTCATATAGGACTCAAGAATATTTATTTCACCTTCTCCCACTATTATTATTATCTTTATTTTTATTGATTTTGTATTAAATTAGAAAAGTGTTTTTTAAGTGATTCTATTATTTTATAGTGGAAATATCCCAATTTTTATTTGGTTTTAGCGATGTATCATTTCATGTAGAGTTTAAGTGGTTTTTTTCTATTTAAATTAAGATAAATAATTAATTGTGAATTTATGTAATTAATTATTTGGGTTATATCAATTGAGATAGGATATTAAGTGATGTTGTGAGCATGGGTGAGGCATTTACAGGATTAAGAGAAGATTGGGTGATGATTGATAGAATGATAACATTGTTTTTGAGGTAGGTGATCCATTTAATAATAAATAATGTTATTCTTTATACATGTGTGTATATTCCCTTGTGATTACATGTGATCAAGTAAAGGGATAACGACCAAGAAAACCACGGTTAAATAGATATGATGACATCAATACTCTTAGATTTAGAATAAGTTAATACTTAAACATTGGGTAAATTGGGATTTCTTGACCACTATATCACCAAGGGTAAAAGGTGATATTTTAGTTGAAAAGATACCTCATAGGAGTCTTCGGATGATATAGTATATTTGGGTTTCTAACGATGAACCTATTTCATCTATTTATGATAACATGATAGGATTAGTCATAGAGATGATGGGTGATATGAATTTATGTCTCCCATATTATGAGGTACACCCACTTTGATGCGAAGGAGAAGCTTTAAAAGTACTATGAGAAGGATAATTCATCTACATCATAATGAATTTTGATGAAGATTTTTTTTCTCTAAACTATGGACTTGAGATCTATCCTATGGGAGGAAGGTGAAAGGAACTAGGAATGGGTCATGGGATTTTTTTAGATGAATTAGAACTTGTATTCCAAGGTTTGAAAAACTATGATGAATAAGATGACCCATGGTAAGAAAATTTGAGTGTAAAACATGATTTAGATGTTCTTTTGAATCAAAATTTCTTTGATATGGTCTAATAGATCCATTATTCGAAGGAAACATCTAGAAATGTTAGAGATGGAATGTCTTCAGTGATTAGAGGTTGATATCTGTCTAAGAGATCTATTGGATACCCTCATTTGTTATATGATAATATTGAGAGGTTCCGTATTTTATAATATGAGTATGAAATAGTCTTCATGAGATTATCAAATTAGGGAAAATAGGCATTGGTACTTGTTTGATATATGATAATAGCATTTTAGTGATTGTTACACATTTGATGAGGTGGAGATCTTGGGAGGTGGTATGCATGCCTTTTTAAATCTTTCACTGCTTGTTTCAAATTTTTTATTATGATTGGTGAAGAAACATCAGTTTTGATGATGGTTATCTTAAATTGTTGACTTACCTTTAGTGATAACATATTGGATATACCCTACATTAGTTAATAAGGAATTGAGTTTTTTTTCTTATAATACCATCCTTTCATGTGATATAGAAGTGGGTGAAATTTGTGACTATCCTTCCGTGAGGTGGTTTGTTTAGAAACATCCTACATGAGAAAACGATTAGTAGATATGTGATGTAAGGATATAATTTGAGCCATAAGTTCATGGTATGAAAAACCACCTCATCTTGAGTAATAAGATATTAACTCAAACTTTCTTTAGTGATAAGTTTGGTCTAGGGTATAGTGTATTATAATATTTGGTTGGTATACCCTACCTTAAGTGATAAGCCTGTGGTTTGAATGTTGATGTTGTCCTCAAATTATGTGACAAGGTCTTAGAGGGACTATATTGGGTGAGAAGGCTATCCTAGGAGATAATTGTTGGACCCTTCCCTAATAGAGATGGTAGTGGGAGTGACATGGTAAAAAATTGTACCTTATATATTTTTTATTGGTTTAGAATTATTATGGAACCAATCAGAGAGTCTTGTTGAAAAGATGAATATTTGTGGGACCTGATGATAAATTTTTAGTGATTGTTGAAGAATGTATTTTTGGGGGGTCATAATGAATTTTTTTAAAATACGATGAATCTATGTGCATGATTATTTTTCTTCTTTTAATATTCTTCAAACATACATGTATATGATGGTTTATATTATGGGAATTTTGTGAGAACCTATTATGATGTATTTCACACACTGTACCTTGGAGAATTATTTAATGTTTAGATCTTGTATCATTATTACAAGTCAAATCCAAATATGTGAATATGATTTGTCCATGGAATCTTAATAGGGATTGGATAATATGATTGGGGTGTGTTCTATTGATGGAATTATATAATATTATTTATTGTATTTCAATGTTCATCTATATATTTGATGAAACTAGAGTTCAATCAGTTGGAAATATATTTTATGAATTGATCATGGTTCATGTTTTCTTGCAAGGCTATGTTTATTTTATTATGCACACTATAATGATTATTTTGGACAATTTTTTATTAATTCCTCACTTTTCTAACTCTCATTTGGGGGATAGTCTCCATAATGTATTTTTATGCCTTTTATTCTTGATTTTAGCATCTCACATAGGGGGAGTATGATTTTAGGCCTTATAGTAGTTGTGGTAGGGATATTGATGAGTTGTCCTGTGTTTGGGAATCAGAAAGGGGTATCAGATCATATTTACATATATTACAATTAGGGGAATGGTATATATGGTATTGGTAAATGTGTGGGATTTCATGGACCCGATATGGTTAATTAATAATCACCATTGGTGGGAGTTCTAAATTACCAGTGTTAATATATTTCAATTTCAATTTTTATGATTACAATTTAGTTCCCTTATTAAATATGATGTGTTTTTTGATTTTTTATACCTATAGACTTGCCTCAATGCCACTTTTAAATAGTCCTTTGTTAATAAGTTATATATAGTAGACATTATTAATTTAAAACTAGTGTGCTTTCTTATTATTAATTTTACTAAAAATGGGGGTTCAATTTGTATGAAAATATTATGTAGTATTTTAAAATATAATTTTTTGGAGGTATACAAATTAATAAAAAAACGCAAATATTCAGATAGAAAAAAGTTATAAGCTTCTATGTGATAAAATATCTGATGTGAAATATAAAATAACTCCATATAATGGTTGTATAGTTACCCATGGTGGGTCATAGAAATTATTATATTCCTTAGTGAAGGAAACCTGATGGGTTTGGTATAGTTGAGGAATTCATAAGAGATAATCTGAGGATGGGTATGGGTTTCTTTATGTATGTATTGTTACATGATATTTTTAGATATTAATATCTTAGTGTTTTTCTATTATCAATGATTATGAGAGGCTAGGAATGGTTAGATTATAATAAATATTGTTTCCATATGAACATTCGAGTACTTAGACATAGCATGAATGGATGCTTTATAATTTTAGAATGACACGTAAGTTGAAGCTGATCATGTGGTTAGCCTTCAAATAAGTCTGTTTCCTCCTATTTTTTTAAAAATAATGAAATAAATAAATATTTCTATTAGATAACAGTAACATGTATTAAAATATTTGTTAGTGGTTTATACTTGTGTTCTTAGGTTTAATCAGATATGACTCATGTGAGTGTAGTTCGGGTTATGCGATGACGAGATATAGAAGTACACACCCACGTAATTTAGTTGATACCAAGTAGGATAATGGGTAATAACCAATGAGAGGGTTCATTTAAGGACTAATTAGCTTTGTAATAGTGTGTTGGTTGGAATAGAAATTTGATTAAAGATACCATTTGTAAGGGAGAGTGGGTTCTTGTTACATGTGGTGTTTATTGGAATGGTGGGTCTTTGACCGGTTGGGTGTAGGTCAAGGACGAATGGATACAATAATACATGTGTGAGAACAGTGGTAGTGACAATCATTAACAATGGTAGGTGTTTCATCTATCATGTATGGTGAAAAATGGATTGATTGAAGAACCATTGGATGATTAATCCATAGTTCATCCTTAATTGGACTTTTTAGGGATGGGGTGAGAATGGATTGAGAAGAGAGACACACCTAAGGTGATTGGACCAATTTGGGTTGGAACTTGAGGAGTGGTTTAAGGGAATCCATATTTTGGGGAGTGAACAATTGGTTCGTTGAGGGTGTATCACTAACTAGAGAAATTAAGTGATCATTTTGGATATCATTATTAGTAAGTCATGAATGTGTAGATATTGGTGTTTCATGATGGAACTTGTGTATTATGAAGTCTGTTACATCTAGTTGTTACATTTGATAATAGATGGATCATGGGTATTGTGATTAGAAATTTTGTGTTTCGTAGTTGGATGACTTGGTTACTCCTATGATGTGGTGTGATATATCTTTCATGAATATATGAACCACTAGTCAAATGGGACATGGATGTGGTGAGACTAATAGGAGAATGGTGAAGATTAAATTGGGATACTAGTATGCAATTATATTCTATTTATCTAGTTCCATATATAACACTTTATTTTTAAATTAGTTATGGTGTCACATGGTGTTTTACTGTTGATAAATCGATTAGGATAGAGTGGGAATGATCTGAGAGTGATTCAGATCTAAGGTTTGATGGTCATTATGTTAGGCCATGAAGGTGGGTTGAACAAATTGAGTGAACTACTCATGAATTATAATGAGTGTCAATTTAAAAATATTGTTGGGGAATTTGGATGATTGTGTGATTATATTGAGAATAACTCTTTTTTATTTGGTTGTGTGATATATAATCAATTTTTGTAGCTAAGAGTTTTTTCTACTATTCTACCCAAGTTGTACTAAACAACTACTTATAAAAAAATTCGATACGGTGAGTTAGAAACAACATTGACCATGTCAACAAATTAGTGGATGTGATTTATATGATAGTAAAATGCACCAGGGATCATTATCAAAATCTATGAGTGGATTCTTATGGATGGGCGAACCATATTCCAATGGACGAACTATTAGATGAAATTTTAATGGCTCTGGATATATGAGTTTGGTTAAGTGTCATATTGATTTGGTGATGATAAAAAGTTGGTGGATCTATTCATGATGAATAATTAAAATTACTTTATAAATATGAACAAAAAGATATCATTCTTCATTAAAATATTGAACATGATGGGTTCAGGGTGAATGGCTAACTGAGGAGGGTTGTGATATACCTTAATATCTTATCAAGGATAAGAATCATTATGGTTGGGAGTTTGTAAAAACCCAAATTCTTATGGGAAATTTTTTGGGGGGAATTTAAATTATTGGTACTAGATTGGTTAATGTTTTGTGAATTTGGAATCATCTAAAAATTATGAGGTTTTTAATATCTCTTGGATATTCTTCTACAACTTTTTAAAGACCCGGGAGGTGTTTTATGTGATTTGGTGAACATCATAAAAAAGTAATGGTGATGCCTCTTGTGATTTAAGCAATATGTGGCCCTTCATTCTCTAAATATTAAAGGTAACACTGTGTAGAATGATTATTAGGTAAATATCAAACCATGAATAATGGATTTAGGATGTGGTGCAATTTCTTATAATTAATGAGACCCAACTATAGATGGTAAACACCATATCGAAAACTAAAAAACAACGCACACTTCACCGATCCATTACTCATGAATTTATATAATAAAATAATTTTATATTTTTAAATTGTAAAAATTAACTCTATTTTTTAATTTATTATATCACATTTATCATTTTATGAATTCATCACCCTTTTCTAAAAATGTCATTTTTATTTGAAAAATACTATTTTCAAGAATATTTTAACTTTTATGATGTTTTAATTATATAAGAATGACTAAGATGTTTATAAAAATATTTATGTAATCAAAACATTATTTATGGAATAAAAATGTTAATTTTAGATTATTATTTGAATTTATAAATCCAATTTCCAATTTTTCTAAACTAATTAGGATATTAATTTTAATAAAAAATTAAGTTTCCTCTTTTCATTAAGTCATGTACTTTCAATGGTGATTTTGTTCTTTTATATAATTGAAATCCTAAAAAATATAAATTTTTAATAATAAATCATTTAATTTCATTAGAAATTTTATTTAAGATATTATATTCTTATTTATAAATATTAATATTAAAATGTAATTTCTCTAATGGAAATTTTATGTCATTATGTTTTTTTATTTTAAAAATATATTTCCACACCTTTATAAAATTTATTTTCTAAAATGATATTAAAATTAAAATTTGAATTATCAAATTAAGATAGAAAATTTAACTAAATATTTGTCAATAAAAACAATTACTAAGTATTAAAAGTAATTATCATAGTAAATGTTATGGGGTAAATTGATTTTATCAAAATGTAAATGTCCTAAAACATTTAAAAGAAATTACTTGAACAGAATTATTTAGCTTTGGATAAACCCAAAAATATCTCCCCAAAAATTTTAATGAATTTTATTTCTTTAAAACTTGAATAAGAACCTTACATTATTGAAAATGTATAGGTAAAGCCCAAAACCACCCTTCCCTTTTCTTATAAAATGGTAAGACCCTCGCCAAATCAGGAATCATATCACCTTACAATTTATACAATGACCTACACTATTTTAATATCCCTATGATACCTTCCTATGATCATTATCACCAAGTCACTAATCATTTCATAAGAACCTAAAATTCGAGGATACTTCCATGGAAAATTAAAGTCCCCAACATTGGTATTATTAACTACTTTGTTTTCTTACTAACTATATTCTTTAATATTTATAATTTAAAACATATTATAATGATTTTAATATCATTTATATCCTATAATGTCACTATATTTTTTTATTATCTTTTTTATTCATATACCCCATCCATGATCATCAGTGATCCTTCTCATCAGTAGGAGCCACACACACCTCCTAGTTCATTGAATTTTTAATATTCTATTAATTTGGTGACTGCTGGTGCTCCAACAGTTCCATTTCTCAGAAAAAGTTGGAAAGAGTATGAAGTAAGAATATTTTTTTGTTATATACTGTTTTCTTTTGATGTGAAAGATGATAAATCAATTCACTTTGTAATGAACATGAAAATCAAATGAAGATTTTTCGAATTTGTATTTCGAAAATTTCATAAGGTATGAGAACTTATGATTCAAGACTTATGATAGAAAGGGGGAGTAAAGAAGGTTCCAGTAATATATATTTTCTTTTGGAAGGAATGATGACGGTGGAGGACAAGGAAGTTATAATAATTTCTATTGAAAATTCGACGATGCTAATGGTGTTTGATCAAAGACTATATATCATGATGGATATGGTTTGTGATAAAAGCATTTGTTTTTTGAATATTAAGGATGATAATGAAGAATAATTGGTGCTCTTGACGAATCATATTTTAAGGTTACAACATCAAAAAAATTTCCAAGACATAGAGTGCGTGGAAAATTGGGCAAAGTACACGAAAAAATAAGGCTATGGGAAAGATTTTTTTTCTTGCAATATTGAATGTGGTTCAAACATTTGTGCACAAGTGGTGTTCTAAGATAATAGAAAAGAAAAAATAGTAAAGTCAAGAAGTGCTCAAAAAACTCATGATAGTGCATGAAATATGATGTTGTGTGAATGATTTTCTACGCATATGATGAGGGTTTTACGTGCAAATTAGTGTTTTTCATGCAGTGTTAGAAATTCCAATAAATACGAGGTGACCTAATATCATATATAAATTCTCAACACATATTGAAATATCAAGCTATAAAGTGTGTAAAATTATATTCTAACTGAGTTTCATGAAAAGAAAGAGGTTTGCATGAAAGGAGGAAAGAAGCATGACAAAGTGGAAAGTTTCATGAAAAAGTGGAAAGTTTCACGAAAAAGGAAGTATTGCAAAAAAAACTTTTGCACTAAAAGGAAATTTTTACATTCAATCCATATAAATTTCTCTAAATTTACCCTAGTGGTTTCATGAAAATAATGTGGTCTTCTCGCATATTTAGTTGTGGTAAAAATAGTTCTTACCGGCTTCTGGGTATGAAAGTGTTGTTTTGTACTTCAGAGAATACACATGTGCAATTGTAAATAAGCATTGAAATACTATAATAACCTATTTGTGATAAGAGTGTGAAAACAAATTTTCTGATTGTTTTATATGTGCTACATGACTGTAAGGGTATATCCTACTCATTGTATTCAATATCAAATGACTATTTTCTAGTGGATTGTGGGGTACTGGATTATATTTGTACCATACTAAGGATGTTTCTACTCTTGTTTAGTAGTGAACCTTGAAAATAATATGTTACTAAGTGTGTGTGTTCAAAAGAGAAGAAACCATTTAACAGGAGGTGAATGTTTTTCAAAAAATAAAGAAATGTACAAAGAAAAAGACATCACATATTCACACCCTCCCCCTCACAATGATACTTAGATCCTGATTGTGAACTTCTTGCATATGTTTCATCAGCTACATTTCCAATACCTTACACTTTGAGGGTTTATTTTGGGGATTTCTCAACACTCCCATATGGGGAAAGTCATTATTATATGGAGGATCCAAGATCCGGATCTAGATGTCGAACAAAACACTCCTTCCAAGTTATCCAGTGTATTTTAAGTGTTTCTCCATCCTTTAGATCGACAATGACCGGTGAGCTTTGGATGGCTTCTAAACCCAATTACAATGGTTCCCCCTATTTATTATCTGTCAAATTAATGATAATTGGTGGATGGGTTTCAAACCATTTCAATTTTAGAATCTGAATTTTTAGGAGCCTCATCAAATCACCATTTTTCGCTCATTGCAATGTATAGTAAAGATCACCCTTTTTTGTATATTTTTTCGAGTTTCATTGATTTCTATGATCTACCTAGTGTTGAAATAGTTTCAATTTTACCTTGGAAATCCTTATGTGTTGATATTTTCTCTGAATTATATTATTTTTTGTACTGGGCTATGCAGTGTTTTTATTACAGCTGTCTTTGTTTTCTTCTGCTTCGGTGGTCTATCGTTGTCCATCATGGTCAGGATTTCCCATTTGTAGAACTATGGATTCATCTTCTTGGTATGCACATAATATTTCAAAATCCTATTTTTCATAAATCAATTGGTAATTTTCATGGTAGTTTCTTATGTCTTGATGAGGAAACCATGATGATAGTACATACAATGGTGGAACATATTGGTTTAGAGATTGATATGTCATTCTTTCTTGCACAAAAAAATCACTTATGTGCTGGGTTCGATCTTAATATATGGGAAAAAATTATTACCCAAAATCTTCTATTTTTGTCTCACTAAAATCATCATTTACATTCTGATTAATTCTATAGGAATCATAGTTTTAATGACAAGGATTCTGTTATTTTGCAGCTTTCTATGTGTGATCCTATTCCTTTTTAATTTTCATAGGATTTCATTTTTTCTTCATTGAAATATGATGATGCTGTTAGGATCCCTGATAAATCAGTTACATTGAATTTTTTGGGAATTAATGATCTGTCCTTGGATGTCACTATTCTTCTTTCAGATTACCCATCCTCCTTTCATGAGAATGTATCCAATGTTTTTAGGGTTTAAATTTATAAATTCTCTCATATGATCATAGATGTTTATTCTTCTTCTTAAAATCTTTCTAATATAGTGATGTTTTTATATAATTGTTTTTAAGGTTCTTTGGTATCTCATTTTGAAATTTTATAAAGTCATGTTCTGGTAATTCTAACTAATATGATTGTGACATCAACCATTTTTGGGTGAATCTTTGATTTATCCTTATACTTCTTTGAATCATGTGGTCTCTTCCTAGAGTTATGGTGTTTCTAAAGAGCAGATAGTGATTATATCTGATGATTTAGTTCCCAACTCCATGATGTGATTACTTCCCTCCAATACTCTTGGTAATGAAATATCTTATCTAACGAATTCTAATACTCATACTAGGAAATATTTGAAGGTTATGGGATATTTTTTAGTGGAATCTTATCAGTCATATTCAGTTTGAAGTGTATCTAAATTAGTTAAATTAATTTTTCCTAAAAGAATTATTGAAACATGTTCTAAATCTAAATCAACTATCATTGATTTTGGTTTGTTGGCCAATATTTATATCTCATTATGATTAATTATATTATATTGAAATTCATGGGGCTAGGATCCCTGTCTTAGAGGCAATTCCTACTGAAGATCGTTCAACAAAAAACTATTTTTTTATATCTTGGATCCTGTAATCAAATAAAATTTAGTTAATGACATGGCTAGATGTTTTCATTTTAGAAATTTTTTAGGGGACATCCAGTTAATGGGTATATCTAGATTTTTTGGATTGATCACATGTTTGTGTTTTTATTAGATAGTTCCAAAAAAATATCACAATTAAAGAATTTTGAAATCAATGTTATTTCTTGTTGTATATTTTTTTTATGAAATTTCTGATCCATTTTAAGGAAAAAATCTTTGTGACTCTTTATCTTCATTTATTTTCGAATCTTCTGGTTGGGTTCTTATAGGTGATTTTAATTCTATTAAGGAAATTTCTTAATATAATGGTGGGTTATTTGTCCTATAAATGGGATTCAAGATTTTATTTATTTAATTGAATCCTATCAAATCATTTATTTAGGGTTTTAGGGTGATGCCTATACATGGGGTAATAATTTAATGGTAATCAGTATGATTTTGAGTAAACAAGATAGAGTTAACGGAAACATTTAGGCCATGTATAACTTCTCGGGATCATATTTATCTCGTATTTTTATGATATTTTCTAATAAATACCCTATTTTTATTAATTTCCATTCGTCTAGGGAGGTCTAAAAGGTATTATTTTGTACAATTAGATAGTGGAAGAAATATTGTTTCTGAGAGATGGTTTTTCATTCTTAGAATGACTCGGTTCAATATTTTTTAGGGGTTTCTCTTTGTAGTATGTCAAGAAGTCTTAATACTTCTATCATATAACAAAATATTTTTATTCCTGATCAAGACTATGAGTTTAATGATTTTAGGTAGATATTAATCATCGTGATCATAAATTAAATCTCTAGTGGGATGATGATAAGTACTCACTATTTTCTAGAAATATCCAAAGGCTGGAAGAGTTTTTTCTTGATATGAAGTCATATATTAGAGAAAGATCTAATGTTAATTGACAAATTCATAGTGACATGAATATATCTTAAAATAATTCATGTATTAGAGAGAATAGTTTCATTAGAAGATTCACTCATTCTCTCTCTAATGGTACTATAAGCAGTTATAGCAGTATTGTGTCCCCCTTGTGTGTTTCTCATTTCTCTAATTATTTTTCACTTAGAGGCAAGATCATGATGATTTTTTTAAATATTGGTAATATTATAATTATTTCTCTAAAAATGTTCCATATTTTTCTTCTTCATTGGAAAATCATATATTGAGTGCTCTCCTTGGTAAAGTATAGATTTTTGATGTCATCATGTCTCATAATCCTGAAAGATGCTCTAGTTTAAAGGGATTTCCATGTGATTTTTATGTTGATTTCTGGTCCATTATTAAAGAGTATGTGTTCTAAAATATTCATGATTTATTAAAGGTGGACATTTATCGAGTGTTTCTTCAACTACCATTCGGGTTAATAATCCAAAGGTCAATCACAGATAAGATTTTGGGAAATTTTAGTCATTTAGCATATGTAACTTCTCTTATAATGTGTTTTCTACTATATTCCATAAAATGAGGCCCCATTACCTTTATTTTCATGTTTCTATGGAACAACATGGATTTATTAATGGGTGAGGTATATAAGGAGCGAAAATTGATTCTCAGGAAGAGATTTTTGATCATGATAAAAGCATGTTTAGAACCACTATTATGGTAAATATTGACATCAAAATAAATTTTTATTGGATGTATTATACATTCATCATTACATTTCATAAAAAAAAATTTCTAACAAGTGGGTGGGATGTCTCTTATTTTGGTGTTATTTAACACCATGGTTTTCTATCACACGAATGGGGAAAAGTGTTTTATTTTTCATATCCTTGCGAGGAATCTATCAAGGTGATCATATCTCTCTGATTTTTTTCATTTGGATAAGGGTATGCTCAGTTTAATCTAAAAAAATGTTTTACAGAGGGGTTGATTCATCCTTTTAAGGGGAGGTATGTTTTCTCTAGAATTTTACATATTTTTTATTACGGATTTGTTATATTTCCTCAATGGTAGTGACAAATCCAATAGAAAATTCATGATCAATATACATGAATATTATAGCAAAGGCTTCCAATTTTTCAATTCAATAAATTGTGCAGTTTTGTTTCAAATAAGTTTTCATCTAGTATATCCATGCTCATAGAATATAATATTGGTATGGAAAAACATAATTTTTTGTTTAAAATGTTTTGGTGCTCTATTGTCTAATGGGATTATAAGAATCTATCATTATGACTATATTTGATTGAAATTAGGGGAAATATCCAAAATTAGAAAATTTGTTTTCATTACCTTGGTGGATAGATTACATTGATAAAAAGTGTTCCATATTTCATCATTATGCATTCATTTATGTTTTCAGTCCTCCCAAAGTGGTGATATGAAATATTTAAAGGCATACGAACTATTTTATAATGGATTATCATCATTAAGGATGAAATAATTGGAAATGTTTGTCTTGATTGGAGAATCCTTTTCTACAGGGTGGTTATAACCTCTGGTATATTCAAATAATTATGTGTTGCATATAGGCTAAACTATCATGGGATGTTGTTTTTGGGGAATAGCTATGGTTGATTTTATCAAAAGGAAATATGCAGTATGTACATTTTATTAAGTTAGAATCTATAATTGTTATCACCTTTGAAATAGATTGAGGAAACATGATACACCAATTTTAGATAATTATTGTTGTATTGAATGATGTGGGGATATTTCATTTTTTATGTAAAATTGGCATGTTTCCCTTTTATTTTTTTCCATTCTATCCAGTGGGGATATCACTATCCGATAACCTAGGGACTATCATATATTAATTTATGAAATTTTTTATGAGCAATAAAAGGATGTTATGTAAAGATTATGTTTCTCAAAAGATCGTAATAAATGTTTCATCACTTCTTCTTCAACTAGGAAATTTTCTTGTTTATCTAATCATTCTATGGTTCATCTAGACGCTATTATAGAAAATATGAGTAGTAGGCTATAGTGTGAATATTTTTCTCATAAGTTCTATTTTCTTTTTTGGATAATTTGTTATCATTCTATTCCTATTGGTGATAATTTTCAATGCATCAGTATTCCCCTTACATTGAAATACTGGTGTGGTGTTAGATCTAAATGTGATTCTATTTTTAATATTTTATATAAAAAATATTGGGCTATGTTTTTGTGGGCATTTGTTGACATATTTTTAAATTTTAGAGGAAGTATGACTTATATGGATATTTTTTTAGTTATGTTGGGATTTTTTTGGATACTAATAGTTCAAAATCCATGTTATGGTCATTTATTATCATCACTGGATGCTGGACATTATAGGAGTGAAGAATTTTTCATGTCATCTAGTTTTTCAAAAAAAATATTAATTATATGAGGAGAAAATATCTGGATACTCTCTCTTTAATTGTTTTTCACAATAAAAATGTTATACTTTCTTGGATTAGACATTTTATTTAGTCAACCGATAGTTCTTTAGAGGACAGTGTTTCTAGGTAGAGGAATCTAGGTATTTTGGTGAGATGATGACCTCTTGGTTATGCACATAAATTAAATGTACATGGAACCTCTTTGAAAGGGACCATGTACAGATCTGGTGTTGTTCGTGATGGTAGAGGCTTTGTTATTGGTAATTGTTATAGTTTTATGGGAATGGTAATTAATTTGTGGAAGACACTATGACTATTCTTCAATATCTCACTTATGAAAAGATATATATATTCAGCTATCGGTCATTGAATCAGATTATTCTATTACTGATAATTCTTTGAAAGGGAATGGAATAATATTTATCTCTTGTGTTTATTAATCATTTCATATAAATTCTTCACATATTTTTTGTGAGGTTAATATGATGGAATATATTCTTATATCCAAATTTAACCAAGATAACATGTTAATTTTTTGTTGTTCTACTGGTTTTCTTCCCACTGCTAGTTATATGATTGTTAGTGGGGATTCCCTACACCATTATCACTTTTAACCCCCTAAAATTTCATTTTGTATCTTATTTTTTACATTTAATAATAAAAAAGGTAATAATTTTCAATCGAACATCCAATCCATAAAGAAAAAATTCCATTTTTCATGCATTATGACGAATACCGCCTCTAGTATGTAACATGTTTTTCTCATTCACTCATTCATAATATTTGACATAAGGATACTATTAAGATATAATTTCTTTTTATGAAATGATTACTTTTATTTTATAGAAAATTTGATAACCAATTAATTATATGATAAAAAAATGACGATCCTTAATTTAACTGTTTAAAATAGTCATGTAATGAAAATAATTTTTTATTCAGATATTATTTAACAATCATAAATTAATTTTTCATAAAAAAATTAAAATTATAATATATCATAATAATAAACCGTAACTAATGTAATAATTATTCTATTATAATTATATTACATAAAAACATCCCAAAATCATTCATTAATTTAGGTTATGTTCACATTTGGGTCAGTTTAACCACCTATGATTACAATAATATACATTTAAATCATGGTTGACTGTGAAAATTTATTTATTGGTATAACATGATATACATGTGTACATATTTTTTTCATATGATATTATATAAATATATAATTCATTAAATAAAGTCACTCTGTATTATAATAAAAAATCACCAAAACATTCTTATTATCAATTTCATCTTCAATGATAATGCCTAAAACATCCCTGGATTGAATTTGAAACATAATAAATTAATAAAAATCACACCTAATATAAAATATAATGACCTTGAGGTAATTTAATTTTAGTGAAGGATGAATATGAACAAAACCACTATTAAACTAGTATAAATAATGAGAACTATACACAAAAATGTGGGAAGATAGAATAATTCTTGTAGAGAATTAATATTTTTGAAGATTATGAATGGTGATGAATATTATTGAGGCATTAAATTAAGTGATTAGGATATATATGTTTATCATAATGGATTCAGATGAACGTCTGTAGAATTTTGAATAAGATTTATTAGTTTTTTTTCAAATTCATCACATTGAGACATATTTTTTAATATGTACCTAATTTATATTTTGTGGCAAATATAAAAACTATTTGAGATGTTATATCATGTAATTAATTTATTCATGGTATTTAAGATCATTTTATGTACCTATATTTCAATAGGTTATGATTTAATTTTTATTTCATCAATATGTCGGGTTTTAGGTCTTAATATTCATTTTATAGGACTCATATTATGATAACTAACTATTTTCATTTGTGTGGTGAACACATTATCATAAATGTTTTTCCATGTTACACATGAATGTTCATCGATTTAAAATTTTACATCAGTATACCAGTCTCATTTTTATTTTATTTAGGAATAACGTTTCCCAGGTTGAAAATCCAAACTATGTTTTGGTAAAGTAAACATGTGTGTGATTTTATAGAAATTACATTCCTATTTGGATATTGTAAAGTAGATACCATTTTGGAATAGATTTACCATGGTTTAATCTCCCAAAAAAATCTGGTTGATTATTAACTCCACTATCACCTCAATTCATGGTGATTGTGAGTAAGACATCACATCTAAAAAAACTCTCATTTGGGGATATACAGTTGAAAATTCCCACATTTTTATGAGGTATGTATTCTAACAGTTTCTTTGTTTCTTATAAATTTAATCCAATGAATAATATTAATATCTTCCATGAAAACCGAGAACATTGAATGTACCCTCTCCATAATTATTCATTGATAAGGTACTCTATATTACATGCATTACACCCCACTATATCCAAGTTGATCATGGGATTTTATCCTATACATAAAAATCATTCTATTGAATGGTTAAGAGTATCAATGTTTTTATTTCTCAATATATGGAAATCCAAGTCATATTACGATTGATTTTACTTAGATAATTGTATGAAAATTCATGATAAATATTATGGTGAATTCATTGGGATAAATCTTATGATGGGTGAGGAACATAAATATATATCTCCCGATGCATAAATATGTTTTAAGAGACAAAAAAATTGGGTTTTGATATATACCTCTTCCCATAAAAGGAATGTTCACTGAAAAATTTCTGCAATATATTTTTTTTGTCTGACTTCCGGAACTTCGTTTATATACAATTAATGACTATATAATCCATGTTTTCATCAACATTCATTGATATATCACTCCAATTGTTTCATTTTTTTGATTCATTTTGTTCATCGATTCTTTCTAAATCACTTATTAGAAGATTACGTTATGCATGATTTTGTTTTATGATAGTATTAAATAATCATCTAAGCTAATCTTTATTTGAATTATATTTTATAATAATCCTTGAGAAGGAATATATGCTATTTTAAAGGATATAATTTAAGGTGTTGTAATATTATCATGATCTATTCATTTTGTGTCCTATGTTTTGAATTTTATTATATATATTCATATTGTCTTTCAAGACCTATAAACAGTTTAATCCCCCACGAACACTATTTCATTATACTAATGATGTCATATAACAACCGAATGTAGGATTATAGGGTCTAAGATATTATATTTTATTGGGATTTTGGCTCAGATAAAAACCAAATCTATGAATATTTTATTACACTGGAGAAAAGATCAATTGAACAAAAATACCTAGGTTTTTACATAAAATCCTAGCATGAAAGATGTAAGGGAAAGGATTATGGGATATTGATCCAAGAAGAGTGGGAATATCACATTATGGAGGATTTTAAATTTCTAGAAAATGTATTTTAATTTAGGGTCTAGAGGGCCTCCACCGAAATGGTGCATAACATGGGGAAATGAACTCTTCTTGGGGTAGTCACAGAACAACTAAGAAGGGTTGCACCACAATAATTCATTTATAATGGTAATATCTATAGGACTCATAATGTAAAAGATACAACATGTCTTAATTTTGGTCTATCACCCTATGATGTAGAGGTTTCATGACATGATAGGAACCTGGAATATTCTTTAATTGGGGTAGACCCATATTTTCATGCTTTGTCTCCATTTTAGTTTTTGGTCAAGATTCTTATCTGGATGAAACTTTTCACCAGTTCATCTACCAATATTCTCCCTATTTGATCCCCCTTATGGATGAGTTATTTTATATAAATTTCATGGGGGATCCATGGCGAGTTATTCCACTTTCTCCATCTATTTTCCTTCCTATAAAATTCATCTAATATTATTAATATTTGGGATATTGTATTGTTGATGAATCTGTTAATTAAATATCGAGTCAACCCAATTTTATTGGGAGTGTTCTCACCATGTATGGAGGACATTACAAGAAGATGACTGCATGAGGTTTCATGAGGATTTAATGAAACGACATTTCCTGACTGGATTTCAATTCTTATTCCCATTTGTTTTATGTCAAATAATTAATTATAAATTTTTTTAATTAAATATTTCATTGGTGTGTCTTAACAAAGGTACTAGCGTGGTGATATGAGCATGGAAGAGGAATTTAAGAGCAAGGCCGAGGATGAGTATAAAACTAAAAGTAATGTTAATATTTTATTTCATATATGGACACATCAATAAACCAGAATATTCATTTTTATGCACGATTTTCCATGCCCACATAGTCGAAAGGGTGTAAGTAAAGGGAAATTACCAAGATCGTGATAGGAGAATTGAAAGTATAACATTGTTCCTCTTAAATCAAGTTAATCTACACTCATTCTCAATGGGTAAATTATTATCTCAAGGAAACTATGTCAGTAAATGGTAAGGTTTCCAATAGAGTTGAAAAGATATCTTGTGATAGTCTTGGGATTTTATAATTGGTGGGGGTAGTCGAGGATAGACCCTATATGGAAAATTGGGATGGCATAAGATGATTAGGCCTAGTTATGATTGGTGAGGTTGTTTTAGAAATATTTTATGATGAGGGGATCCCTCTTAAGGGTTGAATAGAAGTTGATAAAGTTGCATGAGCGGTACATTATCTTTAGGTATCAATGATATTTTACAGAGTGTGGTTTTATTTTCATAATGGTTTCAAGAGCTCTCCTATTGGAGATATGTGAAAATACCTAAGAATAAATCATGGAAATTGATTAGAAGACATTTATCGTGGATTCAAAGTCCTTAGAGTGAGTTGTTTGGAATGGTTCTTTATTAGTGATATTGAGTATGCATGATATATTGAGGAGGTTTTAGGATGTTTTAATTAGGCTAGGGTTATATATGTATAATGGGTAAAAGGGACATCAAGGTATTTTTGACCTATCAAGGTGTGAGTGAGTATATACCAAGAGGGGTACAAAGGGCCTTGGGAATATCTACTACATGTTGAAACAATACCAACAAACCTATAACAATATTTTTCCTAAAACCACTGTTATACATATCTTGGAGAGATCATATACAAAAGTTTTGGCCAATACTATTGGTATAGTTACCATAGATATTCCCTATACCAATGGTTTGTCCAAAACCCTTGGTATAGGTACCTTATATAGACCTTATACCAAATGTTTTGTAAATAGCATTGGTATAGGTACCATGGAGGGACCACATACATATGGTTTTAAAAAATCATTATTATATGTTCCATTGAGATACCTTATACCATCGTATTTGGGAAAAATGTGGTATAAGTCCTATAGAGAGACCATATAACAATTGGTGTTCCAAAATTGTTATTATCCATCACAAAATTTGAATACCCATTCCAATGTTTATCCATCATGACTGGTATATGTACACGATTTTATTTATGAAACATTTTTTCAAATAACATTAAATAAAAAATAATATTTACATATAAATATATATATATATATATATATATATCAAATTATGTACACAAAAGTAATTTTATTTTAGTGGGTATGTTATTAAAATATAAATGTTAGTGTGGGGTTCAAGACTGAAACAAAATTATATTTTAGAAAATATAACTCTATTTGATAGTTTATTCAACACAGAACATTGAGATTAAATAATACAAAATATATATAACCATTATAACCTAGTCATAAAATTTATTAGTAATGAAAACATTTACAACATTATGAAACACACACACATATATATATACTACTAAAGAGGATTTTTATATAATTGTTTATGTAAGTAATCAATAATTGTTTAGTAAATTAATTATATTTTTCATAAATATGTATTCTTCAAATATTATTTTTATTGATTCTCCCAAAAAAATAATAACTAATTATTGGAACTCCTATAAAATTTAATTGATAAAATTAAATTAAATTTTAAAATATTCATATAAAAATTTACTTTTGGTGAAATTTTTTATTTTTCAAAAAATTTTGATTTTTCAGAGAATTATGAACAATACCACTATTTGTAAAACTATCATTTCTTTTCAATAAATTAAGAAATTAAAAATTATGTTGATATATTTAATATTTATTTCACGTAATATAAGTATTATTTACCTCTATTTAATACACTTAATATATATTAAATCAATATCATATTGGATTTTAGTAAGATTTTGTCATTGGTATTAAATACATAAAATTTTTAAAAGATATTTTAAAGTGCATGATGATTATCCTTTTAATTATTTTAAAAAAATTATAATGAGAAATTATTTAAAATAAAAATAAAATATTAATTTTTATTCATAAAATAATTATTATATTTCCTATGGTTAATATAAAATCTAATTTTCATTGAAAAATACACTTCTTTAAAATGCGAGTTTTTATCGTGTTTATGGGTTTAATTTTAAATTAATTTTTTTAACTTCTATTAATTTAATTTTGTAAAAGAGATTCTATATTTTTACTTAGAATAATATAAATTTTCAAATAAGTTAATGTTAATTTTTTACCATAATTAACAATGAAAATATTAAAAATAAATTATTGTTGTGAAGGTGAAAAAGAGTTTCATAGGGGTATAATCTAAATAGATAACGGTAAAAATGAGCTAAAAATGTATTAAAAATATTTTATGGGAATTTTTTTACATAATAATTTCTAATTGTTGAAAATATTCTATATTTTATTCCTTGTAGAAATTTTAAAACATGGACATAATATTCTCTTTTCATAAATTATAATTGTGCTACTCACCTCAATATTAAAAGACCACAACCTATCCTCTTTTATTCATAGCATAAAACTTAATTAGATCCCAAATAAATTCCAAAATAACTTCAAAAATTCCATACCAGCATCATAGAATTCTTTTTTTGTGTCATAAATTCATTATAGGTATGCTTTAGGTATAATCCTAAAGAGGTTTTCTAAGAAGGGGAAATATTACTAATCATGCATTTTTGTTTTATTCTTTATTAAACCTACCTAAAATCAAAATAAACTATTATAATGTTATACCAAAAATATGTTAAATATTAAAATATTTTGTTATATTAATTTCCTAACTTTAATCTACCTGATATTTTATCAAATGGAATATGAAATAACCTTTCATCTGTGTAGCATACTACAACCACACTAATCGATGTCGTTTATTTTTCATCATCTCCAACCATAGATTTTTGTAATGGTGGATTAAAAGTAAATATATGATTTCTTTAAATTTTTTAAGTCTCTGTATTTATTTACTCATATATTTCTTTTTTACTTTCCATTGTGTGGTGGATATGATAGTGTTGGACATATGTACAACGGACTACCGCCTCGTGATTCAATGAAATTCTATTTTTACTTATGTGTTACATGGATGGTAATAATGATACTATTAATTTATATAGCTGATATAAATGAATTAATAATTATGTTTATGAAATAGTTATAATTTTTATAATGTTTTATATTATTTTCCATCTTACACTTGATAAATGACAACATAATTCTTGTACATGTAGACTATATCCTCCGCGAAGGGATGTGATTATTTTCTTCATCATCACATCACAAGAATGATACATATATATATGTATATTTATTGAAAAAATATTTTTTATGTGATATTATTATAATGATTAAAATAAAAAAAATATACCTCTCTTATATAATGATAATTGAAAATGGGGATGTTTCTCAGGTGTATATGCGACGTACCACATCTGTGATCGTAATGTATTTCATTTCTGATAAACTTTTTTATGAATGTTTTAAAAATTATAATGGATGAAAAAATATTATAAATTTTTAATTATTATTAATATAGATATTATAAAATAATAATCACTTTAAATATAGTCCTTATACCATATCTATTTTGGAATAATGAACCAAACCTTCTCCAAATACCCAATGTGAACATAATAGATTAATTATTTAAATAATTATTTAAAAAAATCAAATAAATAATTCCAGAATAAAGTGTTAAATCAATAAATTTTTATTTATACATCAGAAAATTCATTTAATAATATATACATGTGTTAAAATAATTACAATGAAATTTTGGACTCATTTTAAGGGTTTTTTCTCTACTTTCTTTTACTTTTGTGAGATGTATAATATATTAATAACATATTTATATTGTGTAGTTTATATATTTATCCATTTTTATGTAATATAGTGATTCCTTCATGAATTGTTTTATTTTATTTTTAATTTATAATTATTAAATCTCATTGGTTTTGAATTCAATGTTACCAAGTGTTAAATAATTTCATAACTCAATTTGTTTTCATTGGGTAATGTGACATTTATTTTCCATTGAAAGTATAATATTTTTTGGGAAATAAACCATTAATATCTTATGTCATATTTGAACTTTTTATATTTTTATTAACATTTGATACACAAAATTAACTCGTTAATTATTCATTACTTCAACATTATGATCATTTTATGGGCTATCATCTCTATATCCTTTAATTGTGGCTTATTTTATTATTAATCACCTATATTAATTTATTAGGTGTAAATAAAACCCAGTTTAAATTTCATATAATTTAATTATATATTAAGAGGATATTTAAAAAAAATTTATTTTTAATATTTATTTGGAATTATGATTCAATAATTTCAAATGTGGTTAAGGACATTACATAAAAAAATCTTTTAAAGTACCCTTTTGAACTCTTTTGAAATATATGTAACTTTCAAAAAAATAAATTATGAAACACATTTCCCAAATTAATTATTCCTTAATTAATTGATGTGTGCTTATTTTTTTCCAAATTTAATTTTTGGTAAAATTGATTCTTTTATATGTGCGCAATTTTTTTGAATTTAAAAATTTATTATAATAGAATAATATTTTGAAGAAAACATTAATTTATTTATCTCTTTGTTTTAAATGAATTATTCATTAAAAATCCTTGTGTTTAAAAAATATTTCTTTTTTCATAAATTATTGTTTGAATGCAATTTCAAATATTTTTCATTTTAATTTTTTTCAAAGGAATATTCTTATATTTTTACCAACAATACACATTTGTATTTTACTAAAAATGAGAAAGGAATCATTGTTTAACATAAAAAACATGAAGGTATTTACCACCATCATGAATATTATTTTCATTGAAGATTACTTTAAAAATATCAAAGGTTATTAAGAAAAATTTTAATTTCAAAATATTTTATATTTTTTTAGTTTTTAAAAGTGGACTTCAATGTTAAAAGGATATATTATGGATGAATTTTTTTTAAAATTTTTTAATGTTATTTCCATCCTTTTCGTTTCTTATCCTCCATGAGGAATACTTTTTATTAATAATATCATCATTATTTATCTATATGGATTTATATTATTTCAAAGAGATTGATGTGGGTCTTTTCACGTGTATATGGGTTAATCATGTTTCAATGATATTATTATGGAACCCTTTTATATAATAAGGGTTAATAATGTTGCAAAGATATTATTATGAATCCCTTTTATAATCCATGGTAATATTATGTTATAATAATATTAAATGTTAGTTCAATTAATTTCTTATGAAATGAATTCTATCTTTATATATATTAGGTACATGGGGGTAAAATTACATTAAACACACACACACACACAACACCCATAGTCCTAAAAGAGATGATATATCCACCAATGGATATCCCACCAGAAAAGTCTTGTTTATTATGTAAATGGATAGAAGTCCTAGTGGGTTTAAAGACCAAAACATCGCCCAAATACCCACAAACTTTCCCAAAGGCCATGTGCAAAGTCATTCCTGTATCATGCCTAAGTGGAAATTTGAATGAGTCATGCCCATTTCACTTCTTGTGTCACTACATCTCTATGTCAAGCCTACTTCACCACCTCCTAGTAAAAATTCACACCCACTCAGATTTTAACCCAGGACTAATGCAGGATTATGGGGTACATTTACCACTTGGGTGGTTCAATGATAAAATAATGATGGTTGTATCCATTATATACCTCTAATGAACTGGGTACTCCATAGATGGAAGTAAATCATATTGGTGATTCAATATTTAATGAGTCATATGAAGATAACGTTCTAAGATACCAATAAGTTTTATAAATTCATCATATGGGTTTATAATGTTATTTATGATTAGGATTGATATCACATGGATCATGAGTATTTATTTTCATGGATATTTCCTCTGTAAATTCATTATGATATATTTTCATGTTTAAAGATCTAGTCGTTGATAGGTATAAATATTCCTATTTTATAATAATTCACTTTTATTATGCCATCATACCCATATCCTCTTCTTATACTCCCAATTTTCATTTAATATTTAATTATTACATTTAACCTTACAAATCAATTGAGATCACCTTTATTATGTATCATTTTATCCATTTTATAAAGATTGTGGTTCAATTAATATTTTCAAGAAGGGTTTCATATAGATAATGATGATTTCCTAGTGTAGAATAGGAAAATATTGGTATAGTTTGAGATAATTTCCATCTTTAGGAAATATTTGTATATGAATCCATGATGTTTAGAGTTATTATAAATTTTATCAAAATCTAAACCAAAAGTATTATCAATAATGTCGTCAAGCCAACATTCCATTCTTATTTTGTATGATTGGAATTTAAAAAATTGGGTTTCTAACATCAATATTGAATATGAAAATGTAATGTTTATTTTTTCAAAACATGAACGAGGGTTGCGGGATCAAGACGTTCATTGTGGGTATAAGTGGAAAGGATTAAATTAATTTGGAGATTATGATGTTTTCAATGGAGTTTTTATTAATTGTTATAGATATCATCATTGGTTTGTAATATTATGTGTGACTATAGGTTCAGTGTATTGAAAAAATATTTTAGGTCTTAAGAAATATGATATAAAAATTACTAATGAAATTTTAGGATAAATTTTATTAGCTTAAAAAATATGTAAATATTTGGTTTAAAATGAATTATAAATTTAAATTTTGAAAAAAATAATATTTAAGGTATTTCTAACCTTATTTCTTTATTTGATATTTGATATTAATGAAATTATGGGAGAAAAAGGTTTATCATATAGATCGTAACAGAACTGGAAATATAATTAGTGACTAGTGATTAATGTTATTACAATAAAAATTATCACATTATTTTTAGCTGTGAACACAAAAATTTATGAGATAAAATTTTATATTAAAGAACTCTATATTTATGAGATTATTTAGGAAGTATTAATTTAAAAATTTGGATAATATCATTGAATTTTTATAAATAATATATTATTTTATAATATGATTATTTATTTATTTTGGGAAACACATTAACTTGTGTAAACATTTGGGATTTGGTTAATATATAAATATTAGTGTAATATCTTGTTTTTCCATTTTATGTTTATATGGTCTATAAAAGTGGATTTTAGAGATTCTTGAAAGAAAATACATCTTGAATACTAATCATTTGGAGAAAAATAAAACATTGTGGTGTAAATTTGATAAGTGAAGATATTATACTTCTAAAGTATGTATATATCACTATTTTTATGTATATATGGTATGATAATTTTGAAACACTAGGAAAATGATATTGAAACAAAAAATTTATCTCGGTACCATCATTTTTTATGAATCGATTATGTTTTCACACCTCACAAATTTATTCTATTAAGGGCCTTAACATTTTACTTACTATTAAATAATATTTGATCAATTACCTCTATCACCGTCCATAAGTATTAAAACTTTAAATCCATGCCAAAAAAATCACTTACCACCTATTTTATTTTATTTGAAAACCTAGTATGTTTTATTCTATTTAACCATTGTACGTCCTTCTCACTCTTATAAAGATTATTTTTTAACATTTTTTAATATGTGTCTTTCCAAAAAAATGATATTTTAAAATTTCAATCCCATGATTAGTGAGATAATTTTAAAATTTCAACCAAAAAATTTATTAAACTGTATAGGAAGTAAAACCATGGAATTTTATAAAAGAAAAATATGCTCAACAACACATTCGAAATGGGGTCCTGGGCTTAAATGACACACGATATATTTAACCATTATAACAAAGATGTTAAATTTGTTTGTATGAATAGTATTTAATAATTTATCATATATATATATATATATATATGTCACACTCAAAATTAATAATTGATAATTATTTAGTAAATAATCAATCAATTTATAGTAAAGTGGTGTTTTTCTTAAAAAAAATTGTTTTCTTCAAAAACTATTTTTATTTTCTTTAGAAATAATATTATAATTTTTTTTGGATTTTTTTTTCAAATTTATTTTATAATATAAATATAATTTCTTCATAAAAATATAAAAATTTATTGTGGGTGAATTTTAGTATTTTTAGAAAATATAAATTTTCAAATGAATAGATAAAAATACCAATTTTTTTGTAAATATATCATATAAATTTAATGAATTGTGAAATTTAAAATAAACAAAATTTTATTAATATAATTTACTTTGTAATAAGAATTATTTAGGTTTATTTAATTTGATTAAATTATTTTTAATATGCATTATTCTGGATTTATGTATATGTTTTTCTTTGGGATTTAAAACTAGAATTTTTTAAAAACTATTTTAAATTTCGTAATTTTTCTACATTTTAAATATTTTAAAAAATCTCTGACGATAAAAAAAATAAATTAATTTTACCAAATATATATTAATTAATATTAATTTATTTTGATAAAATAATAATTATTACTCATATAGTTTATATAAAACCATCTTTTAATTAAAATTACACTTCTTGAGAACACGCTATTTTAACGTGTAAGCTGTTTTAATTTTAAATTGAATATTTCACTTCTGTGAATTGAATTTGGTAAAATGTATTCCATATTTTATATCATAATAATTTATATTATGTAATAATTTTGACATAATTTTTACCATAATTTATAGTGCAAATTGTAAAAAAAATATATGGTTCAAACTATTTTATTCGGGGATAAACTAAAATGATAACGGTCAAAATGACCGAAAACTAGTACGAAAAAATGTTATAGAAAAGATCTATTCCATTTAATTTTTATTTATAGATAATTATTTTTTATTAACCTTTTGTAATGAATAAAATTTCGGTAAATCTATTTATTTTAATAAACCACATGTGCACCATTTATCACACTTATAAAAGGCGACCCCTCTCATCTCCTATTTAAAACATAAAACCATTTTGGTTTATAACATACCTACCAAAATAACATCCCAAACTCTGTACCATCATCTGATAGGCCTTACTTGTTTGATATATCTATTATTGGAATACATTAGTATAATCCTAAAAAGGAGGTCAAAAGTGAGAAAAGATTACTGACTATGGATTTTTTTTTTCTTCAAAATGAAAAAAATATTCTAAAAATATTACAATATAGTAAAAATAGTATCTAATATATAATTATATTTTATTATATTTATATCATAACCTAAATCCATATCCTCTTGTATCAAATGTATTATGAAATCATCATTCATGTGTGTGGTGGACTACTGCCTCTCAAACCGGTGTCATTAAATTTTCATCAATGCCTCTTAAATTTTTTCCAATGATGGGATTAAATTATATATATATATATGATATTTCAAAAAATTATATTTATATTGTTATTATGTCATATATATCATTTTTTTCTTTCCATTCCATGGTTGATATGACAATATTGCTCGTATATTGAGTGGACAACCACCTCACATAGTAATGTGATTCATTTTTCACTAACGATTTACATGGACATTAATTAAGATAGTGTTAATGAGTAAATTATTTATATGTAAAATATTAATTATATTAATAAAATATTTATAATTTTCACGAGTAAATGTATTACTTTTTTTATTACAATGAAAAATGATACTGTTGTTTCTGTACGTGTGGAAAACCGCCTCCAGAAAGCGATGCGATTATTTTTTTCCTCACCAGATACAATGAATTATATATTTAATTATATTTAAATAAATAATATAGTAGATATTATATTATGTTCATTAAATAATGATAAAATAATATATACCTGGTTTCCATAATGATTATTACAATGTGGAAACTTTACTCATGTGTTTGTATTGCATACTGTCTCTATGATCGTAACATAGTTGATTTTTCATAAAAATTAATATTGATTGTTTTTAAATGTATAATTGATAAATAAGTATGTAAATTATTTTATTATAATTATTCAAGATCCCTTGAAATAATTTCCACTTTCACCATACTCAACACACAAAAACCATTTTGAAATAAAGAACTCAACATCCTCAAAGTACTCGACGTAGAGTTAACTGATTGTGTATTTCAATAAGTAATTATAATGATATAAAATTTATTATTTAAGTAAAATATCATAAAAACTTGAAATGGTTATTAATAAATAAATTAATTGATATAATATTATTATATATCAGTTAAATGACATTCGAGGAATGTCTCGACTAGAAATTAGGGTTTTCATCAACTAGATTTTACTTTTGTGAGGTATATGGTATATTTACCACATAATAATATTTTGTGGTGTAGATAAATCATATTTTACATGTAATATCAAGAAAAAATAATTATTGAAGGCATTTTAATTGTCAATTTTAATTACATCATCAAAGGGGATTTGAATTAAAAGTTACCACAAGGTAAGGAATTTTATTACTCTATTTTATTACATTTGGTTATATATATATATATTATAATTTACCAATAATATTATAATATTATGTGTGAGATTTATATTGAATATATTATATTTCATTCACAATTTTTATATTTTTTTTACATTTGATTCACATAATTGAATCATTTTTTAATTCTCAGTTCAATTTTATGACCATTATAATTGACATCATCTCAATTTCCTTTCATTGAGACATATTTTGATGTTATTGACCTATATTATTTTATGAGGTTTATATACATAAAATTTTATATTTTTTAACACAAATATATATATTCCCATTATATTTAATGGTTAAATTATTTTTAATATTTATTTGGGCTTATGATTGAAAATTTTCCAATGTGGTTAATGAATTTCATTTAAAAATATTCTATTAAAGTCCCATTTTCAACCTTTTCAATGTGAATTTACTATTTTAAAAAATATACATTAAATGTAATTTACCTTTATCATGAATCCTAAATGATTTTTTATTTACACTATATGTTTCCATGATTATTTTAAACTGAATTTTCTTAATGTAAAATGTTCTTAGATTTTTAAATGAGTGACATTTAATGTAAATATTACTAAATTTATTTTTTTAATAATCCGTTTTCATTCAAAATCCATGTTTTGAATAAATGACTTTAAAAATGTTGTACTGTTAATTTTTAAGTCATTTTTTTAATTTTTTCATTTTTACAGAATGTATTAGAGGCAATATTCAGGTGGATTTCTAAACAATGACCATTTTTTAATTCAAATATGAAAGGTGTATTTATGTAAACATATATGGAATTAAACTAGATTACTTCCATCATGTAAATTATTTTTAATGATTTTTTTTTCAAGTTCCCATTGTAATTTTCAAATAATTTATTTTATATAATTTATGATTTTTTTGTAAAGTGATTTTAAAGATAAAAAGGTTATTTTCATCCTGAATATTTTTAATGATATCTTAATTATACTTCCATTCCACAAAATCAGAATCCCTTAATGAAATTTATCCTACACTATGAATTTTTTTTGATACCATCATCATTTATATTTATTGATTAATATTGTTTCAAAGAAATTGACATAGAACCTATTCCTTTTCAACATATTAATTATGTATCAAATATACTGTTAAAGAACCCATTTCTTTTCCATGAATTAATAGTTTTTAAAATATATTATTTTCTATCCCATTTAATTTTATATATTAGTCATGTTTCAAATATATTGTTTTAGAAACCATTTATTTTTTCCAAATTAAAAAATTTATAAAGAGAATAAATGTAGTTTCAATGATTTTATTTAAAATGAATGACCAATATACATTATTTATGAGGTAGTTCTTGGTATTTGTTTATAACTATGGGTGGTCACATTATAAACCAATGACAAGTGGTTTTTTATTAACCAAGGAAGGGTAGTCACATTATTAAACATGGGTGGGTTGTTTCCTAATAAATCAAGCACGAGTTGGTCTATTATATCCCTCTAATAAACTAGGTACTCTGGATATGGAATTTAACCATTTGGATTATACCATTTGTAATAAATTTTGTTAGTATAGATTCCTAATATACTAAAATATTTTATGTATTCTTTTTTTAGTTGGTAATGTTTATTAATATCAAGTATGATATTTCATATCTCGTGATTGTTGATTCTGATGACTCCTTCCATTGTTATGGCCATATTATAGGTTTTCATGTTTGATGATCCATGTAGTTAGGGATTTTAATACTTTCTATGATGCACCCATTCAATTTGATTTTTTTACTATAACATTATGCTCATTTTATGATCCACAATGACACTCAATTATTAATGCATAAATTTACCCTTACTGGTTGTTTGAGCAATCCCATTTTATGTTTCATTTTCACATGACTATGATGATTGAATTTGAAATAATTATTTAAATAAGGGTTTCAAATGTATAATATTGATGACCTAATGTGGAATATGTAATACTAGGTACAATGGGATATGACGTTCACTTTATGAACATTTCTTTTAGGAATCCATGATGTTAAGAGGTTTTAATATTTATGTAGAAGCCTAAACCTAAAATGTACTACGATATAAATGTTATCTAATATTTCCTTCTAATGTTTCAGGTTTTTGATGGTGAAAATTGGGACACCATTATTGGGATTAATGATAGAGATGTAATGTTTATGATTTCGACACTAGATCTGGGAGTGCAGTTTTGGGGCTGTTATAATTTGTATCGAAGAAAATATTTTGATAACTATGGATATAAGGATGTTTTCTTGTGAGTTTATATTAAGAGTTATTGATAAAATCATTGGTATATAATATTAATTATAATGTAATGTTCAAATTATTATAAACCCATTTTCAATTTTAAGTGATGGGATCATTAAATGTTTAATGACATTTTGGGTAGGTTTTATTTGGTTGATTTATATGAAATTATTTAGTCTACCATGATGTTTTCATTTAAATTTCATGTAAATAATATTTAATGTGTTGATAAACTTTAGGTTTTATATGATCTGGGATATTGAGGTAATTATGAAACACACATTTCATCATATTGATAACCACATGATTGAAATGTTATTTATTGAGTAAGTGAGAAATGTTATCTAAAATAAAGTTCACCATATTACGGGGATTCAAGATTGAATGATATGAGACAAAATTTGAAGATAATATAGTCTTTAATGGTGAGCTTATTTTGGAATGATTTATTTTTAAATTTGCGTATTACTTTTAAATTTTTGATAATATTTTTTGTTGGACTCCTCATGTATTAATCATGTTTTGATGATCACAAATCTTATTACTGTTAACTAATCTAATTATTATTTACAAATATTATTCATGATCACAAATAATACTTATCTTATCAAACCTATGATTTTAATTTTCAATTTATCTTTCCTTATAATTGTTAATCTTAATTCATATAATTCATATTACTATTTAAGTTTGAATATAGTTATTTGTCTAAGTATAAAGCCACCGTGAAGTGTAATACATACACAGTAATCCTGACACTGTGAACTCTAAGTATCAGACACCATTGCCTCAACACACCTTAACCCAGACACCATGAAGGACACACCGTGAGTCAGACACCGTGGCCTCAACACACCATGACCCAAACACCGTGAAGGACTCACCGTGAGTTAAACATCTTGACTAAGACACCGTGACATGGAGACACCGTGAAGGACACACCGTGAGATACATATTGTGAAGGTCATTCCGTGAAGGAGACACTGTGAAGGAGACACCGTTTTCATAACTACTGTGACACCGTTTCTTAACCTTTTGTCAATATAATTTAAATATTTCTAATAGTCATATTTTTTGTTTTTAATGCAATTAATGTTATTTAATGATTGTTGTTGCATGTCTGGAAACTGTACCTCATACCAATGAAAAGTTAATCATTCCTATTGCTGGAGCTCATGGAATATAAAGAAGGTTGAGCTTCAGTAAAGATATATTGACGAACATACATACGAGCGACAAGTCAATAAACATGACTGCTCTGTACTGAATAGAATATAAATCCTGAGCATTGAAGAACACATTGAATGATCTTCAAATAACTCTCCTATGTGCAATCCAACACAACTGAAGAACACACGAAGAATCAAGAGAATTTATTCACATGTGAAAGACACCATGCTGAACCACGACACTCTGTTTTTCCATAGAAAAACTAGAGAAGGTTTTAGAAGAATTTTTGTTGAATCCAATGAGTCCAGAGCTGCACTGCTAATCACTATAGATTTCTAAATTTTCATATACTCTCTCTAAGTGATTTCTTCATTTACTTTTTCAAGCATTGTGTGTACTCTGAATATCGTAAACACAAAATGTCTCCTACACTGAACTAGATGATACTAAATTCCCTTTCCAAACTTTCTACACCTTCTTGTTTCCCACTAAGGATAGTGGTTGAGGTAATGTAGGACTTGGACAACCTGTGTTTTGTTGAGTTGATTTCCCACGAATAACTGTGGTAGAGGTCAGAGTACCTAGACAGTTTATTAACTATTGTTAACCCCCATCCAGGTTGTGGATCAAATTTATATATAAATTTGATATGACTATGTCTCGTCTTGAGACTGAACCTCTTTGTTATATCTGCTGGGCCTTTTTAGTTTACATTTTAACATATACTACTTTTATCTTTTATATTCTGCTGCTATTACTTTTAAATACAAAAATATTTTAAAGCTACAATGATAGTTAATCTAGAAAGTGTTTACAACTATTGTAAATCAGTATATTAGTTTCAAAAGCCAATTTAGTATTCTGATTACTTTGACTGAGACCTAATCAATCTTTGAGAACATAATTCAACCTTTATAGTTTTAAAAATCCACTATAGTTTAACTTGTTTTATAAATTGTTGGATTTTAATAGAAATTATTTTTAACAGAAATTTTAATTGGAACTCAATTCCCCCCCCCCCCATAATGAGTATCCACTCCAACCATCATTTGGTATCAAATGATTTTTTTTGTTAAAGGATTTGAACATACTCTGTTTTTCGACTGTGATTGTAGTTGCATCTTTAACGATCTTAAATTTCAGTTAGTTCTAAATTTTATTTCATTAAAAATATTTTCTAAAATCTAGCTATGGACAATAGACTAGAAGGTGCTGCTACTAACATGACACCTTTCTTCAATGGTTCCAACTGTGCCCAGTGGAAACATAAAATGAAAATACATTCAGAAAGTATGGTTTTTGATATCTGGACTTCTATAGAATCTCAATATAAAAATCCAAAAACTGGAAGAACAACTTGGGATGAACCTACTAAGATAGCTTAAAATAAAAATTTTAATGCTATGAATGCCCTGTATTGTACTTTAGGAGATGAATAATTCAATAGAATATCTTCTTGTAAAACAGGTTATGAAATATAGGAAACTTTGTGTGTTTCCCATAGGGGGAAAACTAATGTTAAATAAATGAGATTAAATACTTATACTATTAAAAATGATAATTTTAAGATGAGAACTGATGAACCAATTTCTGACATGTACCTCAAGTTTAATGATATTGTCAACACAATGAGCCCAATTGGAAAAGTTGTTCCAGAAAAGGAACAAATCATGAGGATACTGATAAGTTTTCTAGATAGATGGAGAGGCACATCTGTTTCAATTAGATAATCTTGTGACATGGATTCTCTGCCTATGAAATAGATTATTTGTAAGCTTATGATGTGTGATGAAGAACTCAAGGTGAAAAAATAATATGATAATGATCCTAAGAGAAATTTGTGGCATTTAAGTATATTGCTTCAATGATAAAAGACAAAGAAAAAGTTCACATACAAACTAAAAGCATAACAAGTTAAGGTTCAGAATCTGATAGTGATGCAGAAATGGCTCAAATGGCTAGGAGATTTATGAAATTATATAGGAAGAAGAAATTCTTCAGAAAGTCAAACTACAAATGAAAATTATGAAAATAATGTTAATTATAAAAAGGACTGGAAGGAAGCTGACAAGTTTGATGAGGTAGTTTGCTATCAATGTAAAAGAAAAGGTCGCATTAAAGAAGACTGTCCAAAATTGATGTTCAAGAAGAAACATGACTACAAGGAAAGAAAGTATTAGAAAGAAATGAAAGAAAGATGGAGTGCTTCAGAAGAAACTTTAAGTGATTCTGATTCTGCTAAGGATGAAGATTCTCACAAGTCCAACATGTGTTCCTTGACCAACACATCGAAGGTAACACTGGACACTCCTGCTTTAAATTCATTATATTACAGAGTTGATTCTGATCTGAATATAAAAGTATGTCTAGTGAATAATTATTTCAATATTGTAATATAATAGAAGAAACCTGTAATGAACTTAAGGAAAAGTACAAAGACATAAAGAAACAACATGCTTTATCTAGCACTGTTAAATCCACCCTTGATATAGAAAAAGAAAAGAATGCTCAACTGTTAAAGGATAATATTGAACTGAAAATTTCTAATGAGAAAATTAGAAAGGACATATAAAAATTCAGAACAGAAAAGATACTCTAACTCAAATGCTAGGAAAACGAGTTGCACCAAAGTACACTACTGGAATAGGTTACCAACCTGGAAAAAGACAGTTCACAAAAACTAGATTTATTCCTAAATCTGGATAGAATATTGCTATTTCAGGTTTTGGAAATTCATATGCTTCAACTAGTTATTCACATTTTTATAGATCAAATAGATTCTATCTTTCAAAATCTTTTGATTCTGTAAACTATATGATACCCATAAGACAAATTTGGGTATCAAAATAATTGATTGCTAACCTGTCTGGACCCAAGAGAATCTAGGTACAAAAATCATTCTCTGTTTAAAAATGTTTCGTAGGAAACCTGCTTAAAGAGTTCCCATAAGAAGATAAGGTACTTAGACAATGGATCTTCAAGACATATGTCTGGTGATTATTCATGCTTCAAGAGCATAATCAAGATTGATGGTGGCTATGTCACATTTGGTGATAATTCTACAAGAACAATCATCGGCCTAGGCCAAATTGGTAACACTAACTCAGTTTTAATTTCTAAAGTTTTATTTCTTAAAGGAATTAAATATAATCTATTATGTATTTCTCAATTATGTGAAGATGGATTTAATGTTAAATTTGAAAATTATTATTGTAATGTTTTTAATTATAAAAATGTTTTAATATTTTCTGATTTGAGAAAGGAAAATGTTTATGCAGTTGACTTAAATTCCTTAGATAAACAAAACATTACTTTATTAAATGATTTTTATAAAGAATCTTGGCATTGGCATAGAATATTAGGACACATTAATATACATTCAATTAGAAACCTAACTAGGAATAACTTAGTTAGAGACATACCAAAACATGACTTTCCAAATGAAAAAGTTTGTAATCCCTATTTAAAGGGAACACAACACCAAATCTATTTCAAACCAAATAAAGAAGCATCAACTTCTCAACCCCTCATGTTTGTTCACATGGACTTGTTTGGACCTTCTAGAGTTTTTAGTTTAAATGGGAAGCACTATGTCTAGGTCTTAGTAGATGAATTTTCTAGATATACTTGGGTATAATTCTTAGCTCACAAAATTGAATCTTTTTCTTACTTTATTAAATACTCCAAGTCTATAGAATACCTTAGTGGACTTAACATTAAGACCCCGAGAAGTGATCATGGTCGTGAGTTTGAAAATCAGGAGTTTGTCACATTTTTCTCACAAAATGGCTATACTCACAATTTCTCTGCCCCTAAGACACCTCAGAAGAATGGTGTAGTTGAATGAAGAATTATAACCCTACAATAAATTTCTAGAACTATGCTTAATGAGTATGATCTGGCTATTTACTTTTGGGATGAAGCTGTAAATACAGCTTGTTATATCATCAATAGATTCTTACTCGTACATGTTCTCAAAAATAACCCTTATGAAATATAGAACAAAATAAAATCTAAAGTCAGCTGCATTAGAGTCTTTGGCAGTAAAGACATTATTCTCAATAACATGGATAATCTAGATATGTCTGCTTCTAAGAGTGATGAAGGAATATTTTTAAGATATTCTATAACTAGAAAAGCCTATAGAGTTTTCAATAAGAGAACCAAGTGTGTGGAAGAATCTGTTCACATAAAATTTAATGAAACTGCTCCACATGAACCTAAGTCATCTCTTCGAAATCTTGAAGAAGATTTGTATGTTCTAAAACTTAATGATAAAACCAATAAACCTGTTGTAAAGACAACCAGTTCTGGAAATATTCAAGAATATTTTTCTATTTAACCCAATCCCAGAGAATATCATGAAATTTATAGTCCTACCTTTACTAGATCAACTAGGATTTTAAAGAATCATATTTTATATGTTGTTGTTACAAATCGTGATAGAGGAACACAAACTAGAAACTCTATTAGAAATGAAGTTGAACATCAAGCCTTATTGTCACAACATGAACCCAAAAATAATAATGATGCTATTAATGATGAATGATGGGTAATTACAATGCAAGATGAAATAAATCAGTTTGAAAGAAATAAAGTTTGGAAACTTGTTGAATGACCTAACGACACACTCACCATAGGAACTAAATGGGTGTTTATAAATAAATTAGATAAAGAAAAAAACATAGATAGAAACAAGGATAGATTAGTGGCAGAAGGATATAGTCAAGAAGAAATAATTTACTATGAGGAGACTTTTTCTCCAGTAGCTAGACATGAAGCCATTAGAATTCTTCTTGCATATGCTGCACATCTGAATTTAAAACTATATCAAATGGATATTTTGAGTGCATTATTATATGGGTATATGGTTGTGGATGTCTTTTTTGAACAACCACATGGATTTAAAAACCTTAATTTTCCAAATCATATTTTCTAATTACCAAAAGATTTATATGGTTTAAATCAATCTCCAAAAGCTTGGTATGATAGATTAAGTACATTTCTTATTTCTAAAGGTTTTAAAAATGGAATAGCTGATCCTAATCTCTTTATAAAACTAATTTATAAAGATGTTTTAGTTGTACAAATTTCTATAGATGATATTATTTTTGGATCTTCGTAAACATCATTAGGTACTGATTTTTCAAAAATGATGCAAAACGAATTTGAAATGAGTTTAATGGGTGAACTAAAAAAATTTCTTGGATTTAAAATCCTTCAAAATAATGATGGAATTATTTTTTCTCAAATTAAATATACTAGAGATATTTTAAAAAGATTTGGATTGGATATAACAAATAGTAGTGACAATACCATGAGTACCACCAGTAAGTTAGATCTTGATGAAGATGGAAAATCTATTGACCAAACCACTTATAGAGGAATGATTCAATGTCTACTCTCCTTGAAATCTAGTCGTCCTGATATTATGTTTAGTGTGTGTATGTGTGCTCATTTTCAAGAAAATCATAAAGAATCACATTTAAATGCTGTAAAATGAAATTTCAAATATCTAAATTATACATGCAATTTAGGACTGTTCTACCCTCAATGACAATCATTTTAATTAGTTAGTTATTCTAATACTGATTTTTATCGATTAATGTCAGATAGAAAAATCACCTCTAGAACATGTCACTTTTTAGGCAAGTCACTAGCATAATGGTGTAGTAAGAAACAAAAATTTTGTTGCATTATCTACTGCAAAATTTTAATACACAGCTACTGGCAGTTGTTGTGCAAACATTTAGTGGATGAAACACATTTTACTAGACTATGGATATCAATTCAGACATGTACCAATATATTCTGACAACACAAGTGCTATTAACATTTAAATGAATTCTGTTTCACATTCTAGGACAAACAATATTGATGTATGACATCAATTTTTGAGGGATCATTATCAAAAGGATGATATCACTTTAGAATTCATTGGTACTGAATATCAACTTGCAGATATATTAACTAAACCATTAAATTCCGAGAGATTAGACTACATCATACATGATCTTGGTATGATTAAACATAAATAGATATCTTACCGGTCCTACTATTTAATATTTTTCTATATTTTACTTTACGGATTCAGGATCACTATTTCTCAGTTACTATTTCATGCTTATAGTCTCACAGTTATCACCTTTTGTTGACAGTCTATCACATAACTGTCTCACTGTGATGGAACAGTTCACTCACTATTTCATTGTGACTGCACAAAATAGACACTGTCTCACTGTGATGACCACCAACTGTCTCACCGTGATGACTGCTTTTCATCACACCGTAACGCCTAATCATGGTATCACTATGAAGATTATTTACGAATTAATTGTAATCCATATCATGGTAATTTTTATTTCACCACTATTTACTTTCCCTCATTTTTGTTTTGATGATGTTTGACATTTCTAAATGATAAAACAAAAGGGTTTTCATTCGATTCCTCACCCGAGCTCTCTCTTGCTCACTCTCTCGAAACCTTATATACTTCTCTATCACCTGAACCTTCTGTGGATATCAAGAATGAAGTGTCCATCTTCACCCTCATCTGAGAAGCACTGCACGAAGAAATAGAAGAGAGCATCGAAGATAGCTCCCGATGGTCCCCTGAATCCTAACCGAGTAAGCCATACATTAGTTCCTGAGAAAGAGATTTGCCTTGAGTGGCTGCTGTCAAGAATGTATTTGGTTCTAAAAAGTCCTAAAAGAACAAGGATGGATCGAATGGTTCTCTAGAAATGATAGACCAATATACCAAAGGTTGGTATCTCAATTTTACCGGTATCTAATGATTTCCTTTGATGCTGGAGAATGTTTTAGGACAACAAGATGGATCAATGGTAAGAAATGTTCTTTCACTTCGAGGATATGGGTTGCATGCGTAAGGATTCCTCATGAAGGGATCTGTGATGAATACAAGAGAGACCCTCCTCCAACAACCAACATATTTGACCATGAGAATTCCTTGGAAATCTTAACTGGAAATGGAACCAAGCGAAGGGCCATAGCTGCAGAGCTGGATGGGGAGACAAGGCTCATGTTTATGTTTGTTCAGAATTTTATTAGTCTGAGGAAAGGAGAAATTGCAATGATGAAGTATCAGGATGTGTTTCTGATTCATCTGATGATGAATGAACATAAGATCAATCTTTTCAAATATAACATTCACCACATGTGTGAACTAATTAAGGTCACTTCCAAATCCACCTCCTTGTTTTACTCAAGGAAGATCTCAACTATGCATGTTTCCAATGAAGTGGTTGGACCAAATGAGGAAGTAATCTTGGATTTTGATTTTTTTGTCCAACTCTACCATTATAAGGATGAAGATCAATTGGAACCCTTGGAAGAAATAGTGGGGTGAGGATAATGATCAACTGTATAAAAAGTAAAATCCTGTTGATTATCCAACAAGGCCAAAGAATATTACTGATCCTGGTTTGGAACCAGTTGTAGTGGCTATGTATCCAGAAGAGGTAGAAGAAGAAGAAGTGGTAACTGAAGTACATCCTAGAGAAGAGTATGAAATACCTCATGAGGAAGCATCTCTTATTGAGAAGGAATGGACTGATGTCCCTACTATTGTTCTTGCTGAAATACCTCTTAGACAACAATTTTTTGTTGTTCTTAGAGAAGAGGAATCTCCTTCTATTCTTGGAGAGGAAGAATCTCATGCTTCTAGAGAGGGTGTGGATCATGAAATCTTACCTGAGGTTGCAAGATATTTTGTTATCCCTGTTTTAGATTAGGAACCCATGGAAGAGTCTGGTGGTGTAGAAAACCTCCATGCAATGCTAGAAGCTGGTCTAGAAGATCTCAATTCTGTACAAGAAGCAAGTCTGGGAGCAAATCCTATGGAACAATCAGTTCCGGAGTACAAACCCTCTGCTGAAGAGAGGATGGAAATTTCCTTTAAATTAGTAAGGAAATAAATGGCTGAAGAGAATAGAGTTGATCCTATGGATCTTGATCATGCTGTTGAGCATATAGTTCATGAAATGGAAGCACCGTTTGAGGGGGAGGAACCTCAAAACCTTGAACCTAGTGCACATGAGTCTGATGAATCTGAATCTAAACCTGGTTATGCACATCCTTCCACTGAGTCATACTCTGTGTACACTCGGTATGAATTCCACAGCTTTTATGATGTGAGGGAATCACAACAACTAACTGTAACTAGAATGGATCTATCCTCTTTGTTTCAATTGAAATCAGTCACTCACCCTAAGCTAGACCCAGAACCTCAACCTCAACCAGAATCTACACCAGAAACTGTACCACTTCCTTCACCTGAACTCTTACCCAATCAACAGTCTTTTGTAACTAATGATGATTTGAATGTCTTTAGAGAGACTATCTCAGTTGGAGATGAGAAGATTATATCCTCTCATCCTTGTCCTCTGACTCGACTACGTCAAGAAGATGCCTAGATTCTTTTGGAAAATATTATTCTACATATTCAACCTAGGATGATCCGTGAAATTGAAAAAGTAAGGGTTGAAAACAAACTTCTTAGTGCTGATGCTGTAACATTGAAAATTATGGTAGCGGACATGAAAAAAGATTTGTCTTCAAGATCAGAGCCTGCTCCTGTTGTTACTGCTCCTGCACCTACTACTACTTATCCTGAACCAAATGTTTCCAACATTTAAAGAGAGATTGTATCTCATGTTCATCCATATCTGTTATCTTTTGATGAGAATATTGGAGAAATACACACAAAGATGATGAAATGCATGAGAGAGCTTGTAGAAAATATGAATAATATCACAGATGAGTACACTGGATGCCTTCAAAAGGATTTTAAATAGCTCAATGCTCTAACTGTAGCTATAAAGGTTTCTCCTCCATCTGGTCAACCTTCTGTTACTTATTTGGATGATTCTATGCACAGATCCATTTTTAAAGAAGAAATTCATAATTACTTCAGTGGTTTAGATTTTTCTTATTTATCTGAAGTTGTGAATAATAGTTATAGAGAACTTTAATTGGTTTGAATTCAATCTATGATTTCCAATTATGCTGAATAGGATATCACCAAGAAGATGGAATTTTATCTCACCTGGATTTTCATTAAAAGTTACATGACCAGTCACTTTAGTATCTTGTGGAGAATCTGAAAATCCCTCCAGTGACTCAAGCTTTTAAAGCTCAAGTTCAGAAGCTTACAGAGTTCACCAGATTTTTGGACAAATTCATGGAGAATAAGGATGATTTTGAAAAGGCTATGCAATATGGTGGACAAATAATTACTGATTTCATCAATCTTTTGAAGCCATATCTTCATGTACAGAGTATAGCTTTAGTTGCACTAGCTGATGCCCCTCTTCGACCTGGTCTACCTGCCCTAGCCTCAACTACCATGTTAGTCAGCCAAGCCCTACCTTAGATCAGACCAGTCATTCTTAACCAACAACATACTAGATCTTCTACAACTTCTACTTTTTCTCCCTCCATATTTTAAGGTCTACCTTTACCATCTTTGTCTACTATATCCATGCCTTCTTCTACAGTAGCTCCAGCTCCTGCTGCTGATAAAGGAAAAGAGAAAGCCAATCTGTAATGCCAACCGATGATTCTTAATTTTTTATGGGATTTCTTTCCTTGTGTATTTAAACATCAGGATGTATTCTGAACGATTTTAATGTCAAATGCAATGTTTCAATCGATTCTCTCTACTTTTTGATAATCCCAAAAGGGGGTGAAAATGTGAGAAGAGTTATCTCTTAGAATTTTATTTGTTTTTATTCTATATGTTATTTTCTCTTAAATAGCATGTCATTTATACCTTACCTATACATGATTTGTGATCCTTAAAAAGTGGGAGATTATTGGACTCCTCATGTATTAATCATGTTTTAATGATCACAATTATTATTACTGTTAATTAATCTCATTATTATTTACAAATCTTATGCATGATCAAAAATCATACTTATCTTAACAAACCTCTGTATTTATGTTTCAAGTTCTCTTACCTTATAATGGTTAATCTTAATTCATATTATGAATATTACTATTTAAGTTTGAATAGAGTTATTTGTCTAAGTATCAAGCCACTGTAAAGTGTAAGATAGACAAAGTAAGCCTGACACCATGAATTCTAAGTCTCAGACACCATGGCCTCAACACACCGTGACCCAGAAACCATGAAGGATTCATCGTGAGTCAGACATTGTGGCCTCAACACACCGTGACCCAGACACCGTGAAGGACACACCGTGAGTCAGACACCGTGACATGGAGACACCATGAAGGACACACCATGAGACACATACCATGAAGGTCATATCGTGAAGGACATAGCGTGAAGGAGACACAATTTGCATAACTACTGTGATACCTTTTCATACCCTTTTGTTAATATTATTTAAATATTGCTAATGGTCATATTCGATTTTTTTAATGCAATTAATGTTATTTAATGATAGTTGTTTCATGTTAGGAAACTATACCTCGTACCTATAAAAAGGAAATCATTCATATTTCCAGAGCTCGTGGAATATAAGGGAGGATGAGCTGCAGTAAAGATATATAGAATAACATACGTACATTCCACAACTCAAGAAATATGAGTGAACTATACTTAACAGAAGAGGAATCCTGAGCACTGAAGAACACATTGCAAGATCTTAAAAGAACTCTCATGTGTGCAATCCATCAAAACTGTAGAACACACGAAGAATCAAGAGAATTTATTCACATGTGAAAGACACCAAGCTGAACCAAGAAACTTTGTTTTTCAAGATAAAAACCATAGAAGGACTTATAAGAATTTCTGTTAAATCCAATGAGTCCAGAGCTGCACTGCTAATCAATAGAGCTTTCTAAATTTTGATATACTCTCTTTAAGTGATTTCATTTTTTACTTTTTCGAGCAGTGTGTGTACTCTGTAGATATTACACACACACTGTATCCTGCGCTGAACTGGAGGACACTAAATACTCATTCCAAACATTCTACATCTTCTTGTTTCCCACTATGGATAGTGGTAGTGGTCATGTAGGACCTGGAAAGCCTGTGTGCTGTCGAGTTGTTTTCCCATGAATAATTGTGGTAGAGGTACGGGTACCTGGAATGTTTTTAAACTATTGTTAACACTAACCTAGGGTTTGGATCAAATTTATATATAAATTTTAGAAGACTAAGACTTGGGTTGAGACTGATCCTCTTGGTTGTATCTGGTGTACCTTTTTAGTTTATTTTTTAAAGTATACTACATTTATCTTTTATATTCCACTTCTGTTACATTGAAATATGAAACTATTTTAAAGTTACTTTGATAGTAAATCTATCAAGTGTTTGTAACTATTTTAAATCAATAGATTAGTTTCAAAAGCCAATTTAATATTCTGATTACTTTGACTAAGACCAAATAATTCTTTTAGAACCTAATTGAACCTTTATAGTTTTATAAATTCACTACAGTTTAACTTGTTTTATACATTGGGGGATTTTAATAGAACTTATTTTTTATAGAAATTTTAATTGGAACTCAATTCCCCCCCCCCTCTTGAGTGTCCACTCCGACCAACATCTTTTAATTTCATCATTTGATTATTTACTCATTTTGGTTACCATGTGACAACAATTATTTGTTTGGTTAACATGTAAAGGAATTTGTAATAGCTTGATTATCAAATTTATGATTATATAGTACTTTAAATTTGATTTTATATCATCAGGAATGAAAAACTCATCATAAATAATAATCTTTTGGAGAAAGATATTATATTATAGTGAAAATTAGATATAAATATGGAATTCTACATTTCATGTAAGTAAATTTCACTATGTTTTCAGTATAAATTATAAAATAATTCCTAAAATCTATATAAATAATCCTAAAACAATAACTTTTTCTGAGAACTTTAATTTTTGATGGATCTATTGTATTTTCATTCATCAAATATTTAGGTTTTTTAGATCCTTATGTTTCTCTTAATCATTCACATTCATAGGATCAATTATCTCTTTCATTGTACATAATTATTTAATATTTTCTTCCATGTACAACTCTTCACATCCCACTAATATTGTCCAATTTTGAATCATAGTATGTGTTATTGTAGATGACCTTTTTACATCATTTTCTCTCATCTCAATAAGATGTTTTATTAATCTTATTTTCAATGTGGTTTCCCAAAAAAACTTCATTTCAATTGTCCAACCATTGATTAACCAGAAAATATTTAAATTCTAAATATAAAACATATTGAATAGTGAAGGATGCTACACCCTGAGATTTAAGAAAATAAAACTATCCTTGATAGCGCATTTGACATGCAACACTGATCTTAAACAACCCATTATATATACTACTATTAAAACATATAAATTTAATTATAGGATATGAATAATATTAAATAATTTATGATATGTATATAATTTTGTTTTATTAAATATAATTTTTTAGTAATGTAATTTTGTTCTACAAGAATTTATTTTCTATAAAAATTATTTTTATTGCATTTATAGAAAAAATTATAAATGATTTATCATAATTTTAGAAAATATATTTTATAAATAGAAATTATATCTTGATATTATCATATTTAATTTTACATAGGTTGAAATTTGATTTTTCAGGCGATGTTGATTTTTAAATGAATAGTGAAAAAATACACATTTTTTTAAAATTTTTCATTTTTTCAAAAAATTAAGAAATATATCATGTCTTAGAATTCACGTGTGATTTTTTTAAATTATATTGAATTTATTTGTATGTAAACGCTTTGACAGACATGATCTGGAGTCCTAGTGAGCCCTAAACAAAATTTTATACTTTTTTAAGGTAAGATTAGTAAACGTGTGAGAAGTTTTTTCTAACTTTTGAACAGTTGCTCGGATTGAAAAACTGATAGCACGGTGGAACTCTAAATTCTGGGATTCTCCTAGAAAATAATAAATTTTGGTAGATAAAGGCCCATAGAAAATGTTAATTTTCAAACCATTAAGAAAAATATACAATAACATTGAAAAGATAATTTATTTCTTTTCCTCAACCGAAGAGCAGAAACATGACGACGCTATGATGCGGTGATTAGTCATTGAGGAGGAACATTAATGGAACTCATTAATGGATCACAAACCCGCAACATAATGACCCATTAAAGGATTAGTAAGAGAAATTCTATTTCATCAATGAATTAGCGTAATGACGTGGCATCGCAAAGTAACTAAAATATTGTGACATGTTTAGTTTTCTATTTTATTGAAGCATTAGATATATGAAAATTAATAAGTGGGAAGATATCTGATGAACCCCCAATGAAATTCCTCTCCAATGAAGAACAAATAATTACATCGAAGAATGATGACGAATTCCATCGATGTACGATGACTGACTCTAATGGATTGATGATCAACGACAGCGCGAAGCTTCACCCCTCTAGAGACCGATCAAGAATCCATGTAGGGGTTGTGTTTAAGATTGTTTTTCCACATTCATAAATTCTACAATGAATTTTAATTAACCAACAAATAGGTTGATCCACAGACCATGCGTTATTTCGGGAGGGTGTCATTTTGGGATTTCATTATCCGGGTTTAAATTATCACTTGATTGATTGAAATTAAATCCCCGAGCCACCCTATATTTTAAGTCTCTAACACCAAGGGCACATGACAAAAAGAACAAGTCCATGGTCCCTCTGCATGTGAATTATTTTTAGCTGAATCATCATGTTACAATAGGATGAATTTGGGACCAAGGCAATGATGACAGTGACCCGAGAGTTCAAATGGCACAAACAGATCTGAGATTGGACCACTAGAGCAGACCTAGTGGCCCACAGAAGGTGTTGTCCATGCATCAGCACCAGTGTGGTAGTTCCGGTGAGTTGTAGAAGCGGCTGTCCCTTAATGGCCACACTGGAGGAGAAGGAGCACCTTGTGCGCACCATGGTGGAGGAGGCCCAGGCCCATTGGCCGGTGCATGATCCCAACACCACGTAGTGGTGCCGGCCTATGTCCAGGCCACCCGGGAGATTTGGAAATCCACAGTCACTTGACTGCATTATGAGGGAGGCCCCTTATCTTCTGGGAAGTAATAGAGTCGGATGTATCCCAACCAAACCCACCACAATATGCCACTGGAAGTTCATGCCCCAACTAGCCAGCCACACTCCTAGCTAGTGGGAAGGGATGAGCCTACAACCCAGCATCCCATACCCCTTCCAGTAGGCTAGACCTCACCTAGTGGGATGGACCGTCAACCAGACTAGGCCAGGTCCAGCGAGTCCCATTAGTATTGTCCCATTGGAAATGCTAGTCTAGGACCTACCTTTAATCGAACCCGGTCCGGTTGGGTTAGTTGAATGAAACTAGGGTATGTGGGACGCCCAGGTTGGGCCCAGACACAACTCACCCCTGAATTTATTAAAACGATAATAACATACAAACCAAGCATCTAATTAATGATATTTTTGAATAGTTGTGAACCTCTCGAGGATTCAGATATTTTGGTATAGTCTAAGGATACTTTCATGGATGTTGAGAAGTGACAATGGCTTAAAGAATGGTTCTCCCAAGCATGATATGTACGGAACCCTGCTGCTGGGTGAGACCCGAAGAATGGTGAAAAAAGACTCTTTATTACTAAACTATGACCCAATGAGAAGAACCTCTATGACTTTTCAGGCCCATGGTGGGAGTGATATTGTGTGACTCGGCAAACCCATGATTCACGATGGGTAGGAGTACCTCAGTTGGCTATGGTGGGAAGCTACTCAGTGTGACTCAGCAAGCCCACAGTGGGGGAAACTCTGTGTGACTAAGCATACCCACAATACTCATTAGGAATGAGTGCTGTAGTATTCCAAGGATAGTGTGAATTTTCGTCGGTGTGGCTTGGAAGGCTAATTATAATCATACTAGAGGAGTTCTCTAGTAACTGACACATTTTATGACAAGACAGACAATTATTCTATCACTAGCCTAGATGTATACCTGATGTGAGGTGTCTTGTGGTTTATTCTTATGCTTTATTCTTGTGCTTTTATATATTTCATCGTGCTTATGGTTCATACTTTTCATTGATTATTGCTTTGTGGTCTTCAATTTCTGTTTCGGTGTCCCCTACTGAGTATTTTGTTTCTCACCCTTGCACTAGATTCACTCACATGTGTTGTGTCTAGTGTAAATGATTGATGATTCAGCATCAGACGTGGTGTCCTATGAAGTATATGGGGCTCAATAGGATCTGGCAGACAGAACGTACAACTTCAGCTCCTCATAGCTATGGTACACTTACCATCAGGTGGGGTTTTTGGTAGATAGCTACCCAAGTCCCTTTTTACATTGATTTTTTTCAGTTTTTTTTTGGGGTTTCTATTCCAAACTACTTGTTTTTAGTTGTACTTGTACTTAGAACTAGTTTCAATATACTTTTTGTCCCCTTTCTATTTGTGGGATGTGGTTGGGTGTGTGTGTGTATACAGGTACTAAGGAAAATGCCTCCCACTAGTAGTTTGATTCCTTCAGTGCTAGTCTCCATCCCTTGGCCATCGGGAGGTGGGATTAGGGTAGTCACGACCTGGGCCTTGGGGGGCAGGTCATGAAAAAGTTGTATCCAAGATGGTTGGTTCCACCTCAAAGACTGAGAGTTAGTTGTTTGTTTTTGGGGAAACAGTTTTGAATATTTTGAGTTTAAATTTTAGATTCGAGGATTCCAGTGTTGGTGTAGAGACTAAAGTATCCGTACACCAGGACATTGAATTTTTCATCTATGCTATATACATGAAAACACAGGTTGATTAGGGTTCCCATTATGATCTTATTGATTAAAATTCAGCTCACTATGCATAACCTTCTAACTATTGTACATCTTGATCTATCACAATATTCCTCCACACGACCATCCAGAATTAAAATATGTGATCATGTTGACTTCCCACCTAGAGATGATGTGTAGGTTCAAGGGACAGTGCTAGAGACTGCCCCACCGGGTGGTGCACCAGTGTTACCACCTCCTGCTGATCAACAGTTATTGCCAGTGGTACCAGTAGAGGACACCCAGTAGATTATCACTTCCACAAGTTTTGGAGACAAAGACCTCTTAGGTTCATGGGAGGGACATATCTTGTTGTTTCTGAGTACATGATAGAGGTAGTGATACATATATTCAACTGAGTTAGGACTCCGCTTGACCAGATGGAGATCTTGGTTGAGATCCTTTTTTAGGGATCAACAACGAGACGATGGAATCTGATGATTCAGACTCATGAAAAGGAAACTCTCTCTTGGGCTAACATCGATCAGCTGTTCCGGGAGGAATTTTTTCCCATGACCTTGCACTTTGTGCACATTCAAGAGATGCTTCACATTCAGAAGGGCAATATGACAATGGTTGAGTACTCATCAAGGTTCATGGATATTTCACGCCACTCAAGAGACATGGTTTGAGGCCATTTCATCATGGGATGATTCCTTGAGCAGGGAATGAGGTTGGAGATCTTGGTATCAATGGTGTCACTCTGCATCCCTACCCTGGACTGTGTGCTACAGAGTTACGTACTTGTAGATATCTTCTTGGAGGAGCTGGCGATGATATCCCGAGCTACCAATTGACCCCAGGAGGGTGGAGTCTTCAGCTAGAAGGATAAAACTGACATGAGGACCCATACAGATGAGGTCTTTTAGGGGATGACCCTATGACTTAGGCTCAGTAGTGAGGGGCTCCCAGACCCTAGGGATTAATCAATGAGGGAAACTTTTCTTCACACGTAGAAGTTAGAGGCTCATGGAATGTAACTTCCCAACCCACCATATAGATGACAATCGGAAGTTAGAGGGACCATTGAGACAAAGGAATAAGATGAAATAAGGAGGTCCATAGGGTGACATACATGGCATAAGAGAATTCCAAATAGCGGGTGATGGGCGGCGGTTTGAGGTACAACTTTCACCACCCCAAGGTGTTCCACCCCTTACTTAGTGAGAAGGTAGACTAGTGTAAGCACAACTTCTAGTAGTGGAGTCTTATGACCATGGTTCTCTAGATATGATCAAGGGTATGATCCGGTCTCTTCTCTACTATAGCTATAGTTCTTATAGACATAGGTGATAGTAACTCAATCCATGACAGGAATCTCATTTGGACCTTAGATATTTCAGTGTATCCATTGTCTCAATCTTTATAATTAGAGACTCCTACTGAAGGATATTTGACGATTACAAATAGGGGCCAGAAATTTGAGATTGCACTAGGAGGTGAGAGCATTAGGTGGGAGCTCCTAGTAGCGGCAACAAGGCCTTAAGATGTCATCATGGTTATGTACTGGTTATCCATATTCAATTCTCATATCAAATATTTTAGGCATGTATTGAGGTGTGTCTGTCTAGATGGGACCAGGTTTTCCTTCACTGGTAAGAAGAAACTAAAGAAGCACAAAATGGAATTTCTTAGAGGAGGGTGAAAACTACACTAACCGGTTGCATAGCCTCACCTTTGGTGCAATGGATGGGAGGATTCAATGATTTCCTATAGTGGTGGATGTGTAAAAGTATGATTTTATAGGGGATGTTTTGGGACTAACTAATCATATATAGGTATACAATTTCATCGACATGTACCTCGTGACAAAAACAATAACCACACTGGCATATTGGATGGCTCTGTTATAGCATTGACAGCTTTGGGTACAACAATAGGACATGTAATAGAAGGGGTTTTTAAGGCCCAACATTTCACCATGGGAATACCTGGTGATTTTTTCCATGAAGGCATACATGGGTTTAATGTTTTTCGTGGAAATTCAGTGCATGAACCGGGTGACCGCCATGAACAAGTATCCACTATTGAAAATTGATGGTATCTTCAATCAGCTGAAGGGATCGAGATGGTTCACTAATATAGACCTAATATCTTTCTATCAACAGCTTCAGGTATGAGATGAGGACATACTAGAGACAACCATTAGGTGCCAGTATGGCCACTACGAGTTAGTGGTTATTCCATTCCTCATGACCAATTCCCTAGTAGTGTTTATGGGCCTCATGAATTTTATTTTCCATCCTTACCATGACCTCTTTGTCATGGTATTTAATGTCGTCAACATCGTGTAATTGAAGTCGGTGGAGGGGAACTCTACACACCTAGAGATATTCCTGGATACACTCCCAGAGAACCATCTTTATGGTATTCTCTAAAAATGCATGTTATGGATTCAAGAGGGCCACTTTATAGAAAATGTCATCTCAAAGTATAGAGTTGTAGTGTATCCAAAAATGATAGAGGCATTTCTATCTTGGAATCCACTAAAGAGTATGACTAAGGTGCTATGATTCTTGGGGTTTCCTAGTTAATATTAGTGGTTCATGCATGAATTTTCCAAAGTGTAAAAACAATTATCTTCACTAAAATGGAAGGGACAAAACTACATGTGGATGGAGAAATTTGATCATAGATTCCAGAAGATAAGGAGTAGAAATACTAGTCCCCCATCTTGAGCCTACCAAAGGAGGGTGTTGAGTACATTGTTTTGTGCATTTCCTCTAGGAACGGTCTAGGTTTTGTCCTAATGTAGGAGTGAGTGTTGATCTCCTATGGATCACTCGAGTATATGAAGCATGAGAAAAAATACTCAACCCATGACATGGAGATAGTATTATTGTTCTTTTCCTTTATGATGTTTCATTATCATTTGATGGGTGAGAAATTTACAGATTAATCCAACCACAAGATTCTCAAGTATATCGTATCCCTGATGGGCCAAAAACAGAAATAACGATGATGGATAGAGTTCCTCCAAGATAATGAGTTTGAGATACTCTATACTCCTGGGAATGGGAATGTGGTGGAAGACACGCTTAACAAGGGGATCATTTTTCATCTACTGAGTGAGGTGACATAGCAGTTAGCTGTAATGTAGATATCCATTGTGATTGATGATGGCGAAACTTATATTAAGTCGACGACTGTTACTCCCCCACTCTTACAATGATTCAAAGGGGAACAACTATTGAATGATGACTGTTAGGCATGACATGCAATTTTATCCTTAGGACATGCTTCTGAAGTATTTTTTGATAAATGGGGAAAACATCATAATTTTTAGAGGGTTCATCCTTCATCTAGTGGAATTTTGGAAGGAGGTGTTGAGAGATTTCCATGAATCCCGTTTGGCGGTACATCTAGGAGTGTAGAAGATGTACCAGGTCCTCCAACATTAATACTGTTGGACATGAATGATGAAAAAAGTGGTCGAGTTCATCTCATGATGCATCACTTGTCTAAAAGTGAGTGATGTGAATCATGTTCTAGAAAGCTCAGCTTAGAAACTCAAGGTATAAGAGACGAAATGGGATGGTATCTTGATGGAATTAGAGATGGGGTTACCATGTGCATCTAGAGGCTATGATTCTATCTGCGTAATGATTGACTGACTCACTATGTCAGCTCAATTCCTACACAATCGGGAGTAGGGACTGGTAGAGGGCTTGGGATACCTCTACATCCAGGAGATAGTGTGACTTTAGGGGGTTACTTCGATGATTGTCTCGGACTGCACTAAACTATTTACATTATGGATGTGGAAGGGATTAAAGGAGGAATTCGGGATCCAACTGTGCTTGAGGAAATATTTTCATCCACAGATGGATTGTTAGATGGAGCAGACCATACAAACACTAGAGAATAAGATTTGTGCATGTATCATAGATATTGGTCATAGTTGGGAGGACACTTTCCACTAGTATATTTTTCATACTACAACAACTATTACTCCACCATTGGCATGGCACCGTTCGAGTCCTTGTAAGAGTGTCCTTGAAGATCACCTCTCTTTTGGATAGACCCTGGGGAGTCTGCACTCATGGGTCTAAAGTAGGTATGGGCTATAACCAAGAAGGTGCAAATCATCCATTAGTAGATGAGGAATACATTTATAAATAATGAATCATGTAATGATAGGTGGTGGAGGCCCTTGGAGTTTGTGGATGGAGACCATGTGTTTCATCGGGTTTTACCCTAATTGGGATTGCTAAGATTTCTCCAGGGTGGAAATCTATCTCGGAGGTTCATTAGAACTTTTTAGATCCTGAAGAGTCTTAGAGAGGTGGCATACCACCTAGATATTCCCCCATAGATACTCTAGTTGAATGATGTTTTCCACATGTTATAAATATTGAGATACATTCATGATCTATCGCACGTCATCGACGGGGACAAGTTTGACATTGATGTTGAGGTGATGTTTGTAGAGTTAACTGTGGTGATAGGCTATAGACATAAGCAAGTCTTATGTGGGTACATGATTCCTTTGGTGAGCATTCGATGGTTGCATTGGAATCTCTAGGAGAGCACAAGCATGTGAGAGGATCTAATTCGTTCTCATTACCGCCACTTGGTTGATTAGACCTTATTTTTGATTTTAGTGATGTAAATCATTATGGTGGGGATATTGTAATGTCTCATAATTTCTATGTAATTATTTTAAATTATATGGAATTATTTTGAGACTACACGCTCTAATGGAACACGATTATGAGGCCAGGTGACCCTGAAATTGAATATTAAATTTTTTTAAGGTACATTCTGTAAATGTATGAGTAGGTTTTTCTAACATTTGAACTGGTGCTCGGATCAAAAATATGATTGAACCATTGAAATCATAACACTGAGATTCACCTAGAAAGAACATCACCTTAGCGGGAAGGATCCAAACAAGAATGATAATTTTTTTACATTTTGGAATAGAAATAAAACAACATTGAAAAGATATTTTATTTTTTTGTCCTTCCAACTTGCAGCGACACAACTTCACTTCATTACGGTAAAAAGGTGATAATGGGTCACGTTAGTTGGAATCCTTTATGACTCATAAACTCGCAGTGTAATGATGCATTGAAAATTTGTAGTGGAAATGTTGTTTCATAAATGATATAGTGTAATGACACGGTGTCATAGAATAATTAAAACCCTAAAATGCATTTTTTTTTATTTTTTTTATGCATTGGAGAGATGTCAATTAATTAGATAATGATTCATTGACAAACCACTGGCGTACTTCCTCTCTAACAAAGGAAAAATAATTCCATTTCCCAACAGAAATTAATTACATCGATGAAAGGTGATAAACGCTAACGAATCAAGGATCCATGATGGATCGAAGGCCTTCCCATTGTAAGTGACAGATCATAAGGGTTCTTTTAATTTTTCTCCACATTCTTAAAATCATCGATGAAGTTGGATTAACCCATAGACAAGATTATCCACAGACCATGTGTTCGTACAATAGGTTGGATTTTTGAGATTTCTTTATTCATGGTTAAACTGTCAATTATGTGATTAAACTACAATCCCAGAGCCCCCATGTTTTAATCCCCTAATGTGGAGGGTGTGTCCTGATATAAAAAATTCTCGGGTTCCTCCGCACTTGCATTTTTCATGGTTGTATCCTCAAGTGCTGGAAAGTGGGATCTGGGGAAAAGGCAACGATAGAGGCAACCATAGAGGCCGGATGGCACAAAAATAATGTACTAATTCAGCATCCAGTAGCTACACTACTCTTACAAAAAGGTGGGTTTTTAGTAGATGGTTACCTGTGCCGCTTTGTACTTTGTTGTTTCTGTTCTTTTGTTGGGATTGTATTCTGACTCACTAGTATTCACTAGTAATTATTCTCAGAAGTTGTTACTGTATACTTGATTCCCCCTTCCAGTTTATGGGACATGGTTGGATATGTGTTTGTGTGTGAGAGAGAGTATATGTACTCATGAAAATTCCTCCCACATGTAGGTTGATGCCTTTAGTTCTTGTCACTAGCCTCTAGGCTTCGAGAGGCAGGCTTGGGGTAGTCATGACATGGGGCCCAGGGGATGGGTCGTAAAAAAATATAAAATTTAACATATGTGTTGAATATTATTTAAAGTAAAATAATTAACATTTAGTTACAGTTAATATACTTAATTTCCATTTAATCAATTTAATTTTTTATTTTTGTTTATGTTGGTCTTTGGGTTTAGAAACATGATTTTTTAAAAAATTGTTTTAAATTTCATAATGTTTGTCCTTTTAAATTATTTAAAAAACACATAATAATAAATTATTTAAATTAAATTTGTATATTATATATCAATAAATATTTATTGATATTAATACACTAATTATTATTAGCCATATATTTAATATAGAATCATCTTTTCCGAAAAAATACTCTTCTAAAAAACCCTCATATTTTACATATCTACAGGCTTAGTTTTTATTAAAATTATCCATTTATGTGTATTAAATTTTGTAAAATATATTGGATATTTAAAATAAAAATTATTTATATTATCTAATGATTTCAACATAATTTTTTACCATAACTAATATTTAAAACAATTTAAATAAATTATAGCAGTTATGGGGAAAATGGTTTTGCCGAGGGGTTAAACTAAATATGTAATGGAAAAACTAACCTAAATATTAATATAAAAAACAATTTTATATCCATACTACAAAAATATCATGTATAAATATTTAGAATTATATATTTTAGATCTATTTTTCATTTGAAAAATATAATGACGCTACCTTAAAACATTACATAATCTTGAATTAAATGAATAATTCACATTGAGGATTTTTTTAGGTTTAGAGTTTTCGATAATTAGTCCATAACTATTACATAACAACGTGAATAAAACAGGTAGACACTACTACCTAGTATCCAATTTTCATTAAATATAAACTCTTGAAATAAAAAGACATGTCTATTTCCATGTTTTAGACTGAATGACTTTTCTTTGATATCATCCTTGACCCTATTCATCTTTATTTCCTGTAAAAAAAAATAGAAAACATAGGATGATCATAAAAAGCTCAGTAAGTGTTATAAAATAATGAAAAGAAACATTATCCCATAAATAAATACAAATCGATGAAACCATATATTTCAATCATAAAATACCAAATGAAAGAAAAAGATTAATCATTAACATACAGACATCATAGGTCAATAAGGTAACTTATAGAATTCATAACATACTTAAATTATAGCTATCACAACAATATAGAGAGTCACATTTGGAATACCCATCACACTATATTCCCTTAATATCTTAGGATAAACAATAACATTTACCACTGTCATTTTACCCCATGCATTGGAGAGATATCTAGGGCTCACCCGTACAAGGTTTATCACGGAACCTCCCATATATGTAAGAAATTCCCAATAAAAAAACATATTCATAACACATAACACAAGAATCAAGGAAATATAACATTTCAACATTATAATAAAAATATATCAAATCAAGATATTGAAATAAAAATTTCTTTATCAAATCATTTTCAAAACCATTTAAAACATTTAATAACGAGATTTTTGAATCAAAGTGTCCCATACCAAATTGAAGCTTTTTAATGAATTATCATTTGAAAATATTAATTTCCATATAAATAAATCTTTAAAACAATGTTTAAAACATTGAAATTAATCTGAAATATATAGAATAATAAATCTCTAAAACATTTAAAATGATATTTTAGTTAAAGAGTTTTCAACAAAATCATAGATGATTGAATACAAATAATTTGGGAATAACATATAATCAGAACATTATTATATAATGAGAATAAATTGATTCATGATATAATATGCCAAAGGACAGTATATACACCACATAATAGTGAATTGATGAATAACAATAATGAAGTCTCAATGGAATTCAAATTGAGACGAAATCCATTATAAAAACATTATATATCTTTAGATTAATGATAAATCATTTGTATAATAATGTGTAAAAAATAAGAATAAACTGAATATAATTTGATATTAAGTGTGAAACAATCAGAGGTTTTTCACACATAATCATTGCATGACAGAATCAAGAAGTATAATTTTAACCCAATGAATTGAAATTGGGTTATGTTGTTCCCTTACCGAAATTTGATAGCCTAACGATGTCATTTTAAAATTCATAAATTGAATTGATGAGAGATTAAAGGTTATCTCATCACATGGACATAAAATTTATAGTAATAATGATATAGAATAAATATCCCAACATAAGAATTTTTAAATTAAAATACAAAAGAAAAAAATAAGTCTTTTAAAATGAAGAGGGTGAAAGGTTCCCTAACTAATTTTGTAACATACAAAACATACACCCCATGAAAGAAGGATCATACAATGAAGATTTAAATAAACATAAATTAAGGGATATTACACAAAGAATAAAATCATGTGTAGTACATATACCACACAAAATTAAATAGTGGAAATCATAACATGAATGCCATGGCAATAAAAAGTGATATTAAAATCCCTTACAACGTTGTAATCAATCGAGTGGTATGAACAAAATTTAATAACCACAAAATTATTCATAGGATAACATGAATATAAACAGAATCATGATAATATATATCAAATTGTGGTACACAATACTCAACATGAAATAAATTAGTGGCGGACAATGGAAAGATCACAGAATTAAAAGTGAGATAAGAAACCCCTTACATCATGTCTGACTTGACTTGTTTGTTCCTTGTTCTTCCAGAATAACAAACTAAATTTAATTTATACTTGATTAAGAACAATTTTTTAGGATTATTATTACTTTTATATCACTTATTATCGTGTAATAAACATTATGTAATCATTCATGTTAATAATGGTCATTTTTTGATATTTGGTACTTGAGTAAAAAATGAACAACACATTATTACAAGTTTTCCATGTGGTCAAGAATCTATTTTCTTCATAATAATAATAATGATTTAGACATCATATGTATCATACATATCCTGTATATATACATATTTATAATTGTACATAAAATTTGTGGATAAGAAATTAAATGCACCGTTCATGGAGACGGTAAGCCGTATGTACACATGAACGCTACATTCATTTCAATTTCATATTTTAATTTAAAGAAAACATATTGATACATAGTTATATTATAATCCCAGTATAATATCATATATAATATAAATAACTCCATCCTTTATATTTTCTAGGTATGGTATTAATGTGTCATATCACATTGAAGGTGCGATAGTCCACACTTCCTCAAATGAAATTATATTGTTTACTCATAATGGAAACCATAAAGGTATGATATAAATTAAAAATACATAAGAATAAATAAAAAATAATCATAATATATATCATATATAAATGTAGTGTTATTATAATGTCCTCCATAATATATGGTACGAGATAATTGAACAATCATCGTTTTGTGAGCCGTTAGTTTTCCATCCACAGAAACAATATGTTCTTTAAACATTAGATGGATGTTTGTGTAAGTGTAGTTTGAATCCTTTTTGTAAAAAAATTCTATTATATTTAGGATAATGTTTTTTTCATAAATGTATTAAATGAAAATAGTTTATGTGGTGGAGAAGTAAAATAAAGGAAATTTTTTTAATAGAAACTATAACCATTAATCCGGGTAACTTCTTTTGGTTTGAACTAGAATAACTTCTTGAAGGGCCTTATGCCTAAGGTAAGGCTTCTAGGATGACAATAGGTGTCATGAGATCCTATTTTGGTAGGGTTTGGATGAGACAAGAGGCTAGAGAGTTATTAGGAATGGGTTATAATTGGGTTCTTTTTATTAGGGGGAGGAGGGGTTCTTTAAGAATGTGTGAAAATATTATTTTATCATCTAATGATTTTCGGTTTCCAAAGGTCCAAAACTCATTTAGATCAAATATAAGATTATTCATGGTCTAAATAAATTAATCCAATAATAATTGTACTAGTTTTGGATGTTATTTTAGTATTTATTATTTTATTTATTTAAATCATTTATTAATGAGGTAAATACTGCATCATTTTTGTATCATAAATAATTTTCTTTCTTTGATGACTAAAAATTATAAAAAATACCATGATGTAGGAAATAATTTTAGATTTAAAATTAATATTTATAGTTAAAAATATAATCTATATATCCTAATGTAACAATTAATTTACAAAATGATATTTTTTTGTCTCAATTTTGTCATTACATTAAATTAATTAAAGTGTCATTATCACTCCCAAGTGGATTAATGGGGACCCAAAATCAACCCAAGGATTCCCATGGTCGTCCATAACTCATCCAATAAGGTTAAGACAATTGTTAAGGTAATTTTTTATTATTATAATATTTTTTAACCTTGAATTACCTTATTTACCTTAAACCGTGGTAAATAAAAGACAGAAGTTACTATTCACCCAAAAAATTATTTTCATCTTATTGAACAAAATATTACTTACTAATAACATAAATGTATGTTATATTTTCAAAATGAATTTCATAGATGTTTTAAAATATCATTTCAATGAAAAATTCGTCCTTTTAACTACTACTCAGTGTTTTCACTATTCATCAAAAATTGATGTTTTTCAGAAAAATACCCAAAACTAAGCATATGATATATTTGATATTTTGAATTCAAAAATTATGGATTTTTTACGAAATTTAATCCATTTAAGTTGTGTTAATTAATTTATAATTAATTCCTGTTGCCAAAATATAAAGCGTTTTTTTAAGAAATAATAACTATCAAAAGATTGACCTTTGTTTATGTCCAATTTCAAAGTGAAATTACTTCCACTGTCCAACATTGGATAAAATGGTAAGAATATAATGTAATGAAACTTTATAACCAATTAAAAAGTTAATATAACCATATAAATAAATTATATTAAAAGGATGTTTTGAATTAAAATACAGTATTTTTCAATATTAAATAAAAAATGAATTTTATCAGAAAAATACCACAAATTTACCACAAGTATATTTTGAAGTGTTGATTCCAAATAAGAATTTTATTTTGTTAAATAAAACATAAAAAAGTGACCAAAAATATATTTAAAGAGGTTTTCCAATCAAAAGGTGGTAAATCAACCTTTTAGTGAATATTAGAGTATTTATGCAAAAAATAAAATTGTTTTCTTATTTTAAGCCTCGAAATTTTATTGGATAAATGTAAAACCTTTATCCAAAACTGTATAATCATTTACTTGTTAGTTCTATTCATTCCTTCCATTAAAACAACTAGGTGATAACTACCATTTAAAATAATATTTTATTATTGTTTTTCATAATGACCTAATGTTATGTGCAACGTAAGATTTCAGTGAAACCTGTTGTTGTGTATTGGGTACACAATCAAACATAGCATCCCATCTAATGTAAAATTATTAATTAATTTAAAATTATAAATAAATATCAAAACTTAATATTTTTTATATTTCTCCGCTGTTACATCCTTCCCCCCTTTTGGGAATTGCTTCCTTACAATTTTAAAATTGGGCTCGGAAAATTAATTGAAATCCCCACATCCAAAAAACATTAAATAAAACTATCACTTAAAAATAAAGGATGATATGTAAAAAGGTTACCCGAGACAACTGATAAACAAATACCATGAAAACATTTATATGGAGGTGAAAAAAACCATCATGTTATAATTGGGAGTGATAGAAAACATGATTAGGTGAAAGTTAACAACCAGAAAATCACAAACATTTGATGGATTAAACAGACATTGATTCCCCAGTAAGAAAAATTAAATGACAATGTTTTTGTTTTAGGTTAATTTTAATTTAGTAAACTATTTTTGAGAATAACTAAAAAACAAAAGGAAACATACTTACTTTTCATGTATACCTTCATCCTTTTCTATATTTCTAACACAAACTCATATTTTCTCCAAAAGATGAGTATTCATGATGAATTTTCCACATTAAAATTGGTATAATCATCATCGATAGAATCACATAATCCACAAAAGATGAACTATATATTTCACATGTATTTGGTCCTTTAAAAAAACCGAGAATGGTTAGTGTTAGATCAGATAATACCAAAAAAGGACAATCCTTTATAAAAAGTAAAACTACTCTTAATCTCAAAAATTCAACAAAAACTACCCAATGTTAATGAAAGACCATTAAATATTAAAATTTTCCTTAAAATTCATCAAAATAAACCAAACTATAATTGAAACCCAATGCTCCTAAGGATTTAATCACATATTCATCCATGATAAATCATAGCATTTATCTCCAAATAACTTTAAATACTCTAAAAGACAAATAATAAAGTGTAATTAACTAAATCAAATATTCTCTATGATAGGTTATTCAATTCCATAAATTACCCAAAATCATCTTATTCTTAATACATAAAATAGTCTTACTAAAAATAATTAGTCATGCTTACTAGGGACTTCACGTAGTCCAGTGGTAGGTGATAAATCTCAATCGCACTTTGGTTGGTGGTTCGATTCCCCCTTCTTTGTCAGATGTGAAGGGTTATCACACGGTCTATATATTTTTCTTTTTCAAAAACTGCACAATTTTATAACATTCCCAAAAAGAGATAAATTTGTCAAAAATAACCATAACATATTTTAACCACAAAAGTTTTCTAATAACACTCATTTTCCTCCCAAAAGGTAGTAACCTGTAATTGCCTCAAATACAAGAATCGTATAAACCCAAATGGTTCTTTATAACAATATCCAAAAAAGAAAAGATAATTATTCCTTGAATAAAATTTAAATATATCAATCTTTAGGGTTACACATACTATAAAAATTATTCTAATTTAATCTCGTCATCAAAAGAGGCTTAATACTTTTAATCATTTAACCATCCTAAAATCTACCATAACTCTTGAATCCCTAATATATTGACTTCTTACTCATTAAACTTTCTTAATGGTCCATTAGCCATTCCTTTCCAACTTATTCTGAAATACATCTTTCCTAAAAACAAAATCATGAATCATATCCTAAGATTCAATAATATCAAAACCAATGTTATGAAATAATTCATACCATTCATTGGTAATATTTAGTTTCCTTACCCTCAATTGGAATAGAATTAGGTATTTATAAATATATATTTGTATGATCCTAGTGATCCCATCCCCAAAATTTCTTCATAGGACCTTCGTTTGTATAATTACCATGCATAAAACATTTAAGACATTCAATATATCCCTCAAAAAGAACTTCTTTCTCTTTTATAGATTTATCTGGATTCTTTATTTTTCTATGGTAGGTTATTTCTTTATGACCTTCACCTCCACAAATATAGAATCATCCTATCCCTTTGAAACATTTTCCTATGTGTTTCATTCCACATCCTTAAAACATATGTTTTTGAATATATATACATTTATGATTGTTACCGGAACTTCTATAGGGATTTGTTTCTCGCATATATGATACCTTATAAATATCACAATGGTTTCGGTGTTCAATCATGACTTTAGATATTTGGTTGATAATAACCACAAGATTTCACATTAAAACTCCCACTTCATTCAGTTTCACATTCAGAAAACTGTCACAGTTTTCTTCACATCCACTGTTACTTGGGTGCCTCCTAGATCCATCCATTTACTAAAACCACAAAGTTCAGTGTGAGTATATCAGTTAAATAATCATATAATGTCTAATGAGGTAAGAAAGTACTAAGATATACTTATTCATGTATTTTAATCTCATTCACTTTATCTAAATGAACTATGACTCTTTCTAAAATCCTAACCATTATAGTAATGTCACTTAGGCTTAAAGAACACCCTATCCTCTATATTTATCTAAACTTCCCTCTTATACCAATAATAAGGACACGACCTTAAAGTGTAACATATACTTTAATTAAATAAAGAATTGAAATTGTGTATCTTTTTAGGATTTGAGTTTTATAGAATTAGGTAATAACTATTACAAAACAATGTGAATAATATATGTAGACACTACTACATAGTATCAATTTTTTATAAAATAAAAACTCTTGATTAAAATAGACATTTCTAGTTCCATGTTTTAGACAGCATGACTTTTCCATGATCTCATCCTTGACCCTATTCCTCATTTTTTCATGTGAAAAACATTTCAAAACATCAAATGATCATAAAAAACATAATAACAGTTATACAATAATTAAAAGAATCATTAGCCCATCATTAAATAAAAATCATTGAAACCATACTTTTCAATCATAACATACCTCATGAAATCATAATATTTATGAATAACGTATATAAATCCTCAGTCATAAAGGTAACTTAGAGAATTTATAAAATACGTAAACTTTAGCTATCACAGCTACATAGGGAGTCACATTTAGAATACTGATTATAGTATATTACCTAAATACCTTAGGAGAAACATTAATATTTACCTCTGTCACATTACCCAACGCATTAGAGAGCCATCTCAGGCTCACCCACCCTATCTTAATCACGGAACCACCGGTATACGTAAACAATTCCAAATAACCATAACATATTCCTAACACATAACACAAGAATAATGTAAATATACAATTTCCACATTAAAATCACAATATATCAAATCAAGATATTTGAATAAGTAATTCTTTTTCAAATCATTTTCAAAACCATTTAAAACATTTAATAAAGAGATTTTTGAATCAAAGTGTCCTATACCACATTGATGCTTTTAAATTAATTATCATTTGATAACATTAATGTCCACATAAATAAATCCTAAAAACCATTTTGAAAACATGAAAATTAATTAGAAATATTTAGAAGAATAAATCATTAAAACACTTAAAACATTAATTTAGTTAAAGTTTTTTTAACAAAATGAGAGACACTTGAATACAAATAATTGAGGAATAACATTAAATTAGAAATTTATTATATCATATGAATAAAGGGATTCATGATATAATATTCCAAATGATAGTATATTCACATCATAAGCATGAATTGGTGAATAAGAACAATGAAGTCTCAATGGAATGTAAATTGAGATGAAATCCCTTATAAAAATAGTATCATTAGATTAATGATAAATCAATTACAAAGTAATGTGTGAAAAATAAAAATAAACACAATATAAGTGGATATTAAGTGTGAAACAATAGAATGTTATTAAAACATATTAATAGCATGACATAATCAAGAAGTAGAAGTTTAACCCAATGAATTGAAATTGGGTAAAGAAGTTACCTTAGAGATATTGGACAGCCTTACTGTGTCACCATAAAATTCAGAAAATGAATTGATGAGAGAGAAAAGGGAATCTCATCACATGGACATAAAATTTAGATCAATAAGTATATAGAAGAACATATACCAACATAATAAGATGAAAATTAAAAGACATAGCAAAAGTAATTCCTTTAAAAAGAAGATGGTGAAAGATTCCCTTAACGATTTGGTAACATACGAAGCATACACCACATGAATGAAGGATCATACAATAAAAGTGTAAATATCATAAAATTAAAAGATATTACAGAAATAATAGATTCATGTTTAGTACATACAGCACAAAAAATTAAATAGTGTAAAATATAGCATGAATCTCCTAGGAATAAAAAGTGGGATGAAAATCCCTTAACACGTTGTAATCAATGGATACATTTGACCAAAAGTTCATAACCAGAAAATGATTCATAGAATAAAAGTAATATAAAGGTAATCATGATAATATATATCAAATTTATGTACACAAGACACCACATTCAATAATGTTTTTTTCACTATGGAAATCTCATTGAATTATAAGTGAGATAAGAAACCCCTTACCTCGTGTCCGACATGACTTGTTTGTTCCTTGTTATTCATGAATAATAAACATAAGATAATTTTTACATTATTAAGAACAATTTTTCAAATTTATTATTCCTTTTATATCACTTATTACTATGTTATAAACCTTATGAAATCAATTAAGTTAATAATGGTCATTTGGTCGATTTTTGGTACTTGAGTAAATAATAAACACCTTATAATTACATGTTGTCCATGTGGTCAAGATTCAATCCTCTAAATAATGATATTAGTAATTTAGATATCAAATATATCATATATACCCAGTTTATATATTTATTTATAGCACTACATAACATTTTGGAGATAAGAAATGAAATGCTCTGTTCATTGAAACAGTAAGTCGTACATATTCTTGAATGCTTCTTTCATTTCTATTTCATATTTTATTTTAATTAAAACATAATTATACATAGTTATATTGTAATTAAACTATTATATCATATATAATTTCAATAAATCAATCCTTTATATGGTCGTAGTATGGTATTAACGAGTCATATCACTTTGTGGGGCCGGTAGTCCTCACTTCCTCAAATGAAATTATCGCATTTACTCATAATTGAAACCATAGAGGTATGCTATAAATTAAAAATAAAAAAGAATAATGAAACAATTAACATAATATATATCATATATAATTATAATTTCATCATAATGGCCACCATAAGAGGCGGTAGCAGATAATTGAACAATAATTGTTTTGTGAGGCGTTAGTTTGCCATTTAATGAAATAGTGTGTTCTTTACCCATTATAAAGGGGTGTGTTTAAGTGTAGTTCAAATACATATCATAAAAACATTATAGTATATTTAGTATACTATTTTGGTTATAATATAAGGGAACACAAAGAGGTTAGGGGTTGGAGATGTAGAATAAAAGAAAAGAATTTAAGGGAAACTGTTACCTTTAATTCGGGTAACTCCCTTTGGTTTGAACCCAAAGACATCATGAAGTGACTTCTCCCTATGGTTAGGCTTCTTGAGGTAAGGGAGGGATCTTTAAATATTTTTTATTTAGGGTTTTTATGAGATAAGGTGCTTGAGAGTTTTGAGGTATGGGACAGAAGTGAGGGCTTTCTATATGGGGGAGGGGAGGTTCTTTTGGAATGTCTGAAAATATTATTTTATTATATAATTATATTCAGTATCTAATGGTCCAAAACACTTTAAGGTAGAATCTAATATGAATCACGGTCGAAATAAATTCATATAATAAGAATTGGACAGGATTTGGATGATATTTTAAAATTTATAATCTTATTTATTTTAATAATTTATTAAAGAGTTAAATACTGCATCTTTTTTTTGTCAAAATTTATTTTTTAATTTGAAATCTAAAAATTATAAAAAAAATACCATGATGTCGGATATAATTTTATCTTTCTAATTGATATTTATAGTTCTAATTATAACTTATATAACCCCATGTAAAAATTAATTTACTAAAATATATTTGATTGTGCCATTTATGTCTTTAAATTAAATTAATTAATCTTAAGGGTCATTATCATTCCCAAGTCGATCAATGGGGTCCCAAAATTGACCCAACGATTTACATTGTTTTCCATAACTCATAAAATAAGGTTAGTACACGTGTTAATGTAATTTTTATTATTATAATATTCTTTTTACCTTGAATTACCCTATTTACCTTTTACCGCGGAAAACAAAATCCAAAGTCACTATATATGAAAAAATTATTTTCATCTAACTGAACCAAATTATACTTACTAATAACAAAAATTTTTGTTGGATTTTAGAAATTCAATTCACATAATTGTTAAAATTTCATTTTAATTAAAAATTCATCTTTTTAACTACTACTAAGTGTTTTCACTATTCATCCAAAATTGATGTTTTTCGGAAAAATACCCAAAATTAAGCCTAAGATATATTTTATTTTCTGAATAAAAAAATCAGGTAAATTTTATCAAATTAAAAAAATATAATTTGAATTATTTAATTTAAAAATAATTCCCATTATGAAAACGAAAATCTGGTTTTTTAAGAAACAATAACTTTCAAAAGATTGACATTTAATTATGTCTAATTTCAAAGTGAAATTACTTCCATTGGAAAAAATCTGATTAAATGGTAAAAATATAATTTAATTACACTTTAAAACCGACTAAAAATATAATCTAACAATATAAATTAAAGAGATTAAAAGGGTGTTTTGAATTAAAATACACTGTTTTTCACTATTCATTAAAAATGAACTTTATCAGAAAAATACCAAAAACCTACCCAAATTATATTTTGATGTATTGATTCTAAGGAAGAATTTTATTTTTTCAAATATAACATATAAAAGTGACAAAAACTAAATTTAAAGAGGGTTCTCCCTCAAAAGGCGTTAAATCGACCATTAAGTGAATATTAAAGTATTTATGCTTAAAATCAAATTCTTTTCATATTTTAAGACTCTAACTTTTATTGGAAAAAATGTAAAAACATTTAACAAACTTTTATAATAATTTTTTAGTTAGTTATGTTCATTCATGTCATTACAACAACTTTCCATTAACAACCATTTAAAATAATATTATACTATTATTTCTTAGTATGACCCAACATTGTGTGCAACGTAAGATTTCAAAGAAACTAGTTGTTGTGTATCGGTTACTCCATAAAACATAGTATCCCATTTAATGTAAAATTAGAAATTAATTTAAAAATCTGAATAAATATTAAAATTTCATATTCTTTATTTATCTGGGATGTTCTAAAAAATGTGGTTACACCTTTTTTTTTATAAATTACAAGTGTGTTAGTTACCTCTCTTATAAAAGGCCACCCCCTATCATCTATTCTTCACACCATCAAAAAAATTTGGGTTTTGAAATTTCCTAAATGTATCTATTAAAAATTGTATCCCCTCACTCTAGAAGCATTTTTTGTTCATTAATACAATATATTAACACTTGTGGAATAATCCTATAGAGGTGGTCTGAGAAGAGGTAAAATTATTAACTAGGATTTTTCATTATATTTTCTCTTACACATCATAAAAATATTATTATACAATGGTAATATGATAATATATATAATGGGATGTTTTTAAATTAATTTAATATCTTAAATAACTATCTTATTCCATCAAATGTGATGTGAAAACATCATTTATATGTATGGGGGTCTACCGCCTCGTGAATAAATTACATTAGTTTTCCATCATCCCAGTTATAGAATAATGAATTGATGTATGTAAATGATATATATATATATATATAATTTTTAAAATATTTATTTTTTTAAAATAATATGTCACATATACCTTTTTTACAATCCATTCAATTGGGGATATGATAACATCACTCTTGTGTAAGGCATAATACCGCCTTGATAAATGATGTGATTCATCTATCATTAATGCTTAGAAAGCAAGGTAATAAAAGTAATGTTATTGAATTTATGTGATATAAATGATATAATACTGATACTCATGACATATCTATCATTATTGAAAGATATTATATCACATTTCTTCGTACATTGATAAATGATAATGTCATTCATGTATGTGAGGACTAATACTTCCATAAAGTGATGTTATTAAAATTTTTCATCACCACATAAATATATTGATATATATCAGAATATTTAATGATAATATACAATATTTATCAGTTTATGATAATAATTTAAAGGTAAATAATATATACCTTCTTTCCATAATGAACATTGAAAAATATAAAAATTACACATAAGTACGTATGACCTACCATCTAAATGATCATAAAATATTTCATTTAACATAAAAACAATTACATGATTTGGTTTTAAATTATAATATATGAATTAATTTTATAATTAATTAATTTTTTTATGGGTATGTTTAAATAATCACACCATTGACTATGGTTAACATGCTGAATCTGTTTCGAATCATTGAACAGAACATCATCAAAACTACTAATGTGGGATTAACAAATTATGCTTTCACATATGTAAATATAATTAAATAAATTAAATGATTTATGTATAAGGATTTGAACATTGAAAAGGTAACTGTGAAATAAAATTACAGATTTATTATTATTATAAATTTTATAAAGTATATATAATGAATATATTTATTTGAGGTAAGGGATTTTTTCATCTTGCTTTTACTTCTATGAGACATGTGAAATATTCACCACATATTAATATTATGTGGTGTATATAATAAAACTTTTACATGAAATATAATTAATAATTCATTATTTATGATATTATATGTTTCAATTTAAATTATATCATCAAACATGATTAGACATGAATGCTACACTATTGTAATGGATTTCATAACTCAATTTATTTTCATTAGGTCTTGTTACTTCTACTTTACATTTGAAATTATAAGATAAAGTGTGAAATGAATTTTGAATATATTATGTTTTATTTTTAATTTTTATTAGTGCATTTAATTTTTCTACACATAATTGAGTCATTGATAAATCATCACTTCAACGTTATGATCATTGTAAAAAACTTTGTCACAAATTCCTTTCATTAAGGAATATTTTTATATTATTCATCTATTTTTTTTAATGAGATGTATAAAAATTACATTTGACATGTTATATCATTAATTTTTATTTTGATATAATTTTTAATGTTTTTTATATTGTAAAAAATTTATAGGGAATATAATTGAAATGTTTCCAATGTGGCAGTGAACATTATTTTAAAAATCATCTTCTGAAGTACCCTATGTAAGACTTTTCAAAAGAAATATATTTTTAAAAAATATGGATGGAATGGAATTATCCAAAAATTAAAAATCCTCAAGGAATTTGTGTTTCCTTTACATGTCTCCAATGTTCGTTTCAAATAAAAAGGGTTTTTATGTGTGTAGTTTTTATATTTTAATAATTGATTTTTAAATGATTTTTTATAATAAATAGTACTATAATTATCTAATGGTTTGATAATAATTTTTATTTAAAATTCAATCATTTAGAAAAAGGATTTTTGAATGTTTTTAATATTTTTTTAAATTCATTGTTTCTTAAAATTGGATTGTTAAAAATTGATTTAAAATGAATCTTCATATTTTTTTTGCAAACAATAAATATTTGAATTCTTGGAAAATTTTAATGGATTTTTTTTTAACATTTATTTCATGAATGTAATTTCCCCACATCATAACCATTATTTTAATTGATGATTCATTTACAATTATATATGGTTATTTTCAAATAACATGTTTATGAATTTTTTTTCGATTTTTCTGTTTTAGACAATCATTTTTTAGGTGTAAAGTTTATTTTCCAAATTAATAATTTTAATGATATATTAATGGTATTTCCCTTCATCAACATAAACAATCCTTTTTGATACTTTTATTACACTATGGATATTGATACCATAATCATATTTTCACATTATGTATTAAGATTATTTTAATCAGATTGACATGGAACCCATTTGTTTTTCTACTGGTTAATCATGTTTCAATGATATTTTTATAGAAGACAATTATTTTACAAGGGTTAATCACGTTTCAAATATATTTATATGAACCCCACTTCTTTTAATAGTTTTAATAATGATTCATTGATATTATTATGGAACCTATTTTTTTCACAGTCTAATCATGTTTTAAATTGAATTAATGTTATTTCATTGAGTTTATGATTAAATTAATTCTCTAAGTACATTATTTAGGATACATGTCTTGGAAATGTTTTTATAATTATGAGTAGTTATGTTATAAAACAATTATGTGTTTTTTTGTTAAAATACAAGGATTGGTGGACCTGTTATATCCCTCAAATTCATTGGGTACTCAAGACATGGAAGTCGACCATATTGGTTATTCCATTTGTGAGAAGTGATTTAAAGGTAATGTTCCCAGATACTGAATAGTTTTATAATGCTTTCCATGGAATTATAATGATTATTATGATCAATATTGATATATAATAGCTCAATATTTTTCATTGGTTGACTCTTTCCTTTGTTGAAGACTTATTTCATGTTTTATTTTATGAGGATCTATGTATTTATATGTTGAAATATTCTTATATTATACTCACACACTTTTATTTTATTCATAATACCCTTATTCTCAATTTATTCACCCTGATGTCATTTAATTATTACTTCTATAATTTACTCTTACTCGGTATTTGATCTCACCCTAAATATGTCCATGTTCTACTAGTTATGAATATTGAGGTAGAAAAATAATTACATGAAGGGTATCATATAGTTTATAATGATGAATAAATGTAGAATATGAAAAATATTGTTATAATGATATATGTTGTACATGTTTAAAAATTCTTTCTTAATGAATGCATGATGATAAGAGTTTTTAAGGATTATGTAATACTAGAAACCTAAAAGGTCCATATAAATGTACGTGATCCAATATTTTATTCTAATTTTTTATTTTTAGGATCAATAAAATTATTCATCAGTATCAATAGAGGAAATGTAATGCTTTTGATTTTAGTATTGGATCTAGGAGTGGAGGTTAATGTATAATATAACGATTATGCTATAGTTTTTTAGAATTAACTTTAATAATGGGTTTTCAAAACCATTGGAATATTTATTTCATAGGACCTAGACCAATGGTTACCAAATAGTTTGTATAGACAAACTATACAAAATATTTTTACAAAATAGTTGGGAAAGATCTATACAACACTATTTGTAACAACACATGATTTCATAGTATGTTATCCCTTTAATGTAATTGATTATCTTATGCTATATGCTGCTCTAGGATTGAGGGCACCACGACATACCAAACTACCCATTCAGAAAGCAGTTATGAATAGTATTAACCACATTTTAAACAATATATATATCCTATATAATTTTTACATTCAAATTTTTTGTTTCATTGACATAATATACCGACAAATTCAATTTTCACATAAAAGAAGTTTTTTTTAAAACATAGTTTTTCATTCATTTAATAGAGAATCCTTTTTAAATCCACTATTTGACACTTTTATATGTATTCAATTTAGTGAAATTAAATTATTATTTATAATCTAGACATTAAAATTTAGTGTGGATAAATTTTCTGTACTTTTCTTCAATCTTTCATATTTTGATGAATAATGAAAATACTATATTTTAACTGAAAACAACTTTTTTAATATAAATACTTGATAATGATAAATAATAAATTAGATTGGTTTTAATGGATAATTAGATTATATTTTTATAATTTAATTTAATTTTGGTCATTATAATTAATTTAACATTTAACTTTGACATAAGCACATGTCAATCTTTTGATTGAATGTTTTTTTAAAAACCAGCTTTTTGTTTCTGAAAATGGGAATAAATTTTAAAATAATTAATTCAACTTATATGATTGTAATTTTTTGAATTATTATTAACCTTAAAATTCAGAATATCAAAATTAGATTAGGGGGAATTTTTGGTATGTTTCTGAAAACATTCATTTTTTCATGAATAGTTAAAAACAATATGTTATTGTTTAAAACCAAATTTTTATTTAAATAATTATATATTTTATTAGAATTTATTTTAATTTAAAATATTTATATAATGACTATATAAGTTCAAATTAATTCATTAGTGTCATTTTATAATAAAATTAGATGTATAAAATTTTATTGAACTTTTTAACGTCTTTTCCCCACCTTCTAGGCACATTTTCAAATTTGCATGAAATGCAATGTTACCTCTTCTGTTAATTGAATTTAAAAAATAATAGAGACAATTTAGAAATCAGTAATTAATATTTTTTTCAATAAGATGAAAATAATTTTTGGTGAATACTATGTTTTGACTTTTATTTACCATGTTAAAAAGAAAATAGGGTAATTAAATGTAAAATGATATTATAATTACCCTAACTGATGTCATAATTCTATTGGATAAGTTTATTTCTACGAAAAAAAATATTTGGAATAAAATATGATCCTTTTGATCCACTTTTATTAGATTATGACATTTATTATTATTTTATTTAATGGAAAGTTAATAGGGTAAAATTCATTGATTAATAACTAAAAAAATTTTAATATAGGGTTAAACATAAGGTAAATTATTCTATAAATATTCATTAGAAAAATATAAATATTTTATTCTTGATGGTACTTTATTTATTATTTTTATGCATTAAAAAATTTAATTTATTTATCACACAATGATGATGCAGTAATTACCTTATTAATAACTGAATAAAAATAATGATATTATAAATATTAAAATAAAGATAATTTGATAGTTTTTATGCATTAAACTAATTTTTTAGGTTAATATGGAATGTTAGTGTTTATTTAATTTTTTTTAAGTAAAAAATATTTTATTACTTTAACATAAATTAAATACTAAACTGTGTCAAAATTGACATAAATGAGTTTTAAAAAAAATACTAAATTAATAAATTATATAATAGTCTTAAAAACCTATGGTTCTGCCATAGTACATATATATTAATATATATGTCATTAATGAACCACTTGGGGTTCTCTTGGCATTTTATAGTCATTTTATTAACCATATAATAATAAAATACAAGGAGACATGGTAAATTTTAAACTATTTTACTATGATTTAAATCTAAAAGATAAGGTTAATATGGTAGCCTAAATTTGTCTAAAAATTATTGGATGAGAGGATTTAGACCCAAAACCACCTATGGTACGAAATAAATTCATTTTGAGCCATTATAAAACAAATATTATAGAATAATAAAATAATAATTCATGCTATTCCTAAAGTGACCCTCACCCATCTTATAAAATGGTACTTCCCCTTCTCTCAAAATCACAACTCCAAATCCATTTGGCTCAGCCAAACCCTACGAAGATTTCCTCCAAAATTCACTCAATTCAACTTAGAGGCCTTCACTTGAGCATAAATCCAACATATAGAGCCATTTTGTTCAAATCAAAATGAAACACCCAAAGAAGAGATAATTATTTTATCACCTCTTTTAATGTTCTTTTCTTTTTCCACTACCTCATTCTTTTTTGTTTCTATACAAAAATAAAAACTCTAGTTCCTTTTAAATACTATGATGTTATTATAAATATGGTACAACCATACTCATTATTTTATCAATTCTATGAATGATAATGTCACCATGTTTGCATATGTATGGCTTACCGTCTCCACGCCGTGGTGTAATTTTTAATTCAACACAATGTTATTTGGAAAGATATACTGATGAGTAATATGTATATAAATAATGTAAATTACAAGATAATTTCTCTGTAAAATTAATAAAATAACAAATTCTACACCTTTTAATCAATAAAAAATGATATCGTCGCTCGTGTGTACATACAGCTTACCGTCCCCACAACGCGATGAGATTTACTTCCACATTCATCATTCAACGATGATTATAAAAATTTATATTATTAATAATTATGTAATATCTGACATAATGATTCTAATAGAAATATATATATATATATATATATATATATTCATATCTCTCAATCACTTACTTCCATTAAATATGATAATAAAAAAGAAACAACGTTTATCCGTACGTACGACATACCATCTCCGTAAATGGTGTTTTCCATTTAATATATATATCTATTATAATTATTTATATTATAAATGTATATGATATATACATAATTTTTTATATTCGGGAAGTATTTTAATCATGATCTAAGTGATATGATCAAGAATAACAAGTAAAAACATGTAAGATAAAGAGAGCGATTATTGTCCTAAATGATAATTTAGCAAGGAAATTATTTTTAAATGGGTAGTATGTTGTCATAAATGAATCCTATATGATTCCATAAATATTAACATGGTTATTTAATAATTTAATAACATACTTTGGTCATTATACAAGGGTATAAACATACCCTCGACTAAAAGAAAGAACGTTGTAAGGGTTAATACCTCAATCTCACTATTATCCAAGATTGTTTATGTATATGAATTTACAGGGACATATTTATCATCCACGTCCATGTTTCATAAAAAAATCAAACGAAAATTTATTACCATTTTATTGAAGATTCTATTTAACTAGATGGTCATTTTAAATGGTTTAAATATATATTCTTCTAAAACATTGTCATAAATTTCCATGTTTTCAAAATGTTTTTTGAGGATTTATTTACATGCACATGAATGTTATAAAATCTTAATTTCCTTCAAATTCATCAAAGTGTTATAGGGTAGATTGATTCAAAAATGTATTTAAAATTATTCATTTCTAAATTGTGTGAAATTTAAATATAATCATGAAAAAGGGATATGTCTCTCAAAGAGTTTTACTAATCATATTCAACTATGTCAACATCCTTATTGGGTATTATTCTTTATTGAGGTTGATCTATTATATGTACAATTTTCAATATTGTATTTTATGAGTTATGATATGTTTCACTGTGATTTTTCTATTTTTGATACCATTTATGTTTTATTGTTAATTAATTGACATTTAATATGATTATTTTAATATGAATATTTATGTTATGTTTCAACATTTTCATATGAGGAATGTTGTGGACTTAGTATGTGATTGGTGGAGCCAGCTATAGCTCCTCGATGCATTGGTAGGTTTCATGAGACAAATTATTGTCTTGGCACAAGGCCTAGAAAAAATTTTATTTTCATTCTTGGAATGAGGCCTTAATAATATGGTAATGATGTCCGATGTTAGGAATTCCCACATTTCAAAATTAAATATTACATATGAATATTCAACTAGAAGAATATCCATGTGAATGTCTGTTTGGTAATGTTTTATTTCTTTTCTGCATATTATGTTAGTGTTTTTGTTTAAAAGGATTTTTTTTATTACACATATTTCCTTATAAGTTTATTGCTTTCGCTAAATTACTTACCCTTACTGAGCATCTAATCTCACACCTTTCTAATGTTTTCATTTCCTAGGATTCTGAGTAGTGTATTATGATTGATATGAAGGGTTATGATAAGGGAATAATGATGTTCTAAATTGATTAATTATGTTGTCTTCAATGTTTTAATGTTTAATGTAACGTTCATATATGTAATCTATTTTCTATCACTACTAAACTAATTTCTCCTTCAAGACTTGATTCCTTGTAATCATGCCAATGTTGTAAAATAATGCACTATCTCCAGGCTTCGGTGGTTGAGGCATTACACCATACTAGAAAAAACCATCCAAATAATTAGTATAGGATAAACCAATGGTTTGGATACCTATACAAATTGTTCCAAACCATTGGTATAAGAATTGTTTCATATTAGTGGATATCCTTGAAGGTAAGATGAATATAAATAGAGGTTTTCCATTTAGTGTATTTTGAATGAGATGGTTATTAGGATTTTATCACATTGGGTTAAATGTGATTCAATGTGTGTTTGAGATGTGGGGCTACATCTTGAGTGACTAGAGCCCCAGTTAGAATACAGAGATCTAGCGTGGTAGGATATGTGATATGATTGTTATTTAATCTGTCAGAAGATTATATTATTTTGATTAGAAACACATCTCGACAAGGGTGATGTAGATATAGAGTCTTGGACTCACATTGATGAAGGTGTATTGGTAGGACCCTTATTTGTGTGAGACTGTAGGGGTCTAGTTATGCATGTGAGTTCTTATATTGAGTGATAAGGAATAATTTTGGATGTTGTGAGTAACATTAATTGAGAAGGAATGGTTGGAGACATCCTATGTGAGGGTTCAATGGTTTAATATGTGATGTTAGGCCCGTCCTTAGATTATAAGATAATTTTCATTACAATTACATTATACTTATTGGAATGACATTGGCATGAACTACCTTGGGTGATAAATTTGCTCTAAGTTATAGTTCGGAATAGAATCTGGTAGATGGATCGAAACAAGATTGATAAGGTAGTGGTAAAAATAGGTATATTGTACTCACCTCGAATGAGAAGGTATTATCATGACCACAAAGAATGGGAAGGTAAGTCTAGTATATGGTTAGGGGACCCTACCATGAGAGAGAGGGTTGTGGTTTAGATAATTAAAAACACCATACCTAACATATTTATGTATGAGTTGGGAATTTATTTTATACCTTACCTAGTTTCTTTGGGTGTGGTTTGAAATTTATTCTATAAAATTACTAGTTTACAATGAATGCCAATGTAGGTATGGTTGAGTGTCATGGTGAAATAGATAATACATGATGACTTGACATGTATGGTTATTTTTCTGTTATTTATATTCACCAGGAAAACATGAATATTATTTTTTATATTTGGGGAACATTGTGATACAATATGGATACATAACTCTCAATCCCTATATGGGAACAGTAGTGTGCGTATAGACCTTATTTTTACATTATAGTCCAAAGAATAAGGTGTATAGTATATCAGGGTGGGGATGCTCGATAAGGATTGGATGTTTGGATTGGGGTGAGGCTCGATGAAAGAATTAGATATCATTATGAATTATTCATGGTTCATTTATTTATATCATGGATACTTTTATTTGATTCTGTGTCCTATCATGATTATTAGGGATGATGTACAATTTTTTCCTCTATTCTATCAATATAATTTTAGGGAATGGTCATCTCAATGTAAATTTTTTGTCCCATTCAATTGTAAAAATTCATTGGTATATTTGGATATTGCCTAAGGCCTTGTGGATCCTTCAGGGACATTGATAAGTGATCATGAGCTGAGGCGTCCCATTCTTCATAAAGGTTTTTTATTTTCAAATGAATTATATTATCATCAATGAGAAATTGATATGAATATATATATTATTTATACCCTTCTAATATATAAATATTCAGTTACATTTAAAATATATATAACTGTTATAAAAGACTCAAACCTGCACTCCCAGTCCTTGTATTAAAGATACAATATTTATAATTTTGGCATTAATACCAATAAACGTGTCCCAATTTTATATATCCAAATCTTCGAACATAAATATTGGATCTCTTAAATATGAAAATAAAGTTTTTGTTTATATTAATATTGAATTGGGATAAATTATTATATAACAATACCCATGTATTTATGAGATCATTTTCTATTAAAAAAAATCATTATTATTACAAATGTGCTCTATTCAATCTAACTCATAATAATAAAACATCAAATTTATTAACATTTCTATTCATCATTATTCCTAATTTAAAACATTTGAATATTTTGGTTGAGAACAAAAAAAATGAAAGTGATATATGAAAATAAAATAAATTCATTAGAACATTTAAAATACCAAGTGATCATATATGATAATTTATATTTAAAAAAATAAAATTTGATCTAAACTAATCATTTACATAAATATATGATTAGCTTTAATAATTTTTTTTAAAACACTTTATAAAAATACTATATAAAAATTCATAATCATGAAGCTTTCATAGTAAACATTCGAATCTATTATTTTTTTTAAAAACCACAACTTTTACCCTTAAAGGTAATAATCATTCATAGAAAAAATATCATTATATTAAAATATAAACTAAAATTACCTCAATTAAAAAACTATAGAAATCATAGATAAAACATTTAGGTTTCTTAGAGAATCATCTTTATAGAAACTTTACAATGACCCTTGTATATGGAATTACCAACTTTGTTTATTATAACAATATTTCTTGTAAAAAAAACCATTAATCAATACATTTAATAAGTTTACCATGATCAAAAATTTACATAAACAATTTAAATGGGTAATAACATACATGAAATTCAAAAAACATTCTATTTCTTTTTTTATAATAAAAAATTTATAATCATCAACATATAAGACAATCATTTAAAATTTTGATATACCCAATTTGTTTATAACAAATTTTCAAAACTAAAATACACATAAAAATTTGGAGTAGGGGTTTTCATTGATGATAAAACAAATAAATATTATGTAATATAAATATAAAATAATTCTTGTGATGGCATGAGAATTCATTGATATCATATAAACGTTTTAATAAAGAATTCATTTTTTCCTTTATAAATAATTTCAAAATTACTCATATAAAATCAATTAAAAGATTTTTTTTGTAAAACATCTAAAAATTTAATTAAAGTGACATATAGATTCATTTATAATTTCATTAATTAATATAAATACGTCCTTCAATATTTTTTATGAATATGGATATCAGGTAAAAATATTTTGAATATAAATATGTAGAAAACATAATACACTGTTTTATGGTAAATTGTACCTTCAATAGTGTTAGAATTATCATGTACATTCATTAAATATTTTATAATAAATATATATTAAATAATTTACTTCATAAGAATCTTTTTCTTATACCTTAAAATATCATTATCCCTTTTATTTCATTTATGAGGATGTTTTATTTATCTACATAATTAATTTTGTTAACATATAACATTAATTCTTGTTCAGTTTATAGTCCCAAACAATATTATTTAGATGAATATTATTAAATGGGTCATTATTTCATTATCAATAGAATATTAATTATAAAATAATTATCATTGTATTAAATTTAATATAATTCTGAATAATCCTAGAATGTTAGGCATGGAAATAAATCACATCATTTTGTGTTGGTGATAGTCTACATGTACGTACGAAAGAAATTTTCCATTTTAGTGGATTAATATATGTTATATTATATTAATATAATGATAATCATGTTTTGAATAATGTTTAAATTTATTTATTCCATCATAATAAAAAAACGAAATAGCACTATGAGTAATGAAATGCAACTCTTCGTGGATGTGGATGCCCATAAGTACGCACAAACAATGTTTTTGCCCCCATCAGATTGAAAAAGAGGTGAATAATGTTACTATAATAATATAATAAAATCATTATATATTATAGATACTAATTTTATATACTAGAATAGTTTATTTATAATTAAATGATGTAGTATAATATAAAAAATGAAAACACTCTGTTATGATTAATATCTCCTCTTTAAAGAAACCTCTTTATATATCTACTTATGATAATTGAGGATAAAATTTTAAGAATATAATTTTTTTTGAATATAGATAATAAATTTAGGAATAAATTTTTAATCATCATTTGAGCTATGTGGATTGTGGTTTTGTTTTGAATAATATAAGATAGGTGGTGTCATTTTATAGTTAAGCAAAGAACAATTTGGAATTACATAATGGATTTAAAAATAATAAATTATATTTCATTTACAGGTGAAGAAAATTGTCCAAAAAATCAAATATAAAATTATTTAAGCTAAAATACTTTCACAAAATAAAATATGGATATGTTTGCGTGTAATTTTAATCTATACATAGATGTTTTAATTCATTTATTAACCAATTTTAACCTTATCATTTGTATAATCCTATTCAATACAAATGTTTTATAATTTTAATTATGAGGTAAAAACTAGAACAAAAATGGGCATGTGATGAAATTTTATGCAATAAAGTATCCCATATGTCGTATTTAAATATATTTATTTTTTTCAAAAAAAATTAATAATAAATTATTTAACTTAAAATAAATATAAATTAGTTTTATTAATTATTCATATATTTTGACATTAACGAAGTTAAGAAATCTAGTAAATTAAAATAAAAAAACGTTAACCATTAGTTATAAATTATAATTATCCAAATAGTTTTTTGAAACAATTTGTTATCTAAAAATATTTATTTAGGTTTTTAGAATCCATCATGTTTAATTTTCTACTACATTCACAAAATTTTGGCAAACTTATATATTTGTTTAAGGGAATTATAAAATAAAAAATAAATTTCCATATGAAATAAAAATTAATCATGTTCGAAAGAAAATATTATATTCATTAAATGTTCATATTTATTTACATTTATGAAATGAAAACTTATTTAATGATTTATTTTTAATTTTTATTGTCTTATTTAAGAAATAAATTAGAATATGGACATGTTTATTGATAGGTAACTCCAAGATTTATAAATATCTATCCATGTAATCAATTATGAATAATATTAATTAATAAAATCTATAAATGAATTATTTATTTTTAAATATTATCTATATAAATCCACATTTTACATTTTGTTAGTGATGCATAAGTACTAGGATGTTATATAAAATGAAATTAAATTTAACATGAAATATATTATAATTTTTTTGTTGTTGTTAACAAACCTTTTTTTCTATGTGGTAATTAGAATTCTCATAGGTCGATTCCTCAAGAAAAACAAGTGAGGAATATCATGTATTTAAAATTATTCCAAGGTTATACTATGAAGTAAATAAACCAAAATCACTATGTAAGTCCAAAATCAATACTATATGCACCAGATCGTTCTATCCTATACACCAGAACTACTACATAGGCCCCTAAAAGGTGCTCCCCAAAGAACCTATTAGGTCACACTATCATGATAACCAGTGCAAGAAACCTATAAGGTAATCATTGAGGCACACATACAAAAACCACCATAGTGACCATCTAGTTCAAGCCTCCTCATTCCCCTTGGTTTCTAAAAGTTTCCTATAAACAAGACCACAAGGATCATTATTTTTAAGGACTAGATTAATACAAGAAAAATCAATGATATTCTCTCCATAGTCCTTCGGCCAAGGCTTAAAAACCTTTCAGGATGACTTCCATGACATTAAAGGATAAGTAATTAAGGGTGTTGGTTGGATTAACTATCATCCAATGTATTAATCATAGAACTCATATGTGATACTCCTACACTAATTTAAGGACATAAGGGATTAGTTCCCTTGATAATCCACAGAATTATGATCATGTCATCCAAATACACCAACGTAGAACCATTGATCCTAAATGGAGTACTCTACCAAGTCTTGTTTCCATAGTTATCCATATCCTACATATATATTTTTCTCAACTAGGTATTACAATTGTGATACTCATTCATCTAACCTATAAAAAACCTATTTTAGAAATATTTATCTCTCCCAACCTTCACCCATGGGATACGTCTTTATATCACTCAGTGTTCACCTATACAAGCCTCATATGAAACATCTCTTCATGCCACTAGTGGTTGTCAACCTCCTTACATAGGACTCACATATAAGGCAATCCAAATGAAATCAACCACCAAATCCCCCTTACATTCAAATTCATTTAGAAATACACACATTCATGTCTACCATTTGGTGGTTTATTCCTATGGTAAGAGTTTTCCCGAATTATCAATACCTGATGGGTAGGGTCCATGTGGAATGTACTTTTTTGAAGCCCTTCTTTAACATGGATTACATCTTTTGGGGTTGTTACATATTCAGACTCATTTTAGACATCAGGAATAGTGCCTTGTCATTCCCTCATCATCCCTATGTCTAGGGACCTTCCATTTGAAATGGCAAGGGAGATGTTTTACTTTCCCTTTGAAGTGTGATAATGGATTATCCTTCTCTCAACCCTAGAACTGGGCCGAGGGAATCCCACCAAGATTTATCCCCTATACTTTACCATAGGTTGTTATACCCATCCTTTCATCTACCCCCCAGGTTATGAAATTAATTGAATACTTGGGTTCCATATCCCATTCTCCCTCTCATAGACCTGACCTCTAACATTTGAAAATTAAGGTGATTGTGTGTTTTTTAGATATACCATTCCTCTTTTTTATCACACTGAGAAAGAATCAGACGGGCATATAGGTTAATGACGATCATTAAATCCTCTTGAAGAAGATTCATGTCTTGAAAGAGAATCCTTCTTCCAAATCATTTTCTCACATTCCTTTAGATGTCCTCCATAGTATTGGGAACTCTAAGTCAAGTATCTATCTCAGAGGGCCACATCCCTTATGAGGATGATCCTCAGTATGAATCTTTCATAGGTGTAAGACCCACGCATTGATATATGTGGGATTCTATTCACATCTAAATTAGTTATAGGGGAATCCTCCTTGGGGAAAAAACCCAACACACCATGTTTCTAATAATGTGGGATTTGATTCTCATCTAAATGGGATATGTAGGAATCATCCTTGTGGTCCTTACCCAGAACCCCATGTCTCAAACTATTTTCACTTTAGTACCAATAAAAATGGGATACGTAATAAGAATTCTTGAGTTATAAACCAAACACACAAATTTTTACATTATGTAGTATTTATTTACCATCAAATGGGATTTTTATAAAGCCATAATAAGTCCCATACACACTACCCAAGATTCATACTATATGGAATATGAATACCATTTAAATTTGACATGTAAGTAGCCTCACTATGGTCCAAACACTACATGCCATTTTCTAAACTATGTGGTCTGTTATTCATATAAAAATAATATATGAAGTAAGCCTCTCGGATGACCAAAACCAAAAAACTGAGTTTTGAAATTCCTGTGATTCGATTCCTATCCAAATGGGATATGCTGGAAGCTTTCAGGAGGTCAAAAATCAACCACCAATAATCACAAAATTCATTTCTAATCCATATCCCAAGTATGTTCATATCAATCTCAGGAGGCTAAATACATCTTAAATAAAACTAATGAGGCTACATTATCTCTCGGTTCCTTAGAGCTCTTCGATATAAGCCCCGATCCAAAGCATTTACTTGGAAACATTATCCTAGACATAATTATAACATTAAGTTAAACTCTAAGGTTATGTTAACATAACCAGACCTTAAAAGCTATTATGTGAACTATTATGCGCCCCCAAAGTATATGGGAATATAATAATCCAATCTTATTGCCCTAATACCTGTATAGAAGAAAAATTCCATCTCCCAAGATGATGGTTAATTTCAGGTTTCCCCACTATGTGTCTTAACAATAGATTCCCAATAATAAATGATATAATAATCTACAATCTATTCACAAAAGGGTTTCATTGATAGGGAATCTTAGATATATAAAAATATATCTATATATGAATAACTTATAATATAAAAATATGATTCTAATGTCTAAATATGTTAATAATTTCTTGTGAACTAAAGGGAAACTGATGTTATACTTTAGATTTAATAAATGATTAATGAATATTTCTTAAATATTTAAGAGAGTCCTGGAGTATGAACTAAATCCCCAAAAATGTGTATGATGAGCAAAAAATCTAATCCACTCAACCAATGTGAGTCTATAAGAATAATTCAAGTCCTTTAATAATTAATACCTACCTTTGGAAAGATTGTTTGTGAATCATTTTGAATAAGGAATCCATTGGGTGTTTCCCATTCCACAAACAAGACCCATTAGAATATGCCTATAAAGGATCTCAATATATGTGTTGGACGTGGAAGTTGTGTCACCACCACAAAAAAACACCATTCCTACCCCATGTGTGTTTCAATAAAGTAAGAGTTATGAATTGTTTTGTAAGATATTGGTTGAATATTATAATAGATGAGGCATTATATAAGTGTAGATATCTTATTTATGTATTGGTGATATCATAAAACACATAAGATTTAATGGAAACTATATTTTTTTTGACTCTCCTCCCTAATGAAAATTCATTAGACAAATATCAAAAATTTATACTATTAAATAACTTACTTACTGAATCAAAAAATTAATTGAATTTAGTCAAATTAATTTCATCAATATGATAATAATTATTTTTAAATTATGTTTTTAAAATTCCATGAAAAATGGTTTCCTTGAAAAATTAATTTTTACGTAAAAAAAATGTTTTCTAACAATACTGTGCATAATTCCTATTATAATTAATTTTATTTTTTTAACTTAATAAAAGGTCTTTGATAATATTTTCAAATCAATTCTAAATATAAATTATACTTCTTTAATACATGGATGTAAATGATATTTTTTTATAAAATCTACAGGTTTTTCATTATTCACTCAATAATTTATCGTTTATAAAATATCCATAAATTTAACCATAGGATAATTTTTATATGATTATTTCAAAAATAATTTCACATTTATATAATAAATTTTTTAAAAATTGAAAAATTAATATATTATATAGACATAACAAAAGATATACCATTTTTTGATAAATGTATTTTTTAAGCATAATTTTTTTTCTCTAAAACATTATTGATTATTTTCATTGAAATAATAAATAAAATTTTATTTTGTGTGACCTTTAAATATATAAATATATATATTTATACGTATATATTTCATAATGTGGTTACTCTTATTTATAACCACCAATTCAACGGCTAGTTTATAATAATAACATTTAATTAATAATATCATTATAGTATACCACAATTCACTTAAAGCTCAATGTTTCATATTTATAAATCTAAATATCAAAGTATTGTTTTATAATAATGTTTAAGGTTTTTACATTCTTCGCAATTAAAAAATTTGTTTCATCGCAATTTAATGCCTAATTTGATAAAAAAATTGATTTTTTAAATAAAATCCAGGTGGAATAAGATAAAACATATGATAATTTAATGAAAGAACATATTTAATATTTAAAAATTAAATTTTTTTTCCGAATTGTGAAAGGATATAATAATGCATTATTTTTAAAATGTGGGAAGGGTAAATATCATTTTCAAATATAATAACTCATAATCTTGTTTCCATATACGGTGAACATTTATGGGTAGTGAAAATAGCAACCTGGATGAAAAAAATAACATGCATGGATGAATAAAGATTTATAGTGAAAATTGTCATGAGAAATTTAATTACAACATAACCATAAGTCCATATTGGATAATGAAAACCATAAATTCATTATAAATGAAGGTAAAAGTATAACATGTTCATTTAAAGATGGTTTTCTAGATTTTGGGGATTTTTTACTATAAATAATGATAATATAAGAAAATATGCACACTTGATTTAATTCCTTTTCACAAGAAACTTTTCATCCTTTGGTTGTTCTTTGATCAATTATTGGTTATATGATATATCTTATACAAAGAAATGAATATTCAAAAATAATTTCTAATGCCCAAATTTATAAAATAAACATTTAATGGTTCGTAAAATCTCAAAAAGTATAACAAGTTATTTCTCCAATAATTATACAATAATAAAAAAATTGATAACAAAAAGTATGATATTATCGAACATAATAAAACCTACATATTTGTAAATAAAAAATTAATCTCTACAAACACAATATTGAAAAAAACACAACTTACATGTATCTCCCTGACCCCTCTAGACCGATGTTAGTGCATTACTAATTACACTAGACTGATTACAAGGAATCAAATCCCAAAAGACCGAGTAGTTTAGTATTCTTGAAGAAACTAGATACATACATGTAACTCAAATTAAATTGGGAAAGGTAAAAAAACAACACATAAAAAAAATTTAAAAGAATACATCCTTGAGAACTAAATAAATGGTCTCCTCTTCATAACCTGTTGAAGGTAAAAAATTAATGGGGTGAGATCATATTATTAGTAAGGTTTAAAAATATATAAATCCTAAATCAATAATAAATTAATCATAAAAAATTAGGCCAAGTCAATATGGCATGGTGAATAAATGAAGAACACATGCCTTTAATAAACTCAGAATGAAACTACATCTATAGGTTTTGTCACAGTGAAAACCTCAAGGATAGTAATAACTGATAATGAATAAATTGAATTCTTATTAATTGGATGTCATGTATCTATCACATGATACCACAATACCATCGAAATAGTTTATGTATGTGGTTATAAACCTATCTCATTTTTGGAAACGAACTCAAAGTGTTTGTCGACAACTGATTTGTCTCATGAGACATGTCGACGCATCGAGGGGCTATTGCAGACCCCACCCACCGCTGCATGTCCAAATAATTATTTATGAATAGATTTAATACAATTAAAATATTATTTCTCAATATTTTTATATATTTTAGGATATGGATTCATCAAAGGATGTTGACATAAATAAATATACTTTTAAACAATACCATTGAAAAATTATTAATGAAATAATCCTTAAACATTCCATAGTACCCAATGACATCTTGAAAAAATCAAACCACAACCTATTAGAATATAATGAGAATAAGGAGAATCTCAACATGATATACCAAAATACAAGAATGAAATACGTGGTGAAAAATGCATATATCTCAACAGATAAACTGTGAAGAGAAAATTCTCTTTTTCTTTGGAAAGAAGAGATATTTTGGTAAATCAGTTGTATTTTCCATAAATATGTTATTAAATATGTATATCCCATAAAAGAAAAGTTATGTACATTGAGATTACATTTGAGGAATTAATGATTTCACACTAATGTGAAATTATGTAAAAAGTAATTTTAATGGAGCTTTAGAATTAAAACATTTTTTGGTGGTTTAAGGAATTCATGAAAGATATGGTAAAGTGAAAAGGAATGTTTTATTTCAGAAAACAAGAAATGAACAAAAATATAATTGAAATTTTTTTTTAAAGAAAAACAAGGCTTAAAATATATTATATTTTGAACAAAAAAATAGGTAATAATTTTAGAAGATCTTTGAAACAAGCATGCATTTTTAAATAATTTTTCAACGATTATTTTAAAAATGTAACTTCCCACAAAATAAAGAATGATTCTTATTGGTATATATATAGGATATAAATACAGAATTTAGGAGGAGTACATAATAATAAATAATAATTTCATTGAGGTGAATACAGAATAAGATCAACCCAAATGAAAATGGAGGTTCGGTTAAAAAAATACTTACTACTCTGTAATAAAGTGAACCTTATACCCCAAAATTAATAGTCCAAAAATTATACATTTAATTTCATTAAAATAATGACATTAATTTTTTTAAAAACAATGGGTAGTAAACATACACCATACACAAGTAATAATAGTTTATACAGAATATCTCACAAAGATGGAAGTGGGATGAAGAAACACTTACCAAGAAGGTATCATTAGATTGAGGACAAATAAATGACATAATTATGTGTGAAAAACATAAAACCACTTTGTAAAAGTGATTATAAATAAAAAATAATAATAGTCCATTCACACATATTATATTAAAATAAAAAACCAATGACATTGATTTAAACTCAATGAATGGAAATTGAGTTAGGATATCCCTTACCTTATATCTGAATTTGTTCCCCTGTTGATATTATTTTCTTGGAATATGAAATTATACTTATTAAAAACATGACTCATAACCTATTATATATTTATTTAGTTTATCATTATTTTATTTAGTTCATTAATTTCATTATTGATATGTTATAATATCAAATTTTGTCACTATGGAGTGTTAGTTTTTGTGATTTTCATAATTTGTTCACTTGTGCTTAAGTAATGGAGTAAATGTGGAATGGATTTAAATACCCAAATTGAAATTAAATATTATATGTTAATATCCATAATTGTTAATTATCATTTATATAACTTTGTGACTTTGAATGAGGATGAATTATTATATAGAACATTAATGATAACTGTTTCGATTAATTAGTGGGTTTTGATTACCACGAGCTCTTTTTCCCTTATAACTTAATATCATATGTACAAAGGGATTACATAACCTTACATAGGTTATATAATATATATAATAATCTGGTTCAACTGTAACAATAATATTTTCATTACCATATTTGAGAATGATAATAGAAATTGAAATCCCATCATCCTTGTATGTGGAAAATTTACTCATCTCAGATGGTGTTCTTCATACTAGTATTAAAGAAGGAAAAATAAAGAGATTATGATAACTTATTCATCTACCATGAAAATATTATAGTATATTTAAGGTACTAGTGTCATCAAAAAATTTGGATAAGAAGAGTTAATAATAGAAAAATAATACAAATGAACATGAATGGAAAAACAAAGAATTGAAAAAAGGAATTTACCTCTTGAACAAAACATCCTAGAGTACCTCTTTAAGGGAGAGATTTTGGTCTTTTTATGTGACCAAGGCTTTATTAATGTGGGATAGAGGGTTGGTAAGATATTTTGACAGAATTTAGAGAAGGAACAAGGCTTCAGTGTTGTTAAGAGGAGAGAGAGTTTCATGGGGTTTTTATAGTGAAGGGGATATGGAATTTATAAATTTTATATTAATTAAATTTTTATTTCTCCCCAAGAGTAGTAATAGTGAGTCTTCCATGACAACAAATTGTAATATTATCATATTAATCTCAATAAATTTGACTTACATACTAAGAACATCATACATGACTCTATAATTAATGTATTTAGATTATTCTGTAAATTATGGTATTTCACTATTCATAAAATTCATGTATTTTAAAAAAATACCTAAAATTCACTCCAACCATTTTTTGAGGTGTAGAATCCAAAAATTAAGTCCATTTTTTAAATATAATTTTCTAAATATGATTAATTTAATATTTAATTAAAATCATAATTTATTATAACAAACAGTTTTAAAACATTTATTTACTTATTCCAAAACATAGGTATAACATACTCCAACATGAATATTATTTATATCATATAATAGGTAAGGATACTATTCATTAGGGTATATCACAATTCATAATGGTATGTTACTATTCATACGGGTTGGTTACTATTTTCCAAAAAAATAGGTTTTCTTTATCAGACTCCAAATAACTTAATCATTGCAACCTTGTATGCCAGATTTTCAAAATTCACATAACAGATGATAAAAACATATGTTTTCTTGAATAGTTTATAAAAAAGTGTTGTTTGTAGAGACTCACTAATCCATGCATTCTGTAATAAATTTATTTTTAAATTCTTTCGTTGTTAATTTATACCCTCAGAAAAATTTCGTTCTCAAAATTTAGAATCGAACATCGAATTTTAATGGTGGATACCTGAAAATTCCCTTATGAAAACCCACATCAAAAGTAATGTTAAAAAATATCCTTCAAAAAAGGTTAATGACGATGATGTTGTCACCCTAAAAAGTAATCTTTCGAATGAGTTGACATTAGTTGGATGAAAAAGAACTGGACATGGAAGAGAAATCTAACACTGAAGTTTTAGTGGAACATGATATTAGACATGTTCAGCTTAATGTTGATTACTACAAAACTATAAACTGAAAAAAATCATTATAACTGATTATGCTTATAGTAAAAAAATTTACATAATAGTATTTTCCTTGAGTTGAGGAATTATTGTACTCTATAAGAGAGAAAATATAAATTTGTACATATAAACTCATCCTTTTATTATAGTTTAACTGTATATACCTCATAACATAGCATGGGTTATGCCATTTGGTGAAGCAATAAATTAAAATCTAAAATATCATACAATGATCCAATTAAACCATTTCATAAATGGTTAACAAAATTCCAAAATATATTGATTCAACACATTATAAGGAAGTCTTCTAAATTTTCAATATGAACTTAACATTAACCCTTAATCAACTAGAAGTAGCTCTAATATTCACATTCCAAACATGTGAATAACATCATCATGTCTCATCTCGAAATATCTTAATAACTTTATTTTCTGTAATAACCATATTGGAAGCATGTATTCTTCCATATTCCTTATGTATGATACATGTTATTTGATATATTCCATAAATTCCAATGTTTTGTAAACATCATTGATGATACCCTAGACTACTTTTTAACAAGTTAATAATCAGTTCTAAGGTAGTCAATACTTATCCGAATCAATCATTTCTTAATAATTATCACAAAATCAAATATATTTTAAGGTTTCTCATTCCCTCAATGATATTTTTTTCTAAAAAGTTTATCTTTCCACTAAATCACTTTTCCTTTATACCATTTATCATATGAACTCAAATCTTTAATGAAAGAGTACTACAATACAATCCTTATAAATCTCATAATTCATACAACCAGTACATTTCAAAAAAAATCTAAAAATGTCATGATTCTTGATATGGAATATTAATCATTCTACTTCATCTACAGTAGAATAATTACTTTCTCATTATCCAATATCATCATTTGGTGTGTATTACTTTTATGATTGGGACATTGGTTGGTATATTGTCCGATCTCCTTGCAATTTATGCATTGTACATTGGAAACCATTTTCTTAAAAATTTAATCAAGAACATGTTTTCCTTTTTCTCCACACTTGTAGCAAACACCAATTCCCAATAAGCATTTACCAGAGTGATACATTCCATAGTTATCATATGTTGGAAAAGACCTCTTTCCTTTCTTACATTTATCCACAAATCTCTCTACCATCCTCTTATTATTTTTATTCCATTAAAATTCATAATATTCAAAGAAATATTTACATACCTGATTAATACATGATATTATTTCATCTTATGATGAGGATACATTGGAGATAATATTCCATTGAAAAGATGGATTAAGATCACTATATATGTGATCCTTCTTTCTCTTTTCATCTTTGGAATTGGGGATGTTCTCATTCCTTCTTATAGGTGACATATCAAATTAATTCAATAATATATATTGGATCATAAAATTATGAACTCTCTATAACTATAAACATGGTATCGCACAAAGCATAAAATTATGCATCTAACATCCTAGAACCATATAACATGGTTACATTGGGAACATAAATCCCTAACAATAGTGGGTAAATAAAATGTGAATTATCCTAAGTATATCCCCAAGGAGTGTCAAACCATGAGTGAAGCAAGACCCATTTTCGTGTACAAGGATACCAAGGGTCAAGCCCAAAAATCCTTGTTGGAGTTTTCACTCCTAGATTAATCTGTGCCAGAGCCACATCTATTTGTTTGTATCTAGATAGAGATCTATTTACTTAAAAGATTCACTTTCTATATCACCTAACAAAACTTGGATGTTCTTATTTGTTTATCCTCAAAGGCCATCTTAGGGATTTGTTCCATATCATATGTTTTCTAAATCTAGTTATCAAGGTTTCTAAGAAACTTCCTCTGATACCAACTTTAATGCTCAGACCCCTCTAGACTTGAGTCAGTGGATTACTAATTACATTGGCATGATTACAAGGAATCAAATCCTGAATGACAAGTATTTTAGTAGTCTTGAATAAACTAGATACATACATGTAACTCATATTACATTGGGAAATGTATAAAAACAACACATTACTAAACTAAAAGAATGCATCCATGAGAACTCAATAAATGTTATCCTCTTCAAAACCTATTGAAGGTAAAAAAATGAAAGGGTTTATTTGAAATTCTCAAAAACGGTTAAAAATATAAGTATCATGAATCAATAATAATTGAATCATAAACAATTAGGCATATTTAATAGAACACATGCTGTTAATAAACTAAGAATAAAACTACAACCATAGGTTTTTGTCACCGTGAAATCCTCATTGAAAGTAATAACTAAAAATGAATAAAGATAATGATTGTTAATTAGATGTAATTTATCTATCATATGATTCCACAATACCATCAAAACGGTTTAAGTTTGTGGGTATAAACTGTTTATTTTTTGGAAACAAACTCGAAGGGTTTGTCTCCAACTAATTTTTCTCATGAGACCCGTCGATGCATCAAGGTTCTATAGTGGGACCCACCTTCCACTGTATGTCCAAATAATTTTTGTACATAGATTTAATACATGTTAAATATTTCTTCTTTATATATGTATATATTTGAGGATATAGATTCATCAAAGGATGTTGACATAAATAAAGATACTTTATATAAGACCATTGAAAAATTCTTGATGAAATAATCCTTAAACATTCCATAGTGTCCTATAAAACCATGAAAAATTAAAATATAACTCTATTAGAATATCCTGAAAATAAAAATACTCTCTATATTATGTAACAAAATAAAAGAAAGAAATAAGTGTTTAACAAGGCATATATCTCAAAATTTTAATGTGTGAGGTGAAAATTCCATTTTAATTTGGAATGAAGAATTGATTTGATAACTCTTTTTTACATTACATATATCTGGTTTAAAACATTTATATCCTAGAAAAGAAAAGTTAAGGACATTTATATTACATTTGAGGCTTAAATGATGTCCTACTGAAGTGAAAATATGTAATAATTGATTTCGAAGTAGCTTTAAAACTAAAACATTTAAGGGGGGGTTTATTAAATTAATTAAAGATCTTTTAAAGAGAAAAGATATGTTTCATTACATAAAACTAAAAATTAACAAAAATATAATTTAAAATGTGTGATTCAAAATGAAAAAAATTAATTAAAATAGATTATATAGTTAACATCAAAATAGGTAAAACTTTTAGAAGTTCCTTGAATCAAGTATCCATTTCAGAAGAAATTTTGAATGATCATTTTAAAACATGTAAATTCCCACAAAATAAATAAGGATTATGATTGTTACACATATATATGACATACATACAGAATTTTTGATGATTACATATGAATAAATCATAATTTAATTGCGGGGAATAAAGAATAAGAGCAACCCGAATGAAAATAGATGTTTGGGTGAAACAATACTTACTACTTTGTAATCAATTTTAGATTATGCCCTGAAATTAAAAGTCATAAAATGATACATTATATATCATTAATATAAATAAATTCTTGTTATGAAACATTAATGGGCAGTATACATACACCATACACAAGTAATAGTAGTGTATATGGAATATCTCACAAAGATAAAAGTGGGATGAGGAAAACCTTACCAAGAACGTATCATTAGATTGAGGAAAAATCAATGACATAATTATATGTGACAAAGATAAACCCACAAAATAAAATTTTATGTAAAAAATAAAATAATAATAGGTCATTGACACATATTCTAGTAAAATACAGAACTAATGACATTGATTTTATCTCATTGGATGGATATTGAGTTATGATATTCTTTACCTTAAATTTGAATGTGTTTCCATCTTGAAATTAAGGTCCTGGAATATGAAATTGTACTCATTAATAACATGATTCTAGAAACTATTATAAATTTATCTAGTTTATCATAATTCTTTTTATTTCATTAATTTCCTTATTGATAAATTGTAATTTCTAATTATGTCGCTCCATAGTGTTTGTTTTCTTGATTTTCTTAAATGGTTAACTTATTCTTAAGAAATGGAGTTCATGTGGAATGGATGTAAATATAGAAAAATGAAATTACATATTTTTTACAAACATCCATAATTATTTATGATCATTAATATATATTGGTTATATGACATGTGGAGGAATTATTATATATAAATTTAATGATAATTATTTCGGTTAATTTGTGGTTTTTGATTACAAAGAACTCATTTTCCATTACAAAATAATACCATTTTTACAAAGGGATTATAGAACCTTACACAGAGTATATTACATATCTAAAAATCTGGTTCAACCATAACAATAATGGTTTCATGGCTATAATTGAGAATGATAATAGAAATTGAAATCCAATCATCCTTGAATGCGGAAAATTGACACATCTCGAATGGTGATCTTGCTACTAGTGTAAAAGAAGATAAAAGAAAGAGATGATGATAAATTATTACAATATCATGACAAAATTCCCGTACATGTGATGTATTGGAGTCATTGAAACATTTGTTTATGAGTGGGTAATAATAGAAAAAGAAAACAATTTAACTTTAAAGGAAAGAAAAATAATTGAAAAGAGGAATTTACCTCTTGAACCTAACTTCCTTGAGATCCTCTTTAAGGTAGAGGTTTTGGTATTTTTATGAGACCAAGGATTTTTAGAAGTGGTAGAGGAGGTTGGGAGGATATTTGGAATATATTTGGAGAAGGAACAAGGCTTGAGAGGAGGTAAGGGAAGAGGGAGTGATGGGGGTTTTTATAGTCGTGGGGAGAGGGGATTTCTCAATTTTATATTCATTAATTTATTATTTCTCCACATGTAAAGGAATGAAGAGTATTACGTGACCAAGAATAGTAATTTTATCATTTTAATACAAATAATTTGGGCTTACATCATCATAACATCATACATGACTATGTAATTACTGTATTTAGCTTACATTGTAAAAAATGGTATTTTAGTTTTCATTTAAAATTCATGTATTTCAAAACAAATACCAGAAAAATCCCCCGAACCAATTTTCGATGTGTTGAATCCCAAAATTATTTCCATTTTTCAAAATTAATTTTATTAATATGATTATTTTAATATTTAATTAAAATAATAATTTATTCTATAAAACGGTTTTGAAACATTTATTAACATATCCCAAAACATAGGAATGTTGTACTCCAACTTGAATATTATTTATAAACTATCATAGGAAGGGTTACTATTGATTAGGGTGTATAAATCATCATAAGGTTTTGTTAATATTCATAAGGGTTTGTTACTATTCACCAAAAATTAATTTTTCCTTACCAGACTCCAAATAACTTACTCATCACAACCATGTATGTTATATTTTTGAAATTCACATCACAGAAGTGATAAAATTATGTTTACATGACTATGTTATAACAATGTGGTGTTTGTCGAGACTTAGTGATCCTGGATTTATATAATAAATCTATTTGTAAATTGTCTAGGAGTTACATTATATTATTTTATAACTAAACAATATTAAATTCCTCAAAATATTTATGACCATGTTTGAAACCTAAATAGTAGAAGGATTCAATATCATATTCATATGACATTAATTTAATATTTACCTAAAATAAATATTTGTTAACCCATAAAGTCTTATTCTCAAAAAAAATTATAATTCATAAAATATCTAGAATATTATAATATTTTACACATATAACCTGACTCACCATAATGCCAAAATGAAATCATATACACCCCCATAATATAATTCAAACATAATTCCAAAAATTCAAACACCATATTGTCCAAAATTATTTTGATAAAACATAATTATACAATATCCAAAAAATATTAAACTAGTCCAAAAATAAAATTAATCCCATATGCATATAATTAGGGTTGAGTATTTGACACTTATTTTGAACTAATCCACTTCATCGAGGAATATCATCTCTTCAAAAACCATGGTGGTGTTGTCCCCTATGTCCATCTCAACCCTTCTAGAGGGGGAGAGGCTTATGTCATATTATGTGGGGTATTGGTCCCATGCCTTTTTCTCCTTTTTATAACACTTATTTAATTACACTCATCAAAGATATTACATTTATATATAATGTTCAATTCTTATTCAGTAGTTTCTGAAAAGTTTCATTCTCATCCATCAATTTCGAAGTTTACTCATTCCTTCTGTATCTGACACCAGTTTCTCGATTCAGACAACATCGACATTCATTCCTCTAAATTGAAAAATAAATTCTTTGGTTCATGTGGCTTATAGGAATGACAAAATTATGGACTGATTAAATACAGTCATAATATGATTCATTTTGCATCAAAGGATGATTTGATCATGGCCCAGACGAGAATTCCTCATATAATTATTGGATTCCAATTAAAATTATTCAAGTTTTATTATGATTTTCATATGAAATATTATATTACAACCATAACACTATGGTTTATTATTGTGGATCTTACTCATCCCTATTAGGATCGGTCAATTATTCAAATTTTAAAGAACATGATTGGTCTCTATATATGTTTTGATAATAGAAAAAATATTTTCATAATTATATCTTCCCATGAATATTTTCTGATTTCAATGTTTAAATAATTATAGGGGAATATGTTTTTATTTCAGTTAGAGAAGAGTCATAATATAAGTAACCTATTATGTTCTAGTCATGGTTTGATTTCTATTCATTGTGAAAGCGACCTGGTCACATGGATTTAGTGTGTCGATGTAGGATCAATATTCACTACAACAATATTGATGTTGGATTAGGGTATCATAATTTATCTTAGGGATGAGGGTGTGATTCCCATTATTGTTTAAGGAACAGAAGATATGGGTCATATTGGTGAATTTTTTGAATGGGTAGGGGGCTTGAAGGGGTGTGTGCATCAGGTTATTCAGACTTGATCACTTCCATTCCCATTCTATACTCTTATTTAGAGGACATGTGTGTGGGATATGATTCCAAATAGAAGTCACTGGTGATGGAAATATATGATAAATGTTCTCTAATCCTCAACTTTCACAGAATCCTACTGCATGAAACCCAAGATTCAAATCTATATGGGTGAATGGACAAAATAGTTCATGTCCCAGAAAGTCATTTATGACACTACATATTGGAATTTTTTTCGATGTTATAAATGTTTAGAACTCTGTTCATGAACAAGAGAAATTAAATATGGTCATATAAAGAGATTAGTCTCAGGAAGAGTTTTTTATCGTAGACCCTCTTTTTGAGGGGTAAACACTAATGTTCAAGGCCTCTATGAGGTAGAATATAGTAATGAAAACATAAATAAACTCTAAATGGATAGTGTAGACAGAATATATTGAATAGGACTTCATAAGCTAAGGATGAAAAATTAGTAGATAGAATCCCAGGACATTAGGATTTGTATTTTGATTATGCGGAAAAAATATGAAGGGAATAATTACTATCCTTACAATCCTAAACATATAGAAATAAGTACATCCAAAACAAGCTGTACCAACAAGGTTCCTGAATAAAAAACCACTATATTGTTCTTGTTTTTTAAGAAGATAATTAATATTCAAGGTGAAAAGAAAAAGGTATAGGGTGGTGATCATAAGTAACTAGTGCATTTTGCTAAATAGATTGAAGGTAAACTTCAAGAATCTGGACCTTATGATAAGAGAACATCATAAAGGGTGGACATAGATGAAGGAAAATGTTGGAAGACAAATCTCTACTCTATGAAATAATTACATAAAAGATCCTTCTAAAAAATACTACATAAGAGGAGGTGAATAAAAGTTGTACGAGAATGATTCAATTAAATCTCTATGTGGAATAAAGGGTGTGGATCAAGAAAATACAACTTATTTTAAAATAGTTCTTTAACAATATAAAGACCAATTTTGAGGAATATATTTGGAATTGGGACAATATGGCCAGTCATTTCAAAGATATTATGAAGGAAGGCCATGATACAAAGATAAATACACTTCAATCTGGGTTATATATGGTGACTAATTCCACTTATCTTAGTATCATATTTAATAATATTATGGTTTCATTTTTTGTATAATGACACTTTTATTTAAACTTATGAGTTTTACCACTTTAGCTACAAAATTGATTTTTAAATACAAAAAATATTTTTTAGTCACAGATTAATTGAATAACATTTAAACCTCATTGTTATCTATATGATAAATCATTTTTTCCAGTAGGGAATTACACCTTTATCCTAATTAACCATAATAAACTCAACATTAAATAGTATATTAACCCTAAAGGTTATCAAAAACCATAAAATTACAGATATAAATTTTCAAATCAATATAATTAAATGAAATTTTTTTCTAAAACACATACTAAAACAATGTTTTATATTACAATAAATATATCCTAACAAAATCAAAATCATCTCAAAATCCCATCACTTAAAACCTAAATAGTTATTTCTATAGATTTTAACTTCTAAATGACATCAAAATTATAACACCATGATAGTATCCATAATTATTTAGTTAACCTCACATGAAAAAATATAAACCTAAAAATTTATCTAAATTATGCTACAATACTAACTATAATAGGCTTGAACCTGCACAACCATATACAGTGATGAAAAAAATATATGCACATTAGGTTTTCATAATGTTAAAAGTGGACTAGTTGTCTCTGTAAGAAACATGAAATAGAAATATTGGATCAAATACATCCCCAAATACATTTTTGTTGTTTTTTAAAATTATATTAAAATCTTACATAATAATACTCATACCTTAAGTGAGAATTTTTTCTACTAAAAAAGTTTTTTTATAAAGTAAAACTTATTTCATTAATCCTAACTCCAATAACTTGTACTTTTACATTATTAATGTTTATTAACATATTTAATACATTTAAAAAACATTTAAAATTATATATTAGCACACACATATCTTTAAAATACAAATAAACGATATAAAAGAAACATGTGAGCACATTTCAAAAACCTTGATATCAGTTTAGATATCATTCCCTCAACAAAATAATCTTTGATCTGAAATATTAATTAATATATTAATAAATTTAGTGTTTTTTATCATTGGTTTTCATAAAAAAAATTTATAAAAAATTAATTGGAAAAATCATAATCATGATGTTTTTTTGACAAAACATGAGAATATGTAAGAAATGATTTCATAAAACGTATTTTTTACACTTAAATAGAATAATAATTATATAAAACGATGTCATTATTTAACCTTATAAAATCATAGTATTTCAATGAAGTATAATTTTATATCATATAAAAATCATATAGGTTCCTTGGGGCATTATCTTCATAAAACCATTACAATAATCATTAAATATTGACTAACCTACTTGGTTAATGTCAAAATAATTTTATAGAGAACCTAATCAATACCCAATTAATCGGACTAAAATATCAAGATTATCCGTCATCATAAACATTTTACAATGGCCATAACATATTTTAAACACCTAAAATATATCAATTCCATAACAAAACTCATTAAATTATTCTTTTGAACAATCCAGGAAATCATTTTCTAATATTGATATATCCCCATCCATTAAATCTGTAATTGTTAAACAAAAATTTCTAAAACAAAGGAAATTAGTGTTTTTAATTAAATAACACATATATTCTTATAAAGTAATGAAAACACGATATAATTGATTTTCAGTTGTGAAAATTCATTGATTTCTTATAAATTAAAATGAAACATTTGTTTTCTATTTATTAAATAATGTCAAAAAGTATTATCAAAGACGTAATGAATTTTTTTTTAAAAACCATTGAGTGAATGTAAAAATTTTACATAAAATGTAATTTATAATTTCTATTCCAATTTAAATACATCCATAAAATGATTTTATCATTATACACAGAGTGGAAATAGTTTTAGAAAAAAAATCATTAAAACATTTTAAAAATTTATGATAGTGTTACCCTTACGTCATGTCAAACTTGTCATGTATTTTATTTTAATATTTTTTAAAAATAATATATTTTCTACATTTCTATAAATAATATTATTGTTAATTACATTGTAATTTTCAATTTTATATCATTTATGTCCATTTTTTATTTAGTTAATTAATATGTTATGTTTAACTTGGATGTTTTCAGTTTATTCAATTTATAATCCCCAAATAGCTTCAGTAAGATAACCACATTAAAAATTATAATTGTTTCATAATTTCCATAGTCGTAATAATATACTAATTGTAGTTTTTTATATTAAATATAATTTAATATCAAATACTTTAAATGTGTACATGAAAAATTAATCACATCATTTCGTGGGTGTAGAAGTCCACAGATAAACACAAATGATGTTTTCATTATTAAATGGATGAAATAGTTGATATATTATCTTTATTTTGTGATTCAAATGTCCTTAATATATTATATATTTTTTTAATTAAACCATAATAACCCACTATAATTGGTGGCGATGAGAAGAAAAATACTTCACTTTATAGAGATGGCCTTTTACACCTACACAGGAACACTGTTTTCATTCCCCGTATGATGTAAAAGGATATGTATAAGGTTATTTAATTAAAATAATAACATATATTATTTTTTACATAATTATCAATATATTTTAATGAGTAAGATATAATTGTATAAGGTATGATAAGAATTAATATTAAAATGCTCAGTAATATATTTACCACCTTTTTTAGGAACCAACTTTTGATCTCTCCGTGAGGACTTTTGGGATGGTATTTAAAGAATAAAAATAACTAAATAATGTATCAAATGGATGGTATATATAGTTTTTTTGAAGTAGGGTTCTTATCTAACTGTCTTATAGTGGTGTGAATAATATATGAGTGTGGGGTCCATTTATCATCATGAAATGGACACACATAGAATTATATAAATGATTTAAAAATATGAGTTCATTTCTATGTGAAAGTGTCACAATGTGAAAAAAGGTAATATATCTGATATGGTATGGTATAAATATTATTAATAACTATGAAAAATTGTTTTATGTTTCATTTTAAAAAATATCATTAGGGTTAACCCCTTTGTTAACCAATTTTATCCAAGACCATAAAAGCAACTTTTTCGATAATAAAAGGGTTGTGAATATAATTACAAGATAAAAATTGGCTCAAAATTGAAATTAAAAGAAATATTTGACCATATCCAATTTCTCATATCCTAGTTCAATATATTACTGATTTTTAAACCATTTAATAATATATTATTTGACATAAAATGAAATAAAATTCATTTTAAGAATTATTCACCTATTTTAAAATTCAAGAAATCATGAAATTGTATAATTAAAATTTAATCACATTCACGATAAATTATAAATTTATAATAACATTGAAATTTACCTGAAACCATAATTAATACGACGATATTACTTTAGTGGTTATTAAAATGATTTACTTTGATTTTTCTGATGTATTCCCATGTACTGAGTTAGCTTGTATAAGAATTTATGATAATTATATCCTCACTAAAAATAAAAAAAAAAATTAAAAATCAAAAAAATAAATTAAAAAATTTAAAAAATAACCTTTATATTGATTAAATATCTATATTTACTCATATATTTGTCATGAAAACATATTTAATATATTTCCCTAATTTTTCTGTCCTTGTCAAAGTACTGCGTACGAATTTGTATAATTTAATTGTTATATGACTTTAAAAATCATAACCACAAGTCCCTATCATCAATAATATGTAATATTAATTAATATAATTGATTAATGGCACTTCCTTCTCAAATATTATATTCAACACACCTAATTTTACTTTTCTAGTGTTGTGCAATGATTTCCATTGATGGTGAAAATGATTTTCATATTTATCATTGAATATATTATAATTTTTATTTTTTAATTATTGTAGTATTATATAATTATTATATTATCATACAAGGTCCTTTCCATATATTTCATAAGTTTTTATTTTATATTTTTGTCTTAGTTATAACATATAAGATACTTTATTTCATAAAAACTATACATTTTTAGCATTCTCTAAAAAAGTTACATCCATAAAAAATAAAGAAAATTAATACTATGATAAATTTCAATTTTTGAATAAAAAACTAAAAAATATATCCTAAAATTAAATTATTTTAAGATACTATAATTATCATGGAAATAAACCTAGAAAACATGGAAAAAATTAGGGTTCCATACAATGCATTTTTTTATATCAAAATAATCTATACCAATATTAAGCATATTGTCGATTACAATGAAATTAAATTTTTTATAAAAAGTGGATAATTATAATTTAAAAATAATTCAAAATAAAATAGGAATTTGTAGTAACATGAATGGAAAATATGATTGCCTATAAAATTAGTATGTTTTCCCCTATTCAGTGAAAAATTAATAATTTTATAAAAATCCAAAAATTTCACCTTAATAAAAAATTTTATGTTGATTTAAAAATTATATTTTATTTATAAAATTTAATTTTCAAAAAAGAAATAGTTTTTTATATTATCTACCAAAAATAAAGAAAATATATTTTGGAAGAAAAAATTCTCTTGAAGTATAAATTGATTGTACTAAATATTGAGTGTGTATATTCCTAGAATTAATTAATTCATTTTAATTAAGTTGTACCATTATAGATATATTACATAATTCAGTTATATATACTAATTACTTCCAATTTAATAGATAATTTATTTTGGTCATATTTATATAAAAATATATTTATAATGTATCATAATTCACTTAAAGATCCATATTGAATTTTAAGGAATATACTGATAATTTTAATATTTTAAAATAAATTATTTATGTGGTTAATTCTACCCCATAATGATATTATGTCCACAACATTGCATCTCATTATTCAAAAAATTTCTTAAAACATTTGTTCATCAAATTCTTGTAGTATTAGATAAACCATTCGACCATTCAAGGGAAAAAATAAATATTAAAAAACACCTTTATTGAAAAACTGAAAACAATAAAATGTAAAATAAAACAACCTTTTGAAAAAAAAAATTATACAGGTCCACTAGAATAATGCATAATCGAGATCCCAGATAAGGGAAACATTAGTGGTATGTTAAAATATAGACTTGGAATAAATAAATTATTTCCATGTAAGAATAAAGGGTGATAGAGAATAGGGTTACGAGAATGATAATGAATGAAATACCATAAATTATCAACACAAAATCAAAACAAAAAACTCATCAAAAATCAAGGTAATGGGATAGTATTTTTATTTCAATATCTGTTTTTCTTGAGTTAGTGTATTAATTTACCATAAAAATATAGAATAAGGGAAAATATTGTTACCATATTTATTTCTATTTTATAAGAACATTTTTCTCATTTTTTTCAATTCCACTTCTAAAACATCTCTTACTATATGAAATGAATATTCAAATTGAATTTTTCAGGCATGAAGCACTATAATAAACTTATAACAAATCACATGATATACAAAAGAGTAAATATTTATTCCTCTAATAATTACATATAAATCAAAACCAAAATGGTTAGCATGGTGTAAGAAAATATAAAATATGAATAAAACATAAAATTAATAAATAAAAAATAAATCTCTAATGAAAAAATAGTACCCAAATTTTAACATAAATTACCTGACAAATATCTAACTATAAAATTCTTAAAACTATTACAACCTATATTATAATCCCAAAAATTATAAGGATTAGAAAAAATATTCTTATGATATCAGTTTCATATTTATATATAATTAATATTTAGTCAAATAAAAAGTCATCCACAAAAAAGTACACTTCCTAATCAAATAATTTCTAATATACATTAATCTTTCCCATAAATAACCATAATCACCAGAAACCAAAGAAAGAATGATATATACGTCCAAAAGAAATCAAATAATTATTCCTTAAAAAATATCTCTTACAAAATATTATTCCCACTTACCTTAATCATATAATAATCCCAAAATAGTTGACCTCATCAAAAATAAAATTAATCAAATAGTGTCCAAATCAATTTTCACTCCCCTGCCTATCTATATAATCAATCATATGTTCCAAACATTTAATAACCCTATTGTTGTAATTAACATTAATTAAGTTAATAAATAAAATTTATATGATCCCTTAAAGTTATAAACAAATTTATATATAACTCTGTAAAATGTAAAATAATTATAAATTAAATAACCCTTGTACTAAATCCCATACTAAACTCTAGAGTTTTATTAAAATAAATACAACCCAAAACACCCTTAATGGAATTAAAATGTGATAAATTAATACCTCAATAGGGGTGTCTGTTACTTTGATATTATGGTAAACATATAACATATAAAACATTTCTGGTATCAAAAAATAATAATTTAACATCTTATGAAAAAATCCCATTCACCAAATTTATATAAACCCTACATTAGTACAAGCTATAAGAGACCCAACACCACACTATCAAATCTTTTGAAAATATCATAATCATTACATATCCATATTTTATTTAGTTAATTGCAGTCTAATTTTATCCATATTGAACATTTAATTCTAATATTTTATCACTTACATCCCTAAACACATTTTAGCATAATATTTTTAGAAAATTAGGATAAAATATTACTTGATTGTAACCATGTATTTATGCGAGATTTTTTCCATTAAAAAAGATCGTTATATAGACATACTATCTCTGTTCCTAGTATCTAAAATATATTTCACTTTGACACTGTTAAAATTTATACACATCCATATGATAAATTTGAATAATTTATAAATTTGATATGAGAGAAAAAATATTAGTATGGTACATGTTAAAAAATAAAATAAACCTGTTGGATGATTTCAAAAGCCATGAGATCATTTAAGAAAAATTTCCATTAAAATAATAAAATTTAATATGAAACAATATTTTACAAACATGTAAAATAAAAATTATGTCCCAAATATTATCATAAAACACTTTTAGGAAAATTATTATGGTAACTTTTTAATCATATAGGTTCTTTATAATACATGAGAATCAATGATAAACAGATCTTTAAAACAATACATTTAACCCTTAAAGGGAACAAAAGTTAATTAACATAAAATATCATTAGATTACCAAAGTACATAATTATATTTTAACTACAAATAATTAGAAATTATATAAAAATAATTTTGTTTTGTTGGATAATAATGTTCATATAACCATTAAAATAACCCTTATATATGGAAAAACTTGATGGATTAACTCCAAAATTAATATCTAAAAGGAATAATAATTAATAAATGTGATGGAGAAATAGAAAAAAGTTAATCATAACCATCAATAATTTAAAATGGATATAAAATAAATAAACCACATAAAATATTTCATTTCAATTATCAAACTCATAAAATTATACTCTTTAACCTATAATAATAACATATTCGGATATTGATATATTAAATTCCTTTAAATCCAAATTTTTAAAATTAAAAATCTAAAAAAGAGAGGATTTTATTTCATTGAAAAATAAATATTTAATTTTATAAATGAATATAAAAATAAAATAATAGTTTAGGATGGATGAAAAATAATTTATCAGATATATGTTAATATTGAAAAATCTTTTTACCATTGGTAAAAAATCCAAAACATCAAATATAAAATATGTTAATGGTTTCTTTTAAAAATCATAAAAATAAATTAAAAGGTGAATTATGATGTTATATATGTTTTATTATCTTCAATATTAATACATATATAAAGTAATTTTATTAATATAGACCTAAAGTAAATGTATTTAGAATATAAATCTTTAAACATTTGAAATGATTTTTTACAGTAATGTGTCTCTTACATTGAGTTTTTATTGTAATATACATTATTTATACCCTATATAATAAAATTATAAGAATTATTTTATTTATTAAGAATATTTTTCATGTTCATTATATTATCATTATTTATTTTTTTAATTATATTTTATTTATTTACTTAACTTGTCGTGTTCTGGTCGAATGTTTTGAGGTCATTGAGTATATAATCCCAAAACATATGTGGTATGATGAACATGGCCAAAGGAATAATTTTAAAATCATATTTAAATTAGTTATCATGACCTAATTATCGTTTTTGACATTAAAAATAATTTTAAAACATTCCATGAATTTTGTGCCTGAAAAATTATTCACATTAGTTGGTGGTATTTGTAGTCAACAAGTACACATGAATGATGTCATCATTTTTCAATGGATGGAATATTTGATATATTGTCTATGTATAATTATATCCAGGTAATAATTATCTTATATATTAATTAAATATATCACAATAAGAAACCACAAAAGGTAGTTATATGAAAAAAAATACATCACTTTAGGAGGTTGTAGTCCATACGTACACACAAATACTGTTTTTGTTCCACCTAGGATAGAAAATTTGTTACATAAAGTTATTAAATTAACATCATAACATCTAATTATATGTTATATATTTATTATATTATATTTTAATTTATTTTTTGTAATTTAAAAAGGTGGATAAAGAAGTAAAATGAAATTGATTATTTAAAATGATTACCTCCTTTGTGAGGAACCACTATTGGATAACTAGTAAATTTATTTAGGGATAATATTTTAAGCATAAAATAACATATATAATGTAAATAAGAAAATAATGAATATTTTTTTGGTGGGTTTTGGTTGATATAAGTGGATTAAAGTGGTTTGTGGAATATGAGAGAGGTGAGGTCCTTTATAGTGATAGAAAGGACACACCTGGTATTACATACAAGATATAAAAATAATATATTATTTTTCAGGTGAAAGTGGAAACAATGTGAAAATTTTGATTATATGGTATTTTATGTTATAAATAATTTCAAACAATAAAATTTGAGTTGTTTTATCTTTCATTTTAAACCTTTTATTTATGTTTAATGACTTTGATATACAATTTAAACCATAACAACAGTATGAATATTTTAAATAATAAATTGTTGTACATTTAAATCTAAGGTAGAAATTATCATGGGATGAATTTTTGAACCATATACCATCCCCTTATAAAATTTCAATATATATATTATTTTAAAATAAATTATTAATAACTTATTTAACATACAATACCATTAAAGTAAATCTTGATAAGAAATTAATATATTTTGAATATAAGAACATCAATACAGGTGTGTAATTAAAATTAAAACTCTTTAAAACATAATTATAAATTATAAATAATAAAAATATTCACGTGGAATCATATTTTATGAAAAAAATAACATTTTATGTTTTTAAAAATCACTTGTTTTTTAATACTTTTTGTATAAGCATTATGTCAACACTATGCTGTAATTTAATATTATTGTACCATCACTAATTATTTTAAAAAAAATTAACAACATATAAATAGTTAAATAATGTTCTAAAAAAATTATATTTACTCACATCAATGATATGAAAACTTCTTTAACATGTTATTTTAATTTTTTTCTCACATTATTTACACACTTCTTAAAAACTTGGACAAGTTTGTTGTTATATAATACTGAAATTCAAGACATTCCATCCATATCATCAATGAAAAACCTTATTTTTTAATAAATTTGATAAATTACTTATTCCATTGGACACATTATCATTAAGGTAAACAATTTATTTTTTTAGTGTCACGCAAGCAATACGTTATTAATATAAATGACTTAAATATTTATCATAATATATTTTATATTTTATAGATTTTGAATTATTTTATTGTGATATTTGTATAATATTATAATAAATTAATATTTCAATAGGTTTCATAAATTTTAATATCAGACTTATCTTAAGAATATATAATAAAAGATATCATATTTCATAAAATCTACATTTCATCAGAATTCAAAAAAAAATGGAACTTATTTTGTAAAATTTTAAAAATTAATCCTAGGTTAAAGGTTTTTAATTTTAAAATAATATAAATTTTCGAAAAATCATTTAACAAATATTTAGAAATTAAATTTAAAATAAACCCCCAAAAGGGATGAAAAATTATTTTTTAAAAAAATATTTTTCATATAAAAATATTTTTTATACAAAAATAAAGTATAATATTGATTCCAATTAAATTATGTATATTAGATTAAATCAAATATAAATAATTTTATTTCCAAATCAATTCATAATACACAGTTACTTTTTAAATAACTAAAAAAATACAGTTTTCTAGAATATCCGTATCTTGTTCACTATTCATTGAAAAATTTTCCTTTTAGTAAAATTAAAAAAATTAACTTTAATATATATTTATTGGATTATTTAATAAATTATACACATTTTATAAAATAAAATATATATTTTTTATAAATTAATTATAATATCACTTCTTAGAAATTGATAAAAACCATTTTTAAAGAAAATAAATTTTTAAAACTAAAAATAACATTACTTAAAATTAAGTGATTATTTTCTTGAGAATTAATTGATATATATTGTCTTTAGTGATACCTTTATAGATATCATTGATAATGTCGTTACTCTGATTAACACCCAGCAATTTAATGGATTAATGTTGAATATTAAGAAATCTGTCAAGTATAATATTCTTTTAAAAGAAAATGATAAGGTTTTACAGTAGTTAAAAATTTATTTTATTTGAATTCATACAATAATATTATTTATTTATATATATTATTTTTACAATATATATTTTTATAGGTATTGTAATTTAGTATTATTATTACATGATGTGGATCCTCAACTTAGTCTCTCAAACTACATCATGTTTTATGAATAATCCCATCTAATAGAAACCCTAACCCTCCTACCTGAAATCCATTTTAGATTTAAATGATCTAACTCAATAATTAGAACAATTAATCTTCATCCCTTAGATTAAATTTTTACACATATATTCTTTTAATTCACCACCAAAGCCTATATATATTATTATTAATTCTTTGATAATCAATAATATAAATATATATGGTAAAAAACAATAAATTAACTCACTCATATTTTTATAACCATTATAATAATATTTATAGAATAAAGATCATAGAAAAATCATGTCTTAAAGGAAACCTATATTCTCTCAAATTATTTTATGTACCCAATAATATTGAATAAAATTGTATGACGCAAACTTTCATGTTAAACCCATATTGGTTTATGGTCTTGTTTTTTTTCTCTCTGGTAGTGATTCAATGCATTAATTATTGGTGTTTGTATCATGCGGGTCAATATTATAGGATTATTTTTATATTTATTTTTCATAGTGTACATATATTCTATAATATATAATAGAAAAATCACTCAATCTAGAGGAACGAGTGCATACCATGGAAGACAATGGAAAATAAAAACGGGGTCATTCAGCCCTCCCTTGGGACTATAACACTTCAATTGATCTTTAAAAATAATAATCCCCACAGTCCTTCTACAAATTTTTGTCATAAGATTTCAATAATAAAACGTTCATTTCTAATATATGTTGGAAGAGGTGTAAGAAAGAACCACTAGAACCCTAGTGTGTATGAGGGTAATTAATAATAACCTACACCTTTAATTATTTAAATATATTGTGATGTGTTTCTTCTTTGGAATGTTGAAATTTTGTAAGTGACGAAGTCTTTCATTTATCAATGGATCAACAAGTGGGTTATGATTCTAGTTTTTATGGTATTTGGGGGCTTAGTTTATTATTTGAATAGATGATTGTAGGGATTATAAATTCATATTTCTACAAGTTTTTTATGTTATATCATAAATATATCATAATGTTTGTCTTCATAATTATGGATTTAATTCTATGTATTTTTTTGGTTGGTTTTCGTTTTGATCTCAGTTTCTTTTATATTGACCACTTGAAAAAAATGTGTATTTTTAGAAATAAAAATAAAGGGGTTTGGTGGAATTTGATTATCATTTAATTATTGTGTTGTGTATATAGATTCAATTATTAAACGGGTTCGATAGTCTAATACATTATAAGGTTATGTTATGACATATAGAAATTTTCTTCGTTCTTAAGAACAATTCTTTTGTTTTTGTTTCTTTATAAAGTGTACTTCAATTATGATTCACCTTCTCTATGATTTATCTAAAATATATATTCGATAATGAGGATTTTGTTTTATCTATAATAGGATATTCTACTATATGAATAACATGCTCTGATGTCATTTAATAATTATTTTTATTAAATGTTATCCAGTTTATTTAATAAACCTTTTTAAATGTTATTGTATCCATTATTAATATAAAAACTATATTTTAGTATAAATTATCCTTTTTATTATTGTAACATAAACTAGGAGTATTTCTATAAAACAATGATATCACATATGGCTCTCTAATATTTGAAAGGAAAAAATTATTCCCAAATTAATCATAAGAATAATCATGAATTTATTCATATTGTTTCCTTTCCATTATGGTTTACCCGGTAAGTGTAACCCAAACCTTACTTTAGATATATGAACCTAAAAATTCAATTCATCTATAATATGATTTCATTATGTTAGATAATTATAGAGCACATAATGGTTTTTATAACTTATAAATAGAAATTGAGGTCATTAAAAGTGACTACCATATAAGGAATACAACAATTCAAATTTTTAAAGGATTTAAATATATAGAAATTTTATATCGTGTATTCCCATTAAATGAATACATGATTGTAATGGTTTAATATTTATGTCTTATTATGTTTTCAAAATCAACATGTTCAATACATATGGATGGGAAACTCTATACACAGCCATATCTTTTGTTAGGGACCAAAATAAAAATTCATTTATGCTTACAAATATATAGAAACATCACATGAATAATTTACATGATACCCTTTCATAAAAAACAACAATATCATATGAAATAAAAAATACCCTCTTGAGTAAGCATGATGTGTTACGTACCAAACTTATACATTTTCTGATAGAGCCTATTATTACAAACCAATTAATAGTCCTTCCAAAATTCCCACTACTCATGGTTAACCACACAGAAGTGGCCATAATGAAATCCAAATTATAATGCCTAACAAATATAAACTATAATTAACTTGTTAATTTAATCATATTTCTCTCAATTTTTCTGTGAAATGGTGGAAGGAAAAAAATCAATTGTCATACAAAATATATATCTCATTGATTTCATGCATAATAATTTAAAGTATAAATTCAATAATATAAAAATTAAATAATTCAACGATTCATAATATAAAAACATTATTCATGAATGAAATATGTAATAAAATAAATACATTAATATTTCATAAATATGAACATTAGATAAATATTCATTAATAATTAATAAATAAATTTATTATAAATGATATATAAAATTAACTAAATTTAAACACATTATATTTATTTAAAATATTAAATCCATCCCAGTTTATTATATATAAATTTCAAAGTGTAATATATTTTATTGAAATATAAGAATTATATATGTCAAATGAATAATTAATTACTTTTGTGAAAATTTTACACAATTAAGATACCATATATTTAATATTATTTTATCCTTGAACATTTTAACAATAAAAAATCAGTTTTATATGGTTCAAAATTGTTTATCAAATATGGCCTTTAATAATACATTTTAAATTAAAAAAATTGAAATGTTCAATAAATATATATATAAACACTTTTATATATTTCCATATGTTTTTTTAATTTATAATCATTTTATGTATTTCCTTATAATATATATATAACACTTTATATCATAAATTTTATTAAATGTCATATAAGTCAATGATATTTTCTATTCACAATTAATATCAAAGATATTTATTTATTGAATGATGGAAAATCATATAATAAATAATTGTAAAACTTTTATAATTTCTAAAATACCTTTATTTATAATTTATAAATAACTTATTTGTCATGACCCTCCATCAGGATGAGGGAAAAGAGGGAAAACTTTTTTGACATTCCTTCTGTGAGATGAAAAAATGTTAATGGTCTCCAAGTCTTTCCTCCAGTAGGCCCCCTGGTAGCGACTAGAAAAAGGGCATACAAATCTCATAAAATAGTAGGCATTTCCCTTTTTATAGTTAACATGATTGGGATATAAGATGTAACAACCTCAAAACAACTACAAGAAATGTAAATAAAAGATTCCCAAATCCACCCCATATGCATTTTTAAAGTAACAAATTCTAGAAAGACAATGAAAATATACATTGTTAATACAAAAAAAACATATCTAATCAGTGACACAACAACTATACTAAAACCTAAGCTAGTAATTTCCAACACGGTCTTTGTAATATCCCTAGGAAAACAAAAATAGTTTATATACATTGGGTGAACATATAAGTATACTCATTAGGGAATACCCTAAGTCTCTCATGCATAGGGGGAAAGGATTAATAATTCACTCCTGAAAAAATAGAAAAATTCAAAAACACCTAACAAGTTATACTATCCATGATAAATCTCACTAAGGTAAAATTACCAAATAACATGATTCGTGTAATGTAATATAATAAAAATGTCAATATTTGGGTACCCCACACCACATCCCACTGGTTAAATATAGATTGTCAATGGAGAAATATCAGATGCTTCCATACTCTTCCACAATTTCTAATTCTACAACCATCCACAGACACTTTGGAATACATACCACATCCCTCCCACAAACACCTTGGCTACAATCACATCACACACCGCCCGCAGTCACTTGGGCCCCAAAACCACAACCTCATCTAAAATTCACCTATGAAATAATAACACATCTCTTCCCGAAGACATATAGGAATGAAACCTCACCCATAGACACTTAATCCTCACAACCACACCACAATCATCTTGAAGAGTCTTGGGCTACAAATTTCAAGAAGAGGTAGAATAAAATATCCAATAACTAGCTACCCATCCTCATACCAGAATGTTGGGAAATAAAACTCACCTATAAAACAATGGGGGAGTTTGGAACATAGTGCTAAACATAGATGAGGTTCATATAGAAATGATAAGCAACTAAATGAATATATATTGGTACCAAATAGTCATCCCTACATATGGGTTTTCAATACAAACATCCAGTCCACACAAAACTGCACTTGCTTCCACCTTGGATATATAACCACATAGCCAGCCACAAAATTAATTCATAACCCCAACCAATTAATTTAACCAATCATAATTCTACATTAACAATTTACTTATTTATTCCATCCCAATCTGGAGAACTACCAAATATATCACACCACAAGTGACATCATTACCCACAAACACTTCACAAAAATCCCTAAAAACCTTGGGTGAAAGGCCCACACAATATAATACAACTGTTATTCAAAATTATCCATCCAAATCCATCATCACCAACCCTACTACACAAAAATCATCACATCCAGAAAAACATAAAAATGCAACCAGATTGTAGCCCCACTGCATAAGAAGACAATGGAAAACAACCATAAAAACCTAGATTCGGACGCACTATTAGGCAAGTTCATCCGAGCCATAGTCAAAAAATATCTGAACATGATAATCCATTACAACATCTGTATCACCCCATACAAACAACCAAACTCCCAAACACATCACCACATGACCAACACAAATAAAAAATCACATACAACCATAACAAACACACATCTATGCAAAACGTCAATGTGAATTCAGATTTATCAACTCACATTCCTTAATTACACTTTCATTATATAGGGGTGGTCAAATAATATTTTAAATGTAGTGGAATCTATTTATTTAACTGGGTATACATGATTAACTTTATTTTGAAATATATAGTCGTGATTTACAAGCCATATAGGTTTGATAATAGACACCACCAACAAACATGATTTTCCAATGGATACAACTAGAAAATTAATAACATTTATCTAAGATAATAGATAAAACAAAAAAACATATTCCCCATCTTCCCAAACCCTCATTTATTACTAAGGTAAGATACTCCATTATCATAACATGTCTGATTATCTTTATAACAATTTACATGTTCATCGTAACACAAGGATACAACATTAAACACAAAGAGAAATTATCTTACCCACCCACATGATACACAATAAATAAATACCAATTTATCCCACCATAAGAAACTGATGATCAAGAACTTCTTATTTCCCCAAAAAATGGATGCACAAGTACAGAGAAAGACACCATGGAAAATTTGATCCATTGATGTATCACAGATGTGACTCATCAGAAAATAATTTTTCTGGGTGTATGAAGAGGGACAAAATGAAAACACATTAGGAAGTGAAGATCTCATCTTACCAGAGCTATAACCTATATCAACAGAAGGGAAATGGTTTCAAGTTCAATTAAAGTCTGATCATTGTCAAGACCGTGCAGTTTGACTAATTTAAAGCCCTTGGAGTGTTAAGACATTATATAATAAAAATTATCCTTTGAAACAACTTTAGAAATGCTCAAACCAGGTCTTAAAATCAACTTATGTTAAATAAAACATAAGGGGGGAAAACCATGAAAAATAGAAAATGATGGAAATGACTTATTGATGGGTGCATTACTGAAACAAGTCAATAATTGTGAGTCACCAATCCCAGGCTCAGCGATACGAGTAACCAATGCGACTCATAGACACAAGTCACCGATATGACCAAGATAAAGTGAGTCACTGACATGACTCACTGAATCCACTCACCAATTCCCGACCTCCCATTGTGTAATTCTACCAACACCCGCACCTACAAATGTTCTGTACTAATAATACCCTGACCTACCAACACCATGACCTATCAATTTCATGACCTACACATGCCCAAAACTATCGATAGAAGAATTTGATGTTTGAAAAACTATTGAAATAAAATATTGTTTCCTCTCAAAACACCCCAAAAACTATATTTTGAATTAGTAATGGATTGGGGAATTCCTATACATTACATTAAATACCTCTCAAACTATACACACCCTTGATAATTCAAAACCACCCCATGAATAAAGAGGGGTCCAAACAACCACCCCGTAAGATACTTCTAAAGGATAAATAACCATATGTTGTTCGAAAGATGGAGTGTGACCTTAAAAATAAATAACACCTCCCCCCATATCTGATATCCAAATCATCCTTATGATACCCCACACAAACACCAACTATTTGAACTCATGAGTTAGGGAACTCCTTCTACCACGTCAACATTTTATTCACTCTGGCTGACACTGACTCTCCCACACAGGATTAATTGAATTTAAATTAATTCATATTGATTAGAAATATGGTCTACCCATTTTACATGTTAGACCACCATCACACGCTACAAAACAAATTCAACCAATCTTATACAGAACATGGTTCAAGCACTACATCAGAAAGAATGATACACAAGAAAAACATAAAACAACTTCGGGTACTAGGCATTCATATGCATCTCCATTTCCAATGTACTCTCATCTTTTCCACCATGCCTCCACAATACATAAACCAAAAGTATGGAATCTCAATGAAGAACCATCTCTTGATTATCCTAGATCTTCACTGGTCACTCCGTGAATGTCACTTCATCCTTAAATTCTAACTCTTCCCATTTAATGACATGGGAGACATTGTGAAGATAGAAACGAATCATGGAGACATGAAAATTTTCATACATCCTCTCCATTTGTGTAAAAAATTCTAACTAGTATGCCACCCAGCCAACTTGCATCAACACTTAAAAGGGATGAATGAACCTAGGAGAAAGCTTTCTCCCCCAACTAAACCTCTCCTAGCCACATCAATGGGAAGCCTTCAAGAACACATGGTCTAAATCATTGAACTCCAAAGGCCTTCTCCTAAGATCAATATATGAAATATATAACTCTTATGTTTCATTCATCCACTCATGAATGTGTTGAACCTCTACTATTTTTCACTATACCACATCCGGACCAAGAACAGCTTCATTCCAAACATCTATATAACACAAAGTTGAATTACACGATCTCCCATACAGGACCTCAAATGGACCCTTAACAAAGGAAGAGTGATATTTATTTTTATAATCAAATTCTAACAATGGTTATTTTCACCCAAAAGATCCATCATTATCCAAATTCATGCCCCTAACAGGTCCTACAATGTTTTTATTGTCTGTTCTGTTTTTCCAACTATATGAGGGAGAAAAGTAGTACTGAGGTGAAACTGAATGCCAAACAGAAGATGAAAACCCCTCCAGTCCCATGAGGTAAAACATGTGTCACCATATGAGAAAATGGATATCAGAACACCATGTAGAAGCACCACCTCATCCACATATATCTGTGTTATGTAATCCACTACACCTCACTCCATAATTTCTAATAAGTGAGCCCTCAAAAATAAGATTATCAGGGGTTTGTAATAATATCATGAAACAATGGCTTGTCAAGGGGTAGAGTTAATAAATCATCAAGAAAAACATCCATGAACTCCTTGAAAACTTCGAAAATCCACCCCATCTCAAAATCCATTGATTCCACTGATAACTTGGCCAACTAAGAAAGAATAGGATCCACACATCAACTTCCCACCACACAACTCTACTCGCCAATGAAAGCTACAAGATGGTCATCCACATATGAAAACATGAATCTCCTACTAAATCATTTTTTGATATACTACATGAAAAAACTAGTATATGCCAAGGAAGAAATATTATTGATGCATCTATATTAGAAAGAGATCCCCACTGGACTGATATAGCCCCAACATTAGTCTACATCCCCAACAAACATCAAAAACGTTATTCTGGACTTTGACTGGAGTACTCAACACCAAGAGAATGGAAGGTCTCTATGTGAATATTCCTACATAGTGGGATATATCAGGTTTAATTAAGGAGTGTAAAGCTCTAAAATCAAACAAAGAACATGAAAGAGTACTAAACACACTGATCTTACATATGATCTATATCCTCACTGGAACTAATGCCAATGTGACATGTAACTGACTATATCTAGCTCCTCTACCCCTCTTATATCAATATCCACCTCGACCATGTCTGATTCAAGGTCCCTGAGGAGCACCCTGAGGTTATCCTCCACCTTCTCTTACTCCGAAGTGGATAAGGAACCTTATATCCCTGCTACTGAAATGGCCAAACTGAAAACTGCTGTTGAGGAGAGAATTGAGCTTTACCACCTCCAACATACTGATCGTGAATTAAGAACTGACTCTTAAGGTTCCCATTGCCTCAATAATCATAACACATTGTTCCAAATTCAATTGGAAAATAATGAGGACCAAAGGGTCGAAACTGAAACTGCTAAGGTCATCTCCCTGCTGGCTGAATCCTTGTGCGTCACGGCACTAGGGACATGCTACTAGCGGACATTCCCTTTGTAGAACCATGATGGCTCCCCTCTCACGGTATGCCTCCTCATGAGTGAATCCATTTAACCACTTCCTATTTCTTCTGGACCTATATAAATGTTAGTAAGGTGAATTTAGTAACTATGTAAAAGAGGGAAGGACACAGTGCCACATCTAGGAATATTTCATGAGACTCCTCATCTCGAAGGAGATCTAGAGAAAAGTTAGATAGATCATTAAACATGATCCCCAATTGCATTAATGACATAATACCCTATTAGAGGAGAGTAACATATCACTCTTCTCAGCCTTCATGGTTTTTAGAAAGTAATTCATCATAGAACTCCATAAAATCGACACATAGAACCTCAGTCTCCTTCATATCTCCTAGGTCAACCATCCCCCACTAATTCACAACACCCAACATCTAGCTCACCACCAAAGGAACCCAGTACTATGTTGGATCGAAAATCAAGCTAAAAGTGATCACTAGATCCCCAAGACAACTGTTTGTCTCTGTATTTAAAATGTTTCCATTATACATTCCCAGAGTCTACTGCTAAAAATCTCAAATAATCTTCTACAACTAATCATCTTCCTTAAATGGGCCAACCCTTTTTAGTTGGTCGAGTCAGCCAGCTAAACTTTAATTTCTCTTTGTACATAGAGATGATGACCAAGTTCCATAGCTAAAAGGTAAAAGGGGAACTCCAAAACCTGACTAGTATGAAATTAATCTTGGATTCATTTTATCTATTTATATATTTTCATTTCCATATAATGAAAAAAACAAGAACACAAGTCATCATGATGCGTGTACCTATTATAGGATCCCAACCATGGAAATGGTGTGGCCACACTTGGTCATTCGTTAAGCTTATCATTCTTACATCGGATCATAGGGGCCCTCAATCCCATGTCTTGCCCATTTTTCCCGAGCCTATGTAACACACCAAGATTACCTGACACTATTTCGCTACATTCTTATATAATCCTCACCATGTGTAACTCCAAACTCCATACTGTCTCTTAACCATCACTCGGATATAATTCTATCACGAGCTGCCATCTTCGAGATCAGTGAAGAAATGGATAAGTGGTGTTACCTTATTTATTCATGACAAAAAAGAGATAATAACCCCCTAAGTCCAACCTCTAGTAGGAACCTAGGTGGCCACCCACACTAAGGGTATATAAATCTCGCAAAATGGGAAGCATTACCATTTTTGTAGTAACCCAGATATGGAGGTAAGACATCTCATCCTCAAAAAAAATCCATGAAAAATATATAAAAAAACCCAAATTTCTACCCTATGCTTGTTTAATGTAAAACTGAAAGAATTAAAGTGAAGTATTAAGATTAAATACCAAAAGTACATATCTAATGAATGGAACATCAACTATCTTGATGCTCTATATAGTAAGGTCATACACGGTCTGTGTAATCTCCCCAAAAACATGAATACAGTTTATATATGTTGGGTGAGAAAAATAGTATAATCAGTAGGGGAAAACCAAAATCACTCATGCACAAGTGGATAAGGATAACAATTCCCTCATGATAAAGAAAGCCCTAAAATCACCTAACAATGTGTAATATACATCCCAAATCTCACCAAGGTACACTCACCAAATTACACGAGTCATGTAATGTAATATAGTAAGTACATTATTTTGGAGGTACCTTTCACTACATCCCACTAGTTAACTAATCATCACTAATGGTGAATATCCTCACTCTACCACGCTCAACCAAAATCCCCACAACTACAACCTACCACACAAACATGGGCCACAAACCACATTTTACCCACAAACAATTGGGAATCAACCACGTCACACCCTGGCAACAAACATGTAGGCCACAAAACCATAACCTCATCACGAAGACCCCAGGTAGGTAAAACATATCTCATCCTAAAGACACCTAGGAAGAATACATCTCCTATAGGAACCTAGGCCTAAAACTGCACCAAAACTTACTCTAACAGTCTAGGGATACCAATGCCTAGAATGTGGAGCACAAAAGAGCCAATAACCATCCATCTATCCACCCACCTAGATATTGGAAGATAACACCCTCCCCCAAAACAACGGGGGTGTTTGGAAAATAGTTCTCAACACGAGTGGGGTGAGTATATAAATCATAAAGAAATACATGTATATAATGATACCAAACACATAGCCCAGCATATGGGTTTTCAAATAAAACAACCAGCCTACACAAAACTGTCATTACTGCTGCCCCTAATGCCTAACAAGACTGCCAGCTACAGAATTAATTCATAACCCCAACCAATTTGTATAACCAATTATTATTTGGCATTAACAAATCATTTATTATTTACTTATTCCATCCCTACCCAAGAAACTACAAAACACAACACACTAATAATAAAATAAAAATCCACAAACAATTCAAACAATTCATTAGAAAATCCGAGTTAAAGGCCCAAGAAAAGTAACTCCACCCTTATTCATAATTATCCTTCCCAAACCATACCTGACATCCTTACTTCGCAAAAAGTACCACATCACGAAAAACAATAAAAATCAACCTGATTGTAGTCCCACTGCACTGCCAGACCATTCCAAATAAGTATAACACAACCTAGATGTGGATATACTGCTCAACAATTTCATCCATTCCACAATGTACCAATCTCACAACCTAATATTCCATTACACCACCATTATCACCCTGTACACATAGCTACACTCCCAACCACAACACCACATGACAAGCAAAAACACATGGTCGAACAAAACAATACACATCATATACTTATGAGAAACATCATGGTGTAATCAAATTTAAACTAATTATTCTTTAAATTGACTCTCATTATTCATGGGTGATCACATAAACAACTTCAATCTAAGGGAACACATTTATTTAACTAGGTATATGTGATAATGTAGATTTTCAAATTTACTGTAGTGATTCACAGGACATACTATTGAGCAAGCAGTGACAACCAACAACCATGATTTTCCAAAGGATACATCCCATACAATTCACAACATGGATCAAACATAATAGAAAAAATAAAGAAAACATCATCCCTATCTTGACAACCTCTCATTTGTTACTAAGGTATGAAAACCTGTTATTGTAACAAGTCAAATAATCTTTATAACATGTTAGATTATAATAGTAATAATGGGAGTCAACCATAAAACCAAATAGACATTAACCTACCCACCCCACATGATAAAAAACAATTAAATTCTATGTGATTCGTATATTGAGAAACAAATGATCAAAAACAACATACACCAAAAGCAAGGGGAGCACTAGTAGTAGGAAAGAATTGAAGGAGAGCTGGAACCATAACTACAACATTAATGAGGATCATCAAGGAAGAAATGTTATGTGTGCATGAAGAATGAATAATTTAAAACCCACAAGGATGATATGATCTCATGAAAGAACATATAGATCCTATATCAATTGAAAGAAAACAGTTTCAAAGACCATTAAATTTGGATTGTGGTCCAGACCACACGTGTTAACTATTTCAAATCCCTAGTGGTTTTGGGATATTAAATATATAATTAATAACATTTTAAATTCCTTTATAAATGCTAAAAAGTGGCTTCAAACATGATTTATATAAAATAAAATTTATGTGGGGATAAACAAGAAAATCGAAGAAGGATGGAATTGACTCACTGATGGGTGATTTAATAAAATGAGTCACCAACTGCTTGTCACCAATGCCTAACTCACTAACACGAGTCTCTAACCTGACTCACTGAAATGAGTCATTGACGAGAAATATTGAAAGCGATTATCTAATGAAACTCACTAACATGACTCACTGACACCCAACCTGCTGACTCCTGACCTACCGACCCCCAACCTACCGAGGCCTAACATATTGACATCTATCCTACTGAAGACCTAAACTACTGAGGCTTTAAACTAAGGAAACAGTGACCCACTAATGCCCTAACCTACCGATTCCCTAACTTACTGACACCCAAACCTATCAATGCCATGACTAGAAATAAAAAAACTAGAATTTTAGCACACTCATGATATGAGATATTGTTTCCTCCCAGAACACCCCAAATACTGAATTTTGGCAATGTAATGGACTGGGGAGGTCCATGTGATGACGTCATTAATTATCATATTAATGTAATAATTATAAAATGTAAACAATCAAAATTTACTTTTCTGCTTTACATTATGATATCCTGAACATTGAAAAATCATTTAATAGTTAAAAACATACAACACTATTTATGATAAACATTTCATAGCCTATAATAAATAATTTGAGACTTGGAAATCATATAATAAAACATTCCATATATGATAAAGATGATATGGAAACATTTTTAATATATCACAGACTGTGTAAATCAACATGATCACCTATTGGAATTTCGTCATACATTTTCCATGATATAGAAAAATTTCATGTCATAACCTACTAAAATGCATATCACACATTATGATATACTAAAATTTATACATTTATACGAAATCATAATCTATGATATATTATATAATATGGTCTGATCATATCATTACATATGATATCACATATCCTAATACATTCCATATTATAAAACATATATCTTTTCTTAAACTTAATAATAAAAAATACGTTTTTATGCCATTTTAAAAATTATTTCCCTATTAAATTCACCAATAAAATAATAATGATTATATTATTTGGACTAATTCCGTATATTATCAAAAATTGAGTGGTTAATCAATATTGGGGAACTTATCCACTAATTATTAATTTTTATCCTTTTACCAATTAGACCTATTAGGATCTTGTTTCTCTCTTCATATTCTCATTAGTGTATGGAAGTATATGAAATAAATCAAAAAACCGAACATTATTTTTTTTATAATGATAACTAGTAAATAAAATTAGTTAGTCCTTTTCATGTATGTAGATAACCAGAACATAAATTATCCTCTATAGTGAGATACCCAATTACATTGCATTGGAATTAGAATAATCCAATGAAGAAGTGTGGTTCCATAAAATTTAAGAGGTGGAATATAAAAAATATATTGAATCATTATTATAATGATAACCTCATCCAAATATAGATTCTTTCTATTTTATTATACCTCCTAGGTAGTATGTCTTCAACTCCATCAAATTATTTGCAAAAATATAAAATTCATCAACTAATATGTATTTCATAAAAGTTCACGATGAGTATTTATTTTTCTTCTTATCTTTTTACATACATAGAATCATTCAATAAACACTTATTCTAATTCAATTTTATATAATGTAATGAAAAAAACACTTTTATTATTCACAATAGTAATCTATAAATTTTTTTTCTTTCACCAATTGGAAGGAATCATCATAACCAGTTCTTATTATTAATTGTTTTCACATTCATTCTTCATTTTCCCCAAACATGCCTATTTGATATTTCTTAATATAATATTGTCCATACCATATTTCTCCTCTATAACCAGTTCATCTAATTGCTTCTTCGTTTTCTGGTACCTATTTTCTTGATTATACTTATTCCATTGATATAGATTCATTTGATACAACTTCTTATTCTGATACAACCTATTCATTTTATTTTATTTGTTCATCCAATACAAATATCAGGATATAACCTATGTTGTATCATCCTTTCTCGACACCATATACTTCAACGACTACCTCTATTCTTAATAAAAAGACCCAAAAAATAATTTCCTTCATACTTCCTAGCTAAAACATAACTATAAAAATTTTGATTCTGGAACAATAATCCCATTTATATATGAACTATTTCTCAGAAATCATGGGGAGAAGAAACTGCTAAAATATTAACTTTTTCTCTAAACTACTTGTTCTATTCGATGAACTCAAAATTATCTTTATCTAGTAACTTATAGATTCTATTTGTTTTCAAATATTCTATAAATATAGTCTTTATAGAATCACTCTATATGATTTTATTTCTAGGATTTCCTTCTCTAATAATTATTATGTCTTGTATAAATACCATAAAACCTATTTAAGAAATATCAAATTGAAAACATGTGTCTGATGGATCCACTCATAAACTTATGTTTGATGCATTTTTCTGGTGAATTTACTTGGAAGATTAAATTTGTTTCATTTTCACAGATATTTATATCATATTTTTTCACTCGAATTTTATTCCACTGAAATCATGAACTTGCCTATTTGTGATTACTAAGAAAAACATTTTTTTACCATATAGAAATATTTTTTTGGATTCATTTAGAAAAACTTATTTGATGACTTAAACAAACATTATTCATTATGATGTAATCACAAATTCTCAGCGAGTCTCATTCATAGATTCCTAGTTTCTCTTTACATACTTCGTCGAACATCCTTTAATATAGAAATTAAATATTATCTTCTCTTTATGATGACCATAAAATCATTCTTAATTTGGTGAACACCATCAAGAATGGAATGTCTATTGTACTCACAATGTTATTATAATTTACATCATATAAATACAAATAATTTTCATACATTGGAATGTATTTTAAAAAAAATTATAAAATCAAATCATTTCAGTAAAATATATCATTTAAATTTTTAGGAAACCTTTATCTAACAAGACATGCATTATAATGTCACAAAAACTTCTTCCTTTAAATACATTTTTAAATATTTCAAAGATGATTTTATTTATTTTATATACCATACTAAATTATAGTTAGAAAATATTTTGATATTAAATCAATGAGGAGTACATCGCCAATCATCAAATTATATTTATTTTTTGAGAATTCATTGTATGTTGTGACTATGTATATAATTTTTAAAACAAATTATTCAACCCACCATCTCTTCTCCTTGGTTTATCAGTTTTAAATATATTTTTTCTAGAAAATTATTAAGGAATACCCTAATCGGAAATTCATAATGTGTATAATAAAATGTGATTTTATAAACATCAAGGTACATGTTATATATATTAATATCATCACACTAATCTTTTTTATGGAATCTCACTGTCTTAAAAATAAATTTTTTTGTATGTAATGAATTTTTTATAAATCATACAAAAGAAAGAACATCATTTATCTTATTATAACAAAAAATACTTGAAAAAATATTCTACAGTTTTAAATAAACATGGATATTTATTATCACTATGCACATTAAATATAAAAGTAATATATTTGAAATTTAAAAATACTGATTCTATAACCAAAAAACCATGAAAAATCATCCTTACAATATCCTTAATATATTAACAAAATCTAAAAAACACAACATTCATGGTGTGGAATGTTAAATTCCACATTTAATTTTCTGGAAACACCTTTAGATTATATTCAAAACGAATATTTCAATATTTGAATATTTATATTCATTATTTCCCACATTATTTTCAAACATTAATTTCACATTATCTACCCCTTATTTATATGAAATAATGTATACATCGAAATAGTTTATCAAATCATTCTTACAATGTATGTTATCAATGATTTCACTTTATGTATAAAGATCCATGATTTTTTTGAAAACAAGAGGATTTGAGTTGGACACCAAAACATTTCTTTTCCAGGTGATCTCGATTCCATGTGAAATGAGAACATAAAAGATATTTTTTAATGGTTATCCAATTTTATTTCAAGTTGAAGATACCAATATTTATTTGAAATACTTATAGAATGAATCAACATGAATCTCTTAGAGTCAATTCAATAACTAGATTAAAAACATTTAGTTTAAAATAGCACGGTATGAATCCTTTGTAAACATTCATTTTCCACTTTTTTATGTCGTTCATGAATTCAATTTTCTCCACATTCTATTAGGTGTTTTTATTTTAATAACCAAGTATAAGAGATTGAGAAAGATGTACCTCTTCTTATGAACTTACATTAGTTACATTCTAGAATAATAATATATGTATGAAGTAATTTGTTCTATTAGAAACTTTATTATACCCCACTTGTGGCATAATTGGAATTTTATATGATCTTAATGTTAAAAAAAATATTCAAAAGATATTATTTAAGAACATTTATTTAGAATTAACTAAAATGAATTTTCCTTGTATAGGATTTCTAACTTCTGATAATTTAATCATCTTTAATAAAGATTATCTTCCTTAATATAATCCTATGAAATTCAAAATGTTACATCAAATAATGAAATATTACAATTAAATTTGTATATCATGGGTTGAAAACAACCACTTTAACATCATCATGGATGATCCATTCATAATATTTCTTAGTGTACCATCTTATGAATAATTCAATGATGGTAACATAATTAGATAATATTATCCAATGATGTAATCTTTTTCCCTTCACCAGGTTCATCCCATGAGATAAATATTCACCTTAATTTACATATATATTAAAAATACATGTAACTCATAATGTTTAAGGGAATAATTTTTTCCTTCCAATATTCTTAATTTTAATAACAAGTTTGAGATGTTTTTATCACGAAAGGTTATCAATTTCCTATACTCTTCAAAATTGTATGTATTAACATTAATTCTGATTTAGGGGGAATAAATAATTTAATTTATTTCCTAAAAAATTTTGGGGTTAATTTTATTATCTACAACACTCACAAATAATACATTAATATGTATTTTTATTAATATTTATTATTTCAATATAATAGTTAGATAAACTTTTACACTATAACAAACTTTCATCCATCTATAACATATAACATATTTTAAACAAGAGATTTCATTTTTTGAAAAACCATTATGAAATTAGAGATATTAATGTACAATCTCTCCTATTACATTTCCTTATCCTTTTCTTTCAAATTTTAGATCATTTTTACTTTCTTAAATTTGTTTTGAAAAAATAACTAATATATCACTAGGATCGATGGAATCTATCTTAGAGTCTCTATGTAAATTATTCTAAGAGCCTTTTATTCATGTAGTTCTTTTGAATATATTTATATTATTCAACTAAATTTATATGGAATATAATTAGTTTTCTCTTATTTTTTATATCATCGTGATAGAGTTCATGTTCCCGAAATTCTTATTCTTTCTTCCAAATGTTGATTCTTTATTCATCACCAACTTTTGAGGTCTTATTTTCTTATTTTATTTTCATAAATGTAGAGATAAAATTTATCTAATCTAATGTCCACTAATATTTCATACATTACATATATTTCCCAGTATTTAAAATCTATTTATGGATCATATATTTTTCTTATTTTTCGATGTTTATTTTTAATTTATGGTTTGCTCCACCGTGGAAGTAACTTGGAATATACATTAACATAAAGAGGATGTACAATCAATAAAATGAAAGAAGGATAAAATATATTGTAACACAATTATAATACAAGAAAATGTAATCTTCTTATATCTACTTCATTTGATATATAATCATTTTGTTTTTGGATTTTCCTCATAATTGTTTTGGCTCTTCACAGGGAACCAACTTCAACAATATTTTTTCTATCCACCCTATTCTTAGTGGTATGACTCTTACAACTTTTCTTCATCTGTAATAGTATATATTTCCATTTAAAACCTATAATTTACATTAAAATAGATTTAAAATCATTATTACAAGAGGATATATATTCTTCCCCATGCCCCAAAACATCTTGTGAAATATCATTTGAAATAGTAATTATCTCATTTTCATGCTTTAGAGGTTATATATTATGAAAATAATCTTATAAATATTGAGTAAAATAATGAAATATGGGTTTTCATGATGAATTAGTATATGTATTTTCTATATTGGGGAACATAATTTAAAATTATTGAAATTTTATACCTAGGTCAGTTTTAAAATATTTAGTCAAAAAAACCTTCTATTCATATTTTTTCATCTTTCACTTAACTATTTCATCATGAATCATAACATTTTTTGTAAAAAAGTTTAACGTTTAATTATTTTATCAGAAGTAACTACTAATTTAAAATCCTTTACCTCTATTTTTTTTGTAAATGATGAATGGGTGGATAGATCAGTACATAAAGAGTTTTCTTGAATTCATCTTTCTCTTCACCTTCCTTGATCACTTTATAATAAAATATTGTGGAAATTAGTTCAGGATATACCATTAAACTCTAAAATTATATAACATTCTTAGATAGATTTATACATTATATAACATTTTCATACAATGCATTCTATTTTTTATTTGATTCTTATTCAAGATGTGCGATTTCTACCCACATACCTTCAAATGGTCCACAACTAGACAAATTGTTTCTATAGGAATATAACACCGAATTAATTTTAATCTATTAACATATGTATCTTGATAAATTTTTAATATATCATCTACACCAATTAATCTATAATATTATTAATAGGAATATTTTTTACATGAATTTTCACATACCATAAGATCACTTTATTTAGGAATATATTCCTTCTCATAAGTGGAATGTTGAAACACATATTATTTAATTACCAAACCAATTTGATCTTACTTATTATAATGGCATGGAGAAATTATACTTATAACTACACCTAAACATAATAGGGCATCTTCTTCATCTTTAGTTTCTCTCTCATTCTACCTCTCACCGAGGACATTGTGTAAATATAATTCTTATTTGAGAAGACTACATCTTTACAAAAAACATAACTTCATTATAAATATAAGAATGAAAATAATATATTTAAAATAAGATATCTATAAAGTATAAAATACACTAGAGGTGGACCTTAGATCTAACACCACTTGTTTTAAAAATATCTAGATATCCTCAACACAAATAGGGGAGTTAATCAGTGATGTGGATTTTTTTCACCAATCAATCCAGTTTATCCCTTCCACTTCTTAGACCAATTATGATCTTGATTACCTTGTTTTTTTATTTTTATTAGATGTAATTATATCATATAATGTGATGAATGAATAAATATTTCCTAATAATGTTCACTGCTCAGAAAGAATATTTATTCATTTTCATGTTTGGTGATGACTATTACATGGATTCTTGACTATAATTTGATACCCAATTATAATGGATTGGTCTTGAAATAATATAATACCCCATTTTTGTTACCTAAACATTAGGAGGGGTAGAAATATTCCTAAATCCCTAGACTGGTGATAAACATATCCACTTGTATCTCCTTTTTTATACATTTTATTTTGTAATTCATTTACATAATAATGTTCTTTTTAACATCTATAATGTCTTCCCCTACCACTAATTCTATCGAATGTCACATTTCTTCTTTGTTATTATTTCTCTCTTCATTGTTATAAAATAGTGTGTATGTGTATATTATTACTATTATCTTGTGTGAAAACAAAATTTCCCAACTTTCTTCTTCCCTATAGTAGTAAATTTGAATGATTTATTTTGTATAGTGATTGAAAAAACTTATTTTCAACTTATGCTTATTCATCAGTTTATATTTTTTTATTCATCTATCTAGAATCCATTTGAATGATTATTCATCATGATATACTAACATTATGATACTATTCTTATTGAAATAGTTCTCTGACACACTTCATCTTTATTTGGTTTATGTTTGATTGGTGGAACATGTTACTTCAATAGTTATTCATTTGATACAACTTTTTTTTATATACCCTTTTTTTCTGATACAAATATTTCATTAAATATGAATTTTAAGAGAAACCCAATCTAGTATCTTCATTATTAAGAACATACTAATTTATCAGATACCACTTCATTCATTTTAATGAACCATGGTTCAATTAACCTCCAAATTCATAGTTATAACTTTCCTATGAAAATTTTTCTTCCTCAAAACCAATCATAGCTCATAAAACTTGAGAAACCAATATATCGATCGAACTTTTGTTAGTTTAGAAAATCCCCTTTTTAGACATTGTTTCTCATAAAAATCAAGCTTATGAATGAATTAAAATTTGAAGTTCCGGCTATAAATATGAATTTCAATCTCAAATATTTCTATGATTGACCACATTCAGTCTTCTCAAAAAATAAGAGAAAAAAATTTTATTAGAAAAATTCATTAAAAAATATTTCAATTATAATTTCAATCTTCTGGAAATATCTGCTTAGAACATGACCATACCTTTTTGATTATTGAGGAATATAACTTATAGATCAACATCATGGTAAATTAATTGAATTTATAAAATTGTTATATATATATATATTTGAACACTTCCCATAGATATTTTTCATAGAAAATTCTCTTTCTAGTAGTATATTATCTGATGCACTCTCATATGTATAAATTGATTGTCCTGTATGTTAAACTATATAGATCTCTCTATTAGATGCCATTGAGCTCGCCTTTTTTTCTGAAAATCTACATCTATAATCATTATAATTTTACCCCCATATATTCATTCTTTATGATTTTATTTTATACTTAAAATTTTATCGAATAAAAATATCATCATTGTTCTATTTGATAGATATAGATTTACACCATTGTCTGATGGTTACACTCATAGAATTACATATTTTGTATTTTCATTATAAATACACATGGAAGTTTCAATTTGATGCTGTAAAAAAGAGACTCATATATAATAAAATCACTTATAATCATTTTCTACAAACATAACACATTCTTATTTATGCAATGAGTCAAAACCACTATTCAGTCATTAGAAAATGTCACTTAAATTAATTCAGATAATGTTTTCTATTGAATTCAGAAAATATTATCCTTTATAATGGTATAATAAATGTAAATTTAACATAATTCATTATAAAGATGTTTATTTGACAATATATTATTCAAACATCATTCAATCTAGTAATTAAATTCTTACTAATGAGTCAAATAAAATTGTAGACATTATTTTTTGTGTGAAAACTATCCAAAAATTACTATATGATGTACTCAAAATTTTCCTCTAAAATAATTCATACATTCACTAAAAGTATTAATATTGTAAACTATATCTAGAACAACATATTATGATAAAATTTATCCACCAAAAAATATCTATTATATTTTTCACAAACCTTCTATCTGGTAAGCCTTTCTTAACAAAGTCACACCAAATTCTTCCATCAAACACATTTTATCTCTATTTAATATATGATTTTATTTATTCTAGTAATCATCATGAATCAAAGAAACAATACATTGTGATATTGAATCAATGAGGAATACATATCCAAGAATTAATTGATATTTTTTTTTTAATAATTCTATACCTATTATAAATATGAATGAACTTATTTAAAAATTGGTTCCAACCTCTTTTAATTCATCTCAATACATCTATCTCCATGAAATTTCACACTTAATATTATTAATGTAACTCATTAAAGAAATTACCTAATGTTGATATAAAATGTGATTATACAAACATTAAGGAACAGTTTATAAACAATAATATTATCTCACCAATCATATTATACAAACCCAATATCTTAAATTAAAATTCCCCACTTTATATAATTAATATGTAAAAAATATTACAAAAAAAATAATATTTATTTTCTTATGAGATAATAAGATATCAACACTTATAATTTTATTTTCAACAATCATGGTTTCGTTATTATCACATACCACATTCGATAACTAATCTACATATTCATGATTTACAATATTGGATACTACAAAAAAACATCCAAGAAACATCTTATTTAAAAACTATGAAACATATTGACATCAATGATAAACTTATAATTTTTTAAAATAACTGCCAATCATTGACCAAAAATAGAACATAAATGAAGTAAATTATTTATAACTACTTGGTTTAAATGGGTTGAATAGAACATATTCAAGTTCTAAAATGAAATAACAAACCAAAAACCAATATTTCAAAGCATTGAAACCAAAAACAAGAATAAATATTAATATAAAGTATATATCACAAAATAAATAGTCAAAGTACCTTCATCTAATCACAATCATGGTGATGATCATTGAGAAGTATTCAGTGAAATATTCCACCTAGATCATCTATGGTTGGATAATTTTGAAAAATCTTAGGGAAAAACATATTTATAACCAACATATACTAACACTACTCAATAGAAAGTGAATAAAGTGATGATAGGTTCATTCACAGAGAATAACAATGAGATAAGTTTCTATCTTCATAGATTTTAGCCTCATTATATAAACCTCTAAGGTAACCATTTTTTTAATTTTTCACATATTTTATTGAGTTTATTAAAAAATTGACCTAACACACATTAATTTATGGATAAAATGATTTATAATGTTTTTCTTGATTTTTTTGGTGATTCCAATCAAAGTCCCAAATCAAGAGGGATCAGAACCATAAATTGAGAACAACAGGGTCTATAAGTCTTGAAAAAACATTCTGTACCATTTCCCTAGAATGGATTCAGCAGCCTATTTTATTTCAATGTAGTTGACCATAAAAAAATACTATTTAATTCTCATTCACATGCCATGTATTCCCTTCTAGAACTGGTTGGTGGATGATATAACTTCTACACACTATGTAAGGAAATAGTGAACACTATGTAATCCAACCTAAAGAGAGCCAATGCTTTAATTTAAAATGGTATTATGGAAAGCAACATGCTAGGGGATAAAATGAGGAATTTTTTGGTTGAGCCAAGTACATGACATTTACACTTTGGAACACACTATATAGTCTAATTTTCTATAAATAGAGTATTGGGCCTCTCGATCCGACTGGACAACCAAGTTGGAGATGTTGTCGCTCATCCATTCGACATCCACCGTATCTAAATTTGAGTTTAATTCTTTTTATCTAATTTTTTAGTGTAATTATATCTTTTCTCATATCTAATATTTTATCAATGGTGGGGATTGATTTTCATCTAAACCAAAAAACCATGACCATGGTTATAAGAGGTTGGTCCTCTTCTATTGGGGTTTTAATATGATTATGTTTGTTTTGTAATTGTAATTTTGATTTATTTATATTTAATATGATTATATTTTAAGACACATTTGACGAATCAATTCAACACTCTCTATTGGTGTTTTATCAGAACAAGAAAAAAAACAATGGCAAAAACAATAGGAGTTACAATGGGAAAACCCATGATTATTTTGTGAGCTTATTACCACTAATTTTGGGGTAATGACTAAATAATAATTTTAAGAACTTAATCACCGAAACAGTGGTTTAACCTTTTAAATATATAATTTTCTGTTTTCTAAATAAGAAAAAAAAATCAATTAAATACCTGTGGTATAAAATTATCAAAAGTAATTTTAATTCTTAATAATAATTGTTATAATAAAACCTAATTCATTTTCAACCTGAAAACTTATTTTTTCTTTTATCATTTACAATAATTGGTTTTAATTGAATTTCCACACATAATTTTTCATTTTGAACAATTTACCATAATTAAATTTTCTAGATTATTGTATTTGATTCATTGACTTCTTCTAATTTTTTATTCTCCACTTTCCCTATGAGATCAACCCCGACTTCCACTAGCAACTCAGATAGTGAGAGTAGAAGGGAACATTTAATTTTCTATGCCTAAAAAAGGAAATTTTAGATTCCTGTTCTATTTCTATAGATATATAAAGTACTTTAAGTCCAATTCATTGTTATATTTCCTATAATTTTACTTTTCTATTTTGTGATTCTTCTCTTGGTAACTTCATCCCCACATCCTAATAGATTTTTATTCAACTTTATATTGGTATAATTAAGATGGAGTGGATTTTTATCTGTATGATCTAATGCTATTTTTCTTGTATCTAGATGAATATTATCCATACATGGATAATGGGTTTTAATATGGGGGAATACCAATAAATATCCATCACCCTTCCCTTTTCTTGTTCTCTTCAAGAACCAAATTTATATAACAATGAAAAAATAATATCATTGATGGAATCCTTTAATATATTCACGTTGAATAAAACCTAAAGGTTGGGGTGACTATGAATGATGGTAGTTAAAATTTCATAGAAAATTTATAATAAGGATAACCTAGTTGAGTCTAAGGATGTGTGTTGTGGCCCTATTTCAATTGAGGAGGCATTTAATAATGTGAAATCCACTAATAATGCCCTAATAATATATATCTTTGATTTCCAAAACTCAATGTTTTTTATATGAGAAAACATCATGTCATTATAATACGAAATTTGATATAAAATTTATTGCTAAACCCTATATTTAATTCATACCAACTCAAGAGGATTCTTTTTATTATTTTGAGGTTTTCATCATAACTATTAATAGACCCATAATGGTAGAGGATGTATGTGATCAAACCAAGGACAAATTCTTCTATTGTATTTTACTTGACATGGAACATGGATACTATAAGAAACCACCTAAACGACATGATGATAACGATATTTGGTTTTATGACTATGGCGCCGAATATTTGTGGTGGTTAGATAATGGTAGCCACATACAACTTCATATTACTGGTATGTACCCTCAATTAGGTTGAATGAGAGACCTAAAACAAAGTCACTCTCTATAAGGCAGCACATCCCCTCTAGTCTCCCATTTTTTCCATTTCTAATATATATATGGGGCGTGCTTCCCCATCAAACTTCGTGTACCACCCTTTCATTCACCCACAATTTAAATTAGAATAAAAAGTGGCTTCACATTGTTAGTCTCTTCGTATATGTAATTTACTTGTCTATATTATGTATATTATAATTGTATATTTATTATAGTTAATCATTTATAATTTTATTAAATAAGAATGAAGACATTACTGATGGAAAGGTTGTTGGAATGTATTTGAGCTATCAACGGATCGAATTGCTTTAAACCCTCCAATGGTATAGGTTTTATTTTTTTATCTTCATAATTTAATTAAACGACATGTCTTATATTTCCAAAAAATAAATAAAATGATTTCAAAACAAATGAAAACTGATGGTGGGTCTTTATTTTCTAATAGGGTTATAGCCTTGGGGTGAAAAAGACATTGGTTCGCGTGCATCTAGTTTGTTTAGTTCCATAATTTTTCAATAAAATTGCACCACATGTCATGTATTTCAATATATTTCATGTGTAATTTATATATTATTCTCAATAATAATTTAAAAACATTCCAAAAATAAGAAATCACTGGAGGGTGATGTTGGATAATTAGTTGAGTCGTGTCCTAAATATCAAAAAAGGATTGAACTTGTTTAATATACCTACATCATCCCAATAAAACATAATTATAACCACACACCATTCCTTATTCATTTCAACATATAGTCCTGCAACTATGCTTTTAATATTTAAAGTTAATAAAAAAAGTAATCCTACAACTATCATTGAAGTGGTAGAGGAAACACATATGGATCGACCTGGTCGCCGGTTCAAATCCTTCCTCATGCACCAAAGTAATGTTTTTTGTTCCCCTTTAAAAATTTTAGAAAACATGATCTATATCCTTATGATCCACGATGTGTATATATTTATTTTAGTATATTTAATTATTTTTAAGAACATATAATTATAAATAATAATGAATATGTAATCAATTATAATAACCCTTATTTACATAATATATATATAAATATTAATAATATTACTCCTATACACCATATTCTGTCCCCTACACTGCATGTGTCCATGATATAAAATATCGGAACCCTAGTAAAGAGCACCCTAGTTCGAGTGAACATCCCTCATCCCATTTTGATTTTCATCATATGCATCTCGACATTCCTTGATAAAATACTTCATTTTACATAAATTTCAACCCATATATCATCTCTATTTCGACCCTTGATCAAGTTAAGTGATTATACACCTGATTATTCAGATATTTATAACCTTTTAGGTTATATAGGGATTGGGTGAGGATTTTAGTGGAAACCTAAATTGCATAGGAACATAAGAAGGACAGAGGCCATGTACCTCACATATATGTCCAAATGTTTAATAGTTAAATGATTGAAAACATAGTATTTATGTGTTTATAACACACCATTATCCTATTGCACAAACAATCTTATAATGATACCTTTCCTTGACCACCATATGGCCAAACTAATTACGTCCAACACACAATGTGGATGTTTGGTACACACAGTGTACATCATCCATGATGATTTTTTCTATGTAAGGGCTCACACATGGACTTACTATACCGATTCTAACATATTATGTTCCTACCTCACCAACATAATATAATTTGATACTACCCCTTTTGAAAAAGGTTGTGTCATCGAAGATACCGGGACAACTCCCCATGTTCTGACACAAGCATGCACACCTCACAAATGATGTGTACTTCTAATTTTAATCCACATTCCCACTCAGCGTGTTTAACTGAAGCATGTGGGATTACCACCAAATCATTTTGGACACTGTGTACACTTTATAAACATGACATGAAACTTCTTACATGACCATGACACCCCAGCACTATTGAAACCCTCACCTCACCTGACCTCTCATAACTCATTTTTGTCCGAGATGAGTTTGCTGGAGATGAATTCTTGTATGATCCCACCTTATAGAATACAACCCTTTTCAATTATATTAGGTTGTATTTCATCCATCTCTACATTAGTGACATTATTATCCCCCACCATGAGGACATGGGTGTTGTGTTCTAATAAGAAATAGAGCTCCTTACATGTTTCATCTGGAAAAATTACCTGTACCTCATATATTTTACCACATCCTATTTCTAATCTTTGTTCAATGATAATCAAGGAAACTTGAACAATGGGTTCTATGCCACCTGGTTGGCTCCCCAACATGGGATATTCAGTCATCCCTCCCTCAAGATTGAATAGGTTATCCCTAATTGATGGAATTATTCATGCTTCTTCACATGAGCATGGTCTAGAAGTGGGGAGACACCTTTGTGGTCATGCAGGATCCCACGTCACTAGATACATCGAGAGATGACCCAATTCCCCCACGGGTGCTGCTACTCTGATTACATCCCCTCCCCCAGCAGACATTCCTTATCAACCCTACCCACTTCTTTATCAATTCCCTTATATTCCACAGTCTCTAGTTCTAGATCATCAAAAACACCACCTCCACCTACACCATAAGTTGATCTCCTAGTTTCTCTCTGATTGGGCATCATTGATCTCCTGTAGAACATCATGGAATTCAGATATGATCTCAAGGATCAACATCTATATTGGATAGAGGGGATACAAGGCCTCATTCTATAGCACATGGGCCTTTAGTTCTTCCCAGTAGATACTCCTTGATCATATCTTCCACAATTAGCAACATAGGCTCAATTCACTACCCTGGAAACATATTATGTTCTTTTATCCACTACTGAAATAGTTGAAACTTCTCTTAATAAAGAGGATCGAACTCTTATGACCATTCCAACATCATAGCATGAGGACCCCACACCACCCACTTTTAATGAGACTACCCCTTCTCTATAAAATCCCCCTATTATAGATAGTTCATCTTCAAATGCTTCATAATGGCTTTTTTATACATTCTTATTTCATTATTTATATATATATTGTGTTATTTTTGTGATGTGATGGTTTTTAGCCATGAATAATTATTTATCCACGTCTTCCACAGTGATTGGTACTCTATTACATTATGGGAATCATCATTTGACTTATTCCTATAATTTTTTCACTCTCTATGAGGGAGTGTTATTTTTGTAATTTATTATCATTTATATTCATTAGAATACTTCTTCCACTACTCCTCATTGTCTTGCCTATTTGTATCTTTCCACAAACTCTTCTCTTTCAATGTGTTGCACGTAGAAGAACAAGTACACTATTATGTGTGGGGGAGTTAGATTCTCTTCACTACCCTAGTATTTTTCATAAGAGTAATCTTCCAGACATCAATAAATAGATGAAATATTTTTAAATATAAAAAATTCATGGGTAATTATAATTATAAAAAATATATATAGATATTATTTATGTATGATACATGTAGATTTTAATTTTAAGGTATTTTAATAAAATGTATGATATTATTTTATTTTTTTATATAAATTATTATCCATTCAAATTTATTATACTAATCATTTATATTCATTTCATTACTTGATTGACCCATTATTATCCATACCCATGAGAGGTATTCTAATCCTTTAGATAATTTATTTATTATACCCTCTATCTTTATTGATTATTGGGAAATACATAAGTACTATAATATTCCTGTTTTTCTCTTAAAAATATAAATTTTTTTAATAACATTAAAATAATTCAGAAATTTGGTTGATTTTCATCCCCTTATACTTTTATTCAAACCATAAATTTTACCACTATGATACCCATAGAGACCATGAACTTGATAATATGTCAAACTATAATATTGTGTAACCTTCATACACAAATTCTTTGATAACATTTAATAATAATTAATTATGATATTTAAAGAGTGAATTTGTTGATTTGTAGAATATTTTCAAGAACAAACATGAAATTATTTGTGGGGGAGAGTGAATTTTTTTATTGGGGGAATAATGGTTCCAAAACAAAAATTCATTATATTCCAATGTACTTTATATATAAAAAATGGCAATGATGAAAATTAAAAAGATAAAAAATTTCATTTATTACACTTATAAATGGTTTAGGAATATGTTTTTTTAATGGAATATCATGGTAATGGTCACATTTGAGAGATCCTTGTGGGAATGTATTTTCATTGATCGTTATTATTGTATATAAAGATTTCCCTGTATAAGAATTATACTTTATTTCTCATGAATCTAAGATTATTTTTCACTTCCTTACCTACCTACCCATATCCTCAAAATCTTCTGAACCTTATTTAAAAACCAAATTATTTTTGTGGTTTTATTTCTATGTGTAAAATTATTATACATGAAATTCAATGACTATCGTGAATATACTTTGGATTGAGCATAACAATAATTAAAAGAACTTGAGTGATGAGTGTGTCATTTTTTTGTGAGGTAAATCATCAAGTGAAATTTATATTTATGAAAAGTGGAAATGTGTGACTCAAAGAAGATAAAAATATTTAATTTAATTATATAGGAGGCATGATATAAATATATTTTAAAAAAATTGTTTTTGCCTTTTGAAATCCATTGTTGTGGATATAATACCGTTAAGTGTAATTTTTTGAATGATTGAATTATAATGTATAGATTATTTTCAATTATATGTTTATATTTTGATTTATGGAATGGAAATGAATAAGTATGGGGGTGTTTTACATGACAAACAAGTGTATATATTTTCACAAGAAAATAGACTGTTTTCAAACACATTTTCAATATATATATGTTATTTTATGGATATAAATATATATTTTCGTGTTTATGGGTGATTTTTTAGGTGTTTCTTGTAAAATGAAAAATTCAGGTTTGATAAAAACGAAAAATGAGAACAAAACTGTGTGTACCTTATAAACACCCAAATGTACGATTTTCCAATTATGCCTCAACCAACCTGAGTTTAGGATCTTACATCCCACAAGAGAAAATATCCCATTTACTACTCATTGAAACATCATATATTCCCTTACAGAATTGGTTAGTGGATGATATATCTTATATTTTCCAGGTAATATGGTGTAACATATCATGTACTACCACCTACCAACCGTCTATAATTCTATTTTATGGTCAACTTGTTAGGACACATACTAGTGGGAAAAGTAAGGAATTTAAATGTTAAACTGAGTTCATGGCATGTACATTTGTGTACATACCATGTTGTTTACTTTTATATAAATAAATTATTATGACTCTAAGTTCTGTTGGTTATCCATGGGTGATAAGCTTCAGCTCTTCCAAATAATCTTACACGAATACAAATTTTTCTTTTACTCGGTTTTTTTTTCACTTTTTTCATAGTTTAATTCTATCTTTTAGTCCTTTATCCTCTCATATATATGGTATGAGTTGAGTTTTTTCTCAACCCACACCCTAGGACCATGGTCATAAGGGGATGATCATATTATGTTAGGGTTTTAATAAGATTATGTTTTTTATGTAAAAATTACTTTAGATGTATTTGAATTTATTAAGATTATTTTTTTAATAATCATTCAATGAATTTACTCCACTCTTAATGTTTGTGTAGTATTGGTCTAAGAATGAATAAATTGGGAAATATAGGAGATTGAAAATGTGAAAACCATGACCATTGGTTATGCCTCTTTCAAATATATTAGGGGTAATGACAATAATCATATTTTAAGTAATTAATCAAAAACGAAGGGGTAACATTTTAAATACAAAATTGACCAATACTGGAACATGAAACCACCATTTAAATAAATCCCAATTGTAAAAAACTGTGTTTAATAATTTTAATGAAAAAGAGTAATTATTATAATAAATCTAATTGAGTTATAACCTTAGAACCTTTGTTTTCAGATTTTCCTTTCCATTATTTTATTGTCTTTGTATTTTCAAAAATCATTTCACATTTTCATAAAATTTCCTTCATTATTGTTTCAATATTTACATCGTAGAAAAGCATACTTGTGCTGATTATTGTTTCTCCACATTCATTGGGGGATCAACCCTGACTATAGCTAGTTTCCATGTTAGTCAAATTAAGTGGGAACTTTCAATTTTTTCCACCTCATGATGGGAAAAATCAACCATGATGATTTTTTTCATAACATAATTCACTAAAATGAATGTTATATATTGTAAAAAATTACTATATTTAAATATTATTCATAACCTTTTATAAACCATGAATTTAGTAATTAAAAAAATTCATTTGATTCGTTAAATATTTTCATTATATGAAATTTAATAATCAATGAATGCCTATGTGGAAGAAGATGAAAACATTAAAACATAACGTTTTACTCTGCATATTAATCATACGATATTATTAATCCATATCACAACACTTATAAAATTATAACATAATATACTAGATATAACTAATGGTGGTGGCTTGATATCTCTATATCATACCATACAATACGACTAACCAAGGAATATGATAATACATGGCTTCATATATGTTTTATAGTATGAAAATCCCTATATCATTCCATATCATATAATTGATTATATCATTTATAATATTATATTTATGGAAAATATTAATCCATGTTCACCTATATTGTTAGTATAGTGATGACCAATTCATCTATGTTACTTATTATAAAGATTACTCATTTTAAAATATTATCCTATAGAGTTTTTAATTGTTCACCTATTTAGTGTATTTTGGTAATAATCTATTCATAAAAGGATTTTGTTATAGTGTTGATAACATACTAACTAATACCCATGTTTTTACCCGTGATAACTCATTTACACATGTTTTAAATACCACTAGTGGTGATATCTTATTTTCATATCAATTATAATCAGACTATGGAAGTGCATTTACCATTTCAACACTCATTAGTGAATATATTATCAGTTATACTTATGTCTCATTAACAATAGGTTATTCTTTTATGGTTATATTAATATATATTCTTTTGTGAAAATATCAAAATTTTATTGCACCTATATATATTATATTTATTTTGGGGAATCATTGGTGGTTGAAAACTAAGTATATTTCTCATAAGTTTTACATGAATAATTGTTGGCATTTAGATATCTTGATTATGGTGGTTGTAGGTAAGGCAATGTGCCAAGTGATTTATAGGTGAGAAGGATAGATTGAGGTAATTATTGATGGGATTGGGTGGACTCTCAAACACTATTTTTTCTCCATTCCGTGATATATTATTAAATAAGTTTGTATATGACCCACATATTAGTAAACATTAAACTTTATGTATAAATTTTGAGAAACTCTAGTAGGACTATATTTCATTATACCTTGTAATATTTTTTTATCACTGTCTACCAAAATACTTGTAATGAGTTTCAATTATTTTAATCCAATTTTTTTTGTAGTTCATGTATAAATACCACACATATATGTTTAAAGAATAATATGATGTTTGATTATTAAATAAATTAAAAAATAATATTTAATTGTTCATCCCATCATTGGAATTATCATATTAAAGCTTTCACTTAACTTAGGGTGATTTTATGTTGATACAAGATTTATAAAGGTGATTTAAGAAGACCATGATTGATTTCAAATAAACCCAGAGATTATTTGATGCAATTTTGTATGTACTAAGTTGAATTTGAAGAAAATTTCCATTGAAATCTTCTTAATGTGGATGGAGAGAGTTCTAAAATATCAATATGGGAATGTAGAAAATTGATAATGTGTAGGACCACTAAATGATACCACTATTTCAATTCCATAAAATAAATTATCTATACCTCATGAATTTATTGAAAAATTAATTTTTGAAAAGATAATTTATCTTTGGGGATATTTCATAAAGGTTATATTCATACAATAAATATATATATTAATGTTTCGGACATTTTCAACAGGAATTCATAAAATTTCATGTACAAATAATAGAATTATTCTATGAAAATGAAATTCCAATAGGTTTTAAGATTTTTTTATTATTTCTTATGATGTTTAATCATGAAATAATTTATCAAAGGAGAAAGTAGAAAAAAAATTTACGTTTTGGTTTCTATATGAAAATTCATCAGAACATTAGAGAAATATCTTGTATATAAGGTAATTATCCAACACATTGAACATTTTTAGACTGCGTAAGTTAATTTTATTTTGGAAAAATCACTAAAATGATGATGATAAGAAGATTAATGGGGGTTTACCAATTCATCAAACTGAGACCTTGGTATGCCACTTCAGCATTTTTGATACCAATCAAATGAGTCCATATGAAAAATAATATAAAGAATATTTGATCTGAAATTAAAGAACTAAGATATAAATCTTCCATGAGACCTATTCATAATAGATATTTGAAGCTGTGTGGAAGGAAGAGGCTTCTAAATGAATACAAAGTGAAATGATAACTATGATTTCGCAGGATGAAAGGGAAAGAGTTAGAGTTTCTTTAAAATGTAACACAACTATAAAATAGTTTTCAGTGTTTCTCTTATGTTACATTTCAAGGAACCAAATGATATTTTTGTTTACTATATTTTTTTTATGATTTCCTCTGTTTTTAATTTCTTATCCTTTCTATTTTATCATTATTTCTGTTAAAATATAGGTGCAAATTGTTAGTGATTAGTAATGGGAATGTGATACTTCATATTGATTGAGTCCTATAATTAATGAACAAAACACTCTTCAAACAATTGTTTTTTGTTTTTAGTATCAATTAAAAACTTTTAATGAATGTGTTTTTATGTTATTGAACATGTTCATTATTATTAGTGAGGGTGATAATTTTTGATATCCCTATATCTAGTGAATCATGTTATAAATAAATTGTTTGTATAAGGTAGTGAGTATTTTAAAATTATGGGCACATGTATTGAGATGTGGTGTTACTTATGAATTTCCTAAAAACACCAATGTCCAATTAGGTATCTCCATAGTAGTTTAGAAGTGTTTTACTAAATTTCCACCAAAATAAAAAGAGGTACATACAATTATTAATAAATGTTTAGAATATTTTGTAAATAAAGTAAATTCAAGGGTGATTGATGAATAAATTTGAAAATCTTTCACATATCAATTAATAAGATAAAGAAAATAATTATGTTAAATACTATCAGTGGATTTTAATTATAAATAATACCATGATCCCATAAATATATTAATTATATTGATCCTAATCTCTTCCTCTATTATTTCTCTTTCATTTAAAAACCCATATACTTCAAAAATCCCAATTTCTATAATACCAATAACTTTTATCACTCATCACTATAGATAAAATATAGTTAACATTTAAACTATATATAACATATGTTAAATAATTTCATTTTTCCATACCTCATGAAAAGTCGAGTGTATATAAAAATCAATATTTTTGGGGATCCATTGTAATAAAATAACCATTATATTAAATGACATTATATAATATTAATAAAAATTTCCCTTTAAAACATAAAATAGATATAAATTTTCTAAAAATGATGAGGAACATGAGCCTAAAAACCAGAATTTTGGGATATTTTCATGTTAAAAATATATGAGAAATAATGTGCTCACTTTGATCTTGACACCATAGAATGAAGTAATATAAAAAACAAAATATATCCATGTGAACATATATTTATTACTCAAAATAATCAAATTTATATTACTACAATGAAAAACGATTTTAAGATAAAAACTAGCCACATCCAACTATTTATAAATATTTACAGTCTTTTTAGTGGGGACCCAAACAATCATATAAAAGTGTTCAAATGTTTTCTCAACACTGAATCCCTGATGAGTGGATGAAGTACAAGTCAAGAGGATGGGATTCATCTTTTAACTTTTTTGAAGTTTCATACCATCCAAAAATCTAATAGTGAGACTCTTTATGAGTTATTTGAAGTGTTTATGAATCAATTTTCTAGTTTCTCACATATATCTATAGAGGTAAATTATTATTCTTTTGTTTTATTACGAAAAAAATTGGGAAAATGATATAAACTTTCTGGAATAATTAATTAGTGATTTTTTACATATAAATAACCAAAAAAAGAAAATCAATATTTTATATTATTTTTCATAAATTGAAATAATTTGGAATAATATTTGTATGAAAAATAGCCAGTCCTATAGAAAAAACTTATGAATCGTCACCTTTTTCATAATCTATAATTAAAGGAAACACCATCCATGGGTGGTATGTGGAATTGAAAAACAACTGCTGAAAAAATAATTACTATAAAAGGTATGTGAATTGTTCTGATCTCCTACCCTTTTTGTGGACCACTGTAGTAAAGTGAAAAGAAAGAAGAGTTGTTCACTGTCATTTCATCCATGGATATTTCATCAACCAAATCAAACATGGAGAGAAAATTACATAGACTATTATGGATCTATGAGTAAAAAAATAAACCAGATCCCCCTACTATAAGCATTTTGATCAAATACCACCTTTCATATAGACTCACCTCCAATCCCCACCATTTGATAATCCAAATAGAAATTTTTACAATGAACAATCTTATAATTTACCCCCATACATGAAAAATAAATCCCTTGAATATACCATAATAAAAAATAAATTAACAATATATAATCTTCTAAAACATGGAAGTGAGGACCATTGAAATAAGGTGGAATGTATTCTTGATATTTTAACCAAAAATATAAGGATACTACTTTATTAGAAAAATAATAATCTAAATATAAATTTTACTATGATGACTATAAGAAGTGGAGAAGATATTACTAACTCAATAAACCATGAACCTAGTTAAAAATTATATGATGATAAAAAAGATAAAAATATTTAAAAATCATAGAAAGCTAGCACCCATAACAAAATAAGAATGAAGAAGAAAAAATTTTAAGACGATAAATATAGAAATAAATATAAATTGATAATGACATAATTTTATAGGAAATAATGGGAGGATGAATAATATTACCACCCTTACCAATCATGATAAATAAAATTAAAAATGATTCTAGGGTAACAAATTTAAAACAGAAACATTTTAGAAAGAATATATCCTCATACCCCTACTATAAGGCCACTAAGGAATCCCAATGTGGTCCATATTTCTAAAAAAATCACAAAAAGGATAATAATAAAATGGAATTAATGGATCAATTTATTTTGATTTGTCTGAACTTCAATAACCCCTATTAATATATAAAATATAATGAACTGTGGCTATTTTATATTCATTGAACTATTGGTTCCATGAATATAGTAGATTTGTTTTTGTATCAAATAAAATACGTTATTATAATTCCTCAAAGAGTACATACATATTTGTATATGGGTGATTATATCCCAAAATAGTGATGGAAAAAGAGGAAAAATATATCTAATAATTTTCTTGAAGATGTCTTGGAAGATGTGCCTTTTGTAGTCCATGAATTGAGTTTTCTTACAAACTAATATATTCTCCACGTGGAAGAAGATACAGAGCTTGGATAATTTTTGATAATATTAATGAGTGATGGTAAAATGTACAAAATGTTATATTATTTTTCTAGAACAATTCCTTGAGGATGTTCATGTTAGAGTCCAAGAACTGATAATTCCCGCAAACTTCTAGCTGATCAGAAAAAACAATGATAGAGCATCATGGACATTTTCTATTCCCCGCACTATTGCTTATATGAATTTTTCTGCTATTTTATATGATCTATGTGCTTCCATTGATGTAATTATTCCATATATATTTAAATATTTGAATATAGGATAATTTAATCCCATAATAGTGTTGGTGTAACATTCATAATGATCGACTACTTTTACCAAATAAGCAGTGGGGGATGTTCTTGTTAGATTCCGTGAAATTATTTTCCCCCACACTTCTATGTGATCAATAATTTGAAGATATAAAAATTGGTTATTCATGAATAATTTTAGTTTTACCCTTCACAATGATACCTAAATCTATAATCAATGTACATAATGAAAAACTCACCCTAGGGTTTTTTGATATGACTATCCACTATAACAGATGTGTATCCATGATACACCCATTAGAGGATCATTAATTTTTTACATTATCTTAAAATAAAGGTATTGATCATTTTATTTATTTGGTATATTAAATTAATTTTTTTATATATGGAAACACTCATTGATTTTATTAGATTTATATGAAGAAGACATGCATAAATCTAAATTTTATATTTTAAGATTATATGAAGAGGTACTGGTTGACATCATTGATTGATTTTATTGTTTATTTTAAAAATACGTATCTTATATTTCATATTTTTTTAAAAAAAATCCATGATGGATAATTGATTAATACTCATTTAATTTAATCTTTAAAACAACTCTAAAATGTTGAATTGAAACACTACCAACTGAATTGATGTTTGTGTTGTAGATTGTAGGTGAAAAACATTAGTTTATTAATGTTGATAATGATTTCATGACCTAATAACAAAAATTTAATGAATTTTTAATTGAAAACATACAACAAATAGGTTTGAGTTTATGATTAATCATATGAATAAAATTGAAAATTGCAATGCCCAAAATCTCACTTATGGAAAATTATACACCTTGTAGGTAGTCAAGAAAAGGTTGAATCCAACCCTGCTGAAGTTATTGAAAAGGTAAATAAAATATTAACTTGAAGATGACATAATCAACCCCATTCTAGAATCACAATGGGCCAACTCCATCAATATTTTTCTTAAGAAATCTAAATTTTACATTATATAGAGGAAGAAAAATGAGTTAATCCATGTGAGAATTCAGAATAGAAAGAGATTTTTCATAGACTATATAAATATGAATCATGTCACTAGGAATGATCATTTACCCTCAATTAAATGAAAAAATTATGAGTATATTTTAGGACTAAATTATTATTTTTTCTTATATCAGTTTTAAGAAATTTTTATTTTCTCATTTCTCTAGAGAATTTGGAGAGGACCAATTTTTTTTGTTTCATATGGGAATTTTCTCATAGGTGGATTCAGTTTTTATTGAGTAAATCCTAGAGAACATATTTAAACTAAATAATTGGTAAATTTTCTAATTAGGACTACTTGGAGGTATTCTATGATGACATTACTATTTTTATAAATTCATTTGATCATTTATTGGAAAATATAAAAATTGTTATGAAAAATTATATATAAAATCATTTCATCCTTACTTTTTAGAAGGTAAATTTTATGGTCGTAAAAAGAAAAATTCCTTGGGTATGTAATCTCAAAAAAATGGAAAAAATGTGGATAAATGTAAAATTGATGTGAAAACACCATTTTTATGACCAAATTTTGTAAAACATGTTACATGTTTTATAGGAACTGATGGATTTGAAAGGAGGTTTGTTAGGGAATTTAATATTATTAATCATCCCCTTTATAAGTTTCATTTTGTATAAAAGGATTTTGATTTAAATTTTTAATTTATATATTAATTTCATGAACAAATGAAAATATCTTTCACCCCATCAGTGATGTATCCACCATAAAGGTGGAAATCTTTGATTTATTTTATGACGCATCCCTCCAATCAATATGAATATATCTATAATTAAGTTAAAGGGGAATATCAATCGATTTACTATTTATCATAGATACAATAAATTTTTCGTCTCAACTACACAACCATAAAAAAAATAATTTATCATTATTATATTTTTAAGATAAACTCATATCCAAATTTCATGAATGTGATGTTCTAAAATATCTTGCTCATGAAACCCTTGGGTACATGATGAAGAAGGATGAATAAAAACAATGATTTTTCAAATTTATATTCATAATATAATAATTAAATGTGAAAATAAAATATATGAATAATATTAAAACCATTTTGTTGATCGGTTCACTAGGCTACCCAACATAGAAAAAGTTGAAATTCTAAACAAAGACCAACATAATAATTATATTCCAAGAGTGGGTTTTTAATTAATTAAATGATATGGTCCTCCTTATGTTGTTATAGTAAATTATATTGTAGCATATCAGAAAAATATACTGTCAAACATTACTCAAAGCATTAGATTTTTCTATGCCTATATCTAGGAAACATTAACAAACAATCAAGTTACAATAAGATTTATACTTAGATCTAAAATTTAATACATTTTTGTGTTTTTTGACATCCTTTCTTCTAGATAACTAATTAGATCACAAAGTAAATAAGGAAAATATTTATAATATAGAATTTTTTGAGATATTTTTTTAAAAGATGTACATTATTTTTCTCAAATGTTATTTATACAAACTAAAAAAAAAATTTAAAAAGAGAATAAATTAACCAAAAACTAATAATTTTTTGGGAATTTTTGTAAGTTTATGGAATATATTTTCTAGGAACCGGAACAATATCATTTGGTAAATATTTTATCTTTATTTTAATGTTTTATGTTTCAAAATAACTTGAAGACATGCCCACTATAAATGATGGTGTTAAATTTGTGTGTAATTTTATAAATAATAATATCTTTTCTTAGTTTGGAATTACATGATATTTTATTAGTGATCATGTGAATTATTTTTTCCACAATATCATTTAGGAATTAATGATGAAATATAGAGTGAATAATATGACCTTTTTACGATATCAACCATAGAAAATGTAAAATATGATGTTTCAAATATTGAAATTAAATGGTCATTATAGAATACTATCAATAAATATTTATAATATTATAGGAAATTTTAGAAGATCCCATATGGGATTATAGAAAATCAAATGAATCTCCATTTTTTATAAGTATATATACTATGATTTTTGGAAATAGTTGTCACCAACCTATGTAGTTGGATTACAGGGCCTACTAAGCCATGAAAGAGATGAATTTGGATATAGATATTTTAATAAAACGTATTAACCTAAAAAGAATGTAATTTTTAGGAATTAGAAATTAAAATATTTAAATTTTATATATTTCTAATGATATAACATGTGTTGAACATAAAATTATCATCCAACATGAGGACATAAATCCAAGGGACCAAGTACTAATATATAACCAAAGGCTCAAATTAATTTCCTAAATGTATTATGGAAAATAGGAATTACTACATATAGTTACTAATCTAAATAATTTTATTATTATATATTTTTTTGAAAGAAAGACACAAGAACCAATTCACTACTAATAGGAAATATCTAAATATAATTCCTTGGATATTATTCGCAAGATAAACTTGAGGTGATCACATTTTTCTATCCCATAAATTAATGAAAATAATCATTTGATACCACTAATTTTCATCAACTTGTTGATGTTATTCCATGAAAAATTTATTTACATGTAAACTCTATATAAAACCATTGATTAATCTGTGTAATTTAATTATTGGGGAGCCATTTTAGTTTTGGATTTTCAATTTGATTAAAATTTTGTCTCATTCAAATTTTTTGAATGGTTTTTTTAAATATTAATGTGCCTTAAAATTTTTTTTGATTGATTGGAATTCCCTGGAAATATTTTGATCTATTAAAATGCAGGGAAAAAATTTTATCCCATGAATTTATATTCTATCAAAACTAAAATTAACATGTTCTAAAATTATAATTGACCAAAATTCATCAAAATCCCCATGACTTTTGAATCTCATATAATAAAATACTATATTATATTTTAATCACTTAACAGAGAGGATTATAAACCAATTTTAATATCATTTAAATACCATTTTTCATGAAATAATCAATACACACATAAAAATCCATATCTTTATGGGTAATCTTGTCAAAACTAAGATTATTTAAAGACCTTATATTATACATGATTGAAGTATTCTTTTTTTTATTAAGACCTTTTTTACAATGAATTATATTTTCAATACTTCTATAAGAATTGACACCTACATACATTTTAATTCATGAATTACATTTATACGTAGTCAAATTATAAGAAAAAAAATCCATATTAAATTATTTTAGAAGTTTTGACATGATCTAGGATGAATTCAACTGTGGGGGAAGGATGAAAAGGATATAGAATAAGTTGTTTTAGTTGTCATCTTGATATGATGATATGATGTTTTGAAACATTTTTACTTTTTGTTGAAAATAAAAAAATTAATTTAAATATGTGAAATTTAACTACATATCATATTATTATGGAAACTACAGCCCACTACTGTTTGATAAAAAATTAAAATTCTTTCCATCTAAAACATCAAATATTCTAAAAATGTTTAAAACAAAAATATTTCAACAAAAACATAGTTAAATATGAATTAATTTCTATATGTGGTGAGAGGTATGTAACATAAAAATAATTCAGAAATATCTCTATACATTTGTCTATAATAATTCTAAGATGATTTTGTAAGAAAATTTAATATGAAATTTTCATTCAAATACTAGTATATAAGAGTTATTATAATATTTTCTTCACTTCATAAAGGAAGTACATGGGACACATAAAAAGGAAGTGAAAAAAATATAGATATACCCAAATTACATACCTACAATATAAATTACAATGTACCTCTCTACCTTCAATACTATAAAAAAATAAAAATATATTACTTCTAAAGGAAACAAATAATGGGAATGTTTGATACTATATAAATGATAATAAGGGAATGATTGTATATAAAAATTCAAGGAATATGAGATATATCAATTGAATATGTGTATAGGAAGGATTCCAATAACAACATAAGATTTTAAAAAACACTATGCATGATATCTATAATTAAAAACAATACCGAGCATAAACACCCATGAAATACTGCAATTTATATATTAAAATTGTTACTTGGATATTAAATGAGAATTATTGAATATGAATAAAATATTATGATATATATATATATATATAATTTTCATTTAAAATTAAAATTTATTTATTAATTTTATGTAAGTATGATTCCAATATTCAGTAAAGTCAAGCTATATATGAAGAATACATTTTTCCAAAAAAGTATTTATTACATTTTCTGTAAAATATTATAATTAAATTATACCCTTTTTAAAAATTATATTTGATAAAAATGGTATAATTTTTAAAATATTCATATAAAAATTATTTTTGGATGATGTTTTTTTATTTTTCTAAAAAGATTGAATTTCAGTGAATAGTAATCAAATACCGATTTTTATTGAAAATAGTTCTCTCGTTTCTAGCATTGAAAGTGTAAATTTTTTGGAAATGATTAAATGTAAAATCAATTCATTTATTATAATAGTAGTCAAATTATTGATATTGGAATAATTTTTATGATTGATTATGTTATAAAAACATTTATTCATATGATAATGTTTTTTCTGGAAAACAGCTTTTATCACATTTTGTGCATTTAACATTAAATTAAAAATTTTCAATTATAGTAATTGAATATTTATAAAATGGATTAAAAATTTGGAATCACAATAATAAGTATTTCATAAGTAATTCCCTTTTATTTTTCTTTATTATACATAATTACTTTGGTAAATTTCTCTAACCACATTGAAAGGCAAAATCAGGTTATTTGTTGTAAAAAATAATGTGAGAAGTATTTAAAAACATTATAACACTGGAATTAACCACATTCAATTTGTTTATTTAATAAAGCCTCATATATGAATATAATTTCTTGCAATTTAGACACTTTTTTATTTCTTTTAATGTTTTACATAATATTTTATATAATGAAAAATAAAGAGTGTCACTCTCTTTTAAACATATCTTATTTATTCAGTTAGGGATAAAAATACGTAAAGAATTAATATTAAAGTTTCTTTTTTTAAAGGAAATTATTTTTTATTGGTTATTTATATATAACATTTATTGACTATATGATTACCTTAAATACTTATACAATGTGAACACATTTCTTGTCCAAGAAGTAGAAAAATAAAATTAATTTTTAAAAAAAAATGAACATAATGTATTTGGGGTGGATAATAGAACAAAATGATTTTTATAATTAATAATAATTTATTATTAGTGGTAATATTTATTATATTTTAATTCAATTATTATATTTTTTTCATTAATTTCAAATTTAATGAAAAACTTCAAAAATTATAATAACGATATTTTATAATAACCTATATTTTATTAAATTTTTTAAAATTAAAAAAATATCTAAATTTTTTAATGAAAATTTGGTATCATCTAAAATGTAAACCATCTTCTTATTATGTAACACCATTTCTTTTATAGTAACTTTTTTGATCCCAAAAGAGTAATAAAATTTGATATCAGGATAATCATCCAAAGGGTTGACAAGTGGTAAAAACAAAGTGATAATGGTGAAAACATCATCAAAAAATGTCCAAATATTATATTGTTAGAAATTTTATATTCAAAAAAATTATATAATTGAAATAAATAATTTCTTTTACATTTCTATAGAAATTAATTTATATTAATTTAATTCTTTTTAAAATTCCAAAAGTGTCCTTACAATCCTAAAATGTTACCATTATTCTCTCTTATCTAATATTAAAAATCATTTTTATTGATCTAATAAGATACCAAATCTATTCCTTAAATAAAACCATATTTAGGTAATTGACTCTCTCCCAAAGAAATATCTAGGGCGAGGATATGTGATGGTTGGTAATGGGTATCAATGATGTGATAATCTATGAGAACATACGAATGACCCAATATGGAACCAAGTTAGGTTCCTTTGCTAAATGAGAAATCAATATGGACTGTATGGATAATGATAGGTTCTCCAAACCTTATGAGTTGTGAATGTTTCCCTAGAAAAACATTTATCCCTAAGGTAGGGGTAAGAAACATGAGGAGTTGAACCGAAAGTGGTTTTTTATCATCCACATAAATTAATTTTTAAAATATCAATATATGTTCAAAATTCGACTCATCATGTCAATAACAACTTACCAATCACACTGAAACAACACTAATGATAGTAAGGGAATAACTACTTCCTCCTCTAAATTTTTCTTCTTATTAGTGGTCTAATTCTACAAAATTCAGTTCTTGATATCCCTTGTTCTAAACCAGATTCAATATAACCTCATTGATTCTCTTAGTTAATGAATAGAAACAACTTTTTATTCAATAATAATCCCTTTTTTTAAATTCTAGATTCAACAAGTGACTTTACTTCATCACAAAACATCTAGATCATGTTTTGATGAAAAAAGTGGTTTCTTAACACCAATTGATGAGTAACGATCAGACATGAAACGTTTTGATCATATTTTATATCAAATGAGACTCGAAGTAATTATTAAATCACTTATTTTAGGCATTTATTGTATTTAATCAGATCTTCCTTTAGCTGAATAACATGTACTTTATTAGCACACCCACCTCAGGGATCATATCCCCCCCTAAATATGGGGCCACTTCAAACAATGTTTTGAATTATTTAATTTAATGGGAGAGGGGAACCTCTAACTTTATTATGTTGATTAATGTGGTTGGACTTTGTTCACTCACCCAAATCTCCCAATTTAATTCTAGTCCTTTGTGGTGGAACTAATTTATATGACACCGCTAGTGGGTGATTTACCATATGTATTGATATAGGAAAACCTTATGTAACATATTTATATATTTTTTCATCTAGTATAAATGAATCTCTTTCCTTATTTTATAATAGTTATGTGTTTTAATGTTTTTATATTGTTTAGGCACATTGTGATATACATGGATAAAATAAGGATCACTTTACTGGGGAACACACCTCAGTATATTTAGGGTTTGAATGGGTTTTTAGATTTTGAAATTTCCAATCAATCCGTTGAAGGGTGAATAAGATGTCCATATTCTAAATGTAAATTTAGAAGATGGTTGAAGAGAGATGAAGTTTATGAACATTTAATATTGAATCAATTCCATGGTCAATATTTTCATTGGATTTGGCATGGAGAATTGAATGTTACAGAAAGGTTGAGCACTGCCGTCAATCCAGAGAATGACCTCCCAACTCCATCGACAATGGAAAATGAAATGAAAAACATTATAAAGGATGCATTGGGAATTGAAAGAGACCACCATCAAAATTAGAACATATCAAAAAAACCAAATGAGGGTGCTACAAATAGCAACTAGACAAGTGATGTTTTAGAGACTGTAGGACATCTATATCAAGATTGTAACATATCAATGGATCATCCTCTTGTTTCTGTGGAGGCTAATGTAAGAGAAAACATTACTGAGGAAAATGCGATCCATAATATTGTTGATGATGGAATTCAAGAGTTCTATAGTGGATGTTTGAAATATTCAAAACTTTCTTCTATGATGATGTTGTACCATATCAAATGTCTATGTGGAATTAAAAATATGGCAATGTCCATGTTATTGGAAAAGTTGTGTGATGCATTTCTGGAAGAAAACATCCTTGAGACTTTTTATGATATGAAAAATGTTTTTAATAGGCATAGATTGAGTTATACAAAAATACATGCATGTCCCAAGGATTGTATGCATTATTGGTGAGTGGATTCAGATAGACATGATGTAAAAAATGTTCTTCTTCTAGATGGATGTCAATGGGTGGTGTTGGAAGTATTAATAAACATACTTTCATGAAGAAGAATAAAAGTAACACACCAAAAATGGGTTTTCATTACATTACATTAATTCTTTGATTGCAAAGATTATTCATGTCATCGAAAACTATCGAACACATGAAGTGGCATTCTGTAGATAATAAAAATGATGTGATAATGATACATCCATGAGATTCACAATCTTGAAAGAAATTTGATTAATTAGATCTAGATTTTTCCTCTAATCCTAGGAATGTTCGATTGGGATTGGCTAATGATGGATTCAACCCATTTGGGAATTCGTGTACCAGTTATAGCATTTGGCCAGTTGTTTTGATACCTTACAATCTACCTCAGTGGATGTGTATGAAAAAAATGTATTTTTTTATTTTGATGATTATTCCTAGAAAACAAATGACTGGAAATGATATTAATGTATACTTGGATCCTTTAATTGTTGAATTACAGGATTTTTGGAGCAACGGTGTTGACACATTTGATGCTTTTTCTATGATAATGTTCAAAATTCATACTGCTTTAATGTGGACAATTATTGACTTCCCTGGGCTTGGGAATTTATCTGGTTGGAACACATACATGGGTTTGTATTATCCTATATGTAACATTGATTTTTATCCCAAATGGCTACCTCATAGTAAAAAAATGGTGCTTCTTGTGCTATCGATGAGTTCTCGATGCATCTCATAGATTTCGTCTGAACAGATAAAAATTTAACGGCTTCATTCATTATAGAATATCACCAAACTTGTTAACTAGATCTGAAATATTATAAAAACTAGGAAATTTTTAAGTAGAATTTCAGAAGGTTCGTCATTTTAATGATTGAAGGAAATGGGTTCGAAGAGCATCATCAAGAGAAATCAGAATGCAATAGGGGAAGAAAAAAAGTATATTCGTCAAACATCCGTATTGGAAATTTAATTTGTTGTGGCATAATCTTGATGTAATGGATATTGAGAATCATATTTGGGACAATTTGATTTTCACATTGCTTAATGATCATGTAAATTCAAAGAATTATTTCAATTCTCACAAATACTTACAAGTTATGAACATAAAACGCGATCTCTGGCCATATGAGAATGAAAAGTATTCTACGGTAATTTTTGCAATGAAAAATATGGATAAAGATACATTACTTCAAATTTTAAAGAATTTTAAGGTATCTGATGGGTATTCAAGGAACATCGTGAAGTGTGTTGGCTTGAATAATCATAAGATACATGTATTGAAAAGTCACGATTCACATATTTTGTTACAACAGTTACTACCATTAGCTTGGCGTACATTATTACCTGAAAAGATTACTGTTGTTTAACTTCAATTATATAAATTTTTCAAAAAACTATGTGATAATTATCTACATCCATTTCAGCTTAACAACCTCCAGGAGGGGTTTGTATTGACCCTTTGTGCAATAGAGATGATCTTTCCTCCGTCTTTTTTATAGCATCCCGTCTTTTTATAACATAACTTTTCATTCCATTACACGGAACTGAGGATCTTTAAGGTTTAGTGTCTTGGAAACAAGGAACATAAAACATGAAACAAAAAAAAACATTATTCTTAAACACTTGAAAGGCTTCTCCTCATGTTCACCCTAGGCTCATTACTGCATCTCAACCAGGGGACATACATCAAAAGGAAGGGTGAGCAGATGGCCCAGAAAGGGAAACAAGTGAAACATTTTACATATGAACTTGAGATACATCAATAAAGTCATGAAAAGAACTTTAATGCATGAAAATGAAATCATGAGGCATATCATAATAAAAATAAAACTTTTTCATAACTTGAAGATGTGGCTGCAACATTTAATATTGACAATGGTTTCGTTTCACCAAGGTCCATCCCCAAGGTGTCGTTAAAAATTACCAAGGTTTTTCCCCAAGGCATCGTTAAAATTGTAATCTCTAGTGGTTACATCATTACCCAATGCATTGGAGCGCTATCAGGGCGCACCCTTAAATTTGCCTTTATTATCATGTGAGCCACATATATCATCATCAAAAATTTCATAAATAACCCATATAGCATAAAATAAATGGGTTTCATTTCATAATCACAGCGTTTTAAAAACTGCTTTGAGAACATGATCTTTATATCACTTTAAAACCCACAGAAAAGGAAGGTGGGTCTCAAGTATGTAAATCCCAGAATTTAAAATAGAACATTTTGGTATATATGTGAATACCCCTTTAGAAGAATGAGCTTTGAGTATTCACTTAATAAAATAAAATAACTTTAGAAAAAGAGATAGACATTTTGAGACAGAAATTCTGCAGCATAACGGCAATGTTCCGAGGTTTTAGAAGACATTAAAAGAGAGGTAAAATGGTTCAAACATTCATAAATGACCCATAAAATAGTACATGGACAGAATAAGAAGTATACATGATCAAGGTAATGAAATTTCAAGGACATACCATTTGAAATGAAAAACATGGAAGGGAGAAAAAAATTAGATTTCTCTTATGAAAGTTCGGCAGCCTAACGGTGTTACTTAAACATCAACAAAAATGATTTGAAAAGATCAAATATGGTCTCTCATAATGTGAACATAAGAGTTCAGTATGATAGATATAGAGATAATTCCCCAACATAACAAAAAGGAACTTGAACTAATTGACATGAAAGTAGAACTTCAAAAGGAGAAGGGTGAAGAACCACTTAAAAATTCGGCAGCCTAACAGCGCCACTTAAAACATCAAAATACTGAATTGAAGAGATCAAATGGGGTCTCTCATAATATGAACATAAGATTCCAGTATGATAGATATAGAGATCGTACCCCAACATAATAGAAATTAACTTGAAAGACTTGACATGAAAGTAGAACTTTGAAAAAGAGAATGGTGAGAGAATCCCTTAAAAAATTTTGCAGCCTAACGGCGCCACATAAAACTTCAAAAAAATTGAATTGGAGAGATAAAATGGGGTCTCTCATCATATGATCATAAAAGATCAGTATGATAAATTTAGAGATCCTGCCCCAACATAATACAAAGAAACATGAAAGACTTGAATGAAAATAGAACTTGAAAACGAGGAAGGTGAAAGAATCCCTTAAAAATTCGGCAGCCTAACGGCGCCACTTAAACATTCTTAAAACGAATTGATGAGAGCAAGGGGGGGTCTCTCATCATATGAACATGAAATAGGTAGTAGGATGAATATAAAATAACATCCCCCAACATAAGAACATGGAGTATAAAAGAAAATACATAAAAGAGATTACTTGAAAAGAAAGAGAGAGGTCAGATCCCTTACCTTAAAATGTAACTCTTAAACCTCAAAGGGTGGGACCTTGAGGGCGTGGGGGCACCTTGGGAGGACTCCTTGGGAGGTAATGAGACCATAAATTCGTTGGGAATGAGTGGTGAGTCGAATGGATGACAGGAGGGCTTGGTATTTATAGGGAAAGTGAGGGGACAAGGCATTAATGGCCAAGGGACACCTCACATGTGCTTTTCTCAAACCCATGTGCTCTCCCTTGTCATTTATCATGGAGTTAGGCCACATGGGGCCCCCAAAACAATAATTCATCCCCCTTGGCCGGCCAACCCTCAAAAGATCTCATGACATCATCATGACACCGTTATGATGTCATTAAACATACTGAAACCCTAAAACTGTATTTTTACTATTCACTGAAAATTCAACTTTCTCAGAAAAATCCCAAAATTTAACATTAACCAAATATCAATGCTCTGATTTCAAAAATTAAATCCATTTTATAAAAATAATTTTCTAAATATTTTTAATTTAATTTTTAAATAAAAACACTATTCATCGAAAATTCATTTTTTTCAGAAAAAACCCCAAAAATTACCATAACATAATATCGATGCTCTGAGTTCAAAAATAAAGTCATTTTGATAAAAATAATTTTCTAATTATTTTTAATTAAATTTTAAATTAAAAAAACAATATTCGCCCGAAAAAACTAATACTTGAATAATAATTAATGAAACCGTTATTTAACTATTTTATTGAATCACATTACTTAATCAAGGTTCCTAGATTATTTTAAAACTTTCTTTAAGTGAGATTACTAATCCATTTGGTCATATTAGTAATCCTAATCATAAAATCACTATTCATAATTTACTATTCATCAAAAATCAAGTTGATCTTATTAGACTCTAAATTTAGTACTGAACATAATTGCAGAAGACCATTTTTTGAAAATCATTACACATTTTTAATTATTTAGGGTTTACATAAACATATTTAAAATATCCTTTTTCTAAAATTCATCAAAAATATGCATACTATATTTATCCGGTCATTTCAAAATTCATAAACTTCATCATAAGAAGAAATCCCAATTTTTATTTAAAACAAGGATTACACAAGGTAGTTATGGTCTCGTTACATAACCCCTTATAATACCAGCATAGGACCTAAGAGTAAGGTGTGCTAGGGTGATAGAAGCTTGGGGAGGCTCAGTCAAAATTGTCCGAGTAGTAATTTCTATCAGTTTGAACTTCTCACGAAGGAGATTTCGTTCCAGCTTCACATGATGATGTTCGGATTGGATTTGATCCAGAGAAAAGCCCAGTGGTGCTACCTCCTTCCCAAGCTCTGTTAGATGGGCTTCGATCGGTCCAAGACTACTAGGTGAGGCCATCGAATCTTCTTTCTATAATAATTAACCAAGATTACTTATATTTAGAGACAATAATCAAAACATTTTGGTCATAGCGGTCATGTTGACCGATGGTTATATAATAGTCAAACCCCACTGATCTCATTTTAATTATAATCATGTTTATCAAATAAAACATTTTTGTTGAGTATAACAATAACACATAAAATTAGGGAACAAAATTTATTTAAAAATTTCGGGTCGTTACAATCTTCCCCCCTTAAGAAATTGCGTCCTCGCAATTTTAAAATTGGGTTTTGAAATTTCATTGAAAGTCCCACATCGGAAAAGGAGTCAGTAAAACTATTACTTTAAAATAAAGAAAGGGAAGTACAATGGTCACCTGAGTTAACCCACACTAGGGTTCCATGTAGGAAAACATGGACATGGAGGAAAAAACAAAGGGTCAATTTCTGAGGGAGAGTGATAGAGAACATGATTAGGAGAAAGTTAACCATGAGAAAATCCCAAACAAATGATGTGTGTAAACGGTCTTTGATTACCTAGTAGGAAACATAAACCAACAACATTTTTGTTTTACGTTTCTTTTCATAATTTTGAGGATTTCATTTACTACATTGAACAAAAACATAATAAAATATACCTACCTTCAAGTAGATTTTCATCCTTTAACAAGTCCCTACCAACAATAATCTTTTCTCCAAATGATGAGAATTAAAAAACACTTGGTCTCATAAAAGCACAAGAATCATCTTCTATAGAATCACATAATCTACAAAAGATTAACTATATATTTCTTCTATCTTTAAACATTATCCCAAAAACAGAAAGGTTAAGGTAAAACAACTCTTCAAAAAGAAAGAATCCCATAGGAATGGAAACTACTTTTAAATCATCAAAGTTCCATGGTACTACCCAAAGTTCATCATAGACCATTCCATAAATAACGGTCCTTAAAATTCATCAAAACAAACCAAACTAAGATTGAAACCCAAATACAATAAGGATTTGATAACATAGTCTTCCAAAACAACTTCATTGTTCATCTCCAGACAACATCAACCACTCCTAACATCTTATAAAAAAGTAGCTAACCTAAACATATTTTACCCAAGATAGGTTAGTCATTCCCATAAGAAACCTAAATTACTATAAGTTCACCTTAAATTCATCAATTCTTCAAAATATAAGTCAACCTTACTCCTCAATGAAAATACCGTAGTAATCTATTTACCTCGACCAAATATGGTTCCCAAAATATTGAACGTCTTCCAAAATAATAATCATATTTTAATCCCCTAATCATCCTTGTCATATTAATACGAAAATCGTCGCATTTCCTATCACATTGGTTGTCGGAACATGTTCTTCCATTTCCCACCATTAACTAAGAAGAGAAAGCATAATTAGGGGCTTAAGTACTTAGCTAATAATCATGAAAAGGAACTGAAAGCATATAAGGATAACTTGTATATGAAAGGTATACCCTAACTTGCGATCTCCTAGGTTCCCATCTAGGTTATGAATGATCATATATTCTTATGTGAACCTTTATTTTATTTTGTCTTTGTTCCTTTAACAATGGTTCATACCAAGCTTATGAATTTACCAAAGCATATCCCCCGGGAGTGTCGTAACCAAGAGTGCAGCAAGGCCCGTTGTCGTGTACCAGTTCCCGTTCGAGTCTAGCTCAAAGCGGTGTTTTCGGGTTTTACCCCTATGTACATCTGTGCCAGAGCCACCTCTACCTGCTCGTATCCAGACAGGGATGTATTTGCTTGGCAACCCCTTACTCAATACTCACCAAAATACCAGGAAGATTTCCTATATTAAACTTTTCTATAGGGTTCCTCCTAGAGTTTTCATATCCTAATTTCCACAAATAACTAAACCATCCTTTGATACCAACTATAGCATCCCGTCTTTTTATAACATAACTTTTCATTCCATTACACGGAACTGAGGATCTTTAAGGTTTAGTGTCTTGGAAACAAGGAACATAAAACATGAAACAAAAAAAACATTCTTCTTAAACACTTGAAAGGCTTCTCCTCATGTTCACCCTAGGCTCATTACTGCATCTCAACCTTGGGACATACATCAAAAGGAAGGGTGAGCAGAAGGCCCAGCAAGGGAAACAAGTGAAACATTTTACATATGAACTTGAGATACATCAATAAAGTCATGAAAAGAACTTTAATGCATGAAAATGAAATCATGAGGCATATAATAATAAAAATAAAACTTTTTCATAACTTGAAGATGTGGCTGCAACATTTAATATTGACAATCGTTTCGTTTCACCAAGGTCCATCCCCAAGGTGTCGCTAAAAATTACCAAGGTTTTTCACCAAGGCATCGTTAAAATTGTAATCTCTAGTGGTTACATCATTACCCAATGCATTGGAGCGCTATCAGGGCGCACCCTTAAATTTGCCTTTATTATCATGTGAGCCACATATATCATCATCAAAAATTTCATAAATAACCCATATAGCATAAACTAAATGGGTTTCATTTCATAATCACAACGTTTTAAAAACTGCTTTAAGGACATGATCTTTATATCACTTTAAAACCCACAGAAAAGGAAGGTGGGTCTCAAGTATGTAAATCCCAGAATTTAAAATAGAACATTTTGGTATATATTTGAATACCCCTTTAGAAGAAAGAGCTTTGAGTATTCACTTAATAAAATAAAATAACTTTAGAAAAAGAGATAGACATTTTGAGACAGAGATTCTGCAGCATAACGACAATGTTCCGAGGTTTTAGAAGACATTAAAAGAGAGGAAAAATGGGTCAAACCTTCATAAATGACCCATAAAATAGTACATGGACAGAATAAGAAGGATACATGATCATGGTAATGAAATTTCAAGGACATACCATTTGAAATGAAAAACATGGAAGGGAGAAAAAAATTAGATTTCTCTTATGAAAGTTCGGCAGCCTAACGGCGTTACTTAAACATCAACAAAAAAGATTTGAAAAGATCAAATAGGGTCTCTCATCATGTGAACATAAGATTTCAGTATGATAGATGTAGAGATAATTCCAGAACATAACAAAAAGAAACTTGAATGAATTGACATGAAAGTAGAACTTCAAAACGAGAAGGGTGGAGAACCACTTAAAAATTTGGCAGCCTAACGGCGCCACTTAAAACATCAAAATACTGAATTGAAGAGATCAAATGGGGTCTCTCATCATATGAACATAAGATTCCAGTATGATAGATATAGAGATCATACCCCAACATAATAGAAATTAACTTGAAAGACTTTACATGAAAGTAGAACTTTGAAAAAGAGAAGGGTGAGAGAATCCCTTAAAATATTCGGCAGCCTAACGGCGCCACATAAAACTTCAAAAAAATTGAATTGAAGAGATAAAATGGGGTCTCTCATCATATGATCATAAAAGATCAGTATGATAAATTTAGAGATCATGCCCCAACATAATACAAAGAAACATGAAAGACTTGAATGAAAATAGAACTTGAAAACGAGGAAGGTGAAAGAATCCCTTAAAAATTTGGCAGCCTAACGGCGCCACTTAAACATTCTTAAAACGAATTGATGAGAGCAAGGGGGGGGGGGTCTCTCATCATATGAACATGAAATAGGCAGTAGGATGAATATAAAATAACATCCCCCAACATAAGAACATGGAGTATAAAAGAAAAGACATAAAAGAGATTACTTGAAAAGAAAGAGAGAGGTCGGATCCCTTACCTTAAAATGTAACTCTTAAACCTCAAAGGGTGGGACCTTGAGGGCTTGGGGGCACCTTGGGAGGACTCCTTGGGAGGTAATGAGACCAGACATTAGTTGGGAATGAGTGGGGAGTCTAATGGATGATAGGAGGGCTTGGTATTTATAGGGAAAGTGAGGGGACAAGGCATTAATGGCCAAGGGACACCTCACATGTGCTTTTCTCAAACCCATGTGCTCTCCCTTGTCATTTATCATGGAGTTAGGCCACTTGGGGACCCCAAAACAATAATTCATCACCCTTGGCCGGCCAACCCTCAAAGGATCTCATGACATCATCATGACACCGTTATGATGTCATTAAACATACCGAAACCCTAAAACTGTATTTTTACTATTCACTGAAAATTCAACTTTCTCAGAAAAATCCCAAAATTTAACATTAACCAAATATCAATGCTCTGATTTCAAAAATGAAATCCATTTTATAAAAATAATTTTCTAAATATTTTTAATTTAATTTTTAAATAAAAACACTATTCATCGAAAATTCATTTTTTTCAGAAAAAACCCCAAAAATTACCATAACATAATAGCGATGCTCTGAGTTCAAAAATAAAGTCATTTTGATAAAAATAATTTTCTAATTATTTTTAATTAAATTTTTAATTAAAAAAACACTATTCACCCAAAAAACTAATACATGAATAATAATTAATGAAACCGTTATTTAACTATTTTATTGAATCACATTACTTAATCAAGGTGCCTAGATTATTTTAAAATGTTCTTTAAGTGAGATTACTAATCCATTTGGTCATATTACTAATCCTAATCATAAAATCACTATTCATAATTTACTATTCATCAAAAATCAAGTTGATCTTATTAGACTCTAAATTTAGTACTGAACATAATTGCAGAAGACAATTTTTTGAAAATCATTACACATTTTTAATTATTTAGGGTTTACATAAACATATTTAAAATATCCTATTTCTAAAATTCATCAAAAATATGCATACTATATTTATCCGGTCATTTCAAAATTCATAAACTTCATCATAAGAAGAAATCCCAATTTTTATTTAAAACAAGGATTACACAAGGTAGTTATGGTCTCGTTACATAACCCCTTATAATACCAGCATAGGACCTAAGAGTAAGGTGTGCTAGGGTGATAGAAGCTTGGGGCGACTCAGTCAACATTGCCCGAGTAGTAATTTATATCAGTTTGAACTTCTCACGAAGGCGATTTCGTTCCAGCTTCACATGATGAAGTTCAGCTTGGATTTGATCCAGAGCAAAGCCCAGTGGTGCTACCTCCTTCCCAAGCTCTGTTAGATGGGCTTCGATCGGTCCAAGACTACTAGGTGAGGCAATCGAATCTTCTTTCTATAATAATTAACCAAGATTACTTATATTTAGAGACAATAATCAAAACATTTTGTTCACAGCGGTCATGTTGACCGATGGTTATATAATAGTCAAAACCCACTGATCTCATTTTAATTATAATCATGTTTATCAAATAAAACATTTTTTTGAGTATAACAATAACACATAAAATTAGGGAACAAAATTTATTTAAAAATTTCGGGTCGTTACAGTTTTTTACTGTAATGATGCATTTAACTAAGCATTTGGTTATGGAAGCTAAATGTGGAGGCCCCGTTCATTATCAATGGATGTATCCAATTGAGAGGTACATTATTTATATGTTTTTCCGTTAAGTAAACAATTTTTGGAAATTAATTAAATTCATAATTATATTAATTTTATTTCACATATATCTTGGGAATTTGAAAGCATACGTGAGAAATAAAGCTCAACCAAAAGGCTCTATTACTGAATACTATTTGGCTGAGGAGTGTCATAACTTTTGTTCTAGATATGTGATGATATTGAGACAATATTTAATCAAGTAAGATGTGTTGATGACACATCAAATCAGTATCAAATACATCAAAAATCCAAAATATTTCCTGCTATTGGCCGATCAGTTGGGAGGACCTCAAATGTGACACTGATAGTTATAGGAACATAGATTTTTGCAACTAAATAGTGAAATTGTAAATCCAATAATTGATGAGTTGAGGATATAAACAAAGAGATAAATAAGAGGCCGAACACGAAATGAGAATGATATAACAGAATCTTTTAATAAAGAGCTTGTAGAATGGTTTGCACGACGTGTAAGTTCATAAATATTTCAATAAATATGAATATTAGTTTGACACGTATATTTTGTAAATATAATATTGTATATTTCTTTTTTTATATCATGAATACTGATACTCAAGTAGAGTTTTCAATGGATTTTAAGTTTCTTGCACTATGTCCTCTAAAACAAGTTAGAAAGTTTGACGCTTACAACATGAATGGATTTAGATTTCATACAATCGAACAAAAAGAGTGTTTGAAAACACAGAATAGTGGTTTATTTACATTTTCTGAAGTGGAATACTATGGAAAGCTGACTGATATTATTTAATTGAACCACTATATGAATTTTTTAATTGTATTATTCAAATGCAATTGGGTCGATATTATCAGAGGTGTTAAAAAATATTCCTAGTAATTTACTTCTGTAAACATCTCTCACTTGATGGATATTGGTGATCGTGAACTACATGATCCATATATCATATCATCGCATTAAGAAATGCTATATTATGTGAGTGATATTGTGGATTAAGGGTGTAGTGTAGTTTCTCACGTAATACAAAGAGATTTTTTTGATATGGGTGATGAAGTGTAAGATTTGTCTACTGAAATTGAATCGCATCAACAACAATAAGAAGAATTATCTGTCCATCATGATATTGAAAATATTAGTCTAGAAAGGATGAATGAAGTTGATGGAGTAATGGAGAATGTAACAGACATGGTTTAGGAGGAAAATGATTGTATGTACATTTATTTATTCATTCAGCAACCACTTATTTCATTTATGCAGTCATTCATTATTATTGTTATGTATATTTTTTATCAGTAATAGGAATCTATTATCATTTTTAATTTTTTTCAGTATAATTTTTTTGAAATATATTTTCTGGACTTAATTTTATTTGAATAAATGACAGTAATTCCATCGAGGAAGAGATACACTGTTTCATCCACTATTGCAACAGATGACGATCAATCTGTCACGCTCCATACAACATCTGAGCCACCAGCTGCATGCTCCCCTACACAATCTCCCTTAAAACCATCTCTCCCACCCTCTATGAGAAACCCTTTAGAAGTTGAGTCATCGACTCCCCCTTAAGTAGCCTCATCAGTTGGGTGGCGGCGCGCCACTTCTAGTTCATCACTAACATACTGGAGGGTCACTGTTATAGGTTAAAATTTTAATATAAATAAATTTATTTCAATTTTTTTATACTAATTTATTGTTCATTAGAGATAAAAAAATGAAACTATAGAGAAAAATATAAAAAGTTTAGATGTGTGTAATATGAATTTAGAGAAGATAGTTGTCCCATTCAATTAATATGGGGTCATCAATGATGATGCCACGGGATTACTTGGCCAAACTCTAATCCAGCTAGTAGCAGAACCCATTTACATTCCTATTTCTTATGATTATTGGATACATATGCCTCCGTATTGGAAAAGGATGTTTTTTATTCCCAAATAAAGGTAATTTTAATACATTATAGTGTAATTTAATGTCATGTTATTAATATGTTAAAAATTAATTTCTGTATACAGATGTTTTTAGACTTTACTGCTGCTGATGTGATAGCATGAAAGTGGAAATTGGAAAATCATGGAATGAAATGGAAATAATTCAAATGGTTATTTTGGGGTGATGTCAATGGTACTTCATTGATCTTTGAACTAATGTATGAGAAGTGAGCAAATGGGGTACCCAAAGAACAGTGGAATGTTTTTGTTGACAGACATCTTGATGTTATATAGATGGTATTTAAATATATATTATTATATGAACCTAATTTTACATTTATACATGTATATGAAGAGGATATGACCTTGAATACATTACTATTAAATTTTATTTTATTTATTTCAGGATATCTCAAGAATGAATGCATCAAGCCGGGCAAAGCAAGTCATCCCTCATAATGTGGGGTTAAAAAGATTTTCTAGAAGCTGATCAACTCTGGTAATATTTTCGTTAGTTTAAATATTTATAAGACAATATTACATGTTTAATATTTAAATTGTTGACTTATCTTTGTTTAATGCAGTCATTGAGTTTAGGGCACAAGCCATCCAGAATTGAAGTGTTGTTGGATGTTCACAAAAAAATTGATGGAAGTTTTGTTAATGAGCCTTCCAATGAAGTTGGTGTATAAACTCATTTTTCTATTATAATAACCTATTATATGTTTTTAATATGTTAATATATATTGATATTTGATTTATAGGTAAAAATTAAAGAACAATGGGATGCCAATCCTGAGTTGTCCTACTCAGTCTCCCAAGATGATCTGGTTTCTAAAGTCCTTGGGAAGGAGCATCATGGTAGAGTGTGTCGGATGGGTTTAGGACCCATACCATTTGAGTTTTTTGGAAGGACAATTGGGATTTCATCTTTATCTACTCCCGGTTGTAGTCATACCATACCTAGAGATTCTATGAAATAGATTGTTTCTCTACAAAACACAATTAAGGAGCAGGGGGATCTGATATCAGCTTTGCAGTAATAGTTGAATAATATACATTAGTAGATTAGCAGATATGCTCCCTAGTGGTACTTTAACTATTGGTGATGAGTAGGTAAATCACAAAAATTCAAATTCATTTAGTTTTAAAACTTTTATTGATATTAAGTTTAAATATAAATATGCACCACTATTTATTTTTCAATATAATGTTCTTACAGGTGGTAGCCGGAAGTGGAGATGGAGGTGGAGAGGGTGAGGATACGTGTTCAACATCAGATATTGATTAGTTGTATTGTTAATATGTTGGAGGTGGAGAGGGTTATGATATGTGTTCATCGTCGGATTGTATATATATTATCTGTGGCACATAGTTTCCACCAAATATTTTCATGACCTAACATTTTCTTAATTTGTCATGTTTCTTTTTATGTATTTTATTGATTTTTGATGTTTCCTTTTATGTCTTTATTCCATGAATGTGGTGTTCATATTTAGGACACAATAACCTACATATGTCCCCTACCTAATCATTAATATAACCAAGCATTTTCTTTCCAACAACTATACCATAATGAAATATAGGGAAAAATTAGGAATGAAAGGGTTGAGGAATGTCATGTTATTCATATTATATAATGTTTTCTAATATATCTTAATTATGTTATTATAAATAACAAAAAAGTGTGGTTACATGGGTAACCATGAAAGGGTTGAGGAACGTCATGGTAATTCAGTGTTGATGGGATGAGAAACACTCTAAGTGGTTTTGGTATTTAGTTCAGGGGAGAGGGTAGGGTCAATTTAGTCCCTTGAGAATTGTATATAGATAATGTGACTACTAGTGTTATGTTATGGTTACCATGTTAATGATTATTGATATCTTTTAATTCATTGATATTTTTTTTATTTTTAAAATTGATTCATATTTAGTCCCATGAGAACTCTATGTGGTATAAAATCAAATGAGGTAACTGCACGTTGTGATGGGTCCATGACACATTAACCTTCCTTATTTTATGGAAATATGTTGTTGAGTGTTGATGAACATTACATATGATCACTCTTAGGATATGATTGGGTACTTGATTAAGGTGTGAAGGCTCATGACACCTTGTCTCGTATATGAGTGTTGAACATGGAATAGAATAATTATTTAGCTAACATATTGTTATTGAATATTTTTTATTTTATGATATGGGAACTGATTATGTGACTGATGAGTTTAAAATAAAAGAAATTATATGAGTGGATGTGATTGATTAGTGATGTCTTTAGTGGTAATAAAAAAATAGATAATTTCTGTTTGTTTGGTTGTGTCGAAATTGTAAGACTATAACATGGATTAATAGGGGTGAAAGGTTGTTATTTCTCACATGTAGTGGTCTTATTTAAATTATTCTTGTTGAATTTGGGTGTATGACATTGGATTATTTAGAATCCCTGAATTTAACTAGGGATGGGTAATCATTGTAGAGATGATAGTTATATTTTTTTTGTGGTTCTCAGGTCATCATATCTTCCAATGTTCATTGGAATAGTTTGGGATTGGATAAAACATTTAATACATGATTGAGTACCATTACGTGAATAAGGATCTATAAGTTTCATGTGGGAAATGACTAGAATATGTTCTAGACCAAAGCATGAGGCATCTGGGTGGCTGGGTTGTTTCACTATTTTAGGTGAAGTATATGAGAGATCATTTTTAATGGGAGGAATTTATTGATTTCATGTGTCATGTTTCATTGATCAATGCAGTTCACAAGTGATGAACAAAAATACATTTTATGGATGATAAGTGGTATGGTGGGGTGGTTACAACACCTCTCACCATTGTGTGTCAGTGGAGTTACATAAATATCAATTTCCAATGATGTTAGTACTAGAGATGATTTAGTTTTTTTAGTTATATTGATAATTTTAATTATACTCAAATTTGAAATAATTGAGAGGAATTTTATGAGGTTGTATCGTGGGTTGTGGGGAATTGTGGCATGTTTTTATGGATAATTCTGGGAGTCGGCCTCTAGTCAAGGTTGGAAATATTTTTTAGGTCGAAGACAATAAAATATGTTGGGGAACATTACAATATTTTTTTGTGTTATGTAAGATTAATATCTTATATAGGTTTATGGTTACACCACATCTTTTAGGAAAAATATAGTGTGAAGGAATATGTGAGAGTATATATTTTAGAGTCTAGAGAACCATGGGATAGTGAAATTATTTGGGGGGTGGTTATTGTTTTTTAAGAGAAACATGAGGTATAGATAAGATTAAATAATAGGGTAATGTGAGATTATATCATTATTTAATAGATCATTATGGTACAACACATAAGGGATGTATTATGGTTGACAGTTCAAAGAGAAATATCACTCCCATATAAAGGAATTCCAAATTTTAATTCCCTAACCAATGGGACGGTGTTGTGTCGTAATAGGAAGGACCACATCATAGTGTGATGTAAGATAGATGGGTTTAAATTATAAATTTTACCATGATGATGGGTCCCACATCATGACTACATGTACTACTCTAGGAGGGTGGCCCTGGTATGGTGGGTGTGTATTAACCATTATGGTCAGACTATGACACATTTTTTTTATTGGTTTTTTTAATTATTTTGGTTACATATAACAGAAGACTATATTAAATTTGATTTAACATTTTTTCAACTAGTGGAATGACCCCCATTCCCCTATGCCCTTATTTTCACTCTTCCAAAGAAAATATCTACTATTCTTTCTATGATTAAAGGACCATTTATTCGAGTGGTTCATTAATGGGGTGGGGGTTGACCTATCAACATATGGATTGATAAATAGAATAAAATCTTAATACGGTGTTTAAATGAGGGAAAACCATTCCTAGAAGAACATGTTCTAACCTAGCACAAAATGGAATTCCACTTCAAGGAACTCATTAAAGAAAATTCCAAAATGGAGGTTAAGACCATTTAGTGGCATATGGGAGTGTGTAACCATTAGGTTTAATCATGATGATATGACAAGACATGATTCAATGGTATTATTGTAATTTCTTTCAGGGCATTGGTACAAAAGTAGCAGAAGCTATTTTTTTTGTAAAAGTGGTTTTAGCATCGGTTTAAACTGCTTCTATGTGTTTCTATTTTTAAATTAGTGGTGGATTTAACTTCCACTAAATGTCCGCATTTTTCTATTTGCGGTGGTTGTAACTGCTTATACAATGTTAATTTTTGTGGCAATTTTAACCGCCACTACAGTGGCCCATCTTCTGCGCAATGTCCACAGCGGTTATGATGCTTCTAGTGGCGGTTTTCCCGGCGAGGGGCATAAAACTTTTTAGCGGCAGTTTGAACCGCCGCTAAAAAAATAAATCCCTCGGCCAAGAAAACCATCGCTAAAAGCATCATAACCTCGGTGAAATGCACTATCTGCTATAGTTTCTAAAAACTACAGCGAAATGTCTATAATCGTCGACAATAGTGTCTCGACACACAATCTAGTAGCAGTGTTCAAAAACCTCCATAGAAGCATATAACGACGGTTTAAACCGCCCCTATACCCAAAAAAACTACCGCGAATAGTGAATTTTCCTATAATGTAATTACCACCTTCTACTTTGTTTGAAGAGTTGACAGACCCTTGGGGTGTGGATAATTTGTTCTGAATGTCATCAAGGACATTAGTATTTAGAATAGTAGTTATATGATCCAGATTCTACATCATGACAGGAATATTCCAAAAAAAATTAAATTGTGTAGGGACATGATCTTCTTGTATGATGGTTCTTGGACCTTGTTTATAGCATTCAGGTGTTGTGGGAATATGAACCTGCCATTGAGAAGCTTCAGGAATATTTCAATGAGTTTATTCATTAATGGTAGGATTATAAGCCTACCCCAAGGCATGTTCTTAACTAACACAGGGAGTGTCAAATAGAATAGGTATATGAGCATGATCCCAAACACTTGAAATATTCCAATAGTTTTTATTTATTATAATATGAGAATGTCATGAGCATGTTCCAATCTCACTTGGCGAGTCCTAGTTGGATCAGGAATATGAGCCCAGTTTGAATATGAATTCTCCGTCAAAAAATATTGATGAACCAATGGAATGGGAGAAACAATATGAGCCTCCTTCAGTATTTCTACATATGGGTTTTGTGGTTTGTATTTCATCGATTGATGTATGGATATGATTTTGGATTTTGTGATCTGGTTGAATTTTTTAGAAAAATTCACTGATAGGAATATGAGCTTATATAGAGTTATGTTTCACTCTCACATGGTTATCCTAGGATATAATGGGGATATGATCCCTATCCTTGGAATTTGGAGTATTTCATTAGATCTATTTGATAAGAATTTGAGCATGTCCCCAACCATGTTTCCATCTCACATGGTGATCCCTAACCAGAATATGTATATGAACATGCTCATTGGCTTTTCGAAAATACCATTAGTCTTCCTTGATAGGCATGTTGTCATATCCTGAGGGATGAGACACTCTCACCTGGTGATCCCTAGTTGAAATTAAGATATGATACAGATCTGATTCATAATTTTTTACCATAACATGCTAGTAATCCTCTAATATGGGAGTAAGAATGTGTTCTAACTCCCTAAAAGACTCTTGATTATAAAGATCAGAGCGTTTTGACTCACTATAGGGATATGAATACGAACATGCCATTTTATGTGTTCAAGTTGCATATTATGACATTAGAGCTCTTCATATATTTCTAAAATATAATTAGTTTTTTTTAAAGGGTGTGTAGTCATGTAATCCATCACATTTTTTATCTCTATAATGTTCTGGGAGATATAAATTATTTCAGAGTGAATACAATCCCACCTCTATCCTCATTTTTCCATATAATATTCCCATGTACCTCAGGCACAGTGGTAGGGATATGTTCCTCCCATTTTCCTTATCCAATAATATTTCTATACGGTAGTTTAGAGTGATCAAGGATATCAGCATGCCCATTGGTCATAGCATAAATATGCCAGAATATATCATCAATTGGGGTGGTGATTGTAACCCACCCATGATATTCCAAGACTTCATCACTAGATTTGTCTTCCTTATTGTGTCTTCATGGGTAGAATATGTGGAAGTCTCATGGGTGACACCCTCAATAAGAAACAAAAGGGTAATAATGGGATGGCCCTAGAGATGGTGGTTGAAAGGATCACTCCTCAATGGCCTCAAAACTTGAAGGGAGCTGCAGATGACTCCAGAATCCACCTTCATCAAATACTGATGGTGGGGGTTTTTTCTCTACAATGATAAGCTCCCAAAGTTGTTATTTGTGGTTGAATGTTCCACTAGAATTATTGTATCACTCTTAAAATTGCACATACTCTTTTTTTAGTGCATGAAGAACCTCTGGGGAAGCCTCAAGGTTCGGGATTGTACCATGTTGAGGGTACTCTGAGGATATTTCATTTGGGACCCTACATTGAGGATGGCAGGTGGGTGAGGTCATTCTGGGATTCCTAGGGGATTCTATTGAAAAAGATTTTCCAAAATGAACACTGGATGGAAACATGTTTGATCTGAGTGTTATTTGATAGAGATTTATCTAAATTCACAAAGATAATAATTAATAATGTCATTGATCAGAAACCATCGAATGAATTAAATTTTCTTAATCAAATATTCATGGGTGACATAATTATGATTTAATTATTTTTCCATCAATTCATATTATATGAACTAGTCCTAGAGAGGATGACATTTTTTCATGATAACCCCAGCAATTAAGGATCATCAAAATGATATATACCATATTTTGTCAGTTTTTTTTCAAATATATGCCAATGAAATGGCCAAACACACTTTCAATCAATCATCCTATTATTTCAAAGAGTTAAATTGAGTTTTCCATCATTTTTCACATATATTATGAAAACAAAATGGTCGAATTCATGGCCAATAGATCATTTAGATATTTTAGAAAGTTGGAATAACAATTTCTTGTTTGCATAGATTATTAAAAAATGGCCTGATGTATGGCCATCCAATCATTCAGGTATTTGATATTTTCACATGAAGTTTACATTTATGGTGTTTATGGAAATTTGGATGAAATTCATGGGGCTCCCCCAATATAGAGACAACATATTCCAATGATTACTTAGAAATCTATCCATTTTAATGTGAAAGATATTTCCTGGTTAAATGAGTTAGCACCAGGTTCTCCATATTTTCTTTTTTCATAAAGACTAGTGTATTAATCGTTGTTCATAATAGAAACACCATATAGTTCCCACATTAATAACTATATACATAACAGATCTACAGTGGTCAGTGATCATTTGGGGTTTGATAAACATTGGAACATAAGAACTCACATTGGTCGAGATGATGGGAGGTCGGGCTCATCACACCCTTTTGGGGGGAAATTATCCCTACTCCAAGACTCTCATATAGATTTAAAAATTAATCATAAATCTCATCCAAATAAAGTTACAAAACTGGTTACCCTACAACAATGACTATAGCTTCTTCCACTTACCAATCCATATATAGATTTAGCAATCCTCACTAAATGTTCATATGTTAAATTAATTTTATATAAAAGGGGGGTCATTTAGTGACTCTATCTGTATGTATCTGAGGTTTATGGTCCATTTCCTCTATAGGGAAGGTTCATATATATTGATCCCTTATAGCTGAGGAATTTGAAATTTTCTTCAACATTTTGAGGTTTTTTTTGATGATGTGATTGATCCTCTATGAGGTGTCCTATATATATCCTATTTATAGCATGAAACAAATCCCAAATAGTTCCTTTAACTCATGTAGTTTATCATCATGCATAAATGACATATATTTATGAGTTAGGGAACCATATATTGATCTAGACTCTCGAGAATAAATCCTATGTATCTTGGTTATAGAAGGAATTAGAGTTTTCATAATTTGATAAGGCCCTTGGTATTTCTACCAAGATTGATAAACATATATGGAGGTTGTCATATCATACCACTCATTAGTGCTTACACACTATGGTTACCTTGTCGGGTGAGATTTGTTATGTGAATGATATAACCATGACAACTCCCTAATCATATAGGATCCATGTTTAGTTTGAGAAACAATGGAAAATAGTGGTCAATATAATTTCTTTTGGATGTTGTACTTATGTAGTAGGACTGCCTTCTGGATATTTAATTTGGAGATAATACATTATATAGTTACGACACATATCCTGGGTATAGAATGAATCAGTTTCTTCATAATTCAGTTTATTTTTCAATATACTGATGGATTAAGTACAATTATAACCCCATTTGAATAATTAGGTCTCGATGTTTGAAATGTTGTAGCCATGGAAGGACACACACTAAAGTGAATTCCCATTTGTGATCAGGTCTTAATAAAGAATCTTATATATCGTAGTTCTTGTATGAATCAGAATCATAATATTTCAGTTGATATCTCAATCTGCTAATGGGTGAGGTAGAATAATCACCCATGAGAATTAATGGGTCCTGATGGTTGAAATTTTAGAGACATGGCGTGACATACTCTGAAGTGGTTACCCATTTGATCATAGCCTTTTAGAAGAAATCCTACGTATCCTAGTAATTTCAAGAAACATATTCATCGTAATTTAGTTTATTGGGGACTTAGGCACTTAGGATTCCCTTTGAATGTGTGAAATATTATATTATAATAGTGATTGGGGCCTAAAAAATGTGTTTTACCTAATATGAGAAACATATCATATTATACCCTTGATTGGGGCTTATATACTAAGGATGCCCAAATATGCATGATATAAAATATTATTCCACTGGTCGTGGTCTGCACATTGAGGTTGCTCTATTATGGATGTAGTGGAAATGTTGTATTATAACGGTTACTAGGGATTAAACACTAATTTTCCCCTGTATGAATGATGTGATTATTGCAACTCCCTAATCCCACATGAGCTATGCTTAAAGTGATAAGAAAGGGGTGGAAAATAATCAGTCTCATTAATTTTGGATGTATGAATTATGTACTAGGACAACCCTTAATATGATTAATATGGATCATGGGACTTAGTAATTCATCCTTTGAATCATGTTTATATAAGTAATCAGTGTTCTTATTGTTTATGTTAATGGGGATTACACACCAAGGTGGACCTATCATGATGGTAGTTATATCATTCCTTAGATCAGGACATACACATTAAAGATTCCCCTTAAAGGATTAATATAGATCTCAAGACTCTGGAAGGCATACTATGTATCCTAGTTATAGTTGGAATTATAGTTATTGAAGTTAAATTGATATGATAATATAGGCCAATTTCACCCTTTGTATATAGAACATAACATATTATTCTATAGATCAAGGTTTACATAATATGAATTCCTTTTTCATTGCGAAATATCATATTATTATATTAATCAAGGATTACACACTAAGGATTCCATGATATTGAGGTTTGACAGGGTTATCAATTCCAGGGATGTCTTCTTAACATGAAATTATTGTTTTCCTGACATGGAAAGATTGTCAGCCTGGTATGCATTGATTATTATCTTGACATTTCAGAGGATATATTCATGACATGTCCAAAAAAAATTGCATGAACCAGTTGAATTTTTTTTGGTACACCTCATAATCTGGATAGAATCTATGAAGGAAATCATATGACCGATGATGAATAGTCTAAAGGACATCATAAGACTAGTTTGGATTGATCCAAGAGGCCATTTTATGATATCAGATGGCATTCTAAGAGGGTTTCCCATGATATAGATGAAATTACATGGTGTCACTATGATATCTAGATGACAAGTTTTGAGGGTGTAATTAGATTCATTGTGACATGTCTGTGGGGTCCTTCATGTCCTAGATGACTTATCCAGGTGTCATTGTGAAAGCTCAAATACATGTCTAGGGGACATTGCAAAATCCATTTGGATTGTCTGAAGGACATACCAAAATCCAATTGAAATGTCTTGATGCCAAAATGAGACATCAATAACAGTAGGTGGTGCCACCAGATGACTTGGGGGACATGTCTAGGGGACATCGTTAGGATTGGATGATGAGTCCATATAGTTTTTTGAGACTTGGGTGGAATGCCCGAGGGTTCCATGTAACTTGTTATGACAAGTCCAGGGGACTTCACATGATCCAAATAGTATTAAAAATAAATTTCATGTGATCTGAGAGACATGTCAAAGTGATGTGGTATGATGTGGGTGGTTTATGCGAAGTGAATGTGGATCTGTGTATATGTTCTTTACATAAGAATCCCATTTTTAGTCTAGTCCAACCATTCAATGCATATTCCTTAAACTCTTTTAGTGTTATACTGTTTTAAGTATCACATGACTAATCAGGTATGTTGGATATACCTCATAAAAGCATCTATAAGACCTTCATATGATATATTAGTGATCACATGAAATGTATATTCATGTCAAATGATATCTTAGGTTGTTCCTTAGACTTTTCATAATGGAAAAATTTATACTTGTGAGATCATCCACTTTAGAAATACACTATGATTCCTAGGAGTGTTGATACAAGAATGCAAGGATGAATTCTTTTATATTTGATTAGTGTGTTTATAGGAATCACAACCTAGATTATACTATGATTTTTACGAGGCGTGTCTCAAAAATCCAAGCTTCAGTTAGTGGAGGTGTTTTATGTTGTGAATTTCACGAGATACTGTTGTAGGTCATTCTGGCTGTGATGCATCATTTTGGAAAACTATAATCCAAGCCTATCAATGCCACCTTTATTGGATTTTATCTAATTAATGGTGTCTTTTCTTATCATATGGGTATGACATGGTACTTTCATATTATTACGCTGACATGTCTAAGGGACTTCATGGGATCAGGACTCCTATTGAAATGCCTTCATGTTAACCCAGGTGCCTTGTTTGGGATCCTCCCTGAGAAAAATATGGCTTGTTAGGGTGTCTTGATGAGGTGTAGGTAAATTTTCATGGTTTCTTCATAAGAATAGGTTGTCCGACCAAAGGGATTTTTTGAGGCCTTGTTGAGTGTAAGAACTCGAATATTCTTTCAAGTATTTGTTTCTTTTTTCTAGTGTTTTTGGGAAAAATAGGATTTTCTGGAAATTTCATAAGTACACCTAGTGCACTTAGTTATCGTGGGTAGCCATGTGCAATATGTGTGATGGCCATGCACACAGTCATGTTTGGTGACATGGATACCACATAATTTAGGGGCTCAAAAAAGAAATTACACACTATGTACTTGAAAAATACACACCATGTACATTTTTTAATTAAACAGAACATGGTCACGTATAATTGGAAGAAGTGTCTTCTTCTTCATCTTCTTTGATCGTGAGCATCTGTACAACACATAGCTTCACCGAGCCCCTGATCGATCATTCGTTCTTCGAATCGACCATCATCGATTGCAACAGGATCTCCACAGTAAGCTCTTTCATCTACTAGAGATTTATTTCCTGAATCCTCCTCTTTATAGAGTTATCCTCAGTTGAGTGTTTCTATAGTTTTTTAGATATATCATGTTCTTGGGATATTAATGGCTTTAAGTTCATGTATAAAAATCCCACAACACTGAGGTAGGTGGTTTGTGCTATTTTGTAGATAGTATTTGAGTTATATGTGAAAAAGAGCCCAATACCCGTGTTCGGGGTATTCTGTGTTTATGGTTTTTAGCCCTACTATTTCCTACTACGCCTTGTTTGTTTGGATAGAGGTTTCTTGTTTATGAATTGAGTCAACTTTTCCATGATATTATTTTTTTCTCATGCTTTCTTATTTTGGCTGTTTGTCCTTGTTTCCCTATTAGGCTGCTTACTACCATGCCTAGTATTGTAGGATGGGTGATTTTATCTATCAATCTGTAATGTTGTAGAATAATTATCAAAGTATTTCATGAGGTATACTTTATCCCTTATATATTGTATTTCGCGATTGACTAAAACTGGGCCGTGAGAACCTAGTATAGTAAACCACAGTGAGAATGGATGTTGAGGGCTTCTCCAAAGTGTTTGTTTTAATATTAAGATGTGAGACCATAGGGGGAATGGAAGTAAGATCTTCCTCAGAGTGTCTATAGTTCCTCAATGCGGGCCAAAAGGGTAATTGGAAATTGAGTGTTTTCCCAGAGCGTATATTAGTTACCGATATGAGACTATAGAGGATATTGATGGTGAGTGCTTTCTCAGAGAGTTTGTACTAAGGCTGAACTAGAGGGGTTAGACTGTGTGTACTTCCAAGATGGTTGTTTATGTGTGTATAGTCGAACCAAAGGGGTTAGTCATTTAGTACATACCAGAGGGTTTCCTGCTTTTGATTTGTTTCTTTCTTGATATATGAATTGAATGTAATTGAACTGTAGGATTTGTTACAGATGAGTACTTACTTATTTACTTCATTCTTTTGTTATTTCTGGCCATATATATTCAATGATTTTTAGGGACATATCTTTGGGTGGTTGCCTAATGGGATTTATCTCACTCCATGTTTGGGTCATGATTTGGGGCCTAAACAGTTTATATTATTGCAGGTATAGATAAGGGAAATCGCCCTTCTACTTTATGTACTTGACTGCTTTGGAGATGGAGATAATGGGACCAAGATGAGGTCTGTGATGCTGGGGGAGTTTAACTGTTTACTTTTCCAGATGGTTCAATATTGTATTTCAGCATTGTGAACGGTTTGGATACTTTCCTAGACATATATATCATGCATATTTTACATGTGTGTGCATCAGTAGTTTATTATTTCTTGTCTTCTACTATTTACGATTGTATGGTATTATTAATACATACATTATTGCTATTGGTTTTACTTTTTCTATGTTACTCTTCCAGTGATTGAATAGTTTCCCCATTAACACACCCAATTCCCTCGCTACTAGATGTCAGCCTTTGTCATTCGTGAAAATGCACTTGAGGCCACGTGACCAACCGAGAACGGGGCGCTTCTTGGTGGCTTCTAGAACAGGGATGTTACAAAGTGGTATCAATGGAATTATTTTCTTCTTAACATACTATTTAGAACCTATAGCTATGGATAATAAGTAAGAGGTACTTTTTAATAAGCTGTGTTCAGGCATAGCTAACTCATGTACAGGGAAAAGCCAATTTCCCTCATTATTACAATTTTTCTGGTTTTTCAATTTTAAAGTTGATTGGATTTCACAATTAGGTGATTCTCTTATTTTTTTCTATTATTGTTGATATTATAGAGGCTCTATTTCTACTACAACCTGATGAGATAAGGGTATGCTATCTCATGCATCATATAAGAACTTTGCTAGATATCAAATGTCATGCATTCATACCATTCCATTTTGGGTGAATTGGTGATTTCATGATGTTGTGATAGATGTTGTGTTAGAAAGTCATGCTGTTGTGATATATTCCATAAAAAATACCTTCTTTTGATAGGGAATTAGATTGTGAGATGTTTTGTAAGAATGAATTCCAAACATTGGTTCTCTAGGTGTTATGGGCCCTCATGGACCAGAATTTGGTGGATTATTTCATTTATATGGTTGTTTATGACATGTTTAAGATGGTAAGCATTGATTTTCGGTGATTATGTGCCCTCACAGTTTGTAATTTAGCACCTTAAATGTTTTTTTAGTGTTTTATGGAAACTGGAGTAGTTTTTGAGGCTTAATATCCTAAAAAATCTAGAATACATGGCGTGTAATGTTTAATACATGCCATGTGTCCTTATGTTTGGGAAGGAACTATTTTTCATTAGTAAATTTTGTGTACTATATGTACATGATGTTTAGTCTCTAAAAGTTTCATAGACTCTGTAGGCATAGACATGAGGTTAGGAAATCTTTGGATAGACAAGTCATGTACCGTCGGTACATTTCATGTTGTAGAGACTTTGTATCCTGCCATATGAATAATGACTCGGGTGGATGAAAATTCTGGAAGTACATGTTGTGTATAGCTTGAACATGACATGTAGTGTAACCCAATTATCCGACCGTGTAACAAATAACATGGGATGGTGGAAACCTTCTTTTAAACGTCATTTCTTGAATAAACACGCCATGTATAGTCAACCATGTGTTCACCCGTGTGACTAACAACATTGGGAGTTGAAACCTAAGAAGTACATGTTGTGTCCATCTAGAACATGTCGTGTAGGGAGATCCATGTAACTGGCTGCATGAATAACATCATGGTTTGGTAAAGTTTTTCCATTACACACAGTTTTTAGAACTAATAGGCCATTTATTCTTTTTTCTAGGATAACTGTGTGGCTTAGCCAGGTAGAAGAACATTGACATGAAATGGGGATTCAAGTACACACCGTGTATTAGGACAACACATCGTGTGAATGGGGTGTTACATGACCAGTTTTGGCAGAAGTAGATATCCATGTGAAGGCTTAAGTTAAAATGATATGAAGGAGTTATACTCTCCATTTATACATGTTTTGAAATACTTGAATCCTTCCTTTCCCTTGTTCCCTTCTTACAGTTCTATGTTTCCATCCACACTACTCTTGATCTAAGGTGTGCCCCTGACCTTGCATATTCATGCCACTGAGACATCCTCCAATTGTCCACCAGTTATATGGAAGTGATCAGACACTAGACATGGAGGATCAGGGACTAACCACAGATTCTCTAGTTGTGCCAGTCTTGGAACCAGCCATCATTCTGGACAAAGGTGTTGACACACAGTTCTGAGTGGGATTTATGAGGCTCATGTAGACCTTGTGAGGAGAACCTATTCCTACCTCATATATGGTAGAGTTGATTTGGGTTTTCTAGTAGTAGCATACTCCCACCTTCATAGGGGAAGGGGGACTTTAGGCTGTAGAGTCATGGTTAGAATCCATTCTTTCTAACTTCAAGAATCTGGAGATGCCTCCTGAGAGGAGGGTGAAGCTTGCTACATAAATTCTTCGGGACTTTTCCAAGAGATGGTGGGATGTGATCCATAGGTGGGACACCTGAATGTTATGGCATGGGATGAGTTCCAGCATTCCTTCTATGACTACATATATCTGGAGACATTGAGGGCTAATTGATCCTGAGAGTTCATGAGCCTAGAGGAGGATACTCTTTCAGTTATGGATTATTCATCTCACGTCACTGAGTTGCAGCGCTTCACACCCATCCCAAGAGGTGATGAGTTATTCCTAGAAAGGACATTTGAGGATGGTCTCCGACATGACATAAGTTCTTATCTGAACATCATCTGGTTTACTTCCATCACTTCTACAGTCAAATGGTCATTAATCACGGAGCTCAATTTGAGAGATTCTAGAGTTGTGAACCAGGGATTCTCGACATCTGGAGTTGGTATCACTACTTCTAACAATAGAATGTGTCATAGGGAGTGTTTGCATGGAGATCCAAGGAGGATAAGGACATATTCGATTAGTCAGGTGGTGTTCTACCAATGCGAGAAGAGTGGGTATATGAGGCCACACAACTAGAGAGACCCAATGGAGATCTGATCTTGTGGCAAGATGGGTCATATTTTGTGTTTCATTCAGTTCTTCTCACCAGATGCTAGTGAAATTGGCTCTTCTATTACTCCACATTCATGAGAGACACCACTAGTACCTCATTAGTTAGGGAACTGGAGTTCTTCTGGCCATTCAGGCTGAGGTGGAGGTTGTGGCCATGGTTTCCAGTCACCAGGCTTTCAATGAAAGCAGAGTGGATCTATTCAGAGTGGTTAGGCAGGGTCATAGTTTCGTGGTGTAGGTCTGACATTTACAGGGAATCAGACCCTACAGGAGAAGGATCTCAGACCCTCTACAGTTTGAGGTATGATTCTAGTTCGCCCTGTTTTAGCTTCTCTTCTTTACGATATAGGGTCATCCCATACCTTTATATTTGATGTGGTTATAGGGATCCATAGGCTCTATATATTTTCTTCCAATGATATTGTGACACTATAAACTCTCTTGGGGACTAGAACGGCTAGGGTAAGTCAATTCAAGGAGTCCCTTGTTGAGTTTGGTGGGTTTCACTTCATATGGGACCTCCATGTCCTAAGGATGACAGGTTATGATGTCATTCTTAGAATGGACTGCTTAGTTCCCTTCCATAATTTTGTTGATTTCTATCATCATAGGGTGAGTTTCACATCACCAGTGGAAATATCGTTTCTTCGTAATGGAGAATGGGATGTCCCGACAAGTAGAGCGGGACTTGAGAATCATGGTTTGGGTGGAGTTACAACTCATATTTCAAGACTATTTCTAGATGACCATGAGACTTCACAGATAGACTTTCTTCAAGTGGTGGATCATTTCACAGACATCTTTCCAGATGACTTTTCGTGTTTTTCTATAGAGTTAGAAGTGAAATTTTCTATTTATCTTGTTCCAGGAGTGGCACCGATGTCCATTCATCTGTATAGGATGTCTACACTTGAGTTATAGGAGTTTACGAATCAACTGGAGGAGTTTTATGAAAATGGTTTCATCCGACCTAGTACTTCTCCTTGGGGTTCACCTATCCAGTTTTCATAGAAGTCTTATGGTACTATCAGACTTTTTGTGGATTATCAGAATCTAAACTAGTTGATAGTTAAGGGCTGATTTCCCTTACTGAGGATTGATCATCTCTTTGATCGGTATCGAGGAGCTTGAGTGTTCTTGAAAATTGACCTGAGTTTCGGTTACATAAGTTGCACATTATACCATCAGATGTACCTCATATAGCCTTCCGGAGAAGGTATGGTCTATACGAATATGTGGTTATGCCATTCATTCACACGAATGTGCCTGATGATTTTATGGAAATGATGAACTAAGTGTTCCATCCATACATGGATTCATTCATATTAGTCTTCATGCACAATATCTTGGTTTACACTTACACTCGACACAACCATTCCACAAATCTTATGATCATTTTTAGAACACTGAGAGAGAATCAGTTATATACTAAGATGTAAAAATGACACTTCTGGATGGATGAAATTTACTTCTTGTGTATGGTATCTCAGAGACATGAGTATCAGTAGACCAAGAGAAAGTGAGAGTAGTAGTTTCCTGGGAGCATCTGAAAAATTTATTTGAGGTACAGAGTTTTCTAGGTATGGTTGGATACTACATACAATTCATTCAAGACTTTAGATGCTTAGCAGCACCACCAACGGTTCTAACTAAGAAGGGTGCAATTTACTTGTCGTTTGATTCTTGTGAGTCTGCCTTTCATGAGTAGAAGGGTGGTTGATGTCAGTATTGAAACTGATATTTCCTATATTAGGGAAGAGCTATACTTTGCATTGTGATGCGTCAGGTATCGGGCTGGGAGCGTTACTTATGTAGGGGGGAATAGTCATTGCGTATGAGTCTCGGATGTTGAGGCCACATGAAAGAAATTACCTAACGTATGATCTCGAGTTGGATGCTATTGTTCATGCTTTATGATGTTGGAGACATTATCTTTTGGAAGTGCATTTTTTGGTTTTCACCAACCTCAAATCAATCAATTACATATTCACTCAGTGTGATCAAAATCTGAGACAACTAAAGTGGGTTGAGTACCCTCAGTCTTTTTTCATGAGGCGTTCCACCAATCAGCGGGTGATGGTAGAGCATCAATGACTGGTAAGGATTTTGCAGTAGTAACCCATTCTTTAGTGGAAGTGGAATGATGTTGCGATGTACTTCATAACAAATTTTATTAGGCCATCTTGTGGGAATTTTACACTATGGGTTGTCATTGACCAAGTCAAGAAGGATGATCACTTTTTACCGATTAAGGAGACCTTCAGTGTTGATGTGCTGGGATGGTTTTACATCTGAGAGATTATACGTCTACATTGAGTTCCACACTCCATTATTTCGGATAGGGATGCATGTTTTTTCTCTCATTTCTGGTAAGGGATACCAATGTCTTTGGGTATATAGGTACATTTGAGTATATCTTACCATCCCCTGATAGATGGCCAGTCCGAGTGTACGATTCAGGTGCTCAAGAACATGCTTCAAACATGCATCCAGGATTTTGACGGTTCTTGGGAGAAGCACATACCTCTTGTGGAGTTTTCCTATAATAATAGTTTTCAATAAACTATTTAGATGGGACCTTATGAGGAATTGTATAGTAGGTCATGCCAATCACCTTTATGATGGATGTTTGCATGAGAGATAGCTTTATTGGGACCTCGTCTAGTCCATGAAACCACAGAGCATATAGATTTGATTCGGAAGAGGATGGATACTACACAGTCGTGATAGAAAACTTATGATAATAGACAGAGATGACCAATGGAGTTTGAAGTTGGGGATCAGGTTTTCCTGCATGTCACACTGAATATGGGACACAAAAGGACTAAGAGACATGGAAATAATTCGTCGAGGTACGTCGAGCCATCTGAGGTTTTGGAGAGAGTTGGGCCAGTTACATTTCAGCAACAATTATATCAGAGGTACCAAGCTATGCATGATGTCTTCCAAGTTTCTCAGCTTCAACATTATTTAATAGACTCATCTCATTTTTTCCAACCTGAGGATTTTGAGGTCAAGGTGGATGCCTTTTTCGAGGTCATCCTATCCAAATTTTTGATCGGAGTGTGAAGGATCTCTATGGTCGGTCTATTCCCCAAGTACGAGTGCTATGGAAGCACATGCAAGTAAAGGATGAGACATGTGAGAGGGAGGCTGATGTAAATCACAGTGGCTAGAGAATTTCAATGATTCTTCTTCTATGACACATTCTAGAGAAATTCAGGGACTAATTTCTTTAAGGGTGGATGTCTGTAAGAACTTGTATCTTCATATAGGTATGTTTTCGTTTTTCTAGTCTTTTCGTAAAAAATAAGAGATTCTAGAAATTTCATATGTATATGTAGTGTACTTTATAAGGACATGCCTTGTACTCAGTTAATACGAGTAGCCGTCTGATGGTCATGTAACAGCCATGTACAAGACCGTTCGGGGTGATATAGCGACCGCCTAATGAAGGGGCCAGAATAGGAAAGTACACATCATGTACTTTTAAAATACACATCGTATACATTCTATTTTTCATTAAATGGACTGTGGCATGGTTTAATGTGTATAAGTGTCTTCTTCCTCACCTTCTTCAACAGAGAACATTTGTACAATGTGGATCTTCATCAATCCCCCGATCGAGCAACCTTTCTCTGAATCAACCGTAGTCAATTGCATTTGGATTTCCATGGTAATCTCTTACTTCTTCTCTAACTTCGTTTACTAATTTCTCCTATTTCAATAGTTATCCTTGGTCGAGTGTTTTTATAATTTTTATATATTTATGAATTTATCTAGAAATTTAAGGCTTGAGGTTCACGTATACAAATCCTAAAACATTGAGGAACATGGTGTTTTCCTTTCTGTAGTTAGTCTTTGAGTTATATGTGAAAAAGTTCCCAATATCCATGTTCAGGGTATTGTGTGTTTATGGTTTTTAGCCTTTCTATGGCTTGTTATTCCTTTTTTATTTGGATAGAGGATGATTGTTTATGAATAGGGTAAATTTTTTCATGCTATAGAGATTTTTCCCATGATTGCCTGTTTTGTCCATTTGGCCAAGTATTCCTGTTAGGATTCTTACTACAATGCCTTGTATTGTATGATGAGTGATTTTATCTGACAAGAAATTATTTTTTTGAATATTTATCCAAGTAATTCATGGGGTATAATTTGGTGGTTATATATTATTGTTCATGATTTACTTACATAGGGCCCTGATAACTCGGTGTAGTAGACCATAGAGAGAATGGATGTTGAGGGCTTTTCGAGAGTGTTTTTTTACTATTATTATGTGAGACCATCGGGGGAATGGACCTAAGTTCTTCCTCATAGTGTCTTTAGTTCATTGATGTGGGCCAAAAGGGGAATTGGATAGTGAATGTCTCCCCATAGTGCCTATTAGTTACCGTTACGAGACTATAGGTGGGATTGATGGGGAGTGCTTCCTCATAGAGTTTATACTAAAGTTGAACCAGATGGGTTATATTGTGTGTACTTCCCAGAGGGTTTATTATGTTTTTTTGGTCGAACCAAAGGGGTTAGGCTGTCATACCATCCTAGAACGTTACCTACTTTTGACTATCTCCTTGCTCGATATATTAATTGAATACAATTGAACTGTAGTATTGGTTACTATGGAGTACATCCTTGTTTACAACTTTCTTTTTTAATTTATTGTCGTATATATTTACTAACTATTTGGCATAGTTATTCGGGTGGTTTCCTATTGGGTTTAATCTCACACCCTGTTTGGGTCAGTCTTTTGGGCCCAAAAAAATTTTATTTGTGTGGGTATCGATAAGGGAAAGAACCCTTCAACTTTAGGTACTTGACTATTTTGGAGATATAGAGAAATGGACTAGGACAAAGATTTTGATACCGCTAGAGTTTATCTATTTACTTTTCCACTTGGTTCAGTATTGTATTTCAGCATTGTCATCTATTCAGATGATATCCTTTAAATATGTACCATGCATCATTTACATATGTGTGCTTCAGTTGTTTATTATTTCTAGTCTTCCATTTTTTACAATTGTATGGTATTATTAATGCTTCCACTATTTCTATCGGTTTTATTTCTACTGTGTTACTCTTACAAGGAAGTCATAGTTTTCCCCTATCACACCCATGGCCCTCATGGATAGTCGGTAGCCTATGAGATTCGATGAAATGTGCATGAGGCCATGTGACCAACCAGGTAAGGGGCTCCTTTTGGTGGATTTTAGAACTGGGATGTTACATTGAGAACATGAGCATGTCATATGAATTTTTGACCACAGTGTGATTGATCCTTTCCCATTTTTATTTCTTGTTATATTTTATAAGGCCCTAGTGTCTCATGAGTTTTCTAGAATATTGTCAATTATAGACACTGCATCCATTATTGATGACTTGTGTGACCAAAAATGGTTTTTATGGTGATGTGCGATCATTATCATGGAAAACACCATGTGTTTGTATATGAATCCAATGAGGGATCACATGACCTCTTAGACATGTTCAAAACACTTTTCATGGTGAGGTTGACATGTCAGCGGGCATTTTTGGGATAAGGAAGTCTTACCACTTGGGGTATACTCAGTGTCTTGAAAACCACCTCGTTATGTCATGTGATATTTATAACATCAAGAGGATCCTAACATTAAGATAATTTTCTCATTTTTTCTAGGGATTTTTTGATAGTTTGTCCCAAATACATCGATTGATATGATTAGTGACCTATAGGGCATATTTGGATTGCATTGTGTTATCAACGAGTGACCTTCATGCCTTTAAAAGAGTATAGGGACTAGTAAAAGGGGTTCTATAAGATCTCATAATGCTTTTGCATATCGTATGATCAATCACATGACCTTATGAAGGTTATGCAATCATTTCTCTTCTAGGGGATCATGTTATCCTCATGATTTCCCCCCCTTCTTCTTCATGTTAATTACATATAAAATAATACAAAAATCAAGTATTTATTCCCTATCTGATTTTTTAATGTACATTTAATGGATGAAATATATGATGTTTTATGTTTCAGATAACTAAAATTGGTTCAAGTTTTTTTGAATAAGAGACAAAATATAATGATTATGTTATTAATACTGAATCTATGAGTATAAGGGTAGGGATATTTATACTGGCCTCAAAGTTGGATTAAATAACTTTACAGAATATGATATTTCGATGTTTTTAAATCTTAAGGGATAAAGATACCATCCTTATTTTTTATGAATATGGTTGATCATATGTTCAAATACATAGAAACCCATTTTGTGGGTGTAATGGTGGGATTTTATGATGATGAAGAGTATTTTTGGAGACAATTTTGGAAATAAAACCCTTGGGTTTTGTATTTAATTTAGAGGAAAACATAATAGAAGAATTTTTTTATTATATTTCATTGATATGAGTTAAAAACTATTGATAAATGTTATATTTAACATTATATTTTATGTTGAGATTATTATGGTCAATTGGGATAAAATAGTTATTACAAGTTGATAACCTATGATTGATATTATATATAACAATGGCTTTGAAAGGTGATTTGGAGACTATGTAACTAAATTTAGTTTTAGAAAATTTCACTACTTTTAGAAAATTTTATGCTTTTGTCAAATGGAAATAATGTTTTCTAATATGGGTTTTTACTATGGAGTAATGGTTGAATAATATTTTAGAATAATATAAGAATTTATTTTTTATTTATAAGAAATCAGGTTATTTTTTGTAAAATATTCAGATATTTTTGATATTTTATGATTATGGAATATATATTTTTAGTAAAAAACATTATTAGTGATTGATTTTATTTGAAGGTATTTGTTTTATTATCTTAGAAGATTATATAAATTAATATTTCAAATCAATAGGATTCAGTATTACTCAATAATATTTGAATTAATTATTAGAACTATTATTTATAAAATGATTTATGTTTTTATTTTTTTATATTATTGAGATTTTGGATGTTTATTTATACTGATTTATTCATATTTGATATTCTCCTATCATGTGCTACCCATTTTTGTCTTAGTTTATGTATAAAGATATGTGGAATAAATTATTATCCATTTAAAAATATTGTGATCAAATATAACATTATTTTTATAATTCGGGCATGATAAAAATCTTTATGAATATTCATTTCATGGATTAAAAGATGAGATAAAAGTTGAAAAATCATGAAACATAACAAATGGTAAAAAATTATATATGGAAGGAAAAGAAAATGAGTAATTATATATTATTGATTTATCACTCATGATATTAAAATAATCCTTATAATCAAAGATAATGAACTTGAAATAAAAATGTTATACTTTTATGACCATTTCAGATCAATTGACATCGTTCTTTATCCCCTAAATATTTATATTTTTTTGGCCATTAACATTCTCATGAACATTCAATTTATTGTGATCAATTCCCTCTGTCACTCTCCCCAATTATTTTGAAATTACATTTCTCCTTCACGTACATAACATCACTTCCCACTAATGTTATCTCATTTTGTTACCTAGTTCTATGTTATTTTATATGACTGTCTGATTTCTCTTTCCCACTTTTCCAATAAAGAATTACTACCCCTATTTTATAATGTGGGCTTTCAACGAAGGTATATTTAAATGTCAATCCACTGCATTTAATGATAAATTTTATATTTTGAGGGAAACATTTACAATGTGGGTGTGATAATGTAATACTCTGATATTTTAAAAGAAAACCATACTTGGATGTTTACATAACATGAAATGTTGAAAATAAACACCGATGAAATATTATTATTAAATTATGATCATTTTAACCTATCTACGGAAAGATGAGAATGAATATAAACATCCACATTATAAATATATATATACATATATTGTTTATATATAAAAAATTTATTTTCATAATTTTAATTTTATAATAACACATTTGTTAGAAAAGTCATTTTATGCTTCAAATATATATTTTTCTGAAAAAAAGTTGTGTATTTATTTTTTAGTGAGTATATTATAATTAATATATGAATATTTTAGATATATTATTTGATAAAAATTATATAATTTTTTATAATCCTACATTTAATATTTTCTTAATATAATATTTTTTTATTTTTATGAAATGATTTATTTTTTTAGAGAATACTAAAAAATAATAATTTGTATTGAAAAATGTCTTTTCATTTTTTTTCTTTTAAGATGTTCATTTTATTCAAAAAATGATTTCAAAATAAAATTAGTTCATTTAAAATATCAATAAACAAATAAAGGTGATGAAAATCATTTTTTTGCTTGATTATGGTATAAAAACATTAAATCTCAAGAAGACACTTTTTATGAAAGTACATTTTTCTTCTCATTTTTTGGTTTAATTTTAAATTAAGATGATAATTTTATTTGAATTTAATTTAATTAAATTAATTATATAATTTTAAACATAATAACTAATATATTTTATGTAGATCCCATTCATTATTGGTCATTAGGAATATTAATTATGGTAAATAGTTATAAGTACCATAAATGGGGAAATCATGTTAATTTAGGCTAAAACTAAAATGAAAAGGAATTAAAATTTAACTAAAAAAATTTCTTTACACTGTTTATCGAGGGTAGGTTTTCAATAATCATATAATTTTATAATTTATGTAAACAAGGATCATTTTTTCTTTGATAATGACAAGTATAATGAAAAATAAAAAATATCAATCTCTTTACATTATATATACCTTACATGTTCAAATAGGCCTGAAAATATGTTTTGAATGAATGTTAATTATTATTTTGAGAATAAATAATTTATTGTTATGATGTAAATTTATTAATAATTTTTATTTATTATATAATTACCTTCAACGCTTATACAATATTGATAAAGTGTATGTCCAAGTAGTGGAAAGAACTAGGTAAATAATTTTTATTATAATAAATATAATGTATGATGGATTTATTATTTCTAAACAAGAATTTTGAAGTAAATAGTAACATATTTTTGAATTTAAAATGGATTATATTATAAATCTATTTTATTATTTATGACTTTAATGTCAAATTAAATAAATAGTTCCCAAAACAACATAAATGATATTTTATAATAAAAAACATTTTATAAAATAATTTATAGCTATTAAATAACCTATTATTTCTGAAGAAAATGTCATATGGTTTATAATATCAATAATTGTTCCTTTTTGTGTCACTTTTTATTTTATATTAACAATATTTAACACTAAAGAGAGAAAAATTTTGATATCACATTATTTGTTAAAAGGGTTACAATGGTGGTTAAAAAAAGTTATAAGGGTGAAAAAATTATAAAAAATTACCAATTTATATCAAAATATAATTATATGAGATTATTTAGACTAAAAAATGTAATATATTTTAAATATATCAATTTTTATGTACATTTCTATCAAATTTAATCTATATTAAATTAATAGTTTAATAAATTCCAAGTGTGCACCTCCACTTTATTGTAAAAGAACAGCCCCCTTTAATCTCCAATCAACACATCAAGAGCCATTTTTCAACCAAAAACTATCAAAATAAATTTTATGAATCCCTTACCATATCCTTGAAGTATTATTTTGTCTATAATAACGAAATTTGAGGGCTTAATTTTTTATGAAAAGGGGTGTGTTTGAAGAACCGGTATAGCTTATTGCTAAATATTTTCATTTAATTTTTTCTTCAACCTCCTATAAAACTATTATAAAAATTTTGAATTAATATAATCAGTATTTAATATTTAAATTTTTTTTATTGAATTTATTTCATATCATTAATCAATCTCCTTCTTCATCTATTGAGGAATGAAACCATCATTCGTTTGTACGGATAACTACAGCTTTGTAACCCACTATAACTCATTTTCCATCATTGTATTTCATGACTTGTTATAAAGATTGATTTAAAGTATATATATGATATTAATGACATAAATATTATTATTTAATGTTCATATATCATTAATTTTATTACCATTACATCCATTTAATTTTTATGACATCGCTTGTGTGTCCATGTGGATTACAACCTCCACAATGTGATGTGATTCATTTTTCATCACCATATCACATAGATAGTATATATATGCTTTTATAATATTTAACATTATATTTATGATATAATTTTAATTATTTAAAGAAAAAATATTACTTAACTTCTCTCCCTCTTTTTTTACATGGAAATGTTAATCATGAATACATAAAGTCTATTATCTCCATGAGTATAACATAATTTATTTTTTCATAACTACTATAAATAATTTGTTTTAAAAGAAAAACTAAGAATTGAACATGAAAAATATTTATTTTTTATTACTCTATTGATGTAAAAATAACGAAATTTTTATTATGGTCAACATACATAATTAATTTTAAAATTATGAACCGAACATCCTCAAAATACCCAACAAGTATTTAACCAATTAAAAAACTAAATAAATGATTAAAATCAAAGAATTTACTGGTTTAATGATAAGGTATTAAAATATTAAAAAATTAAATAATTGATAAAATTTAATCTTATATGATCTAATGTCAGTTTGTGAGAAGTTGAACTCAAGGTAACAGATACATTACAATAAAAACATCATTTTAAATGTTTTAACGATGGAATTTATAAGTCCTTTTATTACATGTATATATTCTTAAAATTATTTTTTTGAATGTATTTATTTGAAAAAAAATTAGGTATAATGTAAATTTTATGTCTCTTTTTTTTAATTAAATAGAAATGGTTTCAAATGGAATTGTTCTATTTTTTACTAAACATTTTAACAAAAAGGAATAATTTTTTTCTCTTCATATTTTTACATATACTACCTAAATGGTTTTCCCACCAATATAAAAATTGGTTTCTATATGGACTACTTTAAAATATCTCATGTTTTATTCAACAAAAATCCGTTCCCCCCTTTATACTGGGTATTTTAAAAAAAGGTATTAAATGGATGGGATATTTTAGTATCCAAAATGCTTTCTCTTATGGGAAAAAGAATATTTTTTGGTTATGATGTTGTAAATGAATTACTTAATGTTTTATGAAAATGTTATGGTTCATGGAAATTTTTTATGATCAAGGGTGATCTCAATATAACATAAGATGACTAATGAGCATGATATAGCCTTAAAATGCATTGGAAAAAGAGACATAGTTAACTGGTTATTTTAACACCCCATGCTTCTACAGTACGCTTCTCTTTGAATAATGTGATAGCGTGTGTTGTACGCAACACCGAGTTCTAACAACCAATCAAACTAGCCGTTATGAATAGTAATAAGTACTTTTTAAAATTATATATATTTTATATTTCAAAATGGACTTCATTTTTGGATTTGGAATATCTAATTTAGCCTAAGGTGAAATTTTGGTACTTTTCGGATAACTTTCATATTTTGATGAATAGTGAAAATTACTAAATTTTAATTAAAAACAACTTTTTTAATCAAAATAATTAACAGTGATAAATTATGAATTTTAGCAGTTTTAAAGTATATTTAGAATATATTTTTACCATTTAATATAATGTTGGTCATTGGACATAATTTTACAATTAAACCGAACTTAAACAGGTGTCAATCTTTTGATAGTTATTATCTCTTAAAAACACGCTTTTTGTTTTGACAGCGGGAAATAATTTTAAATTAATTTCTGCCACTTCTGTGTTTTGAATTTATGAAAATGGATTCCATATTTGGAATCAGTATGTTCAAATTGTGTAAATAGGTAACTTTTATTTTTAGACATTTTGAATAATTACTGCGGTAAATATTTTATTTACCATGGTTAAGGGTAAATCCGGTAAATAAGGGTTAACAAATAATGTTATAATAATACTAAATTACCCTAAAACGTGTCTTAACCCTATTGGTTGATACATGGTCGACCATGGGCATCTTTGGGTCGATTTTGGGACCCCATGGATCCACTTGTAAGTGATAATGACACTTTATTTTAATTAAGTTAAAATGAATACAAAAATGACACAAGCATATATCTTTTAGAAAAACAATTGTTACATAGGGTTATATATGTTGGATTTTAAATTATAAATATTAATTACAAAGATAAAAAGCTTTCCTACATAATTATATTTTATTTATAATTTTTAGACATTAAATAATTTATTTTATTTATGACACAATGATGATGCAGTAATTACTATAATAGTGAAAAATTAAAATAATTGATATTATAAATACCCAAATAAATATAATATGAAACTTTTAATGAATTAAACTAATTTTCTAGGATAATATGATATATTGGGATTGATTTAATTGACTTTGTTCGATGTAATCAATCTGTTATGAGTTTCACAAAAATCAACTATTGAATAGTGTCAAAATTGACATAAAAGAGTTCTTAAAAAAATATTATATTATTAATTGATATCAAATTCATAAAAATATAATGTTGGGCCAAGAGGCTTATATCATGATAGGTTCATCATTAATGGACCACTTGGGGGTCTCTTGGATGTATGTAGTAAGATTATTAACCATATTATATAAAAATACAAAGAGACATTGTAAAAGTGAAACTAATTAACTTAGAGTTAATACTTAAAGATAAGGTTAATATAAGTACCCAAACCTGTCTAAATTATATTGGTTGAGTTGTTTTCGACCCATCCCCACCTTAACCTTTGAATAATCAACTTTGGATCCATTAGAAACCGAATATTAATTTATTATAAATTAATATTTCTAGCTTTTCCAAAGGTGCCCATCACCCCTCTTATAAAAGGGCACTCCTCCTTCTCATTTCTTAACACCTTCAAAGCCTTTTGGTTCGGCCAAACTCTGCCCAAATACTCTCCCAACTTTAATCACTACCATCTAGAGGCCTTAGTTTGATCAGAAAGCTAACATAAGGAGCCCTTTTGATCAAATCAAAAGAAAGAGCCCGAAGAAGAGGTAATGATTTCACCACCTTTTCCAAGTTCATTTCTTCTTCCACTTCTTCTTCCTTTGTTGTTACCATTCTAAAATAATAACTCCAATATCATTTATATACTATGAGGTTATTATAAATATGGTACAACCATATTTAGTATTATATCCACCCTTTGAATAACATGTCACCATACGTGCGTACGTACGGCTTACCGTCTCCACGTCGTGGGGTAATTGTTATTCAATATATTATTATTTGGATGGGTATAATAATGATGTGTAACTCATGTAAATAATAAATATAACATGTTAATGATTCTGTATATATGATATAACATCCATTTATATATTATTTTAATATCAAAAGAATGATATTGTCGCTCGTGTGTACGTACGGACTACCGTCTCCACGAACGCGATGAGATTCATTCTCCATCGTATCCATTAAAGTATAATTATCATTTGATGATTTAAAAATTATGTTTAAGGACTTGATATATTCTGGATATGAATAATATAAAACCTATCCTTTACAAAAATGTCTTACGTAACAAAACATATGAAAGAAAACAAGTAAGTTAACACCCGAAACAACGATAATACTAAGATATTATTATCAAATCAATATTAAAAGATCATATATGATATCATATTAATGTATATGATTCTTGTATAATTTAATAACAATTATTTCACCATTATACAGGAGGTTAACCTACCCCAACAAAGGAAAAGTACAAGGTAAGGATTTATTTCTCAATCTCTTTATTATCCGAGGTTGTTTCTACATAATTATATACTGGGACCTCGTTATCATCCACGTCCATGTTTCTTCAAAATGTATTTCAAAACATTTTTAATATTTAAAAGAATATGGGTTAAAGTCATTTATACCCTTGTTTTACTTTTTATAAGAGGTTTATAAGGGAATCTTTCCGTCGTTTTCCAAACAAGGTGCTTTTTAACATTTTCGACAGAATTAAGATAAGAATGTTTTTTTAAATTATACGGTGGGTGCGGTTATTTTCCGCCGTTATAAAATCTTCAAAGCGTTCCTTACAAGCTTATAAGAATATTTTCAATGAAAATATTGTATTTTATATGGATCTTAAATGATTTCAAAATAAAAGGAGATATTTCTTTAAAAATAATTTTGATTTCATCTATGTCAACATCCTTTGATGGATTTTACGCTTATTTGAAGTTGATTTATTATGATACAAAACTTCTATAATGTATTTAAGGTTTTGTGATATGTTTGACTGTGGATGTACTATTTTTATACCATTCATAGTTTATGGTGAAAGTATTGACATTTCGTCTGCTAGTTTTAATATGAAGGTTTATGTTATGTTTAAACCTTTTCATATGGGACTTCATTGGACTTAATATGTGACGGGTGGAGCCCGCTATAGCTCCTCGATGAATCGGTAGGTCTCATGAGACAAACTAGTGTCTTGGCACAAGGCCTTGGAAAAATCTTATTTGTAGTCTTGTCACGAGCCCTTGACTATGTGGTTATGATAGTCTGGCATTATGCATTCCATCATTATCAAAGTGTTTAGTGACATTGCATGAGATTATTCGATTAGTAGAATATCCATGTGAATGAGTAAATGGAATTATTTCATTTTATTTATGCCATACAATGTTGAAAGTTCAAGTTTGAAAGGCTTTTGTTTTAGTTATACATTGCCTTAAATGTCTATTCTTATTTATGAAATTTTCTGCTATATTGTTATCCTTACTGGGCATTTGAGCTCACCCCTTTTCTATGTTTTATTTTTCCCAGGAAGTGAAGAAGTAAATTATGAATGACCTGCAGTGATATTATGTGGGGATATGAGTGTGGATTATTGAGACATTATGTTGTTGTTGTAGTTTTTTTATTTTATGATGTAATGTAAAAATTATGAATATATCTAGTGTTTCCAAGGCTACTAAACCAATCGGTCTTTCGAGATTTGATCTTTCTTGTGATCATGCCAATGTTATGTAATAATGCACTGACACTGGGTAACTAGGGTCGGGGTGTTACAGTTGGTATCAAAGGAAGTTTAGTACAAACCTTGGAAGCTAAATTTAGATTAACTCTGATTAGAGCACATAGACCTAAGATGAACTTTGAGGATTAGTATAGAAGAACTTCCTAGAATTTTGGTATTGTAGATATTTTGTGAGTTTTCCGAGCAATACATCCCTGTCTGGATACGAGCAGGTAAAGGCGGCTCTGGCACAGATGTACATAGGGGTAAAACCCGAAAACACCGCTTTGAGCTAGACTCGAACGGGAACTGGTGCATGACAACAGGCCTTGCTGCACTCTTGGTTACGACACTCCCGGGGGATATGCTTAGGATAACACTCATTTTAATTACAAATCATTATGAAGGGTTTATGAGTGTATACTTCCTCAAAGAAAACATTTTTATGATTATGGATTATATCCATAAATAGTTCATTTTATGTTAAGTGTTTTATAAGTATGGGATTATGTATTTTGATTCATAAACTGATCTAGTTTATGCCATTGTTTAGAAATGGCACCTAGTGGAAGAAATGGAAACCGTATCAATGCACGCACTCCATGTAGGGATTTCCCTCCTACTCAAGATAATTATAGTGGGGCTGGTGATGCAACTGGTGCCGATCAGCTAATCACCATACTGGGACAACTTACTCAGGTTATGAATAATAACCATACCCGTATGGATCACCCTGATCCACAGCGTGGAGAATCAATGTTATACCGATTCATGAGGCAACAACCACCAACGTTCAATGGGAGTACAAATCCCTTAGTAGCCGAGCAGTGGATAAATTCCCTAGAGAAAATATTTCAGGATTTGGGGAGCAGTGAAAGTGAAAAAGTTATCATGCCAGTTTACCACCACACTGGAGATGTTGATCAATGGTGGTAATTGATTCAAAACATGAAGGAAGATGATGAAGTATCAAATATGGAATGGAGGGAGTTCAAAGATCTGTTTTTAGAAAAATACATTCCTCGTGAGCATCGAGCAGATATGGAAAAGCAATTTCTGAGTCTGAGACAAAAGGAGGATGAGAATGTCACAAAGTATGAGGCTAACTTTACAAGGTTAGCGAGGTATGATGGAGATTATATTCGCAACCCAAGAAGTAAGATTGATCATTTCTTTGATGGGTTAAACCCATTCCTCTGTCGAGCATTAGTCTCACAATCCTTTTCATCTTACGAAGACATTGTCTCATGTGCTATCAAGACCGAAAAGGAATTCTCTAAGTCTTATGACTTTAAAGCAAAGAAAGAGAAGAAGAGACCTGCTGATCAATATGGGAATGGAAATAAGGGGAAGAAGGTAAAGGTTGAATATCCATCTTGTGGTAAATGCGGGAAGAAACATCCTGGTACTTTCTTGAAAGGAATGGGAGTCTGTTACAAGTGTGGTGAAAAAGGCCACCAAGCTCATGATTGCAAGGGGAAGAAGGAAGCTACCAACGTTCAGTGCTACAATTGCAGGGATATGGGGCATTATGAAAATGCATGTCCTAAGCATCAGGAGAACTTACCTCAGAAAAGGCCAAGGGATCAAGGCCAGGCTTATGCTATCACTACTGCAGAGGTAGAAGCTCCAAAAGATGTGGTGGCAGGTAATTTAATGGTTTCCTCAAGTTTAGCAAATGCATTATTTGACTCTGGATCGTCGCATTGTTTCATATCTTCCTAGTTTTCTAAGAAAATTAGATATTTCCAATTTGATTTAATAAGGGAGTTGTCAGTTAAAACTCCTAAGGGAAGTATCATTGCAACAAAGTTTTGTGAATCAGTCCCCATTAGAGCACATGAATTTTCTTTATCTGCTGATCTCATTGTCATACCTATGATTGAGTTTGATATAATCCTCGGTATGGACTGGATTTCAGACTATGATGCGAAGATTTTTTGTAAGAAGAAAGAGGTTATGATTCTTGATGATAATGATAAGGAACACCTTATCTTTAGAGCAGAATCGTCACCACCTAATTATTATTTAGATCCACCCCCAGTAGCTCAACTTAATACAATTATTGGGGAGGAAGAGAATGAAATAACTGTCAGTGAGGAAAGGAATGATCAAATAGAGGATGTACCTATTGTGAAAGAATTTGTAGATGTGTTTCCGGAAGATTTACCTAGACATCCTCCAGAACGAGAAGTTGAATTTTCCATTGATTTGATTCCTAGATCAAGGCCTATATCGAAGACCCCTTATAGAATGGCCACTGTAGAGTTAGTCGAACTAAAGAAACAACTAGAGGAATTGAGTAATAAGAGATTTATTCGCCCTAGTGTTTCTCCATGGGGAGCCCCTGTTCTTTTTGTTAAAAAGAAAGATAGATATATGAGGTTATGTATCGACTACAGGGAGATCAATGCTATAACGATAAAGAACAAGTATCCCCTACCTCGTATTGATGATTTATTTGACCAACTGCATGGAGCTCAATACTTTTCAAAGATTGACCTTCGATCTGGATACCATCAGTTGTGTGTGAAGAAGGAATACATTCCGAAGACAGCATTTCGAACCAGGTACTGGCATTACGAGTTTACTCTAATGCCGTTTGGATTGACTAATGCACCCTCTGTATTCATGGATTCGATGAATAGAGTTTTCAAGGAGTATCTCGATGAATTTGTGGTGGTATTTATTGATGATATCTTGGTATACTCAAAAACATACAAAGATCATGAAAATCACTTGCGCATTATCTTGAAGACTCTGAGGAGGCATGAATTATATGGGAAGTTTAGCAAGTGTGAATTCTGGCTTCATGAGATTTCTTTTCTTGGCCATATTGACTCTAAATATGGAATCTCTGTTGATCCTTCTAAGACCAAGGCAATCCAGGAATGACTAGCACCTACGAGTATAACGGAGGTACGCAGTTTTATTGGTTTGGCAGGTTATTATCGACGTTTCGTCCAGAATTTTGCCCAATTGGCTAACCCATTAACGAAGCTCACACGTAAAGGGGTTAAATTTGTTTGGACAAAATAGTGTGAAGAATGTTTCGAAGAACTGAAGAGAAGATTAGTCAATGCTCCTATATTGACTCTACCATCGGGTAATGATGTGTTCATTATTTATAGTGATGCATCAAAGAAAGGACATGGCTGTGTCCTTATGCAGAATGATAGAGTTATTGCCTATGCATCACGACAGTTGAAAATTCATGAACAAAACTATCCTACTCATGATCTCTAGTTAGCAGCTGTGATCTTTGCTTTGAAGATATGGAGGCACTACCTCTATGGTGAAAAATGTGAGATTTATACTGATCACAAGAGTTTGAAGTATATTTTCTCACAAAAAGAACTCAACATGAGGCAAAGGAGATGGCTTGAATTACTCAAGGATTATGATTGTACGATACACTACCACCTAGGGAAGGAAAACAAGGTGGCAGATGCTTTGAGTAGAAAAGACCATGGAGTTTTGAACAATATGAGAATTGAAAGGGATCCAATTTTCATGGATCTAGTAAAGATGGACATGGGAATAACCAGGGAAGGTGAAACATCAATGCCTTTTCAAATGGTTGCCAAACCATCTTTACTAGAAAAGATTAAGAGTTCTCAGACCGATGATGAAGAATTTAAAAAGAAGATTAAAGCTGTGAATGATGGAAGATTGAGAGACTTTGTGTATGAAGATGGAATTTTGAAATTCGGGAAGAGACTTTGTGTTCCCGATTTACCTAATCTAAAAAGGGAATTGTTGGATGATGCTCATAGTTCCAATTTCTCTATACACCCTGGGAGCACAAAAATGTATAGAGATTTGAAGGAAAATTTTTGGTGGGACAACATAAAGAGGGAGATTGCTGATTTTGTGTCAAGATGTATGGTTTGTCAACAAGTGAAAGCTGGAAGGCAACAGCCTGGAGGAGTCATGCAACCTCTTCCCATACCGGAGTGGAAATGGGACAATATTACGATGGACTTTGTCATGGGGCTACCAAAGACTCCTAGAAAGAATGATGCAATATGGGTTATTGTTGATCGTCTTACCAAGTCAGCACATTTTCTTACTATAAGAGAAGATCTACCCCTGGAACGTCTAGCAAGACTATATATTAATGAAGTTGTGAGACTTCATGGAGTACCCTTATCAATTGTTTCTGATCGTGATCCCCGTTTTACTTCATGCTTTTGGAAAAGTCTTCAGAAAACCCTAGATACTGAACTTCATTTGATCACTGCTTACCACCCTCAGACAGATGGACAATCAGAACGGACTATTCAGACCTTAGAAGACATGTTGAGATCTTGCTCACATGACTTTCAGGGTATGTGGGATCAATATTTACCACTGGTAGAATTTTCCTATAACAATAGGTTCCATTCAAGTATTCAGATGGAACCATATGAAGCGTTATACGGAAGGAGATGACGTACACCAACCGGTTGGGATGACGTTGGTGAAAGAAAACTTGTAGGCCCAGAACTGGTGGAGGAAACGGTGGAAAAGGTGAGAGTAATCCAAAATCACATCAAAGCAGCTCAAAGTAGGCAGAAGAGCTATGCCGATAATAGAAGGAAGGATTTGGAATTTCAAGTCGATGATCATGTTTTCCTGAAGGTATCTCCGTGGAAGGGAGTCATACGTTTTGGTAAGAAAGGTAAATTGAGTCCCAGGTACATCGGACCTTTCGAAATTCTAGAACGAATTGGGGTTGTAGCTTATCGATTGGCAATGCCGCCAAGTCTTTCCAAAGTTCATGATGTGTTCCACGTATCTATGTTGAGTAAATACATGCCTGATCCAACGCATGTACTCACCTATGAGGAATTAGAACTGGAACCCGATCTTTCCTATTTTGAAGAGCCCGTCAGGATTCTTGATACGAGAGAACAAGTACTGAGAAACCGGACGACGCGTCTGGTAAAAGTTTTGTGAAGAAACCATAAGATAGAAGAGGCAACGTGGGAACCCGAGCAACTTATGATGAAGAACAACCCGAATCTTTTCATGCGATATTATTCTAGAAATTTCAAGGACGAAATTATTTGAAGAAGGGGAGAATGTAACACCCCAAGCTTCTACGGTACGCTTCTCTTTGAATAATGCGATAGTGTGTGTTGTACGCAACACCGAGTTCTAACAACCAATCAAACTAGCCGTTATAAATAGTAATACCTACTTTTTAAAATTATATATATTTTATATTTCAAAATGGACTTCATTTTTGGATTCGGAATATCTAATTTAGCCTAAGGTGAAATTTTGGTACTTTTCGGATAACTTTCATATTTTGATGAGTGGTGAAAATTACTAAATTTTAATTAAAAATAACTTTTTTAATCAAAATAATTAATAGTGATAAATTATGAATTTTAGTAGTTTTAAAGTATATTTAGAATATATTTTTACCATTTAATATAATGTTGGTCATTGGACATAATTTTACAATTAAACCGAACATAAACAAGTGTCAATCTTTTGATAGTTATTATCTCTTAAAAACACGCTTTTTGTTTTGACAGCGGGAATTAATTTTAAATTAATTTCTGACACTTCTGTGTTTTGAATTTAGGAAAATGGATTCCATATTAGGAATCAGGATGTTCAAATTGTGTAAATAGGTAACTTTTATTTTTATACATTTTGAATAATTACTGCGGTAAATATTTTATTTACCATGGTTAAGGGTAAATCCAGTAAATAAGGGTTACAAAATAATATTATAATAATACTAAATTACCCTAAAACGTGTCTTAACCCTATTGCTTGATACATGGTAGACCATGGGCATCTTTGGGTCGATTTTGGGACCCCATGGATCCACTTATAAGTGATAATGACACTTTATTTTAGTTAAGTTAAAATGAATACAAAAATGACACAAGCATATATCTTTTAGCAAATCAATTGAAACATAGGGTTATATATGTTGGAATTTAGATTATAAATATTAATTAGAAAGATAAAACTATGTCCTACATAATTATATTTTATTTATAATTTTTAGACATTAAATAATTTATGTTATTTATGACACAATGATGATGCAGTAATTACTATAATAGTGAAAAATTAAAATAATTGATATTATAAATACCCAAATAAATATAATATGAAACTTCTAATGAATTAAACTAATTTTGTAGGATAATATGAAATATTAGGATTGATTTAATTGACTTTTTTCGAAGTAATCAATCTGTTATGAGTTTCACAAAAATCAACTATTGAATAGTGTCAAAATTGACATAAAAGAGTTCTTAAAACAAATATTATATTATTAATTGATATTAAATTCCTAAAAATCTAAGGTTCTTCCAAGAGAATTATATCATGATAGGTTCATCATTAATGGACCACTTGTGGGTCTCTTGGATGTACGTAGTAAGTTTATTAACCATATTATATAAAAATACAAAGAGACATTGTAAAAGTGAAACTAATTAACTTAGAGTTAATACTTAAAGATAAGGTTAATATAAGTACCCAAACCTGTCTAAATTCTATTGTTTGAGTTTTTTTCGACCCATACCCACCTTATCCTTTGAATAATCGACTTTGGATCCATTAGAAACCTAATATGAATTTATTATAAATTAATATTTCTAGCTTTTCCAAAGGTGCCCATCACCCCTCTTATAAAAGGGAACTCCTCCTTCTCATTTCTTCACACCTTCAAAGCCTTTTGGTTCGGCCAAACTCTGCCCAAATACTCTCCCAACTTCCATAACTACAACCTAGTGGGCTTAGTTTGATCAGAAAGCAAACCTATGGAGCCCTTTTGATCAAATCAAAAGAAGGAGCCCGAAGAAGAGGTAATGATTTCACCACCCTTTTCCAAGTTCATTTCTTCTTCCACTTCTTCTTCCTTTGTTGTTACCATTCTAAAATAATAACTCCAATATTATTTATATACTGTGATGTTATTTTAAATATGGTACAACCATATTCAGTATTATATCCACCCTTTGAATAACATGTCACCATACGTGCGTACGTACGGCTTACCGTCTCCACGTCGTGGGGTAATTGTTATTCAATATATTATTATTTGGATGGGTATAATAATGATGTGTAACTCATGTAAATAATAAATATAACATGTTAATGATTCTGTATATATGATATACCATCCATTTATATATTATTTTAATATCAAAAGAATGATATTGTCGCTCATGTGTACGTATGGACTACCTTCTCCACGAACGCGATGGGATTCATTCTCCATCATATCCATTAAAGTATAATTATCATTTGATGACATAAAAATGATGTTTAAGGACTTGATATCATTCTGGATATGAATAATATACAACCTATCCTTTACAAAAATGTCTTACGTAACAAAACATATGAAAGAAAACAAGTAAGTTAACACCCGAAACAACGATAATACTAAGATATTATTATCAAATCAATATTAAAAGATCATATATGATATCATATTCATGTATATGATTCTTGTATAATTTAATAACAATTATTTCACCATTATACAGGAGGTTAACCTACCTCAACAAAGGAAAAGTACAAGGTAAGGATTTATTTCGCAATCTCTTTATTATCCGAGGTTGTTTATACATAATTATCTACTGGGACCTCGTTATCACCCACGTCCATGTTTCTTCAAAATGTATTTCAAAACATTTTTAATATTTAATAGAATATGGGTTAAAGTCATTTATACCCTTGTTTGACTTTTTATAAGAGGTTTATAAGGGAATATTTCCGTCGTTTTCCAAACAAGGTGCTTTTTAACCTTTTCGACAGAATTATGATAAGAATGTTTTTTTAACATACACGGCGGGTGCGGTTATTTTCCACCGTTATAAAATCATAAAATCTTTCCTTTTAAGCTTATATGAATATTTTCAATCAAAATGTTTTATTTTATATGGATCTTAAATGATTTCAAAATAAAAGGAGATATTTCTTTAAAAAGAATTTTGATTTCATCTATGTCAACATCCTTTGATGGATTTTACGCTTATTTGAAGTTGATTTATTATGATACAAAACTTCTATAATGTATTGAAGGTTTTGTGATATGTTTGACTCTGGATGTACTATTTTTATACCATTCATAGTTTATGGTGAAAGTATTGACATTTCGTCTGCTAGTTTTAATACGAATGTTTATGTTATGTTTAAACCTTTTCATATGGGAATGCATTGGACTTAATATATGACGGGTGGAGCCCGCTATAGCTCCTCGATGCATCGGTAGGTCTCATGAGACAAACTAGTGTCTTGGCACAAGCCCTTGGAAAAATCTTATTTGTATTCTTGGCACGAGGCCTTGACTATGTGGTTATGATAGTCTGCCATTATGCATTCCAACATTATCAAAGTGGTTAGTGATTTTGCATGAGATTATTCGATTAGTAGAATATCCATGTGAATGAGTAAATAGAATTATTTCATTTTATTTATGCCATACAATGTTTAAAGTTCAAGTTTGAAAGGCATTTGTTTTAGTTATACATTTCCTTAAATGTTTATTCTTATTTATGAAAGTTTCCGCTATATTGTTATCCTTACTGGGCATTTGAGCTCACCCCTTTTCTATGTTTTATTTTTCCCAGGAAGTGAAGAAGTAAATTATGAATGACCTGCAGGGATATTATGTAGGGATATGAGTGTGGATTATTGAGACATTATGTTTTTGTAGTAGTTTTTTTATTTTATGATGTAATGTAAAACTTATGAATATATCTAATGTTTACAAGGCTACTAAACCAATCGGTCTTTCGAGATTTGATCTTTCTTGTGATCATGCCAATGTTATGTAATAATGCACCGACTCTGGGTAACTAGGGTCGGGGCGTTACAGTTATACTGAAAATGGTGTGAGCCATGGGATATACCCAGAGACATTAAACCTTATTGAAAAAGAAAAATTCAAAATATAATTATGGAAGAAAATATCACCTGCATACCCCATGTAGATGGAATATTCTTCAACACTAGGAACACAATGAAAAATACCAACAAACAAATATAACCAGATCTAGACTTAAAATAAATGATAATATCCCCTTCTCCATTTAGGAGTGACCAGAGGTCCACCCTGACCATCCATACTTTTTAATTCCCAATGTTTTTGTGGTGTATGTCCCAGGTCTACCTCCTGTTATCCATGCCTCACCTATACTTCATTATCGACTCCCTATTGATAAGTCAGGTGATCCATCCCACTAGAATACACTATTCAATTATCCTGTATAGAAATTGGAACCTCTAATGTGGCATTAGAAATATCCCATGTCAAACCAATAACAATCACATGATCCCCATGTCTTATACAAGGGTTTAAATACACCAAAATTTCCAAGTTTAGCAGAAATATGTTTCATTTTATTTCACACACCATACATCTCCAAGCCATTAAGGTAAATTTGATCAACATAAACATTAATAATATACTAAATAATTGATTAAAAATATATTTTACATTCCTTTTTGGTGGATAATATACATAAGATAAATGTTTTCCCACCCAGGGGTGACGACGTTCATCCAGGAGAAGTTAAAGATCATATATTATGAAACCTTGCCTCACCTTGACCCTGCATTGAGTATTTCACCCCCATACAGTCCAATTGGAGACCCAATCTCTCCTTCAAGAACATTTAAAACATATATATTCACCACCAATGTCCTTTTTCACATTAGTATACCCCTTTGAAGATGTTGAAGTCATTTTTATAAAGTTCCATTTGAGAGGAACCATCAACAACATTACAAAAATGCCTTTTCTCATCTCCATGACCACCATGGGATAATTCCCCATATGGTTTAGTTGTATCCCAGGATTGATAATCACATAGAAGAATAACAAATACATGATACATGATTTTGAGTTGAAAATTATTTCCAAATTTAATTTTATGATGGGCAAGAAACTACTCCTCAAGAATATCTTTATGGTCTAACATATCCTCATTTATGAGCTCAGAAATTACCTCACTCCTTTATTCCCATTTAAATTTTTTGAAATCCATACAATGGATTTTGGAATGACCTTGACCATATTTAATAATATAGGAAAATTATACAACAAAATCTACCCCTTCGCATTATCTCTAGCTTCCATTATGCCAGAATCCAAGGACATGATTTTAGAAATATTTCCTTTCACACCATACGCCCCTCAATAATATACTTGAAATACTTATATACAATCATATAAACTCATACCAAAATTCACATATCAACCATATTTTCACTATTTTCATTAGAGGAAGCAGGATCAATCATCGACAGTTTAAACATACAATTCTGAACCTTATGACAAATAATTTTCTCGGTATAACATTGAATTACCTTGATGCATTAATATCTATGATGACTAATACATAGAAAATTAAAAATATAAATTTGGTACAAATTCAATCTCAATAGGGATTTCAACCTTCAAGTCATCGAAATTAAATAAAAATGTTTCATTAAGAAGAGAAGAAAAATAAGCAATAAGAAGTCTAGAATAATTAACATAACATAAAATATCATTTTCCTTTTCAAATTTAAATTGGATTTCTATGTATGAATTTGAATTTTATATAATATTTGGGTAAAAATAATCAATTCAACCATTTGATATGGATCTATATTTCAGTGTTTGAATTTTGATCTACGGATGGATTAATCTAGGTATACCATCCCCATAATAATAATTTCCATGAATTAACATAAATAAAATCTGATTTCAAGGCCTTCAATTATAGTTCACAAAATGGAAAAATGAATTCATAATAACCCATTCCAATAGAAATTACATTACAAACCTCAGACCAAAAAATCTGTCAAAGATGATTCCACAAATCCTCCAGCTTCCATAAATTACTCCTTCATATCAGAGGAATCTTCAACAAGATGGAGTGCTTATAATATTATATAATATCATATAAAGCATATTATTAGCCTTAATGATCATCAGGTACCCATTTTGGTAATATTTTTTGACCATTGTAAACCATTATCCCATGTTTTTATAAAAAACATGAAATTATAAGATTTATTTTCATCAGAATACAAATTACATATTAAGGAATCTGCAATCATTTTCAAACAATGAACCCAAATTTCCTAAGTCTTACTTCCAACAGGAGATGATGTTTCTATATAAAGAGTTTGATCCACACCACCGACCACAACATTAACCTCTTTTATGGAAATCATTTTATTTCACAAGTTAGGTTAATGTTCATTTCATTTAATGGAATGATTATTCCATATAATGGTAAAATATTGTGTTTATATGAAAATTTTTATCAAGGATTCTCATGTTTTATAAGATACCCTCATGATAATGATTTCTAATCTATGTTCTCTTAAAAAATATTTTATTAAAAACAATTGGAAATCAATCAAATTTGATGTATAGGAATAGTTTTATTTGAGATTAATGATTATTATTTGATAGTAAAAAAATTCAATTATGCCCTCATGGCTCTAGAATGGTCTTAAGGGATTACTCAATTATTCAATATGTACATTATTGAGTTGTTTTCTTATTGAATTTTTTAAAATAATTTTTCCGAAGCCTTTATGATGATTATAAATGTTTACAAAGTTGTAGCTCCAGATATAGATATTAACTAGAACAATGTAAGAATATCTTTATAACGATTTTTCATATGGGGGGATAGATGTTGTGTGAAAATTTATATATTGAAATAGTATTTCTTAATTCTCTAAAGTGATGAAAATTGAAATATGTTGTGTTTTTATGTGATCTAGGATTTTTTTAATGATATTGTATTTTTTGGATGAATAAAATTTGGTTTTTTATCAAATCCAAAAAATTAAATATTTTGTTTTTATCAGGGATTATGGGAAACTGGGTTTTGGAATGTTATATTTCCAATTGTTTCTTAAAATAAAAAAACAATGTTTAATCCACAAAACAACCTTGAAAATACTTCCTGATAAGAGTAAATATTTTACTATTTGGGTGGAGTAAAATAAATTCATCAAGCCTATGCTCAAAATTACATGAACATGGAATGAGAAAACATTTCATTAAATTTAGACATAAGATTTGATTGAAATATTTCTATGGTGATAGGTATAGATGATAATGAGAGGAAAAAATAAGTATAAATTAATTAATGGTAATATAAAAAGGTATTTTTTTTCCATAAAGAGGAATGAAAACTTGATGAACATGGTGTTAAAATGGTAACACATAATGAATTTTTATTTAAATTTTTCTTTGGTAATATTTTTATGATCACTTTTATGGTAATCAAAGATTTATGTGTGGGAAAATTGAAATTTCGATATTTTTATTGATTTCTTAGAATTTTATTGATATTAATCCAACCATTTTGTGTAATTATTTTTTAAATGTCTCAAATATCAGTTTTGGGTATTATATAATTATTAATTTTTAAATATATTTAGACATTATTTTTCACTATTTATTTTGACTATAGAAATATTAGAAAATTAATATTAAAAATATTTTTGTTTTATGTTAAATTAGAATTTATTAAGGTTCTTTTTAAGTTGAAAAATTAATTTCACATAAATTAATAGTTTATTTGTAGGATGTATTGAATTACTTTTTTGAACTAAAAATATGACCATGGAAATTAACATATAATTCCTATGAATGAGTCTAGAATCATTGTGTTGAAATGAAGAAAATTGATATAATCTAGAAACTCTATGTGATAGAAAATTATCAATGGGAATAATCTCTATATAATCCATGTAGAGTAAAATTAAGGTACCATAAAAAGAATTTACTGTGCTAAAATTTAGAAGTTGAAGATGTTTAATGTTGAATAAATTCATCCGGTAATATGGTATTTCCTTCTAGTAGGTACGAAATTTCATCTATATATAATGATATTACCCTATGTGTGTGACATTTCAAAAGTCTATAAGATATTTTAAAAACGTCATATGATATTTAAAAAAATCAAAATTAGTCAATGTAAGGAGTTATTTGTGTAGGAAATTTCAGTTTCCTATCTAAATTTTAAAGTTTCATATGATATTTCTTATATGCTTATGAAAATTATACTATTCATACAATATAGTGGCCACATATATGATAATTTACTATTTTTTCAAATGATATTCTCAAGAAGACTTTGGGGGGCTCAACAATTCTTCAAAACAAGACTTTGGGATTCTACCTTATCATTTAATGAAAAAACATAATAGATATAATTTGGAAAATGATATGCTTATATATTGATAAAAAAGGAGGAAAGTTATATAATTCTTGGAGCACTAGATCATGATAGATAGTTGATGTATAGATGAAGGGTTCATTTAAAAAATTTATAGAGAATATATTTAGTTGGATTTGACTAGTAAATAGAAAAGAAGAAAATGAATATTTAAAAAGGGACATGTTGATGAGCAATAGTTCAAATTGGATCATGTATAAAATTATAGAGAACCTATTAATTATGTTTTTTAATTATTTCATGTTATATTATGTTTTCTCTTAGTTTAAAATATCTTCTCATTCACATTACATCATTGTTATCCTTTAAATAGAGTTCTAAAATTTTATTTTTCAAGAAAGTGAAGGAAATACAATATAATACATATGATATCAAATTAATTAATAAATACATCGTTTGTTAATTTATTTTAGTTCTTTGTGGTGGTCTTATACTGTTAATGTTAATATAAATATGGTTTTGAACACGTTAACTATTACTAATAAGATTTATAATTTGTAATCTCACTCTACATAGTTTATATTTTTCTAAGGATCAATTTTTATCATGTGGTTACTATCTAGTAATATGTATCATATGTATGGAGGCATCAAGTTACATATAAATTTTCATGGAACAATGATACGTGATTGGGTATTATCATATCAGTTTAAAATTTATTTACTATATTTTCAAAAACACAAGATGATTCGATATCTAAGATGTAATGACCATTAGTTATGTTCCAGAATAAACTTCAACTGATATTAATTAATGGATAAATTGATGAATAGATCAATTATTATTTTACAAAAAGATAATAAAAACTTTTTTAAGTCTATGTTATCATTGAAACTAGAAATCCATCTCTGAACCCATTACTATGTTCATTGTTATTATTTAAATCTCTTGTATGGTTCTTTATCATGATATTCAATGGAAAATTTTTATTAAAACACACATTTATCTAATATAAAAAAATGAAAAATTATATTCAGAACTTCAATCGTGATAAAACAATGGGTCACAACTAATACTGTATTTAACATAAGAGAAAAAATTTATTTTTCCATAACCCATGATAGGATGACTATTAGTTGTATTATCATTATGATGTTTTTATTATGAATTTATTATGAATCGTATTTTATTATTAATTATCTATTATTTACTATTTTTTATATATGATATGGTATTCCTGTAATATTTTTAGATGATTATTACTAGTAAGAATTCTATTGAATATGCGGAGTTATTCTTCAGGTCCTGTAGTTCACCCACATTAGTTTTGTGTATGAAGATTGAGTTGGGGTGGTTTTATATGAAACCATATTTTGTATGTACATGTACATGGGAGAGATTATCTTTGAGTTGGGTAAGTTTGGGTGTGATTTCTTAAAAGGATTGAGTATATTTTAATATTATAATATTATATCAAATACATGAATCTTAACTCCTTGTTATCTAAGACATTAATTTTTTATAAATTAATTCAAAAAAAACTATTATATTCATCATCCTAAAATTTTAAGGTGACCAATAACCTATAGGGAATGAAAACATTGGTACAAACATATATACTCAGTTTACCTCAAAATTTGGGAAGGATAGTCCAAGGACTGAAAGAGTTAACTAATCCACACTTGAATATGAATTTCAATAACCATTAAAATGTTTTTTTTGGATATATACCAACAAGGATCATTTTCTTTATAATATATGACTCATTGCTAAATTATAATCCTCTTGCAATGATAACAATAAGAACAAACTTTTTTAATATGGTGCATTAATGTTCTTTAGTTTTATTTTAATAAAGTATTATTGTTTGAAATATGACTCACCATGAATTTCCACTTCATAATATTATTTCATCACTGGATTTATCTATTAGTTTTGAAAGGGTCAAGAATGATGGTTGGGATGAGGTTGAATAGACCAAAATAAAAAGTAACTAGATAATATAATTAGAAAATATGATTAAGAAATTCAACTATCATTATAAAAATATATAAATTAAAACATAGAATTTTATAGTGGTTAATTGTAAATCTGTCCTAGTTCACTCTTATACTTCACTACACTACAAGAGAAATATTTTTTTAATAAATTGATTTTTGAAATGGGAATCATAACCCAAGTACAAAATTATTTTTCTCTTGGAATTATAACATAGACACAAGAATTTTCTATGGAGAGTCACTTTCAAATTACAACACCAAAATTAGACTATGGCAGTCCAAATTGAAACAGTCCTAAATTTAGAACCTTTGATTCATAACCCAAAAAATAAATTATAAATTATTTTTAATGTAAAATCATAAATAGAAAGTGGTAAAATCTTTTAGAGGTTCAATATAGTGTTAAAATCATAAGAAACTCTGAAGAAATAAATGAGAAATGACATATTCCTTGGTAATGGTTCTTGAGTAGTGTTTCATGACATCTCTTCTAGGTAATAATTGATTTTGTAGCATTTCTCAATCTGTACATGAATATATAAAGAGTATATGAAAACTTGATCGCTCATGAATTTTTTTTGCATCACTTAAATGACCAGACTGTGGCACTTTTAGCTCTAAAATATTCATTTTCTCATAAATATGTACTTTGAAGTAGTCATAAAGGCATTAAATAGGATATTAATAACAAAAATTCCAATCACTAAAAAGGTAATGTAATTTAAATTCAAGTTTCATAATTATCCATGACTGAAAATTTTTCCCTTCCAGAATAATCATAAAAGAAACCATTTGTTTCAAAACATAAATAGTAAATCAAAATGGTTCGATTCACTTATTAAATAATTTAAATTGTCTCCAAAATAATTAGAAAAATAAATACCATAAAATTGTAATATAATTTTACAATTATAATTTTAATTTTAATATACTCCCTAAATTCATGTAGTATATGAATATTCAAAATTTTATTATACTAAAAGAATATGTATTAAAAAATTTGAATAAATTTTATGTCAATAAATATTAATTTAGAAAATAATAATGTTAATCAATCAAATAAAAATAAAAAAAATTAAATTTTTCAAATATAAGATATATCTGTATGTTAGAATAATGAAGCAATTAAACACCTAATAAATATAATTAAAATATGATAAAAATAATTTTCTATGATATATATAATACTTATGGGTTATTGAAATCAAGAAAATAAAAATTATCAATTAATGTAAGAATACAGTAAAATATATTTGTATGTACCAAAAAATACATCCATATAATTCATTGATTGATTCCACAAAAGATCTCAGAGCATTGCTCATTCCGAAAGCTTCGATTTAACTATTCTTGGAGCCCAAAAAAAGTTATGGATCGTATTTGATGGTTGTTCGAAGTCTGGATGCTGGAAATAGCAATCCAGTATAGTTTTGGGGAAAATTATGGATTTGCACGTAAAAAGAGAATATTTCATGTAAAAAAGGAATCTTACTCGTAAAATGGATTTGTCAATAAAAATGGATATTTGTGTGTAAAAAAGGAATCGTGTGCGTACATTTCAATGCATGGAAAATTTTATTGAAATTTTACATGCACCAACATTCAAGGCTTCACTTATAAATAAAAGTGCTCCCACTACTTCCCAAAGTCCCCCAGAGGTCAGACGCCGCTCTTATACGCGTAAGGATGCATTTTCCATTACTTCACTTAAAACCCCCTATCTTTCATGAAAACATTAATTTTGTGCGTAAAGGGGGCAACGTGCTCAATTTTACACTTGAATCATTATTTTTGCGTGCAACAGTGCCACGGTGCCCAATTTTTCGCGTACCGATGTTGCACCTTTCTAATTGCGTGCACACCTCCCCTATTACATGCAATTCCTCCCCTATTGCACCCACATATGCCATATTATGCTCACACCACCCCTATTGTGTGAAATTCCTTCCATATTGCATCTACGTCCCCCTATTGCGAGCACATCATCCATATTGCATGCACACCTTCCCTATTGCATACAATCCTTCCCTATTGCACACCTACCTTCCCTATTATGTAAGATGGTGCCACGATGCCCATTATTTCATGGACCTATGCCACACAGTGCAATATTTCACACCGCTAGTCCTGCATGTCAGCATTTTCCATTACACCCTTACATACACCCACCTTCCACCTATGGACTACCATCATTTGAGATGCTCCCCTGCACACCATGAAACACTATGAGTCGACATATTCTTCATGGTTTGTTTCCCATGTTGTGAGTTGAGATAATCATCATCAATTCCTTGAGTAACTTGAGTCGAACCATTCCTCAAGAAACTCATCCAAACCCCATCACATGACTCATTTTCAAAGTTGAACTAGAAAGGGCTTCCATTGCATTAGTCCCAACGTTAACCATTACTAGGATCCTAATGCCTAATAGTCATATATATATGACTTTAAACTATAGTGAAACCTATATGACAAATATAGTATTCATATTTCTCCAAACAATAGATGCCTTATGTTCCAAGCATAATATGCCAACAATCCTCTCTACAAGACTATATAATCTAGTACTCCCTTTGTGAATAACATAGGATGCCTCTTGCTCCAAACAAGAGATGCCTTATGCACCAGGCATAAGATTCCAACAGTCCTCTCTACATGGTTATAAAATGTATTATTCCCTATGTTCCAAAAAAAGGATGCCTCTTTCCCCAATCAAGAGATTCCTTATTCTCCATTCAAAATATGTCAATAGTCCTCTCCACATGACTATAAACTGTATTACTCCCTATGTTCCAAACATAGGATGGTTTTTTATCCAAACAATAGATGTATTACTCTCCAAGAATAAGATGTCTACAGTCCTATCTACATGACTGTAAACTGGAGTATGCCCTATCATTCAATAATGGGATGCCTTTTATTCTAAATAAGAGAAACATTATGCTCCATTCATAAGATGCCACATTTCATGATTGTAGTGGAATAATTTCAAGAGTGATGGAATCCGTTAAAACATTACATCACTCCACCTCATGCTTTGCATGTCCTTCATTCAGATCTTAATCCCCTTCCATGACTTAAGGGAACCCTAATGTCCTGGTCTCATGCCACATCAGCTCACCTACCATTCTGGGCCAACTCCCCAGAAGACTTTGGACAACACATCGAGTCAGGTTCGGTGTTTCAAACACGGACAACAATCGACCCTCATTTGTTTGTCACCATTTTAGTGGAACATAATTTGAATAATGTGTTTTGAACATAGTAAATAGTTATCCTCCATCATTAATCCACCCTCACCGTGTTCCTAATGTTAGGCATGTGATTTACACAACTCCCTTTGTACAGACTGATTGAAACACCCCTTGGTGTTATTCCACTTGTGCACATGCACGTAGGTGTTGTCCAAAATTATATACCTCGACCCACCAGCGAGTTAGGATTCCCTCCTGGATAGAAAGGAATAAGACATCTGGGTATCTTCCTTGCGTAAGCCCCATCCACCATTTACACTCCATAACGACATCTGGGCACCTTCTTTGCATAAGCCCCATCCACCATTGTCGCTCCATAGCGACACCTATGCAGCTTCCTTCTGTATGTCCCAACCACCATTTTCACTCCCTAGTAGCACCCAAGAAGCTTCCTTGCATAAGCCCAATCCATCGTTATCGCTCTATAGCGGCACCCAAGCATCTTCCATTCATAAGCCACATCCACCATTGTCGCTCCATAGTAGAACCCAGGAAGACCCAATGCGTAAGCCCCAAATATCTTTTACACTCCATAGCGACACCAAGAAAACTTCTTTATGTAAGCACCATCAACCATTGTCACTCTGTTGCGGTACTCGGGAAGCTTCCTTCCATAAGCCCCATCCACCATTTCCACTCCACAGTGGTACCCGGTCAGCTTCCTTTCATAACTTTCATCCACCATTACCGCTTCATAGCTGCACTCGGGTAGCTTACTTATGTAAACCACGTCCAACATTGCCACTCCATAGTGGCACCCAGGCTGCATCCTTGTGTAAGCCTCATTCACCATTTCCGCTCCATAGCGACACCCGGGTAGCTTCCTTACGTAAGCCCCATTTACCATTGCTGCTCCATATCGACACCTAGGAAACTTCCTTCTGTAAGCCTCGTTCACTATTTCTGCTCCATAGCGGCACCCAAGGATCTTCCTTGCATAATACCAATCCATAATTTCCCCTCTTTAACGGCACTGAGGCATGAAAACGTCGATTTATTCTTCACATAGACATGATAATGTGGACCCCCAAAGAGATCGCTCCATAACACCCCATTACTAAGACATTGTAGATGCATTCCCTCCCTCAATGTGTGGAAGGTATCAGTTAAGTACGTACTAGGAGGTGCGGCATGATCGTAAATCATCCAAGCTACAGGTCATTAAACTGTTGAGCACCATTGTCATCATCACATGACATTAAAATGTGACCTCACCCCATGCATCCCACGCGGGGTTCCTCGCATCAGACATTCGGTACGCCCACTAGTGTCCATGTGGGTGTGACCATTCCTCAAATGGAATGAGATCCTCTTTTTTTGGAACTGCGTTTGTCCACAGGGAAAGGGAAACCACCTTGGTGTAAGCCCCTAGCTTTTCTTATAGGTGGCATCAACCCTACTTCTACTCTATTCTTCCATGCCAAAGTCTAAGAGGAGAGATGAGGACATGGATTCTGTTATCCCTTCCCTCTCCCTATGGTCTTTTTCGCCATCTAGGCCTCCATCCTGGAGTAGGACCCAGTCTCTGTTTCCCTGGTGTTATTCCACACGTAAGACTCTGTTTCCTTTTTGGGGTTGGTCCACGTGCATGCCCCTATTTCCTCTTTGGGTTGATAACCATGTGTAAGTCTCATTCCACTTCTAATGGATGCACCTTTTGTGATGTGAACATCTAGTCTCTACTACCTCTTGTTTCTCACACCGAGCATGACCTACATGGGCTTAGAGAAAGAACTGACCATGACATCCTCTCTGGGCATCCTAGAGTGTAATCCCCACAACAAAAACCCTAACTACGTGTACATTGATCTGTTTCAGGGCAAGGTATGTAGGAAGCCTCCCTCATATTCAAGCCCAACTCCTAGTCATTCCCACCACCTTCACGTCGGTTCACTCACAAACCCTGAACTATGTGGACTTTGATCCTTGCCAAGTCAAGCTATGTAGGAAGCCTCCATGAGGTTGAAGCCCACCATCCATCTGGACCCCAGGTCCTCATTCATGTCAGTTCATTGACTCCTGCACCCGAACTATGTGTAATTTGATCCTTTCCAAAGCAAGGTACATAGGAATCCTCCTTGACGTTCATGCACAACACCCAGTCATCCCGATCCCCCTTTATTTCGGTTCACCAAATTCCATTCCGAACTATGGGGACATTAATCTTTTCTAAGGAAAGTTATGTAAGAAGCGTCTCTAAGGTTCAAGCCTAAGGACCACTGGTCCCAACCACTCCACATCAGTCCACCCTCATCCTGCATGACGTTAAACTATATTCTCCTTTTGTGCTCCATCTAGCGGTAAGATGTTGTGGTCCGTACTCAGCGGTAAGCCATTGTGATCTCCCACATAGCAGTAAGCTGTTGTGATACCTACTCATTAGTAAGCCATTGTCAGCTTCAGTCAACGGTAAATCATTGTCAACCCAAACCCAGTGGTATGTCATTGTCATTCCCACTAATGGGACCCATATCTCTAGTCTTTCCTACTAGTGTCAGTCCATCCTCAGGCTGTTAACCACATTTAAGCCCCGGTATATCATCAGGTCGATGTCCTTTGCGCACACCCTGATCCTATACCCCCACCATACTATGCAGACATTGATTCCTTGCCACGTGGATACATAGGAACTCTATTTGAGGCTGAATCCCAACATTACCATTTCCCTTGGGTCGGATCTATCTCATATCTACACCACTTCATTCAACTCTCCATTATCCATACTGATTCTTACCCGGGCCGCCACATTCCAGTGATATCATGCCAATTCACCATTTTGATACTCTTAGCAGTAACTAGGTAACTAACCATGCGTTTGACCTGAAATCATTGTTCCCTTAAGGGGATACACCTATCTGATCCTCTATAGTCTGTGTTTCGATCAGTTCGATCTGTCTCCGCTAGACGTCAAACTCACAGCGTACCCTGTGTTAAATGAGGGATGCTGTGGAAAACCTCAGATACATGACTATGGCATATAATTACTCTCATGTGATGTGGGATGCCTCAGGCTTCCGAGCCCTTAAGAAGCCCAATAATAAGGGGAATAAAGATAGATGCCTCATTGTTCCTACATCCAGACATGCCAGTGATGTCCAATGTGACTACTCCCCTGACCAAAGATTGATTCCCTGGTAGGACCCTTTGGAATGTCCTAACAGAAGTTGTGTAATTAAAAGGAATCCATGAAGATATTACACTAGGAGGAGTTTCATGAACAATGTATTAAATCTACAAGGGAGACTCGGAATAGGTGATGAGTTTTGAGGAGGAATCCATGGAAGGAAGAACTGACATCCCATCATCCTATTTTGATCAAAGATAAATCGTCCCTAGATAATTAATGGATGTCGCTCGACCTTGGAAAAGTGGAATGTGGGGAAACAAATAGTGTCATTTTCCCTTCAAATTAGATGGACGCGCACACCCCGACAAATTCTTTGGAAGCAATATTATATAAAATATAGAGAAATATAGCATCATGAAAAATATATATTTATAAAAAGTGAATGAATATACCTTAAGTAACGAGTGACCATGAGGTGTATAACATGAGAATGAACAACTTAAAGTGACATCAATGTATGAGGTTAGTTAATATGATGATCTATTAGTATATTAATCATGTGAATAAAAATATAATGTGCAGTCACATGAGTTATTTTTTTGGGGCATAGTTGATTGAAATTTGTAATTGTGGTTTCATTACATAGTGTGTCAAAAAACAGAACCTGTGATATCTTTACTTATTGTGTGGCCATAAATTTTTGATCTTCATATGAAAACATTAAATATAATTGTTAGGTCCAAATATATATTTATATTAGTTTTGTAAAATCTTCATGTGGTAACTTCAGCATAAAATGTATTTAGAAAAATAAATACACATATGATTACTTAAAATAATGAACACTCACTTAAACAATATGTACATTCACATAAAAAATAACACATGAAAGCACCCTAGGTAACCTATGTGGTAACTTGAAATCATAAAAATGAATAAATTTTTAGAGTTAATAATTTTAAATTTTGGCCTTCAATATAGAAGAATAAAAAAATTGACATTGATTTCCATAAAAATATGTTCTTAACAAAAGAAAGCTATGTAACTCGTGTTATCATAGAATAAAAAAGAAAACTATAAACCTAAATTTGAAGTATAACCAAAAAATTAATAATTTCTTGAAAAAATTGAAAATATATAGTGAATGATTCATAGATTTTTATTATTAAGTAATAAATATTTAATATTCTTATCATTCAAATGAAATAGGATTTAAAATTTCCAATAACTAAATATCAAAATAATATAAGAGGGAATTGTGTAATTTTAAAATATATTTCAATGAATTACGAATAATATTTAGAAATATAATACTTTCAGGACTTTAATGAATAAAAATGTAAAAATGTAAGAGAGAATAAATGACTCCCAACCAACACAACCATTATCAAAATAGAAAACTGAAACAAGAACATCAATAATTTCCCAGATTTTTTATTTTAAAAAAATATAATTTTACTAAATATATGAATAGTAAAATTGAAATAATAATTGAAAAAGATTTAAATTTAAAATTAGAAAACTCACCCAAAATTAAATTAAATTACATTAGGTCCAAAAAAATTAAAATAATATGTTACAACTAAATATAAAATATATTAGGATAAATGTACTATTCAAAATTTTTATAATTTTTAATCAATTAGTAATAATATCCATTAATTGATTTTTAGATATTTTATATTCAAAGATAATATTACCTTTATTAACAAAATCTCAAATAAAAATAAAACACATGGTTATATGCTTATTTCTATAATTTATTTCTTCCTTCTTTGAAATATAAATAGTATAAAACTTATAACAATAAATATAAAACTATTGAAATTTAAATCATAATAAGACAATGTTTGTTTTATCCATTAATATTCAAATTAACAAGACGGATAAAAGTAATAATAAATTTCAAAATATGATAATGAAAATGATATTTTTTCTTGAACATTGGGAAACTAAATTCTTACCATAAATGTTTCAGATAACTAATACAAATTTCCTATCAAATATACATCCAAACGAATTAGTGATAAGATAATTAATAAAATAAAAAAATAATATATTAAATAATTTCTACTTTATAGTTACATTAACATATATAATAATAAATTTAATAAAAATTATCTAATATTTGATATGCAGTGATTAGAATCATACACACATATCAAATTAAACATTATGTCTTGTTTAAAATTAGTTAAAGATGAAAAGTTCTCAATAATGAAAGAATTTAATTTAGAATCAACCTATTTTTATAAATCATCAAAATTTAATTTTCAATTAACATTTATAGGGGTTCTAAAATACTTACAATAATCAAAAGAAAATTGAATAAATCATTTGAATACTTTTATTGACCCAAAAATATTCTTTCATTTATTTCCAAATTCTATATACCCTAAAATAATTTCAATTGTCATATAAGAATCATATAACATTCAATTAATACAAATTTGAGAACACATTAAAATAAAATCATTTGATATTTAAAAATAATATCATCAATAAAAAATTTATATATTAATTTGTTTCAAATAGTTTTAATTAATAAAGAATTGTTCTATTTATGTTTAGAAAGATCGTTTTTTAATAATACATATATTATATCATACCCAGAATAATATGTTTTCTTATGATCATAGAAACAATTTAGACAAATAAAAAAAATTAGTTTGAAATTCATAATCTAAAACAGGATGGAATGAGAAACATAAAAATCATTAAATATAAATCCATTTTAAAACACACTTTACATATAAATTTTAAATAACATAAAAAATATGAAGGATGAAAAATATAAATAAAACTAGAATGGATTTATTTACAGAAATTTTTGAAACATATTCATAAAAATCAATACATATTTGTTTATAATAAAATTGGTCAGTATGTCCAGACATAATCTTAAGAAACTTTTTCTATTCATCAATCTTATTTCAAAAAATACATTTTTTTCAATAATCATCATTATCTAGAGAGGGTTAACCTAAAGTGGTAAAAAATAATATAAAGAAATTTATTTAGCTCATAATTCTTACCAATTATCCAATTATAATCATTTAAAGCCACATATACATTATTATGACCAAAACCAGAAATAAACATAGAAATAGAAGAAAAATTAAGAAAGAATTCTAGTTTTTAGATGTCATTCCATATCACCAATAACATTATCAACACTATGATCCCTATAAATCTTAAATGAATAAGGATTAGGTTTATAAGGAAACCCCCCAAAACATATTAATCCTTGTGCTTAGGGTTTTCATCCGTAAAATTAATATATATGAACTCATCATAAAAAACAACATAATTATAAATCAATTTGACATTATTTTCATTAAAAAACATAAATTGAATATTTAAAAACCTTTTTTATTTTATTATTAACTCTATAGACCTTATTATTATCATAATTAATAAAAAAATTACTATAATCTATTTTAAAATACATTTTTGAGAAATTATCATATGAACTCAAAATAATTACATTACATTCAAATACTCTATAATATCCAACATTAGGCTTTTACCTTTAAGTATTTAATAATGTGTTTTATTAAATATAGATCTATCAAAAATTATATTTGAAATATTTAAAATCTACTAATATTATTTCATTCTAGATATACCTAGCCAAATTATTTTCACCAAACATAGTTTTATAAATTTTAATGAGAGTTCAATTTGCCCTTTCGAAAACAACATCTTTCTATACTTTTCTAAGAGGAAATTTTTTTTGAAAATGACAATTATTTTAATATACTTTTTATTATTTAAAAAAATTATATTCACATTAATTATCACTATGAATTGAATTAATCATAAATTATTTTTCATTTCAAAAATGTTACAGAATGTAATAAATCTAGAAAGTGTAAATTTTATATGTACCTGAATATAAACCAACGTTTATATACTATAGTAATCCCAAAAAACTAATTTATATTTCTTTCCAATATGGACAGAAATTTTATTAGGACTAAATAAATGAATATTTACTAACTGCGATTTTCTTTTAGGACTCATTTGACTAACATATCTAAATAAAAACATACATTTTTTTACTTTCATGAAAGCGTAAAAAAGATGATGATTATAATTCATCGCTAAATTTAGCATGTTATTATGTTTAATGATTTAGGTATCATTTTGAAATAAACGATACCTAATTATTGATTCCACAAAACTATATCACACAAAAAAAATTCAAACACTGAAGAAGTTAAATAGTATGTAATGAAAAATAAATGCTATAAATATTATCGATTCAATTAGCTGAAAATAATAAGGAATAATTACTAAAAAATAATCATTTAAAATTTATATATTTAAATTCTAGGCAATCATCAAATAATTTAGATATAACTATTAAATTATTCTTTAAACATTCAATATATAAAATATTGGATTTAAGTGTAGAACAGGAAATGAAAACTATCCCAAAACCTTTTTATTTTCCTTTGGTATTACATCCTTATGTAATAGTTCCTCCATAATTTTTTTAAATGATAAAATTTGATAAGTCTTTTTTTATATTCCAAGGTCATACACTGTCCATGTACTATATTTCTTTCTTGATACATTCAGAACATTTTCCATAAAAAATTCAATTACTTGAAAATCCTGGCACCCATGTTACATTTGGTCTAATAATGATTTTAAAAAAAAATACATTCCCACATATAATTAAAAAAGTGTTATATAGTACCATAGAATTTTTTTTATAAATATGAATCTTCATAAGACTCAAAGACTATGTAAATCTAATTGATCAATTTTTTTCACAACTTCTTTTCACACAATATTGAAAACTTTTAATAGTATATGTTCCACCATTTTTACTTTTCACAAAATGATATTGACACTTATTGGGGAATATACTGTTATAACCAATAAATTAATTTTTCAAAAAATATTTAATTTTATGATACTTTTCATAAACATGAATAATATTTTAAAAAATATACCTAAGTCTTCTAAATTCATTTTCCAATTTTTAATCCAAAGAAAAATAGTATTTCAATACATCATAAAATCTATTATATGAAAAATATGAAGTATTCCTGAAATTTTCATTCCCTTATAAAATTTAGTTATTTCTAGAAAAATTTTTATCATTATTTTCATTATTTTTTTTATATAAATTTAAATCTTTAATAACATCTTATCTCAATATGTTAATTTATTTATAAAACATTGAATTTTTTTTATATTTAGAATCATAATAAGGATTAGAACATCCATAATAAAATATAGAACCCTTTACCTAATTTAAAGGAACCAAAAAGTATAATTTAGAATATTCTTTCTCATTTCCTAATTCTTTACTGAGATATGATTCATTATTATAACTCCAATTATTTTTCAATTTTTTATTATTATTTTTTTTGTTGTATTTATTATTTAGTAATGAGTATCCAGGAATAATATTACATTTCATTCCACATTCAAAATATGTAACATTTTATGCAATATAATTTTTACAATTTTTCTTTTAACCCAATAATTTTTAACTTTTAGAGCATATTCTAAATAATTTAGTAAATCATTTAATTTTCATTTTTTATAGACTCTAGTGACAATATGATATATATATTTATTGTTTCTATCCTTAAGTTCAATTTTAGAAGAGTCGGTATAATTTTATTATATTTAAAATATACACCATTTATTATTTTTTATCCTCTTGGGATATGTTCATTTACCTTGTTTATATATAATAAATTTTACAATAAATACACAAAAGTTACCTCCCAGATTTTATTTCCTTAAATTATGGTGACCTTTCATAAATATACTTCCTTTTCTATTCTACTAATATATTTTTCAATAATATTTGATTTACCAAATTATCCCCAAGAGAGGCTACTCTATTCATAATTATTGGGAATCATTGGAATGTCTAGTTTATAGTTTCATATTCACCCATCACGATGTTTTGGTACATATATCAAGGTATTCCATGTATAGTCCAAATTAATTTTACTGGTCCAAGGTGAGTAACATGTAAAATCACCCAAATCATGTGATTTTTCTTACCAGTAGACACATGACAAAGCAATCTTCAGTTAAAATCATTATATTGAGTATAATATACATTTAATTGAAATAATATTTAGTAAAATAAACTTTAGTAAGAGTATCTAGGTCAGTGAAAAACATGTCATTGGGTAGTATAAAATCTATTAAATTATTATCAATGTATCACAATTGATAACTAGGGTTCTCTATAAAGTGGATATGTATAGTGGTTGGATTACTAATCTCAATTCACTAATTATCTATTTATATTATTTCTAATTTTATTAAAATAATGAACAATTTGGAAAGGAATAGTGTATTAGAAATATTAATTATCTTATAGATGTATAATAGACTGGTGTTTTGGAAATAAAGTTCTTGATCATAGAATTGGTTACCTGAGTTCATTTAACATTCACTATTTTATATGTTAATTCATATATGAAATATCATTCAATGATTACTATCCATTAATTTATCTAGTGTAAAATTTACTATACTTAGGATAATTATTTTGAATACCAAGCTTCACCTCCCCATATAACCACCACTTTTGACACACCTCAATCGAGAGTATGGGACTTTCAAGGTCTCGGCTCCATGTTAGTTAATTTCATCCATTTGGATAAAATAAACTCCATTTTATGATGTATTTTTTATAATATAAGAGAGTGAAACAATTAGAATTTCATAATATAGTTGATTTTGATAGTTATATTATGGTGGATGATCAATTTAAAAATAAAAAACATTCCCATTCACCAAAAAAGGATTCAATATAAAAAATATTGAATAGATTAATTTAAGAACATCATATACCTCCCTCACAGAAAATGTGTGGCTTCATAACTCAACATTGGATGTGAAATATATCATGGTAAAAAGTGATAGTGATAGATAAAGGGAATGTGGAATGATATCCACAATTTATAAAAACCATGAAAATAATGTAAATGTAAAAGAAGTAAAACTAAGAAAAAATGTAACTAAACTATGAAAAATTGTCTTCTCTCAATCAATTAACTGATTTTGAGAACCTTGATTCATAATAGCTTATTCCACCTATTTAAAGAGATAGGAATCCCTTTTATCTCTTTGATCATTAGTAAATGTGACCTTGTACTTGATTATATCTCCACAGTCAAATTTTTCTTTATTTAAACCATGATTGGGTATATATACACATTGATATACCAAGGATATTAGGAGTTTTAACAATACAATATATAGAATCCAATAGTGTTAAGATAAAACTTATAATGTATCATGCATTACTCCATCAATGCCTCTACATGGCTATGGTGTAGTCATATGATCCACAATTGTAGATTCGTTTTTTATTTCAAAACACCCAACTACCAATATGAGAAATTCAATCGTGCATAAAAACACTATAATGCCTCATCATTCCTTCATAGCTAGGCTACTGAAATCTGAAATGAAATAAATTATCCAATGATATAATATACATCCCCATTTTGAACTCTATTGGTTTCGACCACATTATGGCTAACCTATGGCATGAAAAAATTTATTTTTCATGTATCCATTTTCTCCCTCTAAATATTAATGGTGATACCTATGGAATATTATCAATGGAAACAATTTATATTTCTAGTAATGGTGACACTTAAGAAACATTTGAAATGTTAAAATTATCTTACATGATAATGTTTTACTTTATTGTAATTCTCATTTATCTTTGTGTTGCTCATTAAACACCCATGGTACCTTTAAAAAATGTTATTTAGCCTTTGGTAAGTGAAATGAAACCTTTTTATGACTTTTAAAAGTCTAGGAAAACCTCACATGAAACCATTCTTACATTTATGTATCCAATGAATATTTGTGGGTACCCTTATACATATTTTTTTACATTTATACACTATTATCTTACCCTTATGCAATAGTAGATATACATATTGAACTTATGTATCAATGATTTTACCTTTACAAAACCATTAAAGTCTATTCGATACGTTTGATTAGGGTGATAAATCTATTATTTAACCATACATAATGGGTCCTTACCTTTACAAAGAGGTAACCCTAACCTAATGGAGTGGTTTATTACCCTTACAAAGACCTTAGAAATTACAAATTATCATTTCATATCTCCTATGAAATACCATTTCATAAAGATAAATCATATTTTACCCTTATACAATCATTATTCCATTTATATGGGTATGTAAATCTTTCATGTATTTTTATTTTCAAAAAAAAATTAAAATTCATAATTTACCCCTATTTTATTCAAAATTGTCTATTAAAATAAAAATAAACCATATTTAAATGAATAATGAAATTAATGGAGAACATTATTGATAATGATTGAAAATTGTTATAAAAATTTTGATTGAATTTTATTAAAAATGAGTTCATCAAATACCCCCACACATGACCAATGATTTTCCTCAAACATGAAATCTCATCATAAAATTAACAAGGATAAAAAATGCCACCAATAATTAAATCTAAAATAAAATTAATAAAAAAATAGTCATTACAATTTTTTTTCAATATTCACATAAAATATTAATTTAACATCAAATTTTATATAATAATAATCAAAAAAAGATTAATAATTTACTATAGTTAAATGATGGGTTCTCTCCATCATTTTATCCTTCCATTTTAATTAATTTTTATAAAACATTCCATGTCATGACCCACCTAATATTTTTTTATTTTATACTCATAATTTATGATAACAAATTAAAATATAGTATATTCAATCCATGATTAGTGCTTTTTTCCGTAATAATGTAATGGACCTACATTCTCTGCATTGAAAATACCTGAATCACATAAAATCATGATGCCATTTCAATTAATGTTTTGTTCACTATACAGTTAATATTGGTTGGGATTGATGTTAAAAAATGACTAAGAGAGTTGGTTTTTCAAAAATTTATAATGGATGATATTAATGTAAATGTGTAATAAAAATCATTCATTCAAATTTTTTACCCCCACATCCCATAACTGAATGAAATGTATATGTTGCAATGGAAGATCAAAATAGTATTTTAACATTCTTTAATTTCATATAATTTTGTACATTATTTTATTTTTTATACTAATTATTCATATTTATTTTAAAATTATATTATTTTAATGAATCTGACATCCACCACATAACCTCATATGATTAAAATACAAGTCTGGTAAAATATTTTTTTAATTCTCCAATGTCAGAAACAAGTACTTTTTTAATTTTTTTAATGTTTTTTTCTTTTTTCATAATGGGAAAACAATAAAATTATAGTTAATAAATAAATAACCTTTACCAAGACATAGAAATAATCACCACAAAAAAATTCAATTTAATAGAGTTCGTTATTTACACCATGACATCCATCACCCCCAAAATTCAACATAAAAATATAATGAAATATAAATATTGAAGGGTATGAATGAATAAAAGTAGCTTTTAATTTTGAAACTTCATAAAATTTCCATTCATGGTTTCTTTGAGCTAAACAATTATTAATCTAAATGGTTGTATAAAGGGTAAGGTATAAATTAATAATTATTCCTCAATAAATTAAATGATACATTGTATAATAATAGTTTAGACATGTTCCAATGCAACTTCTTACTTGTGACATACCCCATGACCAGTCCATAAATATGACCATGTTAGACATATAAATATTAGGTTAAATATTTTTTATGTAGTGGACTAAAAAATTTAGAACAAACACTTATTTCATCAACAATAATATCAAATAAACCCTATTGAATTTATGAAATTTAAACAATGAAAAATTTCATGGAAATTTCATTTACATTAATCAACTAATTACCTCAAATTATTATTTATAAAATCAACACATGTGCTTTAATATAATCAATAAATTTAAATTTTACTGATTAAATATCTTTATGAAAAAAATATAAAAACTATAATCGAGAGATTCATAAGAAATTCACGTATCCCATATAAGATCAAGTTATGTAAAAAATTATAAGGGAGATCTTGAAAATTATATCTAAAGAACATGATATATTTTAAAACAAATATAGTGTTAAAAGATAAACATAAAAGTTAACTCCTTTTTAAATGAAGCTCTAGTACTCTTCCCCATTTCTATTTTGGGGACAAAATTGTCCCTTCATTATCATTGAACCAGAAAATAAAATCACTCATTTTGGTCTGAGGTCCATGTCATTAAATTTAAAAACTAATTAGGGGGATGGGGATTTAACTTAATATATTACTAATAATAATTTCTACTAATGGAAATTGAAATCTATGTCGCATAAAGAAAGATAAGAATGAAATGTCTTAGGATGATCATTAATGAGGGCCCTAGGTTTTGAAAATCCTTTAGTGGGAAGTAATTATTATCATTTTTAATAATATTTTGGGTACATTTTCTTTGTTTTGAACCACCACCTATTATTCCTTTAATATTTCACATTTTCTCTATTTTTTAGACTCTTGTGAAAATGTACCAAAAATACACCTCAATGGAAATAAGATGTTTCGTTTATTCTTGGGGAAGGAAAAAATATGATCCCTCTCTATTATAGGATACCATTTTTACAACATATTCTTTACTATCCAGTTCTTTATCAATGTATAATTCATCAATGTAAAAATAAATGGTTATTTTAAAATGTAATATTATTTGGAATATTTTTTTAAGATTCATTATCAAATTAATTAATTTTAATATAATTACCTTCTGTATTTTTCTCTAATTTCAATTCCATTTATATATTTTTATGGAGTTTCACCAATAAAGGTTCAATAAATTTTAGAGGCACCATGTTTTCCTTATAAGTGAATTTTAATTTTAAACATTTTTTATTAAGGGTAAAATTGGGTATCTAAATATGATAAATGAAAATATTATGGTTATTACTCAGTTATAATTCAGTAAAATTAAAATTCAATGATTTTAATCTCATCATTAGTGGGAATTTTCTCATGGAATTAAATTTTACAAGATAGGTGTATTTAGTTAAAACCATCCATATTTTCATAAAATTACACCCATTTTGCGGATTCTTTTTTCCAAATATAAGTATACATATAGGGGTTCTGATGATTCTTCTTATTCTTAAGAGGTAGGTATATAATGTTTCATTTTAAATATTTTACGTTCTCCCCAAAATTTATCCAAATGGAATTAATTACCCATTCATAAATTTTTATAAAAGTTTTTTCTCAATAATATCATCTATTCGTGGTTGATGGATGTTGAATGTGTATCCAAGTATCTCCTCCTATACCTCATTAGGTTACTTAACTTCATATATGTGTGGGGATAACTCTTATAGTACTGGAGCATGTTCTATCATTAGTTTATTTCCTAGTTACTCCAAAAATTCATGAATATATTTTGTTACACATTAAGCATGGATCCATTTTTATGTCTTCTCTATATTATGACACATGTTATTTCTTACAATATTTAACTCAATATTATTTTTATTTTTTTACCATTGAGTAAATATTATATGGTTAATAATCAAAATCTTAAAAAATCATGGAATAAATATTTGATATTATTTTTATAAAAAACAAAAAATATATAAAATGGAGAAACAAATGAAAATTAAAAACTACTTGGATCCCCAAAAATGACCCCATGTTTTGACTTGCCTAGTCTATGGAAAGAAAAAAGATTCTAAAATTTTTCTATTGATTTATAGTGTGTAGAAAATTTTGTTTCACATAAGTTTCTATACAATTGATAAATTAATAATCCTAAATCACTTATTGCATCATTTTTTCATTTTTCATTTTTGAAGAATTGAAAATTTTAGAATGTTAACGATCTTGTAAAAACCAAAACAATCATGTATATTTAAAATAGAATAATGTTTGTAAATAATGGTATTGGTCCTATTTTTGGGCAGAAGGGTAGCGTCATTTTTGGTTGTTCTCCTAAATAATGATTTATAAAAACACATTCATGAATTAGTATCCTCAAATTTAGTTGTTGTGAAATTTATCATACCCTGGATAATTCCTTGGAATACCAAACATAAACTCCTCTTACAATAATGGTTAATGAAACACCTCATTCAAGAGTGTGGAATAACTCCATCGTATATCATTTTAGTCATTTAGATAAACAAAACACACTCATATAATGAATTTTATCTAATATAAGGGAAGTAAAGGATAAAATTTAAGTAATAGACAGGAATTGTACATTCATATAATTTTGGATGATCTCCACATTCATTCAATTCACCTTCATTCACCACAAATATAGTTAAATTGTAAAATATTAGATTTTATAATTCAAGAACACTATATATCTCCACCAAAGCGACGGATTGGATCAATCACTCACCATTAAGAGTGTAAGAGATCATGGTGGGATGATATATAAAGTTAGATAACGAGAAAGAGGAATGAATGAAACATTATTTCACGAGAATGTAAAATGGGTTACATGGAAACGAAATAAAACTTAAAAAAGTAAATAAATGAAACCAGTAGGCTCTTCCCTTGATCGAGTACAAGACACATAGATCCTTCTTGAATAAAATCATGAAATTATTGTTTATAGAGGGAGGAATCCATCATATACCCTTGATGTTTAGTTTATGTTTAATCATTTTATTTCATCTCCATGATCTAATTTTCTTTATTTATCTCATGAGTCAACATGTATCCATGTGAATATCTCTATGATATCATGTTTTTCAGCATTCTATCCTAGAAAACCATTTAGTATGGAGAGAAACCATATAATATAGTTATAATTTGAGTTTTTATGCCTATACATTTTAAGAGTGTATTCATATCCTCCATGACCACAAATTCCTCTTTATTCAAAAAAAAAACAATATTAATTAATTTAGAATCATCATGGACCAAAAAAATCCAAAAACATAACCCATTTTCTTTATAATGAGTGTACTGTAAGATATGATAAAATAAATCATACCACATCTTATACTGCATATCTATTTTTAACTCTAGAGGCTTCCTTTCCATAATGGATGATATATGGGGTGTCTAGTTTAAATTTTCTAGTTACTCTTAGATATCTCTTAGCTTTTAGGGTGATCCCTATGGTGCAATGTCAATTTGAACAAAAAATTATACCGATACCGGAAACACATTGGAAAAATATGAAAAGATGAAGAAACACTTAGCTGACTTCATTTTATATTAATATTAATATAGTTTACCTTTATAAATACCAATGATAACTTTGGATACCTATTTGAATAAAAATCACCATTAAATTTCAAAACATTTCCCTTATAAGGCCATTGAAAACATGAGGTTACCATTACATGGAACCTTCGTTACCATTATGTAGCTAGAAATAATCTATTGGAACCCTTACGTAGATTTTTTTATCTTTACACCATTGTCCATTGTCTTTAGGTAGTGCTAGACATCTAGTCTTCCCCTTTGTATCATTGAATTTACATTTTCGCAGCCTATGCAATCTCTTGGATACCATTATATATTGTGTGTGATCCATAGATTTCTCTTACAAATAAGCATCTTACCTATACACAATGAGTACCATAGACATAAAAAAATGCATGATTACTGTCATGTAACCTTTGGGAATTGGAATTTACACTTACTTATTGATAGTAAAAGTTTATTGTATAATATTGAAGCATATTTTACCTTTATACGAGCAATGGGCCTTGCGTAAGGGTAAGGAAAACCATAAAGTATTATTATATTCAAAAGAAAATTTAGAGTTATTAATTTTTACCCATTTTATTTCTAATTATTTATTCAAATGGAAATCACACATATTTAAATAATTCAATTAGGTTATTAAAAATGAATAAAAATCTTTTAAATTTATTTTAGAATGGTAAAATTTTTTCATAAAATGAGTTCATAATTCAAATTTCCATAGTTTTAATTATTTTACTATGATATACTAGTGTTTAACACATTTTTCATTGCGATATTCCTCGATTTTGGATTACCAGAAACCATAATTACTTCTATCAATGTGAGGTGGCTTTCGAAGAATCCATGAATCTATTTCATTCAAAAATGTATTCTAAAATTCCATTTCTATTGATTGTGAGGTCTATGAATGTTTCAAAAGAAGAAAATATAATCACAGACTCTATGACCATGATGAAAAAGTTATTGATACTTGGTGTTTTATATTAGGAAGAGAAACAATTTCACTGATCTGTCTTTAACACAGTCAAGTTCTAATTCAAATAGTTTGTATTAAGGAAATGAAAATAGTGGTGATCTAATAAATCCACATAGGCTCACAATCTAATACCGTTTTTAAGGATCGGGGAAAACTAAAATAGTTGAACACTCATTAAGAATGTACACCCTCAGATACTAATTGTTTCATCGGAAATGGTGATGAATGATGGTCTAGATGGGGGTAAATAAAACTAATTAAAATTTACAAGATGTTAAAATTAATATCAATGTTAATTAATAAAGTAAATTGGAAGAAAATAAATAAATTAATGAATATAGGGAATTCAAATAGTGTTTTAATCAAAATTGGACAGAGTCTAGTAATATACCTCCCTATATTATGGGAGATACATTGTGTGATAAAACAATTTTAAGGAGAATCATAACTCAATTACAACATATATTTTTGAGTGAAATAACTATAAGAGAACAAGCCATCCTCAAAATTTTTCCAAACCATAGCTATATATTTTTTCACATTTATCCAGTGGAGGTATTTAAAAAATACATATTTAATATTTTTTCATTTTTGAATATTAAATTGTTTTCCATGGTGGTTTTTATGAAACCAATACTAAAAATAAATTTAAATAATTTAAATAATATTTATTATTTATTATTTATTATTTATTATTAATAATAATTTGTTCTTATTTATGATCATTTATTATTTATTATTTATAAATTTAATTATTTTCATTATTTTATTACTAATTAATTATAATTATTAATTTGTAATAATTTTATACTTAAATTATTTCAATCATAGGTTTAAAATCAGAATTCAACAACAAATGACCATAACATTTGATAGGGGTTTCAATTTTAGCTCTTATACTAGTAAACATTATTATTATAAAATGAAATATAATGAAATTAGATTATAATATGGTAATAATTATTGGAATTGTTTTTATTATTTTTAGATAATTATAAAAACAAACTTCATCATCAAACATGCATAAATTTTAGTCCTGGTGATTGTTTGGGATCTACCACATGTCAAATTGAAGCTTATTAAAAGTTGTACATTGTTCTACTTAGGTGACCTTAGTAAATTTTATTAATGTAATAAAGTATGATAAGGAATATAAAAAAAATTTGTTGATCAAATACCATGATTTATAATTTCTTTATGTGATTTAATCATCATTTAAGAGTGTCTTTATATTCTATTTGGGTCATAATTTATATTTTTTATGCAATTTACATTTTTATTAATTTAATGGCGTATTAATTGTTATGGTTTTATATCTATAGGTGATTTTATATCTAATATATATATTATTAGAAAAATTAAAAATTTATTTATTTTTAATTATAATATATGTTTGTAAATATTTAATTTAAAAAATATTTATATTTTTCATCTATGAGTATATATGTTTAGGTATTAATGAGAATAAGTCAATATTTATTTATATTTATTGATATTTATATCCATTAATGTATATTTATATACGTTAATTTATAATTATATCCTTTTTTGTAAATTTATATATATAACGATGCTATGTATATTTATTTGTATTATGTTGGTTGGTTTTTGTGTTTTTGTGCCTTTGTGATTTTATTTATATAAATTTTCATAATTTTATATTATATTTTTAAGGACTATACCTTAAATATTAAATTTTATAGTGTCTTTAGACTAGAAATAACTTTCTTGTACTCCCAATGATATTTTATGTCAAATGTTTTAAAGAACAATGTTCTAACCCATAAATTACTAGGTGGACAGTTCTACGGAATATCTATTTTTCCATAATATTATCCATCCAAAATAAAACATGGTTTCTATCCTTTAAAAAAATTCATAACATTTATCTTGACTACTTCTTCACCCCTACTCATCCATAAACCCTGTGAAAATATTTTTAAAACATGAGATTAGAGAAAAATATATCAAGAAGGGGCAAAAAAAATAATAAAACATTTTATTTTAGTAGAAAAAATTAAAATACAGAAATAACATACCTTTATAACATTATTCATTGATCATATTAAATAAATAATTTCTATAAGAATTTCTCATACTTTTTTCCCAAATGATACTTTTAAAACCTCCATCTAACTTAGATAAAATATGTAGGGAACATGGTACATCATTTTCATATCACTCTTACATATAGAGTAACAATCAAGGATGAAAATGGAAGAACCATAATGGTCATAAATGTAATAAAAATTGTAATATATTCACATAATCTCTTAGGTGAAACATAATTTTTTTAGTATTTCCTATATATGGAATAATCATCATTGTATATTCTCATAATCACTTAAGATAAACCTAATTGATAACTTCTTCTGGTGACCTAATTAATTAGAGAGATATAACAGAATCCCTCATTATGGGTTTATAATAGAACCTCATATCCACATAAACAATTACTAAGGGACATAACATTATCATAATATATGAAATTATACACTTTAATAAAATATTATTTTACCCGTAAAAAGAAATTTTTGGATATTGATATACGATTTCCATTTAAAACACATTTTAAAATTTAATATTCAAAAAATAAAGGATTTCCATTCTTTGATGAAAAAATGGAATCTAATAAAGAAATCACAACATCAAATAACCTTTATGTTGGAAGGAAATTTCGTTGTCATAATATATGTTAAAATAGAAAATTCTTTTATTATTTTGAAATTAATGTAAAATCCTTATATAAAATGATTAAATTTGAGAACCATCTATTTATTTTTCAAAATAAATATAAAATTTCATAATAATTCACTTTTATCAATATAAATATATCTATAATATAAATTATAAAATAAAGAATATAGACGAAAATGTTTTTTAAGTGAAACATTTAAAGAATATTTTTAAGAGAAAGTCCCTTAACAGGTGTTTGAATTGAAATGTACATTATATAACATGATAAATTTTATGCATATTTTAATTTTTTACATCATGAAGAAGTTTTTTTCTTATTTATTATTCTTTTTGTTTTATTTCATAGCATTCCAATTTTAAATTATTGAACATATTAAATTGTTCTTAGAATTTTTAGTGATATTCATTTCATAAATCCAAAATGGCTTCTATATATAGACTTTGGTAAAAGAGGTAATTAATCCATTAAATTCATAATAATAATAATGAAATGAATATACTGTTTATATATCTATTATAATTTGAAAACCAACCTTGAAATGTGGTTATAAAAAAATAACAATGTTATAATAATGGAAATGGTAGGTCATATATAAGATTGCATAATATTCCTGTTTTTTCAATGATCATTATTTTACGAATTTACGTGTTGTTTTATCTCTATATAATTATAATGTTATCAAGAAATTTCATATTATATCCTTATATAAACTTATATATATCATCCATCTATTTCAGTGATGAAAAATTAAATATATCACTTCATGGAGGTAGTAGACCATACCTATCCATAAACAATATTATCATTTTTAATGAAATGAATTGGTAACAAAAAATAATATTTTAACTTTTAATAATGATATATATTTCATTACTATAATATATGAAAATTAATCTAATCATTATATACAAATGTGATAGGTGGTGATATAAAATGAATTAAATCAGATCACGAGATGAAAATACACTATAAACATGAATGATGAATTGGTTTCTCATTTTATGAATATTAGAGAAGAATACAGGATATAAAACTAAAATACATAACATCACATTATATTTTATGTACCTATTTTATATATTATAATTGTTAATGATGATTTTATAGAGGTGGAAAATCATATAAAAATAAAACTTGTAGTTAAAAACTACTCCTCTTCTTTGGATAGTCTGAATTTCATAATAACTTGTGCCCTCTGTGGTTTGTATTATTCCAATACCAAAAACTATTAAATTGGGCTATATATTTTATGAAGTTATTTGTGTAGGGACTGGATTATTAAAATTGGGTTTTAATTGTGAACAAATGATAAGAGGTTGTTCCCTTTTATGAGGGAGGTGTGCTTTTGGAATTTCTTAAAATATTAAATTAGAATATCATAATTGTGATGTAATAATGACTCTAACAATATAAAATTAAAATATGAGATTAGAATTCATAAAAATCATTTTATATAGAAATTTGTTTTCATTTTTGGATAAAATTTTTACCCTTAGTGTTAGGTTTTCACCCCTATCCCATTAACCCTTTGCACACTTACCATGCCAATCGGGGGTTTTACTCATTGAGGGTAAAATTAGTAAATATAAATATAAAAATGGACTATAAAGAGACCATTGTTGGTATTCTCAAACATATCACAATAACATATACGAAATAGGAAGTTTATGAACTTGATATCATTTAATAATTTTTGTTCATAGAATATCAAAAATGAAAATTTTAAATATCATCATTTATATTGACTATTACAACATCGGGAAGACCATGGAATTTAAATATAATAAATTATAATAACCCTAAAATTTTATATTTTTCCAAAATATAACTATTCTCATTAATTATTTCTAATCATATTGATTTTTATATAAATAATATCATATAACTTATTTTTATATTAATTGAATTATTATAGCATCGACATTGTGTGAGGATTTATGGTTATTATTTCTCCGCTAAAAATTAAAAATAAATTTTGATGATGAAAATAAATAATCTATCTCTCTAAATAAAAATTATAAATATGATATCATCTATTTATCCCCATGTATAAAATATTAAATTTACTAAAAAAATGTGTGACATTTTTTATTATTCATTACATAAAATATTATGATTGATATAATCTCATAAAAATAAAATATGGTCATATATTTACATTCAAAGATCGTATATTCTAAGAAAATAGAACAAATAATGTGATATGGTTATTCTTTAGTTAAATTCATTTAATTTTTGTCATTAAATACCCAATTTTACATTTACCACGATAATAAAAATAACTAATGTTACAAGTAATTATGTCCAAAAACAAAATTGATCTATGTAAAAAATTTGTTAGAACTATTTAAAAACATGTAATAAAATTTTTATGATTAAAAAAATCAATTTGGGAGTATTTAAGTTATATTTAAACCCGCAAGACAAGAAGAAGACCCTTTTTAAAAAAACATTTTAAATAATAAAATGATATTACACTAAATTGAAGTTTAAAAATCATTTTAAAAAATATAAATAGATTATTTTTTATAATAATAAACTAATTATATTTAAAAATGATACATAATATAATTTTACTTTGGAAATAAATTAATATATAATACCGTTTTCAATAAATATTTTTATTTTCACTATTCATTAATAATCCATCTTTTATGGAAAACCTCAAAATTTCACTATAGGATATTTTGGATATTATTATTTCAATAATTATATACATTAAAAAAACAATTTCTCAATGTTCCATAAATTAGTTATATCATTCACCCATAAAAAATAATTAAAAAAATCATTTTTAATGATAACAAATATTAGAAGAATAAAATTGATTTACAAAATTTTGAGTTTTTATTTCCTAATTATTAATGAATACATTTTAATTAGTATAACCATTATATGTTTTTAAAGAATTATTTAATTCTATTTATACCGGCCAATGTAATGTTTAGGTTATAGTGGTCATATTTAATAATAATATTTTATGGTTAGTTTAAGCTCAGTATTGTATGTTTCACATGTTAACGAATATAATGATCTTATTTTAAAATTTTATGATATTATAATATTTATATACTCTTATAATATTTATGTGTTTCAATTTAAATAATATTATGAGTAATTATGTATATTTATTTACTAATTATTTTTTATTGTTTACATACTTATTATATACTTTGTAATTATTTATTTTTCTATTTAATATTTGACTATTTTATTATAATTTATTATATGTTTCTTTATTCTTTATTATTAAATTCCTTTTAATTTTCTTTTAATTTATTATTAATTAGTCATTATTTATTATTTATTTATTTTATATTTATTTTTTTGTATTACTTGTTATTTATTATTTATTTGTTATTATTTATCTATTTCATATGAATTTATTATCTATTACACATTACTTGTTATTACTTATTTAATTATTATTACTATTCATTTATATTAGTATTTACTTATATGGATTTTTATGTATTTATCAGTATAGATATATAAGCATATGGAATTATGTTTACTCACTGCATGAAGAGTTTTCTAAAGTGGTTATGTTTTTATAGAATCACCGAGACATAAATAATTCAAATCCCATTTAACCTATATATATAATTAATTTATTGATGAAAGAAGCATTAATGATATGATAAATAAATAAGTAAATTAACAATAAAATAAAATATTAAATATTAAATATTAAAAAATAAATAAAATAATAAGTAACTGTAAATAAATAACAATTCATAAATATTTAAATGAATAAAAAATGAATAATATGAAAATAAATAAATAAATAAATAATTTAATAAAAATTTTAAAATTAACAAAAACCTATTTAATAATTTTAAAATATTATTATTTTCTATTTATTTTAAAATTAAAAAAATATAAAAAAATAAGAAAATACCATGAAATAATTTCATAACACTTTAAAATTTTATGTGAAATAATTGTTCGATGGTTTGTGAAAATTTTGAAGAAATGTTTGTTGACACCACTTTCCAGGGTAATTTTTTAAAAACTAGAATAAAACAAAGTTTTTGCAGTTTAAAATACCGTAAAAAATAAACCATACAACTAAATGATATTTTTCTAATAGTGAATCATAACCAATCCACTTTTCTATTTTATGGGGACTCACAACCAAATCACAATCTGAATTTAAACTACATGAATCACAACACAAATAGTTATTACCTTAGAATATGGGGATCATAACCTGAAGAAAGAACAACATAATGATTCTAAATGAAAAGCCACATATATAAGGTGAGAGCTTGTGTGAGAGATGATAAGTAGTGTTAAAAATTTATGAAATTAAGAATAAATATGTGATAAATAAAAGAATCATAGGTTCTAGTTCTTGTGTAATGTATTAGTATGTCTCATGAAGGATGTAATTAATGTTTTATAAGTTTTTATTTTCTACATGATAATATATCCAAATGATAAAAACATGACATTAAAGAAATTTTTTTCTACAACACATCAATGTTTAGAGTAAATATAATTTAGTTCTCAGAAGTTTATGTTCTCATAGTTGTTTACATTGAATATGTCTTCAAGGTTGTAAATAGGATCTCCGAAACTAATTTTCCAATAATAACTTTGTAATTTAATTTAAATTAATTCATAATAATTACCCATGATTTGGATAATTATTATTCAAGAATAATCATAACAAAAAACATTTCAATTCAAAACCTATAGACTATATCGACTAATTTTAATAACTCATTAAATAATTTAATTTGTCTCTAAAATAATTCTTCAAATAAATCTTCTAAAAACACAATAGAATTTTACTACAATAATTAAAATTTCAAAATACATTAAAATTGAATTTATGGGGTAATTATTCAAAAAATATATATAGACTATATTAAATACTAAATAATTAGTTTGAATAAATTTTATGTCACTAAATATTACTTTTTAAATGAATAATAAAAATTAATCAACTCAAAAATTAAAAAATTATTTATTTGAAATATAAGTTGTTTGTATATGCATGAGGAAATATTAATTTTAATAACAACTACGTATATTTAAAATTATGTAACAAATATTTTTAAGGATTCTTTATAATATATATGTGTTAGAAAAATCAAGAAAATACCTAAAAATTTGATATATGAACATACTACATCATATTATTGACAATAATGAGAAACATAGGATGCTAAAAATAATACTTTTATTAAAATAAATTAACAAATTTATTATGACTAATTACTGACCATGAGCTATAAGTGTGATAGTAAATAAAATTATCAGGGAATCAAATTTTGTGGTTAGATTATTTGATGTGTGTTCACTATATTGGCTATGTGAATAAACATAACGTCTTGTCACTTGAGTTTATTAGATTTCACACAAATAAAAAAAACTTATTAGTCATAGTTAATGTAAATTAAAAATCTAATATGAGGATATCTATAGAAGATAATATGAAACATGAGGTAATACTAAAATTAATTAATATTGTAAATATGGAATACTTTACACCAAAGTTCCACCACATCATTGTTGATCTCCTTTAATTGAGTTTGAGAGAGATAAAAAAGTTGGAAACAAAATCATCCCACCTCCATAGTAAATATATGGGTCGAACTAAATATATTTTCTCATGAGATGGATCTATCCTTCCTTTCATGATGTGATAACATGTCATTTAAAAATAAGAAAAATGAAGAGAGTTATTGGTCTCTTGGAATTTTGGAGAAGAATAAGGATACAAATACAAAAACAAAATCATCACATGGGATTAGATTTAATATAACCCGAGAATGATCTTATGTGGTTCCTGAGATCAATTATACCTTAAAATTGAAATATTTATTCATGTGATGGATTATGAATAATATGGATTCACTCCATGTCAGTTTCATATAAATATGAAACATTTTAATTTAATGATAGATTTAGTGGGTGAATGGTTTGGGTGACCAACACACCTGAAATAACATACATAATGCATGATAATCATAAATTTCAAGACAACTAATATATACTATATAAATACATCATATATAAATATGGCTCTTGGGTGTATCTCCTTCAATATCCAACCCACACTAACACCTAATATAATTTCTTCAATTTACACATATACTGTATTTTATACAACCAATTGTGAAACAAAAAGAAAAAAACTTTTTAAATATCATCTAAAATATTTTTGGAAAGATATCCTTAACTTCTCCTTTTGTAATATCATATGAAATACCTTCTGTATACCCATGTCAAACACTTTTGGATTAACACTAAAAAAATTAGTGTTTCCCTCTAAGACAATCTCAAAACCAATATAGTCAATAAATATATTTAATCATATTGTCCATTATTGCACTGAAAAAAATATAAATCATCATACCTATATATGTAAGAAAAGTGTGGCCTCTAAAAAAGAATAAACTCAATTCAATCTATAAATGGATTTTATGTGATCACTATCCAATAAATGAATCTCTATAATAATGTCAACTGGTCGGCATCATAAGGAAATGTGAATAATAATATTTTCAGTTGTAAAAGATATCATGTGACAATAGGATAGAAAAATCATCAATCCCATATGTTGAACTCATTTTTATTGATTTTTAGATTATATACTGATATGATCGATGAATACATCATGTTTAATTTATCCAAATACATTATCACCTAACATTTACATTATCCAAATATATATACAATTTATTGGTTAAACCTTACACTCCAATGGTTTATCTCGGTTGAGAGCCCTGATGTTATACTTCACATACAGAAGGAAAAATCAAAACATGATTATTCTCCCATAGATGACATGATTAACAATATACACCCCCATGTATTAGCAAAATTAGTATATAGAGTTCCAAATGCAGAGTATCAAAGTATAAAAGTTCCCATGCTAGGTATGTCACCAACCTCAAGTAGTGGTGGCTGAAATATGATCCATGCAGCTCTACTTTTCCAAATTCATATGTACCAAACTCTATATAGTATACATAGTAGGTCAACCAAAACACATGGAGAATCATGTTCCCTATTTTTCTGTCATGATAAAATTATGTATCATAATACATGAATCTTACTCATTTAGACCATAAAATTTCATTATAACCTATAATGGTCCACGAAGAACATTTGTAAAGGAAAAACTAAAAGTTATACTTTGAGAGATCAATTCTCACTTCACTTCCTAAAATTTATATCTATATGTACATTTATGTATCCAATGGGAAAGAATGGTATGGAGGTTTCCATTAATGTGAAACACATTAAGATTACTATAATCATTAATAATATCTATCCAAACTAATATAAAAATTTGTTTATCATATCATATAAAATAAATATCAAGACCATCCTTGTGTTTCCTACAGTTTATATGCTTTTTGAATACATTACATCATATATAATCTATGTTACATCAAAATGTGTCCAATTAATAAAGCCCTCCCCCTTACCTATTTAGTGAGTGGATTCTATGAATTAATCTATTTTCAATTATGGTTAGACTTAGGAATCATACTCCTAAATGTTTAACTCATTGAAAAAAATCAAATATCATAACATTTCAACATCAAATGTTTTTATGTCAACTTATGTTGTCTACCTTTATTTTTTCATATTTTTATCATAATAATTCCTAGAACACTTTTCCATCATACATTTTCCACAAAATGATGTAACTACTTACATTATTTTTTATTAATAAATCCTATATCTCTTGTGATATTATTTAAAATTCACCGTAAATATATATTAAAATAATAATTTATTTGCAATAAACTTAATTATGTCCAATAATACTCAATATATCCTCTTAGTCCTTATATTCTCTTCATAATATCTAGACAAGTTACCCAAAACCTCTTATGTTGTTAAATTATTTTATTTCCATTCATTAAAAATATTATAAAAATAAGTTTTATCATATATGATATTATATTTTTTTAACATTTTTATTTATAAAATATTATTTTATTAAAATATACCACTAATTGGTGTTCCAAACACATTCCCATAAAAAAATTTCAAATAAAAGGATAACCATATTTTTCAAAGATAAATTTTTTTCCCATATTTTAGATAAAAACACCTATCCAAATATAACTCTAATTAGATGTTATATAAACTGATTAATTAGAAACCATGCTGGAGGAATTAATTATTCCATTCCCTTTCACAAAAACTCTTTGTAATTGACAAACTCCTCATATCATATTAGATAGATAAAATGAATATGCACATCCCTTACCTAGATTCATTTTATCTTTATAAAAAAATGTACATACAAATACAATATATAATTTCTATTTACCTAAATATCAATGTTATAAACGACAGTCTTGATCAACTATTCATTTTATTTTTAAATATTAAATATTAAAAATAATATGTGAGACACAAATTCGGTATTACATAAAAAAATTTTTGTCAGAGTGAGTAACTCAAGAGGGAAGGGGTGAAATGAGTAAAAAATAAAAAAAATTATATTTATAATGGATTAAAATACATTTATTCAATTATTCTAAAAATAGACTAGTTAACCAATGCCACATATCATTAAAATTTTCAATCTTTTGAATAATTTATTATAATACTCATCTGTTCGTAGATAAATGAATATAAAATTTTACTTAATAATATTAAATCAATTTACTCAATTAAAATCTTATAAATATACTAATTGTTGTTAACTACCAAATTTATAATTTTGTTGAAAGTCTAAAACAATTTTCGGTTTAAAATATTAAATTCAAAATAAAACAAAAGAAATCATGCAATGTAATTTTGAATATAATATTTTGTGTCTTATGATGAGACTTAGTCCCCTCCACATGTGGATCACCAACCACAAAGAAATTTATATAAATAAAATGTTCGATCCCAAACACTATAATTTTATACAAATATTTAGAACACAGATGGACTCTTTCACTATTATCTATGTGGTTAAATAAACAGGTCATACATGACCAATTACACTGTTTTGATGGGAGAACATCTATAAAAATAGTCAAGATGATATATTTGTATCTTCATGTTATATCAAAATATAGTGTGTTCTGAAATAAACTAATAAACCCAAATGTTAATTGTAATAAAATAAAAGGATAAACAAAAAATAAACTAATTTGATCAATGGGATAGAAATGCTCAGTCTTTTATGTTATGGATATAGTTGCACTTAGTTTTTATTTGAAATGCATATCGGTCAGTATTTCTGAAATTACTGTATAACATATTGCCTTTAAAAAATTTCAATCCAATAAAACATTATATGTGTAATAAGATTTGACTTTCTTAGTCACATTTAGAAATATTCCTTAGGTAATTATCTCAATAATTTTAATTTTTTAATAGGAATATATTTTCATTTTTTTCCTCCACTTGTTCTCTCATACATGAGGGGGTTGTATTCTCTTTCTAATAGAATTATAAATAATGATTATCTATTTGATTAGCTAGATATTCTGTATCTTTACACTCAGAGATGACCCATGCACTAATGAATTCAATCAATCCAATATTAAACAATCATTAAAAATCATTAGATATTAAATTCAATAATATTGTAATTAGAGGAATTATTTCAAAATAAATTAAAATATATATGGTGATTCATAGAATGGAGATAGGAATATTATATTATGTCTTTATAATTGTTTCTCTTTATATTAGATTCTATGTATGGTTGAGAGAGTGGTAATGTGTCACATTTCTGGTGGTGAATTTTGTTGAGGGTTAGATATTTTATATATTTATCCTCAATTAAATGCAGGCAGTTTCTCCCTTCATAGTATTTCATGGGGAATCATACATTACCAATGTTCAGATTCAGTGGGATGACATAGATAATGGTGATTCATTCCATAAATTGTGAAATTTACACTCTGGCGGTTTGACATCCATGATGTTGTATCAAGACTATGGTGAGACTTTGTTGGGGGTACCACATACATTGTCAAGATTTTGTCTTAGGATTGAATCTTTTCTAATGGTGAGTCATCAATAGTAGTTAGTCTTCCTTGGTGGTAAAATATAAAATACTAACATGGAAAAATCAAACTCATTAATATCATTGGACACATGAGTTCTTGATCATTAAAAAAAAGAGGTCCACACCTTCAAAGTCTGTGAATTAATTTTTGTAACATCCATAATTTGAATGGAAATTACATATATTTTCACAAACACATTTAGTTATATCATTGATAATACAATAATATTGAATTATTACTATTACTTCCAATTAATTCTTGTTTTCAATGACCTTGATTTACATATTGATGAATCGTTGTAGATTTTCTACATGAAATGTTCTTCTCATTTATAATCATGAATAACTAAACATTCAATATAGTACTTTATAACATATACATCTTATGAATATTTCATATATATTCCCCACACTTTGATAATTTTGAGTAAATGTTGTTTGAAATAATCTTGTTGTTAAAACTTATATATTGATGAAAATAGGATAAATTCCTTAACCAAAACATGAATTTTTTTAAATATCTCCTTAAATATTGTTATATATCTCAATAATTGATAACCATTTTTAGAAGAACCGCCTCATCTCCTTTTCATAATAAATTATTGTTTCTATGTTCTTCAAATAATATAAATGTGATAAACTAAAAATCTTTTTTTGATTTTGCCATGATTGAAGAATATAGGTTACAAATGCTACAAATCATTATCTCTATTACATGAAAAAATTGACCTTTAATTATTTAAGTTTATAAACTTCTATATATTTAGAACAAATTTTAAAATATACAAGAGGTATAATTTATCAATCAAAATAACCTAATTGATTTTTATAATAAGTAATTCTCCAAGGAAACATTTATCCTCCAATGTTATAAATATATTAAATCACATTTTATATCATTGGACCTACCCAATTATATTGAGTATATGATACTAATAATGGTTTTCCCAATAATATTTTTACAAGGGTAGATATATAATTTACCTTTTCCATTTCAAGACTAATATAATTGACACCTTATGTGAATAATTTTATTCTTATTAGGAAACTAGAATCACTTAATGAACAACATTAACATGTGGTTACTGCGTAAGGATCAATTTTTTATAGAATAAACTTATGAACATTTCATAAAGAACTATTTAAATGATTATCCTTCATTAAAATTATCATTTTTCATGTTTTAATCCCAATGTTTAATTTGATGACGATGATGATATCTAAAACATCAACTTTTATCATATGTTTATCATGATTTATTTAAAATTTATTAAGGAACATGTGGTATCCTAATAAAGTGATAACCCCTACCAAATTTCCATTATATCTATTAATGTTATAATATATATATTTACCTAATATTTTGGTAACATTAGTAGTTCCCCCATTGTTTGTATATTTTTTGGGGAATAATCCAAATTAAAGCATATATAAATTTTGGATAGTTTAGTGGATAATTCTTAGTGAAATCTCTCTTATAAATTAAATCATCTCTATTCTTCATGAAACTGGGTACTATTAGGGTCTCTCGGCTTGTGTAACCCAAATAAAAAACAAAAATAAAATGATCAATATGTACAATCCATGGGAACCAATATTTACCATAACCTATCAATTCAGACAATCTAGTGTCACTTATTACATGATTTACTTACACAAGGTTCTTTTAGGGAACCCATGTTTTTAATGACCTAACCATTTATATTATCATGATTTTAAAAGTTCTAAAATGGATAAAATCTCCCAAATAGTATTTAAATGAAATTTTAATCTCATGATATCATCTAATGTTATTATCATTATTTAGGCATACTTCTATTAATTTAGTTTGGAATCATATTCCCTCCACCAAAACAATATGTTCAAAACATATTTATCTGTAACTATTTACATAACCCATGAATTTGTGTTGCTCACCTAAAAATGAAATATGTTCCTACATATTCAAGTGCATAAAATGAATAAGGTAACTAATCAATTCATGTAAAGGTTATGAATTATATGAGATTGGAAATTACTACAGGTGTAACCCTACATCGATAGATATCGAACCCCAATCGCAAAACCAGACAAGACATATGCCTCTTGGTATGTAGGTAGTCCACCCCAAATCCATATATCGCTGGATACTTTACTCTAGAGAGAACAGAACTCCTAAAAAATATCGATCCTAATATAAAAAAAGAAAAATCAAAAAATAAATTCAACATCATAACAATATTTACAAACTACGGTCAATATATATGAAAAACCAAAATCATTATATAGATAGTCCTACAATGTAATATATGTACTTATCTAGAAGTAATTTAATAATTAAAACAAGCATTCACAGTATTCAATTTATTTAAAAAATTCACAAAAAATAAATAATGAAGAGACTAACATTTTTAATAAATTATTAATTCAAATATTTTACCATGTGATAAACAATTACGATAAATTTATAAATAAAATCTAATTATAATCATTATATAAATTTTTATCCTTAAAATATTGACATTAAATAATTTTTGATATAAATATTTTATAATCAATTCCATATGAACTCTTTCATATTTATCATTTTATGGAATTCCCATTTCAAATATATCATATTTTATGAAATATAAGTAATTTATAATTCAATTTATATTATGTAAACATTTTAGATATTATAATATCATGTAAGTAATCATCAGTTAAACCTTGATCATATTAATCATAAAAATAATTTATACATTTCTTATATAATGTGAAAATATGGATGCCTTTAGTATTGATTTATTGAAAATTGTTATTTATGAACAATTAATGATTTTAATATGAAAACTTTTTATTTTGGTTTTATTTTATTATTTATAACCCCTTATAAATTATTATTTTTTGAATAATAACATTTATTTCTATATCGTAATACATGCAACATATTTTTGATAAAATTAATTTCTAATATTAGCATTTAATATCTAAGAATATATATATTAAATAAATATTTATCTAGTTTAATAATAATCCATCTATTATAAATAATTATTTTTAAAATTATTTATAAATTAAATATTCAAAAAATACCTTTTATAAAGATATATAATCATTTCGTAAATTATCTAAATCATTTTAAATGTATTTTCTCAATCATTTTTGAAAAACAATGGATTACCCAAATACATATGTGTACTCTATGATATGAGTGAGCCCTTAGAAATTTATAAAGGCCATGTAATATTTCTTCTGTAAATCTAATTCACTACTTTCATTTACACAACATATGTATAATGTAATTCATAAAGGTAAATAAATGATTAACATTACATATCTGGTTATATACAAGGGTATTAATAATATATAGCTTCACATGAATGATTCACATAACAAAAGGTCTCATTTTACCCTTCTCATCATTATATAAAAACTATGGAAGGGTACAACCATTATAAAAACCATCTTCATAAATATAACAATGTGGTAAGCCTTATGAAAACATTCGACAAAAGGGTATCTCGTAAGTGTAAGTGATCGGTTACCTTTAGTGAAACCATTAAAAAAATTAACCAACATTTACACAACCATTATTTCATGTAAGGGTTAGAAATTATGAGACTTATACAGACCAGTCTATTTTTTGGATAATTATTTAGTTATCCTTACACTTCATAATTGCATAAGGGTAAGGTGTCAGTAACCATTACAAATCATAGCTGCGTAAGTGACCCTTTTATGAAAACAACGTTGTAGAAATGAAAAATTTTCAAAAATTTTTTAGTCTTATTTATTTCAATCATGATTTTTTTAAATCTAAAAAACGACTTCCATCAATTCCACTTTTATGTTTCTTATGAATCTAATAACCCTTATTAAACATGGAATATGAAATTATAACGAAAATATATGGATATCCATACAACATAATAAGAAACATGTGATGAAAAAAAATAATTTTAGTAAATCTATTGTACATTACATAAATGATACACTATATCATTATTCATCTTCATCAGATGAGTTTCAGAGATATAGTAAAGTAGAAACCATACAGTTCCACCTTAATAGTGTATTCATGTGCCAAACTGATTCTCTCATTGCATGAGATGGATCCATCTTCCTTTAATGATGTGAGAAAATATCACATGAAACAATGTGAGATTAATATATCTACAAATATTTGAGATTTTTGGAAATCAATGGGGTTATGAAACCACACACACTAACATTATGTGATATTAGCTTAAATATAACATGTGAATTCTTCTAAGTGGTGTATGCATTAACTCGTGTGTTAAAAAAATTATAAATGAAATGGAAGATTAATTAATCATATATTGTTACTTCCAATATGTTTCAAATAAATATGGATTGATTTTATTTAATTATTTGATATGTGGGTGAATGGTTGGGTTTTCAATACACATGAGATAATATACACAATGCATAAAAATCATAATTTTCATGTAATATAGTTTATAACCAATAAATATATCATATATAAATATGGTCTTATGGAATATATCATTTATAGTTTCTGTGTGGAGTATGGTCAGTTGAAAATTCAATTTTTGGATGGTTTTGTACACCGTGAACGACTATAATGTATTGTAAATTTAATTTCCATGAGCCTATAAATGCAGTATCTTCAAAAAAATATGAAATATCATAGTAGGTTTAGATATACACATTTGGTAGGTTTTAAAAATCATTATATATTAATGTTAGAAAATAATTTATTTACATAAATAAATACAGAACAGATCTCCTAGAAAAAATTACGCCCACTTAAAATAACACATACATTCAGTTAAAAAACATGTGGACACATTAAGAAATCCTTACAACAAATTGACATCAGATGATATTTTTTTCCACATTAAGTAATTAAAAATTTAATATATCACTTTAATTTAATAAAATATAGAAATATCTTGCCATCACATCCAAACAATTTTCACAAAAACAATCTATGTGACTAATTTTATCATATAATAACAATATAATACTAAACACTGAAAAATGTTATATATCAAAAAAATACAGCAAGTTTAGATTAAAAGTATGAAAATCGAAGGACCAAATCAATTATTATCATAGCTGATTAGAAAAACTAATCTTCAAACCTTTCATATAAAATATAAATTATAAAATTCCCTGAAATATAACTCATGATATAAAAAATATATTATGATAAAATTTAAAACAATTTTCATGGAACTGTGGACAAAATAAAAGAATAAAATATTTTGAGGAACTGAAATATTAAAAACATACAAAATAAACAAATAAAAATAATACACCAACATTTTAATAATGCTTTATCATATCAATCTACTTTATTAGATATTTCATATACTTCCCTCCTTCCTTTTTAATTTCAATTACTCTTTCACAAAATGCCTAATTTCCCACTCTTACGTCACATAATATAATCAATCCCATGATATTTTACCATTAATATTTTTATTAAATATATTTAAATATTATTTTTTTCATTTTAATATTGTCATAAGAATATGATTAAAATGTATTAATTTATAAGTTTAACAACATGAAATTTGTTAATTCTTGAAGAAATTTAATTTTCTCCTTGAACTAAATATCTCTATTCGAATAATAAATTAAATTGGTCATATAAATATTCAAAATATTCTATAAATATTTCATTATATCAACTTATAAATACCTTAATAATGATCCTGAATAAGTACTCCACTTATACTATTGAATATATAATGAATCTGTTCTAAGAATTATGTTTCAAACTCTAAATCAGTTCTATATTAACTAATTATACATTAAGTTAAGTTTACAATTCTTCCTTATAAGAAATTTATTATCTTAGTCTATAGTATTTAAATTTTATGATATTTGTACTATTTTCATATGATTCCCTTTATATGTATTGAAATTATACATTTTTGGTATATAAAATTTCCCTTTATGTCATAAATAATCCCTTTTACATAGAAAACATTTTTTTCCAAACCACCAATCATTATACATTTCTGCAATAATTTAATTAAATATTTTTTATAAAACCTCTTATGGATTCAAAATATACTCTCCATGTTTTATAAATAAGTCAATGATAAATAATAATTTTTTGGGTCTACCAAAGTAAAACATTAAATTATTATTTCAATTATACTAATCAGTAATCCCTATTTTAATAATAACCCCTGAAAATTTTGATTTTCTAGACATGTTTCCTATGTTCTTGATTTGTTTATCATATGTATCTTAAATTAATGTTATATGTGTGGGATATTTTAATTTAATGGTAAATATTAAAATATCTTCCTTAAAATTAAAATCAAACAAAATAATTTATCCAAATCAAATAATATTATTTATGTCAAACTATTTTATCTTTTTCATAACATCATATGTTATGGCCAACAAAAAATAGTACATTATTTTATGAATTTATATTAATAATATAAAATGTCAATACTACAATATGTGATATACATAAAGAAAATTAAAAATTGTAAACTCATTCATAAGAGGAACCATAAGTTTTATATTTGAAAAATAAATATAGAAATAAAATAGAGAGGGAGAGATAATATTAAAAATGATAAATATTATAGAGTTATAAATTTGAAAAAATAATCATTATTTATTTTTATTTTAGAAATTAAAGAGAAAGGATTAAACAACCTTTAATGTTAACAATGTTAAACTAAATTTGAATTACCATTATTGACCATAAATAAGAAATGATGACATTTTCTTAAAACTACAGTCAACTTCTACATTATCTGATCTAAAACATTAATACTTTTATTAGTGATGAGAAATTATTTTTGAATAGTCTCATTCAAAGGACACAACTATATATATACTAAACCCCTATGGATCATCGCCAATTATAGGAATTTCTCTCCATACCTCATATGTTATCGATTAATAACAATCAATTTACCATAATCACGGGATGACTACACCCTAGATAACCAAAATAATAATATTCAAGTGTGATTCTATTAAAAATATGGCATAAACCATACATATATTGGGTTTAACCAATATATAAAAACTTATTTAAATATGTTAACATATACATATTGGATCCCACAACATAAAACTAAAATAAAAAAAATAAAAAACAATATGAATGGAAATCAAAATACACTAAAACAACTATAATAAAACTATATAAAAAATAAACATGGCCACATAGTCAATACATAATTCAAAAAAATCAATGCATTTAACCCCATATATATAAGATTCATTGATACCTTTTACCCCATTACACTACTCACTATTAAGAACACCCTATATCTAACTGAATATAGAATAGATTATAAATTTATTATAGAAAAAAGAACACATATAAACTAATATGTGGTGTGTATTAATAACTCAGTAGGTTCCACCCTTTAATCATAACTATCTCAAGTTAGTGTGAAAAACATTGATTTGAGTAATGGTTTTTTAGTGAGAAACACTCAATATTACCTCTAATATAAGGTAAATAAATAAATATTTGAACTAAAATGATAATTAAATTTATGTACATTCAATCATCACTTCCACAAGGAGTTATAAGAATATCCCATAATCAAATACACGACAGAAATTACTCTATCTTGATCTAAAATCACATGCCATCAATGAATAGTTGGCACACATAAACTCATCATATTCATGTTTAACCTCTCTCAAAAACAATAAAATCATCCTAACATACATAGTAGTGTTATAAATAATATCATCATAAAGAATATAAAAATTAGAAATCGAATATGGTCAAGTATTAAAAAATAGCACATTGATAATAATTGATATTCAAATCATGTAGATAATATAATATAATTAATATAATATATATAAAGACTCCAAATTAACAAATTATAACATTAATTAAACACTAATACAGTCATAAAGCATGGTTTATATGATATCATTATCATTTTATTTAAATTAATACATAATTTTGACTACCAATTTACATATGGTGAGATCTTAAAACATTACCTATGAAATTAATTAAACTAACATGATCACGATCCTATCTTAATGATCAAACATAGAGAAATAATTTGTCTATATTATATGAATAATAAAATATATATAAAATAATCCCAGGGGAGTGTACACTTATTTTTCTCTTTAAAAATCTTTAAACAAAATTATGATACTTTTGAACCACACACGAGGATAACCCACCAACTTGATAATGAAATAAATAATAAAAACCCCATGAATTAAAAATTTCATGATATCATATAGTTCAAAAATGAAAAACCCTACAAAATCATCCAATAATAAATAAATATTAAACACATATTACAAATACCATAATTGAAAATTAATTGTTTTAATAGAAAACCTCAAATACATGTTAAGACTAATTTTTTTTACCAATTTACCAAATAATTAATAGCCTCTTAGAAAATTATTAACCATTTTAAAAATAAATAATTAATAATTACTTATCTATGAGAGGAAAAACAATCTATGATAATAACCAAATATTCTCACACTAAGGTAAGACCCAAAGAAATTCCTATCTTTTTAAATATCTAATCATACCAAGGCTAATAAAATACTTCTAAACATTGTATCTAATTCATAGAGAATACCAAAACTAGTCTTGAAGATTGTGGAAATCAAAAGAAAAAAAATGGGGATACATGTTTTTCCTACATGATTTATTAACAATAAAACATAACCATTCAATTTTAATGGATCATCCATTATATTCAGGATAATCCTATAACATAAATTTACATGAACATAGAAAATAGTGCCTCAATCTAGAAAAAACAATGTCGATGCCTCCATTTCATTATTTACATCTAATACACAATTAAAACCTTCCCTAATTTTGATATTCCCATTTTATGTTGGAATATATCTTTAAAACAACTCGAAATAATTCAAATGGCGTCTATACTAACTCAGTGAAAATTCCATGAATATTATTTAAATGAAATAATCCTTTACTAAACTCAAGTGACTCATAATCACTCATACCAACCAATAGTTGATACACTAGACCATAAATCAATGACTAAATAACACTCATATAATTCATCCAATTCCTACATTAATTAATGTCTTCATTTCAACATGTATCTCTTTAGTTTTAGAACATGAATCTTTAAAGTAAAATTTTTAACATTTATACAAGAACATTATTTTAAGTTTTATAAAAACCACATGATCTAGAATTTTAAATAACACTAAAAAAATTATATGTTCGTTCTTTTAATTAAAAAAACTATGAATTTAATGTATTAATCAAATTTTCCAATTCTTATTAAAAATGTAGTTAATTCATAAAATTTATTTAATATTAAATAAAACAATATCTCAATTCACTATTAACAAACAAACATGAATTGCTAAAATAAATTAAATTTTTATTAAAATTAAAATCGAAATTTATTTTTATAATTTCTTTGACTACGATATGATATATAAATAATCCATCTTTTCAACCACAAAATGTATCGACAAAATATATTATGTTTAATATGACTTCTAATTTTATAATATTTTTTATATTTTTAAATACACTTGAATAATTTATAAATTAAAAGGGATCCCAATATCTACAACCATAACATTCCATACCAACTAGTTAATATAATTTTCCATTAAGTGTTGGAAAATTAAATTACATAACCCACATTATATGGATATCTAATTAATTTTAGTTAATTGTATACCATTTCTTTAGGGGATAAGAATATATCAAATCCTTAAATAAAAAGTAATTAAAATTTAACACTTATGTTCTTATACAATACATATTCATTATATTTTTTCGCTACAAAAATTAGAGATGTATAAATTAAATAACATTAATCATTGTCATTGAAAATTAATCTATACATCTTGTCTATAGATTAATAATTAGAAAATTCTATAAAAATTTAAAAAATAAAAACTTATTCTAGAAAAATACATAAAATGGAAGAGGATATAATCTCACAAATCAATGATACGGTGTAAATAAATAATGAAAAAACGGTGTTGCCGTAATTTCAAATTTCTTGATTTATCCCAAAACAATTCTAACATTCAATAGGGTTTATTCATACTTCATAAATGGAAGGAATATTAAATTTTTATATATAACCATCATTCAATTCAAAGGATGGATGTTATAATGTGGTATGAAAAGTAAGAATTTGTAAAAGGTTGATTTAAATTTTTATTTAGATGAGAAAAATCTAATATTAAACCTACCATGGGAATAAATTGAATAAATAATGAACAAAGAGATATTGAGGTCCATAGGGTAGAGACGAGGGGAGAAAATATTGGTGGGGTATGCAAATCGAGAATTAAAACCATATTTTAATTATTTCAAAATTACAACATATAGTTTCCAAAATTATCCCTAAAAACAACGTTAAGACACATTCTAGTCAAGTTGAATTTATTGGTTACATTTCACTTTTTTTATACCATGAAACTAACCATACATAGTCTATACATCATCTTAAGTTATTTTTTTGTCATTCCATTTCCAAACACCATTTTTCATCATCAATGATAAATCCATTATTTCATTTTATAATTTCATAATCTCTAAAAAACATCTGAATGATGATATCCCTGCATTAAAAATTGTGGTTCATCCTTTTCCTGTTTTATATAAATTTATAAGACAAACTCTAATAAATCTAAAAAAATAAATATGGTGTGAAAATATTACATCCGTAATTATTTCCATCCGTAAATAGTCAGCAAAAAGTAACCCATACAATCATCCTGACCATTCCCAATTTTATTAATGCTTCAAAATCTATTCTCTCTTCACTATGTCCATTACATTAATATATAAAATCTTTATTGAATTACTTAATTCATATTTTAAATCATATAAATAATCTAAAGAACATTTATCCCCAACAGAAAATTCACCTAATCACAATAAAAATCTGAATTCTAACCATCCCACCTTATGGTTCTCCCATCCATAAGTATTGTTTCATCACACATCATTCCATAATAATCAAAAATACCATATACTTCCACATTCAAGATAATTCACGAGTTCTATCCCCATAATCAATTAAATATAGAAATCATAAATACAAATTGAGTAAATAAATGTAAACATGGGTTATTGGGGATAAATAAGTGATTAGAATTTAAAATATAGATAATTAACATAATAATTCTTTTGAGATAATCTATTATTAATTAATTTCCATACATAAATATGTTTAAAAACATATAAATTTTTTTTCATGTACCTTTAGGTATTATCCATAAGAAAAAAAATACCACACATTTTAAAAAAATCTCATCCATTAGGATTTATAAACATTTTAAAATAATTTTTTTAAAATATATACTCTTTGGGTTAATATAAAAAATTTAATTTAAAATCAGTTTTATAAAACAATTAATATTGACATTTCTATCCTTTTTAAATTACTTACAAAAATTATGATTATAAATAACAGACTTCATTTCACTAAATAATATTCAAAATCTATTTTTTGTATGTATATAAATGATATATATCAGTTTAAATTAAAAAAATTAAAATGGTTTTAATATGCCCTGTCTCAAATATTAAATTATTTCCAATTTTTTTAATTAAAAATATTTATTATATAAACCTATTACCCAGGGATAAAATATATTGTAAAGATCATGAAAACCAATATTTCTTATGTTCCAATAATGACTGCATGAATAAATTAAAAACATATCTCATTTCATATCCATGTGACTCAATATTGAGTATTTATCCACATTATACCCAAGAAATCATTCCTAATGCCACACTCAACCTTATATTTTTATTCATAATAATACAATATTACTGGAAAGTTTGTTTTCAATCACGATTTTTTATACTATGTATTAACTTCATCTTTTTATATTTCCCAAAAATCTTGATCCAAAAATATAATAATTAATCTTAATACTCAAAATATCTCTAATACCATTTTTGAAATGATATAATAGAAAATATACATTATACCGAGCCAGAATATCTCTTAGATCATGTACATGTCGGGATATGTCAATGGACTTTAAATATAAATATAGAATTAAAATTAATGGTAGAGAAAATAATGTCTTTATAATAAAAATAACAACAATGTTTTTATATTTTACCAAAAAAATTCATCGCTATAAATATATGAAACCTAGTCAGTATAGAAACCTATAGAAGTGATACTACAAATGGGCCCTTAGTGGGTCTTGTAACAACAACATGAAAAATAAACGAATGGATAACTATATTAAATTAATTTATCCTCACCATAACATATGTATATATATATATATATGTATATAATGAAACATAAAACACAAAATAAATAAATATATCATCTCAACTGGTATATAACTCAAAAACAATTTAGTGTCCCAATACCCAATATGGATTACCTTATTCTAAATCACTAACTTCAAGAATGTTTCTTGATATCTGTAATAAAATTCTTCATGGATTTATTCAGTACACCTAATGATGAAATATGTTTTACTTGTATAAAAGTGAAATCAGCATGATCTACATGAGTAATAGTTGTGTATAAATAAAATAATAAGATTCCCCTATGTTGAATACTCCCCTTACCAGGTGTAAAAAACGATGTATGTGAAAGAAAATAAAATAAATAAATAAACATGTAATATTTAGGGAAATATGTATAATCCTATATTTCCACCATATTTATTTCATAGTCCTATTAAAAATCCAATGCACACACGTCCATAACCTATACTATATCCCAATAAACTGTTCAAAAAAAGGAAAACTAAAATAAACTTGCCCAATACATGTATTTTCCCTCCTTATAATAATAATAATAATATGACACTTAAAATAAAAAATTTAACCATCATATTACTATAAAAGATAAAAAATGTATTATTTAAAATGGAAACCATAAGGAATAATAATTGGTTAATCAGAGATCATCATACCATGAAAATAAAATACATAAAATCATTTTAAAACATGTTAACCAAAATAAAACACATGTAATGTTTTAATGAATACAAGACATATAAATATCACATTCACCATGTTGTCCAAAAAAAGTTATCTTAACCAATCCCCAGGTTAGGATCACAATAAATGAAAATTGAGCTCTCATAGCATAACCAATATTATTAATGAAATAATTATAGCCATGGTCGTTACTAAATGAGACACTTGGTTGAAAAAACCTTGTGTATGATTTATATGAAAAAATATATAAAATTATTCAAGGATAATATTTATTACTATTGTACAATGAAACTCAATGACCACTTTCGTTTCAAATTTGGGCCACAAATAAAAAACATGTTGCTAGTGTGAGAAAAAAATTAACAATGAGAAAAATGTTCATGAATTATAATATGACTTTTACAATGAGAGTTCATAGAGAGTACCCAATAAAATAAATTGACCCTTAATGAAAAAGAAATTTTCATTCATGAGCTCATCATAAAAATTAAGCCACTCTTTACCTCACCTTAAACTCAAGGAAAACACAAGAAAAGTAATTTTCAAACATAACCACAGATTTCATCCTGTCTAGAAAAGTATTAAACTTACATAAATTTAATGAATTTAAATAATCAACTCATAAAAGGAATTTCTTTCCTATTAAAACAATTAAAGATTATTACATAGAGGAAAAATTTATAAATAAAAAATTTCCTAAAATATCTGGATCATCAAAATGGTAGGATAATTTTCGTAATCATTATTTAAAATTATCATAAAATCTCATAATTAATCTCTAATAGATTTAATGTAAGAACCCAGACCTTATTTTTAGGTATGGGGATTTCATTTCTTGTGTTTTGAGGAAAAAAGGAGAATCTATAAATTTATGGAGTACACGCCGTGTACTTTTGAGTATGTGTTGTGTACCCAGTTGTCATTGGTCACCATATACTAGCCATGTTATGGCCAAGAACATGGTTGTGTGGGGTATCCTAAAGACAACATAAAGCCGTAGATGGTTAAGGAAAGTACATGTTGTGTACTTTTAAAAGACATGTTGTGTACGTTTCTTTTAATTGATTAAATAAACTGGGATCATGTCTAATCAACAGAAAACCCTTCTTCTTAACTAGTCTTATCCAGGAGGGACTAAGACCGATGAATCTTCTCTAATCCCCCGACCCTCCACCCATTCTCAGAATCGACTATTGTTGATTGCATTAGAATCACAACGGTGAGTCCTTCCTTCTTCTAGAGCCTCATTCCTTGATTTCCCATCTTTCATGAGATATCTTTGGTATAATGTTTTGGATGTTTTTATATATCTACTGTGTTCTAGGTCAATTTATGGTTTTTTTCCAGAGTATATCAATATCACAAGGATAAGGTATGTGGTTTGTGCATTTCTGAAGTTATTCTTTGAGTTATATGTGTAAAAATCCATATACCCTAGAATCTGTTATTATGTGTTTAGGGTTTTTTCCCGGTAATTTCATTGTATTCCTTGTGTTTCTATGTAGAGGTTTTATTGTTGTGAATTGGGTATTTTTCCACGCTATAGATGTGTTTCCCATGTTTTTTTTTGATTTTGACTGTTTTTTCTTACTTTTCAAGATAGGAAACTTGTTTCCCATGGATATAGCTGTTAGGATGGAGTGATATTATCTAATGATATTAATGAATATATATTTTTAGACATGTATTTCTTGAATTCTTTTAGCTAAGTATTTTTTATGGTTTACTTGGCTGTTGAATATCATTTTTCACGATTAAATTTCATAGGGCTATGGAGACCTGTTGTAGTAGACCATTGGGGGAATGGATGTCGAGGGCTTCTCCAAAGGGTTTGTTTACTTTTCACTTTGCAAGACTATAGGGGCATGGATGTGAGTGCACCCTCAGAGTGTCTCTAGTTCCATGTTGAGATACTATAGGGGGAATTGTACATTGAGTTCTTTATCAGAGTGTCTATAGTTATCAATACATGACTACATGGAGAATTGGCAGAGAGTGCTTCCTCAAAGAGTCTTTGCTAAAGATGAACTAGACGTGTTAGACTATGAGTACTTCCCAGAGGGTTTCATGGGTGGGATTGGTTTAACCATAGGGGATAGGCTTTGAGTAAATCCTAGATGGTTACTTGCTTTTGATTAGTTTCTTACATGATATATTAAAATTAATTCAATTGAAACTGTAAGATTGTTTTCTATTGAGTATTTCCTTGTTTACTAATTAATTTTAATTATTACCTGAAATATATATTCACTAACACTTAGGCATAGATCATTCGGTGGATGCCTACTAGGATTCATCTCACACCCTTTTTGGGTCATGCGTTTGGGCGCAAACAGATTATATTGTTGCGGGTATAGATAAGGGAAAGTTCCCTTCTTCTTCAGGTACTTGATTGCTATGGAGCTAGAGAGCATGGGACCAAGCTGAGGCTTGTGATGCTGTTATAGTTAGTTTTTTATTAAAATTTGGATATGTAATGTATTCCAGCATTGTGACATGTTTGGATGCTTCCCTAGACATATGTATCATCAATCTTATATAAATGTGTTCTCGAGTTATTTATTACATTCATTATTCCATTGTTTACTTATTTAATGTTATTTTTTCTTCCACTTTTGATATCTATTATTTTTATTGTGTTCTTATTCCAATGAGGGAATATTTCCCCCACTGTCACACCAAAGGCCCTCGCTTCTGGTCGGCAACCTATGGCATTTGGGTAAATGTGATTGGGGCCTTGTTAGCAACCAGGTACGGGGCAACTCTAGGTGGCTTCCGGAACTGGGACATTACAAAGTGGTATCGGAGGGAGGTTATTTTCTTCTTGAATTACTATTTGGTAAATATATCCAGGTATTGAATGGAATAGGTACTTGGTAATAAATATTTCAAGGGATTTTCTAACTCTTTTACATGGAAAATCAAATTTACCTCGTATATTGCGAATTTTTCTAATTTAAAATTATTACAGTTGATTTGATTTCACCATTGGGTGATTCACGTGTTTGGTGCAGTTATTGTTGATGTTATTGAGGCTCAATTTTCTTGTTGCAGCCTAATGAGATGAGGGTATGCCATCTTAATCATCAAATAAGAACTTTCTAGAGTACACTTGTCACATATTCATTCCATGCAATTTATCATTGATTATCGATTTACTGTTGTTGTGATAGATGTTGTGATAGATATGTAATTTGTTGTGATAAATGCCTTGAAAAAATGCCTATTTTTTATATGTTATTGGATTGTTTAAGGTTTCATTTAAATGAATGAAAATCATTATTTCTTGAGTTGTTATGGGACCCCATGGATTGGAATTGGTGGATCATTGCACTTTTATGATTATATATGACATGTATAAGATGTCTAACATTGATTCGTGGGGATTATAGGCCCTCACAAATCGAAATTTTGAATTTTAATGTTTGTTTCAGTGTTTTTTTGGGCTCTGGAGTAGTTTATGAGGCTTAATATCTAGAAAAACCCAGAATACATGATGTGTAATGATGAATACATGCATTGTATCCTTATGTTCAGGAAGGAACAACTTTCCTTAAGTACATGTCGTGTACAGTACGTACATGTCGTTTTGTTGAGACCATGTGTCTGACCATGTGACTAACGAAACAGGTGGATTATATGTAGATAGTACATGTCAGGTCTTATACAAACACACCGTGTAGTGTCAGCTGTGTAACTTGCTGTATGACTAACTAAACAGGTCTGTAAAGTCCTTTTCGTACACTATATATTTGTTAAAAACAGATTGTGTAGTCTTTCTCTAGTAGAACCGTGTGGGTTACATTTTATCGAAGTACTTGGGTAAGGGAAGAGTATTCAAGTACATGTCGTTTTATAAGATAATATTTCGTGTGTATGGGTTGTTACACGACCAATGTTAGCGAGATTACATGCTCGTATGAAAGAATAAGAGAACATGTTGTGTAGGAGTTGTACACACCACATATCCACCTTTTATAAATCATGAATTCTTTCTTTCTCATGTTCCATTATTTCACCCCTATGTTTTAGTCCATGTTAATCTTGATCTAACGTGTGTTTTTGACCTTGTATATTCATGGCACCGAGACATCCCATGGTTTCTGGTCTGTTACGTGGCAGTGACCAGACACTGGATATGGAAGATCCGGAACTGCCAGCAGATCCTCCAAGTCAAGCCCATCTTGGCCACATCTATTATCCTGGATATAGGTTTTGATACACAGTTCCAAGAGGGATTCTTGTGGTTTGTGAAGACCTTCTAGGGGTACTCCCTACTTCCCCACCTATGGAAGAAATAACTCAGGTCTTTCAGCAACAACATCCTCCCACCTTCTCATTGGATAGAGGACCTCAGACTACTGAGTCATAGTTGGAGGCCATTATTTAAATCATCAATCATCTGGAGACACTTCCAAAGAGGATGTTGAAGCTTTCTAATTATAGGGTTTTGGATTCTACCAAGAGATGGTGGGATGTGATTTCACATGCAGGGTGCTAGTAGGGTATGGCTTGGGATGAGTTCCAGCATTCCTTATACGATTTATTCTAGCTAGAGACTTTAAGGCTAGATTGATCCTGAGAGTTCACGAGATTGGATCATGGTACTCTTTCAGTTATGGAGTATTCTTCTCACATCAATGATATGTAGTCCCTCACACTAATTCCAGGATGTGATGATTTATTTCTGAAAAGGAAGTTTGAGGATGGTCTCAAGAACAACATTTGATCTCAGTTAAACATCTTTGGGTTGACTTCCATCACTTCTATAGTCTATAATGCATTGATCACGGAGCATAATATAAGGGAATATAGAGCTGTGAGATGGGGTGGCTTGACATCTAAAGTTTATACCCCTCCTCATCATAGCAGGAAGCGTCGTAGAGAGTCTCCCCATGGGGATCTGAGTAGGAGTAATACTTCTTCTCGTAGCCAAGTGGCATGCTATCAGTTCATAAAGAGTGGGAATATGATGCAACATAGCCTGAGAGATCTAGTGGAGTGCTGATCCTAAATCAAGATGGGTCATCTTTAGCGATTCTGATATTTTTTATCACTATCAGATAGTGATAGAGGTTCTATTTCTATTCCTCATATCGAAGCTACATCAGTAGATTCTCATCTATCTGGGAATTGGAGTTCATCATTCTATTCTGGTCACGATGGAGGTTACGACCATTGTATCTAGTCGGCATGCATTCAGTGGAAATAGGTTGGATCAGCAAAAAGTGGTCAGAGAGGGTCACAATGCCATGATGTAGGTCAAACAATTACAGTGGACCAGACCCAATAGAAGTAGGATCCTAGACCCTCTACAGTTCAAGGTACGATCCTAGTTGCCTTAGTTTTAGCTTTTGCTCTTTTTGATACAGGGGCTACCCATAGTTTCATATTTGTTGTTGTTGTGGAGACCCTTAGGTTCCATATCATTTTTATCCTGATTTCATGACGTTGAAAACTCTGCTGGAGACATGAGCAACTAGTGTATGTTAGTGAAAGGAGTACCCTCTTGGGGTTGGTGGGTCTCACATCTTATGGGACCATTATGTCCTAGAGGTGATAGTTTATGATGTCAGTCTCAGAATAGACTGGTTAGTTCCCTTCCAAGATGTTTTTGACTATTATTTTCATTGGGTGAGTATCACATCACCATAGGGTTGATCATTTCTTCATAATTGTGAATGGGATGTCCATGCGAGCAGAGATGGACCCGAGCATCATGGGTTGGTATGAGTAACAACCCAGATTTCTAGTATATATCTAGATGACCGTGGGGCATAATAGTTGGACTTTCCTCTAATTTTGGATTGTTTTTGGGATGTTTTTCTAGATGAATTTTCATGTTTTACTCCAGATCAAGAGGTAGATTTTTTTATTGAGATTTTTCCATGAGTGGCACCTGCGTCCATTCCACCCTATTGGATTGATACACTAGAGTTACAAGAGCTCAAGAAGTATCTCGAGGTGATATAGGCTAAGGGTTACATCTGACCCAGTACATCTTGTAGGGTGTCTCTTATACTATTTATGAAGAAGGTGGATGGTACCCTCCCACTTTGTGTAGATTATCGAATGTTGAACCAATTGATGGTCATGAACTGATATCCCTTGCTGAGGATTTATGATCTCTTTTATCAGCTTTGATGAGACCGCGTGTTCTAAAAGATTTATTTGAGATCTGGTTATCATTAATTGTGCATTAGATCATCTGATATACCTCTTACATCCTTTCATAGAAGGTATGGTCTATATGATTATGTGGTTATGCCATTCAGTCTCACGAACATGCATTGAGTTTTAATGGAACTGATAAACATATTGTTCCATAAATATATGGATTCAATTATGGTAGTATTTATGGATGATATATTGGTATACTATAACACTCCACACTACCATGACAAACATCTTTAGATCATTTTGAGTAAACTTAGAGATAATCAGATATATGCTAAGCTCTCAAAATGAAACTTTTTGATGGATCTGATTAATTATTGGTTCATTTATTCTTAGAGATAGGATTTTCAGTAGATCCATAGAAAGTGAGAGAAGTATTTTCCTAGTAGATACTGAAGAAATTATCTTTGGTATGGAGTTTTTTGAGGCTGTCTGGTTACTACAGACATTTTATACAGGACTTTACTTTCTTAGTAGTGCTACTGACGGGCCTAAATTAAAAGTGTGCTAAGTACATGTGGTCAGACTCTTGTGAGTCATCCTTTTAGGAGCTGAAAGGGATGTTGACGTTAGCAATAATACTAGTTTTTCCAGATCCAATCCAGAGATATATTTTTATTGTGATTCTTCTGGTATTAGACATTGGTTAGTTTTTATTTAGGGGGAAGGAGTCATTGTGTTTGTGTCTCGGTAGTTGAGGCCACATGAATGAAATTACCTAAAGCATGATCTATAATTTGTTGCAGTTGTTCATGATTTAAAATGATGGAGACATTGTTCATTGGGATAGAATTTTTTTTGTTTTCACTGAAAAAAAAGTAGAAAGTATATATTTACCCAGTGCGATCTGAATTTGAGACAACAAACGTTAGTTGAGTGCCTTCAGTCTTTTGACATTCAGATTGCCTATACACCTGAGAAAGATAATGCAGTGGCTGATGTGTTGAGCAGGAGGACACAAATAAAAGAAGTTCAGTTTGAAAATAGTGAGTAGAAGCTTATGGATCTGTTCTGTGAGATTAATTTGTGGGTTCATGACAAAAATTGGAAGACGTTTCCTTCTTCTGTAGTTGTTACCTCGACCATTCTTGATCGAGTTCGAATGATGCATCAATCAGACATTGAATGCCTATTCCTATGGGACAGTGTTTCCGGAGAGTAACGTATTATTAGATAGATAGTGGATGTGTATGCGATCTTGAATATTCATGGCCGCATATGGGTGTCAGAAAACATACATGAGGAGCTGATGTGAGACTATTATTCCTCAGTTTGGGCAGTTCATCCTGGTGTCACCAAGATATATCGACATATACACCATCAATATTTGTGGCCTTCTATGAAGATTGATGTTTCTGGTTTTTTGATGAGGTGTTCCACCTGTCAGCAGTTGAAGTAGGAGAGTCAGTGACCAGCATGGCTTTTTTAGCAGTTACACATTCTTGATTGGATGTGGAATGATGTTGCAATGGATTTCGTGATAGGTGTACCGAGGTCACCTCGAGGGAATGATACAGTTTGGGTCATAATTGACAAGCTCACAAATGTTTCTCACTTATTTTCATTCAATGAAAAAATCAGTGTTGATGATATGGAAAAGTTGTACATTGAGATATTTTATGCTTAAATAGAGTTCCAAACTCCACTATTTTAGTTAGGGATGCACATTTTACTTCGTAGGTGTAGCAATGACATCAGAGGGCTTTGGTAACATAGGAACTCTTGAGTGCGACTTACCATCCCTAGATAGATGGTATGTCCAAGATTATGATACAGGTGCTGGAAGACATTCTTTGGGCACATCTCCTTGATTTTGGAGGTTCTTGGGAGCATCATATACCTCTTGTGGAGTTTACCTACAATAATAGTTTTCAAGCAACTATTTAGATGACACCTTAAGAGGATTTTTACATTAGGTCATGTTGATCACCCTTATACTGGATGGAGGTAGGAAAGGCAATTATGATGCGACCTCATCTTCTTGAGTAGATCATATAAGAGATAATCTTGATTCAGAATAGGATGGTTACTTCACAGTCACGGTAGAAGTATTATGCTAATCGATAGAGAAGACCTCTGGGTTTGAGGTCGGATATCATATTTTCATGCATGTCACACTGAGCATGGGATGTTGGTGGATTATGAGAAAGTGTAAGTTTTCACTGAGATATGTCATGCCATTTGAGGTTATTGAAAGAGTTGTTTCATTTACCTATCAGTAGCAGTTACCTCCGAGATATCAGGCTACACCTGACATCATCCATGTTTCTCAGCTAGGACATTACATCTCAGACCTGTTTAATGTTTTTCTTCCTAAGGAGGATGAGCTGGAGGTGGAAACATCATTCTAGGAGCATCATATCTTGATTGATGATCAATATACGAAGGTTATTTGTGGCTGGTTTTTTCCTTTGGTACAAGGTTTATGGAATCACAGGCAAGTAAAGGATGATACTTAGGAGAGGGAGGCCGATGTACGATCACAGCTGCCAAATCCGTTCATGGAATCTTCTTCGACGCCACCTTACTAGTGAAATTTGGGGATGAATTTCATTTGGGGAATGTTTGTATGAACCTGAACATTATTTTCTAGTATGGGTTTTTCTTATCTAGTGTTGTGAGGAAAAGAGGAGAATCTATAAATTTAAGGTGTACACATCATGTACTTTTGAAGACACACTGTGTACCATGTTTCTGAGGGTGACCGTGTAACATCTGAGTACATGGCCATGTGGGAAGACATACAGAACGACTAAAGTATGGGTTGGTTAAGGCAAGTACACGTTGTGAACTTTTCAGAGGCACAATATGTACTTTTATTTTAATTGATTAAATTGACCTGGGTTGTGTGTAATTGACCAAAAAACTCTTATTCTCAGCTCGTCTCATCCAAGAGTGTCTGATGCCGAAGAATCATCTCTGATCCCCCAACCCACCATCTGTTCTCAGAATCAATCTTCATCAGTTGCATTAGAATCAGCACGTTGTTTTATTCCTTCTTCTTAAGCCTTGTTCCATAATTTCCACTCTTTCTTGAGATATCTATGGTTGAATGATTTGGACATTTTTATAGATATACCACATTCTAGGTCGATTCAAGAGTCAAGGCCAGAGTGTATTGATCTCACAATGCCATGTATGGAGGTTTGTTCTTTTTCACAGTTAGTCTTTCAGTTATATGTGCAAAAGTTCCCAATACCCTAGAATGGGGTATTGAGTGCTTTGAGATTTTAGCCCTGTTAATGCCCAATATGCATTGTGACACTGAGTATAGGTTTTTTTGAATAGGGTTATTTTCCTTGTTATGGATGTGTTTCCCATGTTTTTTTTATTTTTACTGTTTGGTCAAGCTTTTTCGGATCAGCTGCTTGTTTCCCATGAGAAGTGTTGTTAGGATAGAGTGATATTATCTAATAATGTATATTGTTGTAGCTTTTTTGCCAAGTAGTTATCGAAATCGGTTATCCAATTAGTTCTTATGGTTTACTTTGTTTGTTTAATATCATAGTGCATGATTGACTTACACAGGGATGTGGGAACTTAGTGTAGTAAATCATACGGAGAATGTATGTTGAGGGCTTCTCCAGAGTGCCTTTTTTATATTTCCCATTGCAAGGACAAAGGGGGTGGATGTGAGTTCTCCCTCAGAGTGTCTATAGTTCCACGTTGTGATACTACATGGGGAATTGGATGTTGATTTTTTTGTCACAGTGTCTATAGTTATAGATAAAGGACTTCAGGGGAATTGACGATGAGTACTTTCTTAGAGAGTCTTTGCTAAAGCTGAACCAGAGGGGTTAGACTGTGTGTACATCCCAAAGGGTTTGTTGTGTTTGATTTCTTGAACCATAGGGGATAGGTTGTGAGTACTTTTCATAGGTTTAGCTATTTTTTATCAGATAATTACTTGTTATATTAAAATTAATGCAATTTAAACTGTAGGATTGTTTACTTTTGAGTACTTCCTTATTTACTACCTCATTTTTATTAGTTTCTTCCATATATATTCAGGTACATGACTGATGTGGAGACGGAGAGCATGGAACAAAGCTGAGGATTGCGATACTACTGGACTTTATTTGTTTTGTTTAGACATTGGTTTAGTATTGTATTCCAGCGTTGTGATTTGTTTGACTAATTTCCTAGACATACGTATCACGAATCTAATATAAATGTGTGATATAGTGGTTTATTACTTCCAGTATTCCGTTGTTTACTTATTTCATGTTATTACTGCTTCCGCATTTTATATTTGTTATTTCTGTTGTGTTCCTATTCCAATGAGGGAATAGTTTTCCCACTATCACACCCAAGGCCCTCAGTGCTAGCTAGCATCCTCTAGTATTTAGGAAAATGTGCTTTAGTCCATATGTCCAACCGAGTACGGGGAACCTCTGGGAGGCATCCGGAACCAGGATGTTATAGTAAACATAAAAATTATATTTAGAAAGGGAGAAAATGTGAATCCAAACAATATAATCAAAAAATTCCAAAAAATTGGATCACCCGACAAGGTTTTGAATAATATGCATCATAACCATGACTGAACCCAACAAACAATGTATCATGATAAAAATAGATGTTAATGCACTATTTTTATAATTATCATCTTTATATAATCTTAAAAAATTAACAATTTTCATATATCCATTTTATTTGAGGTTAAATAATTATAACTACAATATCCCATGTTTCCAATAAATATTTTAGATTATTTTTTAATTTTTAAAAATAAATTATTAATGAATTTGTTTATATTTAACAATTAAAACTAAACATTCATAAACAAATTTATTACTGAAGTTGTCTAATTTTATATATTTCCTGTATAATGGAATTTTATTTATTTATTTGTTTATTATAAAATGATCATATCACAGTTCAGAACAGAACACATTGTGTCTAGTGAGGTGGCAGGGCTCCAACCCATGATCAAATGAAGGTAAGAGAATTGAGCCCGCCACTAGCACACAAGTTCTCCAACTTCAATCATCCATCCTTGTATATATATGTATATATTTTCTCTCTTTAACTATATTCATTGTTACTTTTATATATATAGGTTTATAACTAGAGTAATATTCATAATATTATCATTATGTCATAGTAGTTAATTTACTATATTCTACTAGTAAACATAGAATAATACAGGATCTTATAGTTACAAAATTGAAACATATAATCATCTAATGTAATTTCATATAACATTTTATGTGTAAACTATGATGAATAGTTATATATAATTTATTTGTAAAATTAAATTTATCATGAATTTTTAATTTCATTATAGTTCATTTAATTTATATTTTTCTTTATAATATTCCATGTATATGTTTTATAAGTTAAAAAATCAATTTAAACCATGACGTGAAAGGTTTTATAATACATTAACAGGATGAAATATATATTAATTTCATTTTTAAATGTAATTAAAAGTATTAATTATTTCTTTTTATGATAAAATGCATGTAAAATATTTATAATGTGATTTTTTGAAAAGAAAATTTTCATTAAAATTAAATTTCAATCATAGTGTATATAGATTGTCAAATGATGTTTATTTTCTTGATTATATAATTATAAGATAAGTTCAAATTAATTTTAAAAATTAATATATAATGTTAATATTTCATGAAAAATAAAAAATTATTTACCAATCCTATAATATAAAATAGATAATAACAAATATAAATGTTATAACTGAAAGAAAAATAAGTATTTCTAATATTAAATACTTCATTTCAAATTAATATAATATTTTATTTATCAGATTAATTAATAAATTTAAGAAATTTAATTTAATAAAAATAATTTATTTATTAGAATTATTATGTAAAATTATCTTACTTTTTGATTTCTTTGAAGAATACTTTTTTATGAATAGTAAAAAATTAGATTTTTATGAATAATGCAACTATTATGACCTCATTATGATGTGAGAATTGATTTATTATTTATAAAACCTCTATATTAGTAATAAATTTTTATAAAATTAAAATAATTTTTTTAATATTAATTTAAATTTCAATACCCATTAATGAATTTTGGAAACCTAAGATATATTTGGTAGTAATAAAAATTATTTTGGGCTATTTTCATTTTATTGAGTACCTATATGGTTCTATTCAGTTTTTTCTCATATTTAATTGTTAAATAAAACTCATATACTTAATACAAAATTATTTAATTTCTTAGGAACCATCACTACTGAAAATTCATTGGCCTAAAAATGAATAAATTCATTTTTATGATTAAAAATTCATTTGTTGAAAATTGTTCTTTATTGAATTATACATATTTATATTAAATTTAATTTTTATCGATGGTTGAAATTTAATAATGGAAACGTTTTTTCATATTTTTCATCATAATATTCAAATTTTGTTATACGTTTTATTATATTTTTAATCATAAAAATAATCTTTGATAGTCCTTGTCAGTCACCATGGTTAAGGATGAAATTTGGTAGAAGTTCAAAATTAAGCATTCAAGATTTAATATATCACAACATTTTATCTCAGCATGGTTGTGTAAATGATGTATTGACCTTAAAATCATCCATTTTCCATTTATATTTATTTGTTGTTAATATTCCATTAATATGACTCCCACTTTTATATTATAAAATTTATATGAAAAAATGTCTATCCCCTAATTTCAAAAAAGTATCCATCCTATACCACATAAAATAATGACCAAAAAATTGAATTCTTATCCTAAATAAATCATATTTTAGTAACAAAAAATATTATCTCACATTATTTATCGATTGGTCCAAATAATAAGTCCTAATCCTCTCATTTTCAAGAGGTTGTTTGAGAATAGATTCAATTTCTCAGCATAATATATATCTTCTCCTTCATTATTATTATATATATTCTTCATATGACTCTTCTTGAATTTGATTTATCACATAGAAAATTAAACCAATTTGATTCTATTAAATTAATATATTCATGGTAAAATATAATGTTCATTGTCATTCAATCATTATAACATGTTCTAATTATGGTCGATGTTACCTCCTATATGAACATTTTTATAATTTTTATCATGAATGACTAAATACACTAAATAATAGTACATAGATTTAATAATTATAAATTTAATATAACTTTATAAACCATTAGTGCTAATATGAAAAACTATATTTAATAATAAATTCTACTCTCATGTTAATTCAACAGTCACTGAAATGGGGTAATATTTTTGATGTTCATGAAAATAATTAACCTAAGTCATATTAAATTGGTATTGGACAATATAAATATATTCCGATGATTTTACAGCCTAAGATAAAAATTATTTAGGTGATGAGTCAATGAAAAATATTCAAGTATCATAATCGCTCATCAATATCATGTAAGGGAAATAGATGGGTTAACCCAAAGATTTCAATTTCAACAAATGACATGTAATAGATGGGAAATAATGAAACATAATTGGACAAAATAATGTAAAATAACTCTGAAAAATGATCTTATTTATGTGATAAATAAAGTTAACATTATTATAAATGGAATTTATAGTACTTTCTAGAAATATAAATTACAATGAAAGGGTTCATTTTTATATTTTTTGTGGGACTTATTTCAGATTTTACACATATTATTCTTTGAAACAATGTAAATGTTATCTGTTAAATTATTTTATCATAAATACTTCTTTCATATGATATAAAATTTGATAAATTTTCTCTTTATATGTATTTATATTTATTACTAAACCCATAATGATAATCTTAAAAAAAATAACATTCATTGAGCTATTTCAATCCGTCATTGATTATGGTATTTTTTTATTATGTAGACTACAAAAAATAATATTTTGTTCAACTTTTTTAATGTGATATACATTTCAATCATGTAATATATTCTTTGATATATGCACACATCACATTGTAAGTTCTTGTAAGGGTTTTTATCTCAATTTCAATTTCTTGAGAAATGTTTTTAGTTTTGGGAATAATTCTTACTTTTATATGGTTTTATTTTAGTTTATCACCTAATGTATGTATTAAAATAATTTTCTCAGGTAATTAAATGGATTTAAACATCCATGTGAATTTGTTTATTTAAATTTTATTTTTAATCAGGTGTTATAAAATACATAAGGGATCATTGTATATATGTTTCCTTATTTAAGACATGTTTTCAATTATGCACATAAATTATTTTTTATAGTCTAGACACTATATAAAATTAATTTTATATCTTGTATCACTCTAAATTAATAGTATTTAATTTTCTATTCCTTATTTTTCCTTTTTAATGGGTTTTGATATGAATGATACACATTTTTTCAGGTTACATCTGCCCAATTTCATTTTCATCATTCCATAAACTATTTTGCATTAATATATAATTACATGTTTCATTTATTCTTCCATTTACGTATTCTATATTGTATTTTTCATTTAGGTATATAGAAAGTAAATTTTTCTTATACAAAATCCATTATTTTTTTATATTACATCTTCATTAAAATATATCACTACTATGAACAATTCTCCACCTCTCTAAGAGGTCATGCAGTTCAATGTATATATTTGTGTTACCATAAATGGTGTTTTTCTTTTTTTTGTATCATCATATCAGATCATAATACACATCATTATATTTTTAATGTATATTATTGATTACTCTTTTTGGCTATGTGGTTTACAATAATTAAATTTAAAAATATTAAATAGGAATTCCATATCACATTAAAATATTTTTTTATCATACACCCCACATAGATTTTCTAAATTTTGAATTATTTTCAATATTCTCTTATTGGGATTTTAATATAAATAATTTTTAAAATGGTCCTCCCATTACCTTCTCAAAATTTACTTTTGAAAGGAACCCAAAAGAAAATATATTACTAAAAATTTTAAAATGTTTATTTTAAATCATTTGTCATTATTTCACTTATAATTTTTATTCTATAACCGATTTATTTTTCCCTTATTGTTAATATTTAGGATCAGTCATTATATTATCTTAGTGTATATGTCATTTATGATATTTAATTTTTCATATTATTAGATATATTTTTAACATAAACTTATGATATACCATTTGAAAATTTTATATTTTACATTTTCCTAAAATGCTAATTTGTGATGATATATATGATTGATTTCATAAAGAATAGAGTTTTGGTTTATCATATTATGATAGGTGGGGTCTATAGTGCCATAGGATGAATTAAATAGTAATATGTTTGAGATAAATTAGTGGCTTTCTTCAACAATTCTCTTTTATTTTAAATTCATCCACTTAAACTTTTTCTGTTTCTCAATTAATTCAATATTATCTCTCAATCTCACTTTTTTTAAAGTGTCTGTAATAGGGAGAGAAAAACACATTATGTATATGGTTTGGTATAATGATCCAATCTTTTCCATATTCCTCTCCCAACATAGACTCTCACTATAAAAAATGTTATTATAATTCTTTAGCTACAACTGTGAGACTCTATTTTCAAGCAAATACAACTATTATACTAATTTTCTTGCTCTATATTAGTGTATCCTACTCATGGATCTAACAATAAGACTCCAAATGCCTCGGATATCAATCTGAATACATCACCTATCATGATGGATTGTTCCACTATATGATGATCATTAATATCAGTCAAAAATATTATAGGAAATGAAATTCATGTGAATTAATCAGGAATATTTGATAGACATCAAATATCATTAACAAACTTTCTCAATTAATTCTAATCACCCATTAAGACAAATATCCTCATTGCTACAATGTTCAAGCTTTACTTCCTTCTCACTGAAGTACCAGGCTAACTCTTCTATTTGTAATAGGAGTACACAAAATTCCTTAATATTGTATGCGAGGAAAAAAATTCACAATATCGAGTTTCTACTAAATTAATTATCAACTTAATTAAATCACGTACGCATCATACATGGATTTTATTTAATCCAAATTATTTATATTATCTCAATTAAACTTGCAATGATTGCATGAACTTGATGGATTTCATGAATTCATTGTATTCCTCATTTCATAATTGTATCAGCTAAAGCACATGATCTTGTCAAGGTTATGGGATATGGTTACTGCATATAAAAACATAATTGGGCATTTCCAAATGACCTCACACAAACAAACATTTGCATCATGAGTTACTATTGTATGAAACAGGTTTTCCGATGGGTCTATCTCAACATCATTATGAGATCTTGATGTCTCACAGATCACTCCTTCATGAGATAATGGTTTTATATACACTACTTCAAAGGACCATTATTTCTTGAATATTACTTTTTCATAAGAGACTAGTGGTTTGGGATCTACCTCAAATTTATTCACAAGACCTAGTTTTCTTGTAGGTGTCTCATCCTTCATTCTTAATAAGTGATATCATTATCTCACTGCCTAATTCCCATAATCATACATTATTAATGTGATGAAGTTTTTTCCTCTGTATGTGTTTATCAAGATAACTATGTTATGAACATAAAAAGATCACTTGATAATACGATTTCCCATATCAGTATCCTTATTTTCTTCACAATACACAAGAACTATCTATTTTACTATCTTCTTAAGACCTTGTGTCTTGCAAATTCTCCACAAACACATCATAAGAAAGGTGACGTATTTGGATTCTTCATCCTTCACATGACACAGGGTATTTCAAATATAGTCTCTAAAATACCTTCGTGAGACAGGTTTTTTGTTCATGGAATACATAACAGGAAAATAAGTGTCCTTAGTGTCACATTCATGTGATCAAATCATGTAGTTTCCACTATTTTGAGAGTTTTTCATGAGTTGAAGAAAACCACAAACCACTTCATTCAACTTGGATCAGTATATATAGTGGAGGGTTCCTCTACTTTTCATTTTGTGGGAGCAATTATTAAAACCCTAAGAAGAACATGGGATATTAGGAATGTCCAGTATTTTAGATTTTTTATTCATCACTAGAATGATAATGAGATTCACAAGATATCTAATTATTCATCATAATATTGATCCTCTGATAATTAAATATCCTTAGTCTATCTCATAAAAAATTAAAATAAAAAAAATGATAAATCATGTGATAGATGGAATCTCTCATGGTCATATATCTTCATATGATGTATTTAGTGACTGTATTCACACCATCAAGTGACATCATATTTTCTTATCCAATTTTCACAAGATCATGAGAGAATAAAATAACTATAAGTGCCCACATGTGTCATTGAAATTATGTAGATGGTGGTCAAATTATAAATTTTTATTCCCAAAATAAACTTCCTAAAATTTCATAATAAAGTGGAAGTGTTTGGTCAAACCCATGAGGACTACCTGTATGTTAGCAACCAATTGAATAAAAACCATGGAAATGATTCCACAAGTTCACTAAGTAGGATTTTTTACTAAATCCATGTACGTTGGATTTAACGTGACTAATAAATCAAGGTATTGGGGTTGATTATATAGATCTTTATAGAAGGTAATCATAGTTTTAGCAAGGGATAGTCATATGGATTATGCCTTGATGTGGTGAAAAAGACAATAATTAGTTTTGGTCAAACCATTTGGATCTACCCATGGTGAAATTTTCCATATTTAGGGACTAACTAAAAATTTAACTGTTATCTTCTCTTTAAAAAGCATCACTTGCTAATAGTCATAGTCTTACTAATATATATCCAGATTAAGTTCATTTAATTTATATATTCATGGTCAAGGTTGTTAAAAATTATTTGATAAAAAATTATTATTTACCTATGTACTAGCCATACAGTTATCAAGGTTTATCCTATAGATTCATCATGTATGGGACTCACATTAAGTTTGTTTCAAGTCTTTGAAATCTGAATATTTTTTAATTAAGTTAAACAACATATAATTTCTTTAGGTCATTAAATTTTTTTCATGGGTTGGTATGGATCCATTCATATGTAATTTGAATGAGGCATACACATCATGTATACGATACATGGTGTGTAATGCATTTTTTAAAATATTTTCATCTTGTATTCCTTGAATAAATATTTCTTCATTCCTAAAAAATTAAACTATAACCTAGTGAATTATTGAATAAATAATGAATAAACCTTAAAAATTATATCAAATATATATATACATTTTCATATTATCAAATTCCATAACACTTGAAAATTTTCATGTCCTCAAGAAAAAAATAATCACAACAAGGATTCTTATAAGGCCCCTGCCTTATACATTACATAATGTTGATTTATGTTCATAATTCCCAATGAGGATCTTTTCATGTTTAGAATTTTTGAGAATTAGGCCATAAATATTACATTACATCTAAAATATTACAAAGTAGACAGTTCTTCTTTGTATCCATTTTTTTAATAAAATAAAAACTCTTAAATTCATACAAGAATTCTTTTCATGATATAAATCTTCTGGAATTATTCCTTTCTCTTACCCTTTTGTATACCCTTTGAAAAACATTTCAAAAATTTGGGATGAGTATAAAAGTTTCAGTAATGGTTATAAAATAAAGATAGAAAGAATTATTCCATCAATACATCCAAAATCAAAAAGTTCTTTTTCAGACATTATGAAATCATAAGATTTATGAATAACATATAGAAATCATAAATCATAATGGTAACATATGAAATGCACATCATACATACATTGTATCTTTAATAGCTAAAAGGGAGATATGTTGGAATACCCCTGACATTATATTCCCAAAATCTCTTAGGAGGAACATTAAAATTTACCTACATCACTATACCCAATGCATTGGAGAGCTATCTCGGGCTCACCTGACACAGGTTTACCATGGAACCACCAGTATACATAAACAATTCCCAACAACCAAAACATGTTCATAAAACATAAAACAAGCATAAATAAAAGATATCATTTCTTATTTCAATCGCAATATATAATTTCAATATATTGACATGATGAATCCATTATCAAATGAATTTTCAAAACCAAAAAACATAAAAATAGTATATGGTATTTATTTTCCATTTAAAAACATTATGTCTTGTGAAGGAATCCAAATATCAAATAATACTCGCGGTGGTGGAAAGGTCGTTGTCACCATGCACATTAAATTTTCTTTCTAATTTAGTAAAACTCTATGTATAAAAATATTCCTCTTATTGAAATTTAAAATTCAAGGGGTTTATACACCATATAAAATCCAGTCATGTATAAATCAAAATTTTCCTCAATGAAAGGTGATTGAGATGAAGTCCCTTAAAAAGACCATTTTGAAAATAAAATAGATCAATTTCTTGTATTCACTATAAGTACAAATAATTAATTTATAAATAAAATATAAGATATCAAAAATCATTTCCCACATAATCATATCATGAAATATTCTATAACTAGGAAATTAACCCAAACAAAAGAAATTGGGTTAAGATGTTCCCTTACCACATGTCCGACTTGACTCGTTCATTATTTAATATCTAGAATAAAAAACTAAAGTTAATTTATAGTTGATTCACAACCAATTTAATGTTTTTTATTCATTTTTTATAACTTATTACCATGTTAAAAACATTACATAATCAATTATGATAATAATAGTCATTTTGTCTATATTTGGCACTTGAGTCAAAAATGAACTTCTTATAATTACATGTTATCCTTGTGGTTAAAAGTATATTATCTTTAGAATGATATGTGTGGTTTAGATATTATATATATCATATGTATCCATCATATATAATTATTTATAATATTTCATAACATTTATAGATAAGAATTGAAATGAACTGTTCTTGTAGAGGGTAAGCCGTATATATGCATGAACGCTACATTCATTTATTTTTAGTATATAATGGAATGAAAAAATAATGATAAAAAAATACATTATAATTACATTATAATATCATATATAATTAAATTAACTCCATCCTTTTTAAATTCCATATATGGCATGAATAAGTAATATGACTTTGAGGGGTTGGTAGTCTGCCCTTCCTCAAATGAAATTATCGTATTTACCCATTTTGGAAACTACAATGGTATGAAATAAATGAAAAATAAATAATCCTAAAGAAAATATAAATATAATAAATATCACATATAAATACACTGTCAAAATAATGGCCACCCTGAGAAGCAGTAGGAGATAATTGATCCACCGTCGTTTTGTGAGGTAGTAGTTCATCTTCCCCATAAACATTATATTCAAATACATTATATGGATGAGTGTAGATGTGTTGTTTAATACACATAATTACAAAATCATAGTATATTGAAGATAATGGTGTTTTTTAAAGAATTTAATAAATCAATTTTAGTTGGTTGGAGTGAGAAAATAAAAAAAAATGATCTTGAGAGAAGACATCATCATTAAATCTGGTAACTTTCTTTGGTTTGAACCAAAAGGCTTTATTGAATTGCCTTCTACCTAGGAAAATGCTCATATAAGAAATAGAAAGATGATGGGTGCTTATTTGAGTAGAGGATGGATGAGACAATGGGCTTGAGATGTGTGATTAATGGGTTAGAGGTGGTGGACTTTTATAAGAGGGAGGAGGAGCTATTTAGGAAAGACTAAATGTATTATTTTTTTATATAAAATTATTTTTGATTAAAAAGGTCAATAACTTATTTATTTATAAAATATGGTGAATATAAGTAATAAAATCATCCAATAATAATTAGACAGGTGTTGGTTTTTTTAATCCTTATCTTTTTTGTTTAACCATTTGTTCACTTATTTAACTTTCTCCATGTCCTCTTATATATTCATACTATATGGAAGATATATTTACTATAAAATTACAAGAGACCCAAAATGGATCATTAATGGAATTTTTAATACCATAATGATATCCTAAATTTATTCGAGCTCCAAAAACTACATAGGATATCCTAGGGAATTACATAGACAAAAGTGGGGTGTTGAAAAGCCCAGAAATGAAATAATAATAGAAATAAAGCAGAATACATGAGTTTTAAGGTATAACATAATATCATAAAATTCAAAAAACATGAATAATTATATGGAATCATATTACATATAACATAGAATCATATGATCATATTAACTAGGGAATGTTTTAGAAACACATAACATGAGATAAACATGAGTCCAACCTAACTACCATTAATATATCACATGGTGGACAATGTCTGATGATGGATTAGGATTACTCTATAATCCCATAAATGATGTTTCAAGAGAATAAAAAATTCCCAATAAATTGGAGAGATATTTGGTAACATTTTCCGTAACATGTTCATTCACTTGTGTTCCACGTGAGGTATTAAAAATTAGGAATCAACATAAGGGTTTCCCATGGTAATAAACGTGTATTATAATAATGATGTAAGGCATAACAAAAAAGAATATCTTAATTGTTTTCCTGATGGATTTTATATATTTTGTACATGGAAATTAATACAATAAATATGAATATATCATGAAACATGTTTTCCAACTAAAGTGAAAACATGGGAAAAGAGCATTTAAGAAACTTTAAAAATGAGACACTTTAGTACATTTGAAATAAAATATTAAAGAATCATTAAAAAGGAAAAAGATATAATTATTTTTAAAGAACCAAAAATTATCAAAGATAGTTATTTCATGATATAATGAGTGATTTTATAAATATAATGGTTTCTAATAGTAGATTATGGTGTGTTCTTGGGAATGGGTATGAAATAAAGAATACTCCTTTAATCAGCATTTCTTATCGATAGGAATTGAGAAGGGAACCATTTAAAATTTGTATTTACCAATAAATTTAAAATAAATTTATCAAGATAAAAAAATTAAAAACACTATCCAAATTTATAATATTTACCTAAGAATAATTAATAAATAAATTTGTTTAAAGGGGGAGAAACCCCAGCTAGAAGGGAAATTGAGGTTTAAATAGATCCCATACCTTATACCTGAATGTGTTCTGAGCATGCACTTAATATCCTCGATAATAAAATTATATCCATTATTTAATTAATTATGGACCTATTTTACATATATTTCAATTATTATAATTTTTTGAGTACATTATTTTTCATATTTATGAGTTATAATGCATAATTAAGGCATAAAAGGGGCGTTCGTTTAATGATTTTATGATCGGCTCCCTTACGTTTAATTTTGGAAGTTCATCTAAAACAGAAAGAAAACACTATCAGTGTCATCATATGATATTTATGAACCTATATAATTTTAAATGGTCCCATAAACCAATTTTCTTCGCATTATGAGGATTATTCATTAGATATAATGTTAAAGAAAAATGTTTTGATTATTTTGGCTGTTTTTTAATCATCATGAACTTTTTTTCATATTATTTAACATTATGAAAATATTTATTAGCTAAAAAACTTGAAAAATTATATAATATAAATATTTAAAAATAATTTAACAATAATAATTGTTTTATGAACATCATTTATGGAAGTAATGGAAAACAAAAACTCATCATCCATGAAGGCTGTCACACCGACATTTTCATTTAATTTTTTTTATTTTTTTAATTTAAATTTTTTCTTAGCTCTAAGGTCTAGGAAGAGCCCCAAATTAAAATTTTTTGTCATTTAGTGCCTTCACTGGGTTTCAGACTCGTGCGTGGTCACCGTGTAGTTGGCGGACACCTCACAGTGAGCCCAGGTGTCGGGCAATTTCCCTTTCTATATTATTATTATTATTATTTTTATTGTATTAATATTATTGTTATTATTATTATTTCTATTATATATATTGTAACTCTAAATCTTCCCCCTCATGCAGCGCCTCCCCCCCTTCCCCTACCTTCATCGCCCCCCAATTCCCCTCCCCTCCGGCCTCTTTCGGCCTCGGCGCCCCGGTCGCGTGCCCTGCTCCCTCTGGCACCCAGCTCCCCTTGTCCCGGCCATGCCCCAAACACCAAAACTCCAGCTGCCATGCCCTACCCTACCACTCTCGCACCCGACCTCACTCTACCCTGATGCCCGGTTGCGCTGCCTTGCCTCTCCGGCGGCCCGCCGCGCTGCCCTCCCACTCTGGCGACCTCATCGCGCCGCCCTGCTGCTCCGGCGACCCCGCCGCCCAGCTCGGTCCTTCCGTCATTTTCACTATGTTGTAAAGCACCTCTGTCGAGCCCCCACGTCTGTTCCTTCTGCTTCCAGCTTCCCCGCACCCGGCCATCCCTGCTCTCTGCACCCCCTTTGAGCCGCACTGACCCACAAACCATTCATTGCACCCCTGCGTCGTCCGGAGCCCACCGACCAGCTGTCGTGGCCTCGGTTACCGTGAACCATGTTCTAAAGTGGGTGTGTGATGAACACGGTTTCCGTAAGTGAGTTTTTTGGGTCCGTTCTGTTTCACATGTGTGTGTGTTAGGTGGGTTACATGATATTCACTTGTTTGGATAATTTTAAATTATTGTCTGTGTTTTTTTATTGTTTTTGTGATTTCTACGGCGTGTTGGTAGAGAATTTTGTGATACCACTATTAGAAGCTTGCGGGTGGTTGTGTAACTGTGTGTGGCATGTCGTGTTGCTATGTTCGGTCTACGAGTTGAGGTAGGTTCCCTTTGACTTGGTGTTTAATTTGAATTTCCATTATTTCTTGGTGTTCTCCAAAAATATTTCTTCGGTTTTTTATATGAAATGCATAGGTACTATATATATATATATATTATTATGGTTCTTAAAAAACGGGTTCCTTGGTGTTTTGAACAAGAACTCAGTATTTCCATAAGATGTGTGACCTTTAAAAGTATTACTTCATTGTAAGGGTGGTTTTAATGCTATTTTAAATATATACTGACTATATGTGTTCTAAAATGATGAATTTTCCTTTTAAAGTTATGAGGCCCATTTGTCACTTTGGAATTTGTTTGCTAAAATGGAAAACCCCACATGAGACATTCCCTTTGATATATGAAATGGGATGCAATTGTTAGTGTGTGATTCAAGAGATATGTTACATCGTATAAAAAAGGAGGAATGTTCTTAAGTAGGGATAACGGTGGTGAGAAATCGAGTGATTTTTGGAAAAAGATGGTGTTATGTTCATTTTTGCCTCTTGATAAAACCTCACAACCATTTTAAAAAGGGCACATGGGATTCCCGAGGTATCTAGGTGGACGGACTAGACTAGCGTGCTAGTGATACATGAGTGGCTTCGGCCCAGTTTCACTTAGCTTGATTAACTCTTACAACACTAACTAAACATTAATGATGTTGGGGGACCACTAGGTTATAGATGATTCTCCTACAGGTGGATTGTACATGAGAATGGATATTTTTTGTGGTTATTCTTACTCTGAGATGCCAAGTTCTATGGGCCCACACATGTTATATGAAACTTAGGAGTTTTGACCATGGTTCTTACAAATGTTTTGGTGTTTCTATGGTGATTCTTCTTTTTAGGTGTTTAATGCATGTTTCCCTCTTTTGTGAAAATACATACTTTGAAATTGATTGTTTTCCTTTCAATTTGAAATTTCCACATAAGTTTGATTTTTTCCTTGAAAATGTATTTTATGTAAAATGTTTTCCTTAAAATTGAAAGCTTGTTACTTGAATTTGAAAAAGTTGAATTTTTTTTTAATAAGCATTATTTTCAAACTAGCACGACTGGTTTTTTTAAAGATAATGGAATAGGGTGTTGATTACTATTGGCTTTCCTATAAAGCATCTTGGTGCTCATGCCTACTTTACCATTTCAGTTGAAGGTCTCCCCTGGATCAGGTTGTTCTTGTTTGATTTCTCAGTGTCATTGAAATATTCGTCTTCAGATGGGTGGTCACCCGTGGGGTCTCGGGGAGGTACGTTTGGTCGTGTAGCTTTTATTTCTGCTGTTAGTTTTTATATATTTTGTTTAGTTTGTTTTATTTTAATAATCCTAGTTTTTTTGGCTGAAATCATTCCCAACTATTAAATCTTGATTCCCAACACTAGTCTCCATCCTAGGGGGATCAGGAACGCCCCTTAGGACATGCTGTAGACCGGCTCGGGTGACCAGTTCATGGTCTACCCTAGCTGGTTCATGAAAAAATGGTATCATAGGAGGCCCTTATTATTTGGGTTGTCCAGTAGGTGGGGATTAGTATGGTCGGGACTCGAGAGGTATGTACGTGAAGGACATCATGAACCCTCTCCCTTTCTTCAACTTGAGTCGTCAGGGGTAGTCCGGGAATTGAGTCTTTCTCTCATCCTAGTTTGTTTTGAATTGAAGTAATAAAACGGTGGCAAGCTGATGTTACCGCGTGGTCTCACATGGAGTAGTGACCCATGTGGAGTCTGGGTACATGGTTTGATTTCCTCCTAGTGGCTGACACTTGGGACATGGCCCACTATCATGTTTCCAAGTTAAGCGTGACTACTAGTCCCTCACTCCGGTGTTTCATACAATTTGAGTGTTGTTTTCATTCTGGTTGGTGTAAGTCAGTTTTTTGGAAATGAAAATGGGTTTTTGAGAATGGGATTGATTTCTTTTAAAGGACTTTAAAGGTATGAAATGGTTTTAAAACTGAAAGCTCTTGATTTTGAAATCAGTTGTTTGCTAGGTTTTGGTTGAAAATGGTTTGGGGTGAAACCTCAGGATCACTTTATGAACATTTTCACTTGTGTGGGAATGCATTGGAAGTGTGTGTGGTTGTTTTTATGGTTGGAAATTAGATGAAGACATGTGAAACAGTTCATGGGATTACCTAGGTTGTATTTAAAATACGAGGTTTTTCCTTGTTTTCTGAATTGATTTATGAAAGGGGAAATGGTTTTGGAAAGTGATTTTGGTTTGAATGTGGATTGGTATTTGGAATTTGTTCTTGAAAGAATGTGGTTTTGAAAACTTAAATGAAAAGGGGATTCTAAAAAGGGGATTTTGTTTTGGGGTTGTGTTTGTTTTGTTTGGATTTGAGCAGGTTATTGTTGGATGAGGGTGTTGTATTGATGTTGCTTCGAATGTTATCAGTTTCAGATTAGTGTTTTATATGTTGTTCGGAAATACAGCCTAGAAAGGTTCTAAGAGTTTTAGATGACTCATGCCATGTTTTTGGTCTTTCTCAGACATTGTATGTCCTTCATGGTGATTGGAGTCTATTAGAGATAGTGGAGTGTCTTGATGAGATTGAGCACATCTTCAGGGTATTGGGAGCTCCTAAAGCTGTTATAGTGCATGCCGTTTTGGGTCTGTTCAAAGGTCCAGCTCTGGATGAGTGGGAGTTGTTTGCCCCGCTGTCACTCCAATTTGGGATGACATGGGTTTTCTTTAAATTTTTCCACTTTCGATGGTTTAAGCTTGAATAAGTGAATATGAATAAAAGGGAAAGAGTTTGTGCATATTCAACAAGGCCAATGGATGGTGAAGGCATATATTGACCATTTCAAGGATCTTTTATCCTTTTCTCTGGAGATAGCATCACAGGATTTGATGAAGACTTCCCTATTTATCAGGGGCCTTTGGCCTGAGCTCAAAGAGAGAATATTCTATTTTTTAGAGAATCACTTTTGAGAAGTTGGTGCATGAGTTGTTTTAGTGGAGTTGGTCTCCGGAGCGCAGATGGTTGGCAATCCATTGTATCCAGTTGCTCGTGAATGTTTCCCATATGACGAGCAGAGTGTGTCAGATAGATATGTTCCCTAAGATTCATCTAAAGTGGCTTTGAATTTGAGTTCTTTGGACCGTCTAATGGTGTACCATCAGTATAGACTTTTAGGGTATACAAATTGGTCATGTCACACCCCTTCTGTGACGTTTCATCATTTCAGTGGTCTGGATCTTCTAGAGATTTTTTGCAGTAAGTGTCTCTTGAAGAGGATGTTGTGATCGGAGAATGTCCATGCCTGACTGTGAGGTTGGATATGCTTCTGCCATCATAACCCCATCCACAGGTCTTAGGGTGAAGCTCGTGCACATTCATGAGTTCACGAGGGTGTGAAGCCTTGGTTCGGGTTTTGTTTTCGGTGTTGGCAACAAAGCATTAAAGGTCATTCTGTTCTCGTTCTTCCATTGTTAAAGTTTTGGCATTGTCATTGCTTAATTGTTTTGTCATGAATTTGGGATGAGTATGTTCGTTTGTAATCTAAACAGTCTCATTTTTCTGATCATGTGGTTCTGGATCGTGTGTTTTTCTTAAATGTGTGTTTGGATATTGCGTGAGTTGATATCGGTTTGACAGTTTTTGTTTGGAGATGTAAGTTTCTTTGGGAGAAACGACGTTTTGAGACTGCTTGGGTTTACTTCATAGATTAAGCTCTTATTGGAGGTTTTTTTCGTCCCTAGTGTTCGGGGATTATGGTATAGGTCAAAAGTTATAAGTTTTAGCAAACCTGTTTTCCTCGTGTTACGAAGGTTATCTTTGTTTGGTTGGGAGTTCCCGCACCACCCCCCCCCCTCATGAGGTGATATGGTTGAGTGTTAAATTTTCTCACAAGATGAGTTCTTATGGTGGAGAGAACCCTCCAGTTTTCTACCATCCTCTCATGTTGTGGATCCTTTTTCCTTCAACTGGGCATTGATTTACCTTTTGTCTGTTGTTTTTTTGGGTGACATTATAGGGGCAGAAATTGCTTGCTGTGGGGAGAATTGTAACACCGACCTTTTTATTTAATTTATTTTCTTTTTTTTACTTTTATTTTTTTCTTAGCTCTGAGGTAAAGGAAGAGCCCCAGAATAAATATTTTCTGTTATTTAGAGCCTTTACTAGGATTCGGACTCGTGCACGGTCATCGTGCAGTTGGCAGACACTGTGCGTTGAGCCCAGGTGTCGGGCAATTTCCCTTTATTATTTTATTATTGTTATTTTTATAGTATTTTTTTATTTTTAATATTATTATTACTATTATTATATATATATATTGTAAACCAAAATATACCCCCCTCATGCGGCGCCTCCCTCCTTCCCCTACCTTCAGTGCCCCACCTAATTCCCCTCCCCTCCAGCCACTCTCCACCTCGGTGCCCCGGCCGCATGCCCTGATCCCTCCAGCACCCAGCTCCCCCCGTCCCAGCCTCACCCCATACCCTGATGCTCCAGCCAGCATGCCCTATCCTACCACCCTCGCACCTGACCTCTCTCTTCCCCAACACGTGGCTGCACCACCCTACCCCTCTCGCGCCCCGCCACACCGGCCTCCCGCTCCAGTGACCCCACCATGCCGCCTTGCTACTTCGAAAACCCCACCGCCCAACCCGCTCCCCCCGACATTTCCGTCTCACCGGCCAGCACCTCCGGTGGGCCCCCTCCTCCGGCCAACCTTCTTCCAGCTACCCCGCACCCGGCCAACCCAACTCACTGCACCTCCTTTGAGCCGCTCTGACCCGCCGACCTTTCGCAGCACCGCCGCGCCGTCACCCCCCCCCCCCTCCCGACCTGTCGTCGTGGCCTCGATCACAGCGCAGCTTGTTCTAAAGTGGGCACGTTATGAACACCGCTACTATAAGCGATTGGTTTGGGTCTGTTCTGTTTCTCCTACATGAGTGTTAGGTGGGTTACGTGATTTTTACTTGTTTGGATTATTTAAAAAAAAAATTGTGTGTTTTTATTGTTTTGGTGATTGCTGCGGTGTGTTGGTAGAGAAGTCCATGATACCGCTGTCAGCAGCCTGTGGGTGCTTGCGCGCCTGTGTGTCATGTGTCGCATCACCGTGTTCGGTCTGTGAGTAGAGGTATGTTTCCTATGCCTTGGTCTTTAATTATAATTTCCACTATTGCTTGATGTTCTCAAAAAATATTTCATAGCTTTTTTTATATGAAATGCATATGTACTATATAAATAAATATATTTATATATATACATATATATGCTTGTGGTTCTTAAAAAAGTTTTTCTTTGGTGTTTTTAACAAGAAATTATGGTTTCCAAATGATGTGTGACCTTTAAAAGGATTGCTTCATTATAAGTGTGGTTTTAATGTTGTTTTAAATATATAGTGACTTTATGTGTTCTAAAATGATGAATTTTCCTTGTAAAGTGATGAGGACCATTTGGCACATTGGAATTGGTTTGCTAAAATTTAAAACCCCACTTTAGACATTCCCTTTAATTTAAGAAATGTGATGCAAGTGTTAGTGTGTGATTCGTGAGATGTGTTACATGGTATAAAAAAAGGGGAATGCGCTTACGGTGGGAGAACAGTGGTGAGATATTGAGTGTGTTTTGGATAAAGAAGGTGTTATGATCATTTTTTTTCTTTTGATAAAACCTCACCACCATTTGAAAAAGGGCACATGGGAAACCCGGGGTGTCTAGGTGGGTGGACTAGACTAGTGTGCTAGTGATATGGGAGTGGATCCGGCCTAGTTTCACATAGCTGGATTGACGCTTATAACACTAACTAAACATTGATGATGTTGGGGGACCACTAGGTTATGGATGATTCTCCTACTAATGGCTCGTCCATGAGAATGGATATTTGTTATCATTACTCTTACACCGAGATGTGAGGTTCTTTGGCCACACACATTCTAGATTATCCTTACGAGTTTTGACCATGGTGCTTACAAATGTATTGGTGTTTGTGGTGTGATTATATTTTTCAGTGTTTTAATGCATGTTTCCCTCTTTTGTGAAAAAACATACTTTGAAATAGATTGTTTTCATTTCAATTTGAATTGTCAACATAAGATTTAATTTTTCCTTGAAAATGTATTTGAAGTGAAATGTTTTCCTTAAAAGTGAAATCCTGTTACTTGGATTTGAAAAAGACAAAAACAATATTCTACTAAGTATTATTTTCAAACAAGCATGAATGGTTTCATTTTTAATGAATAGGGCGGAGGGCGTTGATTAATCTTGGCTTTCTTACTAATCATCTCAGGGCTCACACCAACCTTACAATTTCAGTTGAAGGTCTCCCCTGGTTTAGGTTGTTATGGTTTGGTTGCTCAGTTTTGGAGAAATTTTGGTCTTTAGATGGGTGGTGACCCGTGGGGTCTTAGGGAGGTACGTTTGGTCATGTAGCTTTTCTTTCTGCTATTAGGGTTTATCTGTTTCATTTATTTTGTTTTCTTTTACTGATCCTTGTTTTTTTAGACTGAAATTGTTCCCAACTATTAAATCTTGATTCCCGACACTAGTTTCCATCTAGGTGGGGTTGGGAATGCCCCTCGGGACTTCCCGCGGACCGGCTCGGGTGACTGGTTCAGGGCTGACCCAGGCTGGTTCATGACAAAGGCGGTGAGTTGACACCACACATGCAATGTTTCTATTTCTATAAGAAAAGGTGGTGATAAGAGGTTTGAAGATAGATATTACATTGAAATAATAAAATTATAGTATTTATATGATACTCTAGTTATCATTATATTTTATATATTTGAGGTGGGAGGAGTATAAGAAATGAAAATAAGGTAAAAGATTCAAAAGGAGTATTTTACCTCTTGTATACCATATCCTTCAGATCCTTCTTAAGGAACATGGAATTAGATAATCAGTGAGACTAGAATGACCAAGATGAGGGGATGAGGATTTGGAAATAAATTGTAATAATTATTAAAATGATACTAAATATTAATGTTGAGAGGGGAAGGGATGGTGAGGGGTGATATTTATAGGGGAGAGTGGTGTTTTCGATTTTTTTTCATTTGTTTAAGATTTTGGATCAAGACAGTTAATTGTTTTGATACTTGTCACTACATACATTAGAAAATGACAGTGATTTCAAGATAATGTTTCCTACATCATCCAAACATTAGTCATGACTCAAAAATTCATGTATTTATCTTATACCATAAATTATCGTATTTCACTATTCACCGAAAATTCATATATTTGTTGAAAATCCCAAAACATTCACCCAAATTATTTTTCAATGGGTAGTTTTAAAAAATGGAGTCCATTATATGAAAATAATTTTTCATGTTTCATAAATTTAATGCATAATTAAAATCATTATTTATTTAAAAAACTATCAATTTTAACATTATAAAATATTTTATGATACTTGGAAAAATTAATTAAGGTCTCATAAAATAATCATATAATTATGATAAAATAAAATACTAATTTTTTAATATTTTTTCTATAAATATATAGTTTTCTATATCATTTTATTAATTATAGAATATTAATAAACAATAAATTATTAAAAAATCACAATATTTAATTTATTATTTTAAAACATTTATTTACATATACCATGATATAAATATTTCATATTTTCATTTGGAAGATAAATAAATTTTATTTATACATTCCTAGGTGAGGTTAAAATTCTAATGGATATATTAATATTTGTAATGGTCAACTTATTATTCCAATGGTCTTGTTATTATTTTAATGGATACATTTCTAGTGATCAAAATCTTTTACTACTTCTTATAAATAAATCATATCACATTCTCAATCACATATATTGTTTCGAAACTTATATATAATTTCATATTCAAAATGAATGTTTTAAAATTAATGTTATGTTTTAAATATACAACTTTTTTTGGAGTTTAGTAATTCTTGTAGATCAAATATATCAATGTTTTCCAATTCTTATTATCTTATATTTTATTGATGGTCCCACTGAATTTTTTAGAATTCTTATTGGTTTATTATATAAAAAATGAATCATTTCAAATTTATTAGAATGATATTTTATTGGTTCCTCTATGTGATTTTCAAAATCTATAATATATATCATAATTAAAAGAAGGAAATTTCATTTCTTAAAGTTTGGGATCGTTACTTTCTCCCCCTTTTTAAATTTCTCCCTAGATTTTTAATTTGTAATACTAAGGTAAAAAATAGGTGAGTGTACATATCCTTCATAAGTTACTCTAGTTCCCATAAACCCACGACATATTTATGTTTCCTCCATAGTACATTTACATGGTGATTAGTCCTGTTGCTTTTAAATTTATCTCTATGGTCCATGATCTTCATTGACTTCTCCTCCCAGGAGAGATCATTTTTGAGTTGTTCCATCTATGGATTCATTACATGAGAGGGATATTGTATATATTTCAACAATAGGGATATGTGTAATACATCATACACTTAATACATGGTAGGTAGAATTGCAAGTTTTTATGTTATATCCCTAAAATGATCAATAATCTCGAAGGGGACAATGTACCTAGGAATTAGATTTCATTTTATTCCAAATCACATAACTCTCTTCTATAGAGAGATATAGAGGAATACCATGTCTCCAAATTTTAACTCCAATTCCAATCAGAAATTTTTTGTATCTATTCTATTTAATTTCTAATTACTTGATGTGATACTGAATGGTTTTCACCTTTTTTCATCATTTCATTGACCATATCAAGTCCCAACATGTTTGTTTTTAGAAAATACATCCAATAATTATAGTGTTCCAAACATTTTTCCATAAAATGATTTATATTGATCTATTTAAATGTTTCAGTGGCAAATATTATTGTAAGAGTACTCGACCAGAAGAAGAAGTTGTTGGTCCCATACTCAATTGAAGTACATTGAACATTCTCCCATCATGTCTTCAAGTGTGTGAATATTCTACAAATTGGGGCCATCTATTTGAGGATGATATACAATACTAATGTTCATCATAGTTTTTAGATCATTTTGGAGACCTTTCGAGAACATGGAGGTAAATCACATGCCATTATAGGATATAATAGATAAATGTACTCCATATAAACTCATCTCATCACTAATGTATGTTTATCAATGTTGGTCTAGAGAGAAATCCTATTGAATTTCAATATTTTTAGATTTCGTTGTAAGATCTTCTAGAACAACCCATATAGCCTTTTTTCATCTCGATTTCTTTGTAATGGTGGCAAAAACATTCATGATAAAGTTTTCTCATTTCCCTATTATAATTGGTAATTTTTTCATCATCCCCTTATACTTTTTCATTCAACATTCCCTTGATGAAATTCCATGAACTTTTTGTATATTCAGCGATCTCCTAGTTCATATTTTCCCACAAATAGTCCTTTAAGATACATCGATATATATTTGTATTCCCCGAGTTATATAGAATTTTGTTCAATGTGCATCATTTACAAGATCTTTATTTATATTTAGATATGATGGTATACTAAGTGGTGACCCAAAATGAATAAATCCTTCCATATAAGTTTTTAACATTAAGGATTTAAAATTTCTAATAGATTCTACCATATTCTGAATTTCCACAACATTTCTTTGACTATCCTTTATTTTATCCAGAAGGGATGGATGAGTAATAATTTTTGAAAACAATGATTTGGCACCTTCTATTATGATTTCTATGTATATGGATTGAAAGTATAAGAATATTTTATCATTCTCAATTATCATCATTAATAATGTTACATGATACTTTCTACTCAGGGCATCTTCATATTTTCTAGTTTTAACATGATGGTAGTGTATTGATTAGTAACAATACTTGACAAGGTATAACCATCTTGAAAGAAATAAATTATTTTCCTTCTCTGTGAATATAAATTTTATGCTCTTATGATCATTATATATCCCATGCATCCTCCCATGGATATAATTCTACTAGATGTTCAATCGGATGAAAACAGTCACCAACTCTATATCATCGATGGTATAGTTTTTCTCATTAATGTTCAACTACCTTGAGGAATAAGATCTCACTTTATTATCTCACATTAGTAAAAAACCTAATCCCTTCATTGAATCATCACACAATACTAATAATATTTCATCACATGTTGGTAGTATAAGTATTATTATAGTGATGATCCTATTTTTCAACTCTTGGAAGAATTATCAATATTTAATGGCACAAAATGAATTTACTCCATTCAGAGTATGCTTGGTTAGTGGGTTTTTCAATTATGGGATGTTTTTCACAAATTGGTAGTAATACCTTTCTAGACCAAGGATATTATGGATCTCTATTATTTATTTTTTTACAGGGTAACCCATTGATTTCCTTTTTCATATAAGGGTTGACCTATATTCCTTTAATAGTGATAACATGAGCAAAAAGTGATACTTCCTCTATTTAGAACTCGCATTTAACATAATTTTCATACATTTTCTCACATTAAAAAATCATTATTATATTATTAAAATTCATCACACTCACCTCCTTTATTTTGGAGTATATCATAATATCATCAATAAAGAAAATATATTTTTTAAAGGTATTCTATATGGAATATATTTATTATATAAATTAATATTGCTTTAGAATTATTGAGTCCAAGGGTAATAACTATGAACTCATAGTATCCATGCCTCATTTAGAAGGCTGGATTGGGAATATCTTCATTCGTTTCCTTTAATTGGAGATATCCTAACCAAGGATCCCCCTTAGAGAAATACTTGGCCACACATAATTGATATTACATGTTATCAATCCATGGACATGGATACAAGTTCATTTTTGTGATTTTGTTATTTTCCCTATAATGAGAGTAAAAGAGAATTGACCCATCCCTATTCATGATGAAGAAGAGCAGATCACCCCATGGTGAAGTAATCGAGAATATAGAAATGATGTCTATATTTTTATCTAACTACATCATTAGTTCTTACAACATAATATTGGCCATTTTTTAAGATTCATTGTTATAGGAAATTATCTAGGAATATGTTCAACTGAAATCTAAACATCTCAGTCAAGAACCATACCATGTAATTTTTTGGTGAAAACACCAGCTTAGTACCTAACAATAGGATTCTCTTTGTGAATAATTCTCTCCTTTTTCTCAATAATTTAATCATTATATACTTGTTATTAAGGTAAAAATATTCAAAATTGAGTTGATTATTATGATGTAGACTCATCATCCTCTTTAAAGTTGTATTTAATTTGAAGATGGATTAGGAAGAGAAGAGCTGTGATGAGTGATCTCCCATTCCCAATATTTGATGTCGTCTTTATATAAAGATAGCCCATGCACACCCAATGTAGAATTATCCTCCACCAAAACATTTATGAAAATATTCTTTAGTAGGTTCAATCTATAAAAATTGGTTTGGGATAAATTATATATTTTGGATGCACTAAATTTCCCATTTATTTTTCTCACATATAATGAAACTGTCATATTTTGAAGTAGTGTTTGACTGGCTCTACTAAAACTGCAGTATATAAATGAATGTGTAGAACTAGAAAAAAGTGAATTATATATTATTTAATTAATTACAAACAGTCATGGAACCACATAATTTTTTTGGCTCCACCTCATTAGTAGTGATTTCATATTCCCTTCCTTGATGCCTTTGAGATTTTTATTATTAACTTCATCCAAAAACAATAGGATAAGAGTTTTGGGTCGCGTAACGTCCATGTTCCTTGGAGTGGAAACACTAAAATACAAGATGAGTGTTAGTCTTAACATTACTTTCCTCTTCCACATTTATAATAGCCATTATATACCATTAGAAATAATTTTCACCATGCCCCTCTCATCCATATTTGAGGAATCTCCAGGTTCCCTTTAGTCAATTCCCATGAGGCCTCATCCCACACATTTAATTTTTAGGATTTTATTTTCTTCTTCCTATCATGGCCTTTATCGTTGGATCCTCCCATGTTAATCTCTATATTGATATTTTTATATCAATTCCCTCGAGACAACTGAGATTCTACGATCTCCATATCAATAGTAAGGACACCATAAACAATCTCTTCATAGATTTTATTTTATTGAATTCCCAACACATTTTATAGACACATATTTAGTCCCCTAAATTAGTGTTTCACTTTGATTTTGACTTTCATGAGAATACAATGGGTGTATAATCAAGGCCTTGTAAATTATACCTCATATTACCCAATAGACTAATCTTCATTTTTTGTTTCTCTGATTAACTCCCTTTCATTTTAAGATGGAGAATTAGAGGAAAATTATAATTCAAAAATATTTTCTCGAATCATTCGAATCTATATAATTAGTTTTCTCATTATAGTTTTTGTTTTTTATTAGTTCCCACCACTAATCTGAATTCCCATAAAAATAATAAACTGTAATCACTATAAGATCCTATTCTAAGCATTGAAGGACAAATAATATCTTATGAATTGAGTTAATACATTATTATGTGATAATGTGATCAATATATTCAGAAACTGTATGAGTTATTTGACACATACATGATTCAAACACAAATTTATATTTATTAGGATTATGTTGTTTATAAAAATAATTTTATTATTCATTACTTGAGATAGTTGTGCTGGTGTTTTCATGAAGCACTGAGTTCCCATTCCCATAATATTTTGCATCTCTTTGGGGAAATCATCATATTTTTCATAAAATTGATTAATGAAAGTATTTGTGATATATCTAGACAAAAAATTTGTAAAATATTGCTTAATTAATGGTTATTGTATACTTAGTTAATATGAAACTAAAAGTTAATTCTGAACATATAGGGATAAACTTTTAAATGGGAACTATACCCTAACATGTGGTTCCCAAACATTCAATATTGGATATCAATGGTGATAGAATTGTCCCTAAGGTTCCTACTACATTTTTCCAATCCTAATATTCAAAAAATACACACCTTTATATAATAACAACTATTGAAACTCTAGAATTTTACACATATTATTGCATAATTTTAAGTATAATTAATGAAAAAATAATAACTTAGGATTGTAAGGTCTATAATATTTGAAATATTGGGTACATAATTACCAAAATTAAATCCAAAATATCCTTTCCATAATGATATCCTAAATCCATTATAGTAAATATAAATAAATAGGATAACATGGTGCGTTACATAGATAAAATTCATGAGCTAAGAAGCCTGGTATGGGAATAATCCTAGGAATAATTCATAATACCCCAGTTAGAATGAAAAACATAGTAACATAAAAGTAATAGAACCTATATAATAATATTGAATAATAGAACATAGAAATTGAAAAAATGTGATCATGTTAACTAAATTAATGTTGTAGAAATACATAACATGACATAATCATGGGTCAAAGCTAACTGATAATACTATATCCCAAGGTGGACAATGTCCCATAATGAATTAGGTTTACTCCTGAACCCCATACATGATTTATCTTGAGAATATACATTACCCAATTAATTTGAGAACAATATAGTAAAACCCATCACAAATTTTCATGCATATGTGTGCAACATGAATAATCAAACATAAAGAATAAACATAAGGGTTTACCATATAAATAAATTGTTGTCATAATCATGTCAAAATGCATAACTGATAAGAATATCATAATGTTGTTCATAAAAAATATATTTAATTAATAATTGTAAATCAATAAGGTATAATATACATATATAATTATAAAATACATCTAACTGAAGTGAAAAATTTAAAAGATAGTGTTTAAAAAATTCTAGAAATGAAAAACATTTGTGTGATTTTAAGAATATATTAAATAATATTTAATGATGACAAAGAAAATATTATTTATGTAAAACCAAAACTGAACTTATAATGTTTTTTAAGAAAAAATTAGTAATTTAAAGAAATATAGTGTAATATAATAGATTATAAAGTGTTCTTGGGAATGGGTAAAAAATAAATAAGTTTCGATTTACCAGGCTTGCTTAGCGAGAGGAATTGGGGATGGAAGCATTTATAATACGAAATTCCCCATAAAAGATTAATGGATTAATATAGGTACATAAATTTAGAAAATATAAACCTAATATAGAATTTTTAAATACTAATTATAAATTAATACATTCTTTTAAAGAGATAGAAATCATAACCCAAAGAGAAATTGAGTTTTGGAGAGATCTTTTACCTTATGTATGAATGTGTTCTGAGCTTGCACTTAATATCTTTGATTATCCAATTATATCCTTTAATTAATTAAATTATAACCTAAAATTCATATATTTGTTTTATTATTATTTTATTATGTTCATTTATTATCATTTCTATGAGTTATAATGTTTGATTTTTTCATTCCAAGAGAATTCGTTTCAGGATTTTATGAATGATTCCCTTGAGTTTTATTATAGGAGTTCTTATCAAATGGGATATAAAATATTGAAGTGAAATTATATAATATTGATGCGCCTTCATAATTTTATATTGTACCATATTTAATTTTTCATTATTTTATGAGGATGATTCATTGGATATAATATTAGTTATAAATGTTTTCTTTATTTTGGTTGATTTTTGATCATCAGGAACTAGTCTCTTTATTATTTAATATTTTGAAAATTTATATTTATATACTAGTTATAGAAAATGAAACAAGATAAAATAAAAAATATTTCAATATTAATAAAACATAACCATGTTTTTTTATTATCCTTTAAAGAAGTAATGGAAAATAAAGATTCATCATCCACAAAGGCAGTGAATTGACAACTCACAGATGATGTTTTTATTTTAAGAGTAAAATGAGGAGAGAAGAGGTTTGATGAGGGATATTACATTAACATAATAACATTACAAAATTAATTTTATACTATAGTTATAATTATATTTTATATAGGGGACGTTATATGAGGATAATAATATGAATGAAATTAGAAGAGAAAGAATGATGATTTTACCTATTTTATAGGGTTCCCTTGAGAACCGCGTTAAGGTCCATAGAATTGGTCTTTTGGTGAGACTATAAATAAAAGGTCATAGGGATGAGTCTTGGGATAAAATTGGGTAGAATATTAGAAATATACAAATCATAGAGGGTGTTGGTAGAAGAGGTGGTCAGTGGTGGTATTTTTAGAGGGAGGATATGGGTGTTTTTAATTATATTTTCCATTTGTTAGTTATTTTGGATCAAGACTCTCAATATTATTGAACATTATTTCATTATACATTATCTAATGATGGTGAGTTTGAGATAATGGTTCTATCATCATCCAGACATCATACATGACTCAAAAATTCATGTATTTAACTTATACCATAAATATCATAATTCAAAATTCACCAAAAATTCAACTATCTTTAGAAAAAACCCAAGAATGAACACTAACCATTAATCAAGATCTATATTTATAAATTAGAGTCACTTTTATGAAATTAATTTTTTATATATGATATATTTAATGTTTAATTAAAATAATTATTTATTTAAAATATACTAATTTAAATATTATAACTGATTTTTCAAAACATTGATAAATTTATTAGTATCTCATAAAATTATCTTATAATTCTGATAAATATAAATATTAATTTCTGAATCTATTTTATGAGTTTAATGTTTATTTTAAATCAATATATTAAATATAAACTTGAAAATAAAAATTTATGTTTCACAAAAATACCAATATTAAATTTATCATTTTAAAACATTTATTAAAATATTCTATGATATAAATATATCATATTTTCCATTATATGATACCTATATTTTATTTCTACTTTCATATGTCTGGTTACTATTCTAATGGTTGTATTATTATTCCTAATAGTCACATTGTAATTCTAATGGCTATATTATAATTCAAATGGTCGAATTTCCAATGGTCGTAGGGATTCATAACTTCATATAGGGAACTATTAATAAATTTATCCCTAACTTCTATATATTATATTGTAATATATAATTTTATCATAATAATGAATGTTTTATTATTAACATTATGTTTTTTCTAGATCATTGTTCACGAGTGAAGCCATTCTAGATGATCAAACATATCCATATTTTCATATTCTAATTGTCTTATTTTCTATTTATTAACCTGATGTAATAATTGAAATTCTTATTTATATATTTCATGACTGATATATCATTATTACTTTATATGAATAATATTTTTTTCCTACAATTTGATGTTCACGATTTATACTATAAGACATAATTATAAGACGAGAAATCCAATTGATTAAATTATGGGTTGTTACACTACTAATTTTTGGTGTTCTGCCTATACATGTTTATAGTTGTAAAGATAAGTGATAATGCCAGAAATATACCCTTTTATACCAGGCCACTAATACTAGTGATGAAAGTCTGGATACGTCTTTGAATCACTTGGAAGTATTTCCCATGTTGAGGCATGAAAATCCAGCATCCACTTCTATTTGATGCTTTCAAGACCCATATGTTCTTATGAATGAGTAAAGTTTCAACCCAATCAACGATCAGTATTGAATATGAATATTCTATGAGACACATTCCCTCTGGAATAATCCCTATAGATATGATTTTTTACTCATTATCTCCTGTTCTAAGTGAGTAGAGGTGGCTGTGAAGGCTGAGCTGATATTCTTCCCATTAAACTCTTATAGCCCAATATTCCTATCTAAAAAAATCTATGAGCTTCTACTTCCCACTGATCTCATGAAAAACATGTGTTTGAGTCTTCTGAATCAGGGAATGTACTACTATATTTAAATTCTTAGGCTTGTAGGAAATCATGATATCAACTAATTGTAGGTATTAAACCCATCTATTCTTTTTAATATGTAGATATCACATTTTAGAGATGTAATTAGGGATATTGAGATCATTGAATAACACAAAACACTCTCCATGTAAATTGTGTCTCCAAAAACATAGATCCTAAAAGGCACTTGATAACTCGAGGTTGTGCATTGGGTATGTCCATTGGTGAGGCCTCAACTAGTGGACTCATATTTGAATACTTGGTAAGCCTACATCAAAACAGCACCAAGACCGATAGTTAAAGCATCATAATAAAGATATTCTACTAATCATGAAATGATTCTTTATAATATTTTTTCTATATGAATTTTAAACCAATTTCAACAGGACAGTAGGATGTTCTACTAGTTGTGATAAATCCTAGATGAAGCTCCTATAATACCTGACTATCCCCAGAAACACTTGATGTCGATGCAGTTATTTGGTTTCTTCACAGAAAAAAAGCCTCTCACTTTTTTTTCTACTAAAACTCCTCTCCCTAGAATGATATGACCTAGGAAGTGGACATTGACCATCCCAAAGTATCAATTATTGAGGTTAGAAAAAAATATGTATCTCTCTTAGTGTATTCAACATGTTATCTAGATTTTTTTCATTTTAATGTTGAGAATGATAATAAAAAATGATATATTTAAAAAATACATTGAAATTGAATCCAGATACTAGTTGAAATCTAGATTGATTTGATCTATGGTGAATGAATTTGTGTTCATGAGACTAAACATCATGACCAATTACACATATAGACTACACATACTCCTGAAAGTTGTGTAAGGTATGTCTGAAAACTAAACATGCACCGAATGATAGTATAACCTCAATTAAATCATTGTAAAAACTCTCACTCCTCAAAGCTGATCAAAGAGGTCATCTATTTGAGGGAATAAATGTTATTTCCATACCATAAACAGGTTTTATCTATGGTAATTAAAAAAAATGCTGACGGTACAATTTATCATTAGGTAAAAAAGTTTGATGAACCCTAAAGAGAAGTGTTTGGGAATATAAACCCTTTAAAACTCAGAACATCGATCTATTTTTTAATATCTTGGTTCTCCATAGCTGCCATCGTTTCAGGAGTGATGGTCAAAGGGGAAACTCCTAGAACTAGCGCAATGTTAAATTCTACATATCATTCAAGAGGTATCTAAGAAAATGTATAAAGAAATATTTCCATCAAATGATCCACCATAGGTTGGAAAACATTGGGTTTTAACCCATTATCATCTAATAAGTGACTAGAGATTTGTTCTGTCACACTACCTATCCTATACTGCCCATTTCTGGAATGAGTCACATTATCTTCTCACACTCCCTTTTGCAAATTTCTATTACCCTATGCTGAAGTAAATGGAAACCTCTAATGATAGATGAAAATATGGGGTCTATATTGGGTTGAAATACATCCAAGTGATTACATATAATACCATCATGTTAGGGATGAAAATTTCCCATAAAAATAAATATATGCCTATCTAAAGTAGAAAATTGTTACAGAGGTGAACACTCTCTAATCGGATCCCTAAGGGGATTTGAGCATTTTGAAACCACATATGTGTTCCATATCAAGGTCATTCTCTCTGAAATATTCTCTGATATAAAGGAAAATTATTTTTCAATGGTAAATGAGGAAAACACTGAAGTAGATGCTATTCAGACAGTACATCATACAATAGAAGGTTTGGTGGTCTACTCTCTGACATGGGCTACATTGCATGTAACTAGAATGTACTGCTACATTGAGTCACAATGTGCCTTCCCTGAGAAATCATTCTCTATTGTATCAATGAATTGTTTATTTTATTACCTATTCCTTGACTACCACCTCACCCTAAGTGATTAGTAGTGTTCTAGAGTCATTCTTGATGAGACTCTACTAGCCCCACTGGAACATGGGGGTAGGTGTAGATCCATTCTCTCTATTAATATATAGAATATTCCTATAAGGGTGATACATATGATCCATTATTTTGGAGACATTCAATTATACTAGATCTCATAGTCACTGAGGATTCATATGTCTTGGATTCCCATATTGGGGAAAAATATGAAATTTGTCAGCCTGAGCTACCAAACTATTTGTACAACCATGAGAACCCTATAAACAAAACCTGTATCCCCTAACAGAACCACTAGTAGATTTTGGTTCCGAACATCCCTGGTTCCCTCCATCATCATCCCTCATATTTTAATCTATAAGGAGGGTCGGGTTGAAGATCTTAGATATATTTATCATCCAAAATATGTTGAACTCTGATAGAATGGTGTATATCTACCCATCCATGAATCAAAAAATAGATATAAGATAATCCCCATAAAATATATTATAAAAACACTAAAACTAAGTGAAATGAGATTAATATTACATGATAGATATGGCTCCCCGGTGGGGGATCACAAAATCTCTATCCCAGTCAGCCCACATAGTATGTGGAAAAAAATTCATTAAATATATTCAGAAAATGTTCCCAAATTATATAACAATATCAATTTTCTTAGTCAATTAAACCCACTATAACCTAGAAGAATCACATAGAATATATATCGTGATATTGAACCTCCACTCTAGAGTCAAATTTAAATGCTCAAATATTGAGATTATAGCATCAAGCACTAATGTTGTAGTATGAGGTCTCCCATACCCTGAAAAGATGTGAGGATGTTGAGGTTGTATCTATCATGTAAGCTCCACCATACATGGGGAAGGTCAATAGATACCTTTAAATTTTTTGTATTGTATATAAATATACCTCTTAGAACTAGGTATCAGTGTCCATATCATGAAAAAAAGTGCCAAAGTAGGTGTCACTACAGTAGAAATCACGTTCGTATCAGGAACCACCACCTATGGTGAATTATTCTCACCAGCTTTAGGGAGTACTTCCCAATGGAATTGTGGAGGCATGGTGTTACAGTTCCTAACAAGTTACATAAAATATATTCTAATAGATACAATAATATTAGATAGATTACTTGGGAATGAATATAAACTTCCTTTATATCAGTCCCACAAATTATTCTGCTCCAAATTCTATGTCTTGGTTAGCATGAAAAGATCATAACACACCATAATATTGTAGGAGACTCCTACTACACAATACTACAACCATGTCTGATTCTAGGTCTCATATATGTCAATAAGGATTATATTCTATAGAATTTCAATTGATAGATATAGAGGAAAGAGAAATTTACTATAAATTTGTCACCCCTTTTAGAATTAATTGTTTTCCTTTAAGGATGTATTTTCTTTTTTATTTGATGTTTGATATAATAATATATATATATATATATATCAGTCTATAACTATTAGGTCCAAAACAATCAACATTTAATAATTGATTAATCAATGTTCCATCACCAATCTATGTAGGAAAACACCCTTTAGATTGACATTGGTACATTAATCAGATTAATAATACTTTCCCTATAATAAATTTCAACACATTTATATATAAATAATCATGCACTTACTATGAGAAATAACAAAATAATAATGGAATGTATACATGGAAAGGAAACAATCCATAGAATATCATTCCTATTATGACTATAATGATTCATGTAATGCAACGCCCTCAATTTCCTTATCCTAGGTTACAGAAATATAATTAAAATAATACTAGTATCAATAGAATCAAAAAACAAGTTTGTCACCAAATAGTGATGCCAAATCTACTATAACAGACATAATCAATCATAGTAATTACCCATCCCAGGTAATTTGGGTTTCCTATATACATGGGTTAGTTACACCTAGTCACATTCACATTAACAAATTTTTCATGTCCTAATTTATTCTCTTAAACCAAAATAGTAATATAATAGAGAATATAAGGCTCAATTATAACTTTTTTACAAACCAACATGGCATCTACTCTATGGGGGCCCCGAGACAGAGGGTCAAAGGACCTCAAGTACACCTCCCCATAAGCGAGTGGTTGCTGACTAGAAGTGACAATGTCATGGGGGTCTGATGGGGATACTATAACATCATATTAGAGTGTCCCAATATATTCAATAGATAACAAAAAACAATATATGCATATATATAAGACAATATAAAATTGGACCAATAACTCGTTATAGTAGATGGAATAATATGATTGATATAATAAACAAGTGTGGAATTGTAAATAAATGAGAAAATGAATAATCTTATCAAAGGTAAAAATGTTGATTCGTATATATGATATTGTAATGTCATGTTGGTTTCCAAAATGGGGTAACATGGGGTACAAATATATAACATGATATACAGAAATACGAAAAAGGACAAAATAATACTCCACCAGCATCTCAAACATATACTCAATCCTAAGCTTCCATGCTCCATACTCTAAGTGAATAAAATCAATAATCTATTTTATGGTGATTTACCATATCCATATATATAGGCATGGAACCCACTCGGGTACTAATGGTGGCCCGATTAGGGTGTGAGATAAAATCCTATAAGTCCACCATAAATGGGTTCTATAAGTAATCCAAGAAGTTTACATAGCTATGTCAAGTGTACATATTATAGAATAATAATAAATTCAATAAATAAATAAATTCCACCAAGCATAGGATCTTATATGATACTTTAAGGCTATATAAACATCAACATAGCCTAGTATGTGTCTGATCAGTAGCCGTGAATATATTTTAGATGAATAATATATAAACCTATTTTCACTATGTATGTGAGGATGTATGTATCCATATACAAGGATACATAGTATTTTCAAGACCTGTGGGGAAACACAAGCACCCATAATAATTCTAATTAGTCAGTAGGCTCAAGAAAATGGTATATGTTTAGAATATCATATTTTAGTATCGCTTTTCATTCTCATCACTCGAGATAGGGGGTGGTAATATGGCTTTCCCCACACCCATAATAAGGTTCATAAAACATAATTCCATTCATTCCAATATATCTATAATGGAGAGAGATGCCAGGATTAACCAATGGTGTATGGGAGTGTGAAAAAAAATCTCAATTGAACCTCTACAAATAATTTCAAAACCAATTTCAATAGTGTAATAATAATAATAAAAATATATTTTTGGGTCACCTCTTTAGTATTGTAATAACCAAGTCCAATATAAGTAAATGGTGTGTCACAGTTATGGTAATATATATGAATAAATATAATAAGCATGAATCAATAGGTGTGGCCTTAACAACCATTTGAATTTATTCAATTAATCCATTTAATTTATTAAGGTAGTAAATCCATCATGAATGAAGTTATTTGGTATAAGAATGTAATTTCATTAACCATGGCGTGGAACATCTATATCATGGAAATATAATATCATAATATGGGATCTAAAAAACTAGGAAATTATTTATATAATTGTTAAAAAAAATTAAATTCCATGATTAACACTTGAAAGGTGTTATTGTCATTTAGTAATCTAATATGAAGGGGTGTCTCAAGACAAAACATCCAAGAGGTGGCTATGTTTGAGGTTGGAATCTTTTAATTATCTAATAATGATCATTATGAGTATCTTAATATGTAATAATTATTTATAATCAATGAAATCATTTATAATAAATGTGTAGGAAATGCCTACATGTAGAAATATAAGTGGGGTGATGAAAGAAATGTAACTTATAGGGAAAAAAACTCTACCACCAAAATTAGGACCATAGATGACTCCACATCCAATATCAAATTAAGATTTTATATATATTGGAAAAAAATTTAAGAACATTCCAAAACCTATAAACTAAGTTGAATGGGATCACACCAAAATAGTATAAGAGATATGAATAGATCCCATGTAATGCCTTGACCCCAGTTACCCAGAGTCAGTGCATTATTACATAACATTGGCATGATCACAAGAAAGATCAAGTCTCGAAAGACCGATTAGTTTAGTATCCTTGGAAACACTAGATACATTCATAAAGTTTTACATTACATCATAAAAACATCTTGTCTTCATATCACTTCATACTATCCCTGCAGGTCATTCATAAATTACTTCTTCATAATCCTGGGAAAAATAAAACATTGAAAGGGGTGAGCTCAGATTCTCAGTAAGGATAACATTATAGCAGAAGCTTTCATAGATAAGCATAAACACTTAAGGCAATTTATAACTAAAACAAAGCCTTTTAATCTTGAACTTCAGCATAAAATGGAAAAGATAAAATGAAATAATGCCATTTACTTATTCACAAGGATATTCAACTAGTCGAATGATCATATGAAATGTCAATAACCACTTTCATAATGATGTAATTCATAATGCGAGACTATCATAACCACATATCCATGGCCTCATTCCAAGACTACAAATAAGATTTTTCCAAGACCATGTGCCAAGACACTAGTTTGTCTCATGAGACCTACCAATGCATCGAGGAGCTATAGAGGGCTCCACCCATCACTTATAAAGTCCAATTCATTCCTCATATGAACAAGTTTAAACATAACATAAACATTCATATTAAAACTAGCATATGAAATGTCAATACTTTAACCATAAATCATGAATGGTATAAAAATAGCACATCCACAGTCAAACATAACTCGTTCGATACAATATATAAGATTGTATTGTATCACATTAACCTAAATCATGAATAATGAAGGATATCGATATAGATGAAAATAATCATCAAAACTATTTGAGAGAAATATCCCCCTTTTTATTGAAATCATTTAAATGTCACACTCTATTTCAAGAAGCCATTTAAAAATAGATTTTTGAATCACAGTGTCCCATACCACTTTGAAACTTTTAAAAGGAGTTTTAATTTTAAAACTTTAATGTACATAAAAATAAAACCTTAAAACAATTTTTAAAACATGGACATTAATGAGCAAGATTTAGAAGAATAAGTCTTTAAAACTTTTAAAAATGGAATTTTAGTTAGAGTTTCTAACCAAAAGAGAGACACTTGAATAAAAATAGTTGAGGTAATCAAAAAATTGTAATATCATGAGAATAAAGGAATTAATGATATACTATGTCAAAGTACATTATATACACCACATAAAAGTGATTTGGTGTATAACAACAAATAAGTCTCAATGGAATGTAAATTCAGATGAAATCTCTCATAAAGGACGTATCCTTAGGTTAAGGATAAATCAACGACAAAGTTATGTGTGAAAAATATAAATACACTAAATATGATTGGTTATTTAGTGTAAAACAATCAAAGTAAATTCACACATAATCTTGTAAAAAAACACCAATGAATTGGATGTTTAACTCAACAAATGGAGAATGAGTTAAAATTACTCTTATCAAATTCATATCTATGACTTGAGAAATTATAAATGGATTGATTATGTGTATCAAAATTATATCCATAGGAAGGTAAGTGGAAATTATGACATAATAAAATGAATAGTGATTCCATACATAATCTTGGAGTAATATAATCAATGAAATATGTGTAAAGCCAAATGAGTGGAAATTGAAATTTCAAATTCCATTATCAATTAGGTAACTTAAGAAACATACACCCACGAAAGAAGGATCATACCATGATGATTTAAATATCCATAAATTAAAGTATACTACACAATTAATACAATTATGGGCATTACACACACCACATGTAATAAATAAGTGGTGAACAATGGAATTCTCGTGGAATTAAAAGTGAGATAAGAAACCCCTTACATTGTACTTTCTACTTGGTAGATGGTAGGTTAAACTCCTGTATAGTGGTGAAATAATTTTTTTTAATTATAGAAGAATTATTTACATTTACGTGATATCATATATGATCTTTTAACATTGAATTTTTTAATAATATCTTAGTATTTTTGTCGTTTCTGGTGTTAACGGATTCATTTTACTTTATACTATTTGTTATGCGAGCTGTATTTGGTATGGATGGGTTGTATATTATTCATATTCAGATTGATATCATGTCTCTAAACATTATATTTAATCATAAAATTAAATTTATTCTTGAATGGATACGATGGGGAATGATTCTCATCGCGTTCGTGGAGACGGTAATCCATACGTACGCATGAGCGACAATATCACTCACTTGATATTAAAATAATATATAATTGGATGTTATATCATATATACAGAATCATTATCATGTTATATATATTATTTATATGAATTACACATCATTATTATACCCATCCAAATAATAAGTTATTGAATAACTATTACACAACGACGTGGAGAAGGTAAGCTGTACGTATGCACGTATGGTGACATGTCATTAAAAGGATGGATAGAATACTGAATATGGTTTTAATATATTTATAATTACATAATATTATATAGAAGATACTGGGGTTATTATTTTAGAATGAAAATAACAATGAAAGAAGAAGTGGAAGAAGAATGGAACTTGAAAGAGGGTGGTGAAAACATTACCACTTCTTCGGGTTCTTCCTTTTGATTTGATCAAAAGGACTCCTTAGGTTGGCTTTATGACTAAGTTAAGGCCTCTAGTATGAATTTATGGAAGTTGAGAGAGTATTTGGGCAGGTTTTTTCTGAACCAAAAGTCTGTGAAGTTCTGAATAAATGAGAAGGAGAAGTGCTCCTTTATAAGAGGGGTGAGGGGCACCTTTGGAAAAGATAGAAACATTAATTTATAATAAACTAATATTCGGATTCTAATGGATCCAATGTTTGGTATTTAAAGTTTACGGTGGGGATAGATCTAAATCCATTCATCCAATAGAATTTAGATAGGTTTGGGTCATTATATTAACCTTATCTTTTAGTTTTAACTCTTAGTTAATTAGTTTGTCATTTACTATGTCACTTTGTATTTTTATATTATATAGTTAATAAACGTACTATATACATCCAAGAGACCCCCAAATGGTCCATTAATGATACGAAAATCATGATATAAGTATCTTGGATGAACTGTAGATTCTTATGAATTTAATTTCATTTAATAATATAATATTTTTTTAAAAAACTTTTTTTTGTCAATTTTGACACTATTCAATAATTGATTTTATTAAAAAATACTCATAAAATGATTACTTAGAAATAAGTTAATTAAATCAATCCTAAAATCTCATATTAATATATAAAATTATTGTAATTCATAAATAGTCTGAAAATATATTTATTTGGGTATTTATAATATCAATTATTTTAATTCTTCACTATTATGGTAATTACTGCATCATCATTGTGTCATAAATAAATTAAATTATTTAATGTCTAAAAATTACAAATAAAATTTCATTATGTGGGAAATCTTATTATATTTTTAATTAATATTTAAAATCAAATTTATCTTATGTATAACTCTATATTAAAAATGTTTTAGTAAATAAACTTTTATTTTAACTCTTTTAACTCTTCTTTCAATTAAATATTAATAAATGTCCTAATCTAATACAAGTGGACCTAAATGATAATATTTTATTCCTAAGGTTATTTTTGGTCGATATATACTTTTCCAAAATAATTACTACATGTGTTAGGGTAATATTAATATCATTTTACCCTTAATTACCCTATTTACTTTTAACTGTGGTAAATAAAATTAAAAAGTTTCTATTCACAGAAAATTATTTGGATCTCATTGAACCACTTTTTACTTCTTGATATTAACCATGTCTCTCAGATTTTCGAAATTTCATTCATAGAAGCGGTAAAATTATGTTTTATTAAAATTTCAGTTTTTAAACTACCACTTAGTAGTTTCACCATTTATAAAAAATTGAAGTTTTTCAGAACAATGCCAAAATTTCACCCTAAGCTATAATTGATATTCCGAATTCAAAAATGATTTCTATTTTAAAAAATTCCAAACATATAAGTTTCATTAATTTATTTTATAATTAATTTCCGTTGTCACAACAAATAGCGTGTTTTTAAGAAACAATATATATCAAAAGATTGACAATTATTAAGGTCCAATTTAAAGTGAAATTAATTCTAATGAACACCATTGGATAAAATGGTAAATATATTTTCTAATTATACTTTAAAACCATTCATTAATATAATTTATCACTATAAATTATTTTGATTAAAAAAATTTGTTTTCAAGTAGTTTTCACTATTCATTAAAATTGGAAGTTCTCAAAAAAATACAAAAACTTCATCTTAGGATATTTTTGATATTCCAAATCCAAAAATTAAGTCCATTTTGAATTATAAAATATATAGAATTTCAAAAAGTAGGTATTACTATTCATAACGGCTACTTTGATTGGTTGTGGTGTGTTAGAACTCGATGTTGCGTACAACACACGCTATCGCATTATTCAAAGAGAAGCGTACCGTAGAAGCTTGGGGTGTTACATTCTCCCCTCCTTCAATAAATTGCGAACTCGCAATTTTTAAAATTGTGCTTGGGAATATAATGGAAAGTCCCACATCGGAAAAAGAGTCAATAAAACTATCACTTTAAAATAAAGAAAGAGAGGTATAAAGGTCAACCAAGATAACCCATACTCCGATTCCATTTAGGAAAACATGGATATGGACGATAAACTAAGTGTCATGTTCTGATGGAGAGGGATAGAAATCATGATCAGGAGAAAGTTAACTATAATAAAACCACAAACTTGTGTTGGGACAAATTTCCATTAGTCTCCTAGTAGAAAAGTAAACGGACAAAATTTTTTGTTTTAAGTTACATTACATAAAGATGGGGAATTCAATTATGATATTGACTAAGAATATAAAGATATATACTTACTTTTTATGTAGAGTTCCATTCTTTAATAAATTTCAACCACGAACTCATTTTTTTAAACGATGAGTATTCAAGGAGACTTGGTCACACTGGAAGAGCTAGAATAAACTTCTATATAATCACATGATCCATGAAGAATAAACTATATATTTACATTGTATTTAGAGATTAATAAAAACCAAAATGGTTAGTACAAGATCTAATGATCCCCTAAAAGGATATTCCTTGAGAGAAATACACACTAATATTAATTTCAAAAATTAAACCAACAATACCCCAAAGTTAAATAAATACCATTCCATAATCAATTGTCCTTAAAATCCTTCAATATAATCAAAAATAATATTGAAAACCAAAACTTATTAAGAATGCAGTCTTCCACGTTAAATTGTATCTCTAAATGACATTCATTACTCTTAAAGTCACATACTTAAAAGTAATTAACCTAATCATTTCCATAAAAACCCAAATCATTATAAATCCACAAGGAAAACATAGATAAAAATCCACCATTACTCCTCAAATGAAATCCCATACTATTCTATTTTCCTTGGGCATATAGTGTTCACACCAAAGTGATCAACTTCCAAAATAACATGTATCACATAATAACCATATCATTTTCCTATACTAAGGGTATTCATTTGATAAGACATAAGATCTCAAATAAAATTATTATTAATCAACAAAATCAATTAACTAAAAATAATAGTCACACTAACCAGGGACTTCACATAGTCCAGTGGTAGACGATAAATCTCAATCACACTTTGGTTGTGGGTTCAATTCACATAGCTTTGTTTGACACGACGGGTTATCACATGGTCTTCATGTTGTCCTTTTTCAAAAAATATATTTTATAACATTACCAAAATGAGATAAATTCCTCAAAATAAACATAAAATAATTTAAGCACAAATGTTATCTCATACCTTGCACTTTCATCCCAAATTATAATAATTTGTAATTGCCTCAAACCCAATGACCATATAAAACCAAATGGTTATTTATAACTCCATCCACAAGAGAAAAGATAATTCTTCCTCAAATATCATTCTCACATGGCAAACCTTAGGGTTACAAATACAAGAGAAAAAAATTCCAATGTAAACCCTTCAACAAGGAGCACTAATAATTTTTAAACATTTATCCAACCATTTATTTCCACATAGCTTCTTCTTTGACCAACAAAATATCCTATATAATAAGAAATTCACTTGGGTAATGGCCAGGTCCCCTACATTTATAGAAAATGACTGTAAATGGATTCTTGGGACCATTTTTATCTTCTTCCATAGTACTATTCATTTTTCTTCGGCAATTCTTCACTTTATGGCCTTCCTTCCCACATGTAAAGCATTTCTTTGTCCCATTGAGACACTTTCATGGGTGTCTCCTTCTACATTTCCAGCATGATGGAAATTTATGATTTACTTCTCCATGGTCTCCACTACTGGAGCTCTTATCATTCATCACCTTTCTCTTCTTTGTTGAGTCCGGGAATTGGTTAATATATATATTTTTTATCATATTTTTGAAAAATTGATTCAGCATAAAGATGATATATTTTACGCCTATCAATATACATTTTATTACTCATTGCCACCACCGTTCCCACCTTGTACATCATTCTCAATGTCACTATGAATTCCTTGGAATCCAACCATTTACTAAACCAGAAAGCATTGTGTGAGTAATAGTAGTCATACAATCATTTAGAGATTAACTTGTCACCATATTCGCAATTTGAAACACATTAGGAATAACCAAGGTCATTTACTCTCATCTTATATATATAATACTTTAAATCGGTTTGTAAAAAAATGTAAATTATCCAAAGAATATCCCCCGGGAGTTTCGTAACCAATAGTGCAGCAAGGCCCATTGTCATGCACCAGTTCGTGTTCGAGTCTAGCTCAAAGCGGTGTTTTTGGGTTTTACCCCTAGGTACATCTGTGACAGAGCCGCCTCTACCTGCTCATATCTAGACAGGGATGTATTGCTCAGAAAACTCACAAAATATCTACAATACCATAATTTTAGGAAGTTCTTCTATATTAATCCTCAACGTTCATCTTAGGTCTGCGTGCTCTAATCAGAGTTTATCTAAATCTAGCTTCTAAAGTTTGTACTAAACATCCTCTGATACCAACTGTAACGCCCCGACCCCAGTTACCCAGAGTTGGTGAATTAATACATAACATTGGCATGATCACATAAAAGATCAAGTCTCGAAAGACTGATTAGTTTAGTAGCCTTGGAAACACTAGATACATTCATAAAGTTTAACATTACATCATAAAAAACATCTTGCCTTCATATCCCCTCATACTATCCCTGCAGGTCATTCATAAATTACTTCTTCATAATCCTGGGAAAAATAAAACATTGAAAGGGGTGAGATCAGATGCTCAGTAAGGATAACATTATAGCAGAAGCTTTCATAGATAATCATAAACACTTAAGGCAATTTATAACTAAAACAAAAGCCTTTTAAACTTGAAAATCAGCATAAAATGGAAAAGATTAAACAAAATAATTCCATTTACTTATTCAAATGGAAATTATACTAGTCTATGATCACATGCAATATCAATAACCACTTTCATAATGATGGAATTCATAATTCCAGACTATCATAACCACATAGCCAGGGCCTCGTGCCAAGACTACAAATAAGATTTTGCCAAGGCCTTGTGCCAAGACAGTAGTTTGTCTCATGAGACCTACAGATGCATCGAGGAGCTATAGCGGGCTCCTCCCGTCACTTATTAAGTCTAATTCATTCCTCATATGAAAAGGTTTAAACATAACATAAACATTCGAATTAAAACTAGCATTCAAATGTCAATACTTTAACCACAAACCATGAATTGTATAAAAATAGCACATCTACAGTCAAACATAACTCACTCGATACAATATAGAATATTGTATTGTATCACATTAACCTCAATCAATAATAATTATGGATATTTATATATATGAAAATAATCATCAAAAATATTTGAGAGAAATATCCCCCTTTTTCTTGAAATCATTTAAAAGTCACACTCTTTGTCAATAGGCCATTTAAAAATAGATTTTTGAATCAAAGTGTCCCATACCACTTTGAAACTTCTAAAAGGAGTTTTAATTTTAAAACTTTAATTTCCATATTAATAAATCCTTAAAACAATTTTTAAAACATGTACATTAATGAGAAAGATTTAGAAGAATAAGTCATTAAAACATTTAAAAATTGAATTTTAGATAGAGTTTCTAACCAAAAGAGAGACACTTGAATACAAATAATTGAGTTAATAAAAACATTTTAATATCATTAGATTAAAGGAATTCTTGATATATTATGTCAAAGTACATTATATACACCACATAAAAGTGATTTGGTGTTTATCAAAAAAGAAGTCTCAATGGAATGTCAATTGAGATGAAATCTCTCATAAAGGTCGTATCCTTAGGTTAAGGATAAATCAACGAAATAGTTATGTGTGACAAATATAAATACACAAAATATGATTGGATATTTAGTGAAAAAAAAAATCAAAGGACATTCACACATAATCTTGTAAAAACAACACCAATGAATTGAATGTTTAACTCAACAAATGGAGAATGAGTTAAAATTACTCTTATCAAATTCATATCGATTACTTGAGAAATTATCAATGGATTTATTATGTGTATCAAAATTATATCCACATGAAGGGAAGTGGAAATTATGACATAATCGAATGAATAGTTATTCCACACATAATCTTGCAGTAATATAATCAATGAAATATGCATAAAGCCAAATGAGTGGAAATTGAAATTTCAAATTCCCTTATCAATTAGGTAACTTACGAAACATACACCCATGAAACAAGGTTCATCCCATGATGATGTAAATATCCATAAATTAAAGTATATTACATAATTAATACAATCATGGGCAGTACACACACCACATGCAATAAATAAGTGGTGAACAATAGAATTCTCAAGGATTTAAAAGTGAGATAAGAAACCCCTTACTTTGTAATTTATCCTTGGTAAATGGTAGGTTAACCTCCTGTATAATGGTTAAATAATTGTTATTTAATTACACAAGAATTATTTACATTAATATTATATCATATATTATCTTTTAACATTTATTTTTTTTAATAATATCTTAGTATTATTGTAGTTTCGGGTGTTAACGGATTCATTTTACTTTATACTATTTGTTATGTGAGCCGTATTTTTTATGGATGGGATGTATCTTATTCATATCCAGAATTATATCATGTCTCTAAAAATTATATTTAATCATCAAATAAAATTTATTCTTGAATGGATACGATGGGAAATGATTCTCATCGCGTTCGTGGAGACGGTAATCCGTACGTACGCACGCGCGACAATATCACTCTATTGATATTAAAATAATATATATTTGGATGTTATATCATATATACAGAATAATTATCATGTTATATTTATTATTTAAAGTAATTAAACATCATTATTATACCCATCCAAATAATAAGTTATTGAATAACTATTACACCACGACGTGGAGACGATAAGTTGTACGTACGCACGTATGGTGACATGACATTCAAAGGAAAGATAGAATACTGAATATAGTTTTACTATATTTAAAATAACATCATAGTATATGGAAGATACTGGATATATTATTTTTGGATGAAAATAACAAAGAAAGAAGAAGTGGAAGAAGAAAGGAACTTGAAGGAGGGTGGTGAAAACATTATCTCTTCTTCAGGTTCTTACTTTTGATTTGATCCAAATGACTCCTTAGGTTGGATTTCTGACAAAGTTAAGGCCTCTAAGATTAAGGGAGGGAAGTTTAGAGAGTATTTGGGAAGGTTTTGGCCGAACCAAATGGCTTTTAAGGTGTGAAGAAATGAGATGTAGGAGTGCCCTTTTATAAGAGGGGTGAGGGGCACCTTTGGAAAAGCTGGAAATATTAATTTATAATAAATTTATATTCGGTTTCTAATGGCTCCAAAGTTTATTATATAAAGTTTAAGGTTGGGATAGGTCTAAATAAATTCAACCAATATAATTTATACAGGTTTGAGTAATTATATTAACCTTATCTTTTAGTTATAAGTCTTCGTTAATTAGTTTGACATTTACCATGTCACTTTGTATTTTTTTATTATATAGTTAATGAACATACTATATACATACAAGAGACCCCAAAGTGGTCCATTAATGATTCACCAATAATTATATAAGTCTCTTTGGCGAACCTTATATTTTTAGGAATTTAATATCAATTAATAATATAATATTTGTTTTAAAAACTCTTTTATGTCAATTTTGTCACTATTCAATAATTGATTTTTGTAAAAAATCATAAATGAATTATTACTTCGAAAAAAATTAATTAAATCAATAATAACATGTCATATTATCCTAGAAAATTAGTTTAACTCATAAAAAGTCTGAAATTATATTTATTTGGGTATTTATAATATCAATTATTTTAATTTTTCAACATTATGGTAATTACTGAATCATCATTGTGTTATAAATAAATTAAATTATTTAATGTTTAAAAATTATAAATAAAATATTATTATGTAGGAAATCGTATTATATTTCTAATGAATAATTAAAATCGAATTTATCTTATGTATAACCCTATATTAAAAATGTTTTAGTAAATAAACTTTGATTTTAACTCTTTTAACTCTTCTTTGAATTAAATAAAAATAAATATCCTAATATAATCCATGTGGACCTAAATGATAATATTTTATTCTTAATGTTGTTTTTGGTCGAGATACAATTTTCCAATAGAATTAAGACATGTTTTAGGGTTATATTAATATCATTTTTACCCTAAATTACCCTATTTACTTTTAACCGTGGTAAATAAAAGTAAAAATTTACTATTCACCAAAAATTATTTGGATCTCATTGAACCACATTTTACTTCTTGATATTAACCGTGTCTCTCTGATTTTTGAAATTTCATTCACAGAAGTGGTAAAATTAAGTTTTATGAAAAATTTAGTTTTTTAAGTACAACTTAGTAGTTTCACTATTCATCAAAAATTGAAGTTTTTCAGAACAATGCCAAAATTTCACCCTAAGCTATAATTGATATTCCAAATTCAAAAATGATTTATATTTTACAAAATTATCAACATATAAGTTTAATTAATTAATTTAATAATTAATTTCCATTGCCACTACAAATATCGGGTTTTTAAGAAACAATATATATCAAAAGATTGACAATTGTTTAGGTCTAATTTCAAAGTGAAATTAATTATAATGAAAAACATTTGATAAAATGGTAAAAGTGTATTCTAATTATAATTTAAAACAACTCAATAATATAATTTATCTCTATAAATTATTTTGATTAAAAAAATATGTTTTCAAGTATTTTTCACTATTCATAAAAATTGAAAGTTCTCTGAAAAATACCAAAAATTCATCTTAGGATAATTTCAATATTCCGAATCCAAAAATTAAGACCATTTTGAAATATAAAATATATATAATTTAAAAAAGTAGATATTGCTATTCATAACGGCTAGTTTGATTGGTTGTGGTGTGTTATAACTCGATGTTGCGTACCACACACGTTATCACATTATTCAATGAGAAGCGTCTCGTAGAAGCTTGGGGTGTTATATCCCATGAAAAGAAGAAAAATTATTGGAAATATTTTTGATTTCAATCCAATGTTACCTATGATGTTTGATTTGGAGTTTGGATTAGAGAATAGAAAAAACCTTTAGAGGATATGAATAATTTTTAGTAGAATAAGATGGTTTATTATAAATTGTAAAAGAGAGTAGAAAATGTGATTTTTTATATTAATTTCATTAAGATACAATAGTAATTTTACCCCCAAAACTACGTGTGTATTGATTGGCCATAATATTTGGTCAAAAGGGGAATAGATGGTGTTCACCTTACAATCTAAAGAAGAATCCCTCACTGTTAAGTTGAAAATTTTCCCTAACCATAAACAAAACATTCTAAATTTAGTCTTAAATATGATAGAAAAAAAATTCATTGGAATGCACTATTGATTTCACAGTCATATACCAACCACACATCCCCTACTCCTCAAAAATTTACCCCTCTTGGTTATCCCACACATTTCGTACTAACCAATAGGTAATCGTTCAGCCAACCCATTTTCTCGATTCTATGCGCTCCATACAATAAAAAAGATTTTAAATCTCTTGGAACATTATTTTAGTCATATTTCATGTTTACCATGTTTTAATAAGGAATTATATTGAGAAAATGTGAGTCGTAACTCTGATAAAAGTAGGGTCGTTACATTTTTTCGAGGATCTTTTTGGCCAGTTCGTCCTAGGGTATGATTGAATTGAGGGAATAAATTTTTATCAAATCATTGGATCTATTTTGAATGTATAATGAAAAAAACATTATCTAATGGCATTGGATGATACTCTGTGTTTCCAAAAGGTATCTAAAATGTTATGATAGTTGTATATATGTTCATGGGAGTCATCACATGGATTTCGACTTTATTTATTAATGTTATGAATCTTGAGAATTAGCACGACCTGAATTTTGAAAGTGTGTAACTGGATAGGTGGTCCCACAATTCTTGGTACATCACTACTATCGAAAAAACCCCATAATACATAACAGTTCACTCCTCAATCACTAGTCTCTCACCCTGATTGGAAGGTGATTCATATTGCATTTTTTGGTTCCGTGGTTGTGTAATATCATTATGCTTGGCCATTTAAAAGTGTTGTGTGAAGAAATTTATTGACCAATCATTAAATCAAAAAGAATTTTTTATTTTAACATCATTCTTCTGGAGTGATTCAAGGGCCCATGGTATAATCTCTAGTAAATAATAGTACAGAGTTAGATATAAATAGGATGCAAGAACAGACGACGGATAAAAATGAATAAAATGAAAAGGGAAAGGAAAAAATAAAAAAGTGGGAGTAGAGAGGTAATCCAAGGTTTGATCTGAATGTCATCATGCTTGAGAAATTCTATTCCCAATCAACAGCAAAAAAACTTGACGCTCCCATACATGTCATTGAATTTGTAGGGGTGACTTTCATATTAAATACTATTCCACAATGTAAACTTACTATATGAGAATTTTAAAGTTGTTGTGTGTGGTCGAAACCATGAGTAGTACTAGATCGTTTGGAACAAATCAAACCAAACTCTTATGGACTATTCCCCAATTTAACTTGTTATTTTGGGTTTTTTATAAACTATGTAGTTTTGAATTTAACATATATAATAATTTATGTGATCACGATTGATTGTAGTTATCTTGATAGAAGATAATTATAATATTATCTTGGGATAGTCCCATGGATTAATCAATTAAGTAATGGCACAGTCCCTAATTTTTTTCCCCAACCAATCCGATCAACCCATAATACAATTATCCCATGGTCAGGGTGTAACTAGTAACATAGGGGAATTACATTTAGATTCTATACATAAATCATCATAGGGTAGGATCTATAGTCTAACTAAAATCCAATTAGTAATGGTTTATTTAAATTCAATTTCTAATTTCCATGTTATGAAGAAGAATGCAATGAATAATTATTATTAACCTAATTATTAGTAGTAGGGTTACCAAGGTCTAATCTATAGATAAATGAGGATAAAAACAACCCTAATCTCATCCCCTAACATTTGTGAATTAGTCTCGGATGGTGGTGTTGATGGAATAAAATGAAATGTTAAACACGCTATGTTTAATCAAGAAAAAGTTGATAAATAAAAAATACATGATTAAAATATTAATCAATCCAGGGTAGATAATTTAAATTAATGTAGATATAATAAAAAATTCCATATTTTGATTAAATAATGATGAAAAGGAAATCTGAAATAAAAAAGTATGAAATAATCCCAAACTCTCTATGAATGAACAAACAATGAAGAATGATGCAATTGATTATGAAGAATAGAGAACAATATTGAAATGGATGTCTAGAATGGAAGTGGATATTCAAATTTTATATAACTTGTGTGAATTAACCAATAACTCAAATTTAATAAATAATAAAATGAATGGAATGAATGAAATATTTTTAGTATGAAAATGGATGGAAACAAGAAGAAATGGAGAAAAAATGAGAGAAAATAAATTGGGATGGACCTTCTTTATGTGTTGGTTACTCACAATAATATTTGTCATGAAAATTAGGTGATGAGTAATTTGGTCACACCATGTATTGTATTAAGTGACTTTGGTCCTAAAATTTTCATATCATGTATGTTGTATGTACTGAGTTTATTTGATACCTGTATTCCCCCTTTATGACTCAATTTGTATATTTTATTGGATGAGCATTCAAAATTTTCAAATCAAATATTATCTACACACCATCTATGTGCGCCGCATTAGTCAGGTTTATGAACATTAAAATTTAAATGTCATGTAATGATGTTACACAATGTATATTTTTGTCATGTTTGGTTTGTGCATTCAAAGGTTGTTTTTATTCCTCGCATGTATTCTTATAATGAGTTCTACATGTCATGTGTATGATACATGCCCTGTAAATCCTGTTTCCACCAATTTTCATCCATTCCTAATTAGAATCCCAATTTACAAATTCATGTGAAAAGAATCCAAATCTCAAAGTATTATCAAATAAATAATAAATAAAAATTAACAAATGTATCAAATATTTGAATATAATTTCATCTTATCCCAAACACATCATGATATCATAACTGGTTCTTATGAAACCATATTTAGATACCTTCTCTTTCTAATATTAATGCTATATATTGTTACATTCCATTCATAGTATGATTTACCAGAAACAACTATATGGGATTTTCTTGATCAATAAAGGTGGAAGGTGTATTGTATAAATATTTCTTGGGAAGATATCAGGTGGAAGAAGGTACAAGATGAGTGGCTCCCTTGATTTTGGTTGTGCATGATCGACATTAAATTTACACAGAAAGTGATTTTAATTAATAGATCAGATCGATCTGATCAAGTGCATCTTGTTATTTCATTCACTTTATGGATGTGTGAATTTTTCTTTACATTGCACCCTACATCAATTTAGTCATTATTCAATATCATGGTTTTAAAATCCAACACTAATGCTTAACGGGAATAATTTTTGAAACCCATGTGGTACCACACCAAGACTATTCTCTCTACCATAGTATCTCCCCATAAGGTTAAACTATGTCTACTCCATTGAACTCTTCTTCAGGCCTTATATAAGAGCCCATCATCTAACTCTCATTAGTTCAACCAAGTTGGTTCCCCTGACTGAGGTTGACCATTGGGTCCCACATGTGGATGGGGTGGAGCTGTCCATGGCATCTCAGTTGGTAGGATAATTTTTTAATTACCTCCACCATTTTATTACTTTGAAAATTCTCATGTATTAAATGTAATTCAAAGAAAATTCCCAACCCCCAAATACATTTTTTGGGATCTTAATAAAATCTTTACTTCATGAAAATTCAATTCATATTTCCTAGAATTATTTATAATAATGTTCTCCTTATTAGAAAATGTCTTGAACATTTAAGGTCAAAACAATAAATTGTCGGATTTAAAAAAAGAATTGTCCATGTGTGGAATCCAATTAAATTATATGATTCCATAGTAATTCCCCCAGAATTACAACTATATCCACATCTCACTAAACACATATTGAAAATTCTTTGATAAATAAATACAAAAATGGTCCCAATAACCTCACCTATTATATTTTTCCATCATCTTTTCCAAAAGTCAATTTGTGTTTTCAAAACATTATCCCCATTAGATAATAAAATGAAATTAATAATTAGGAAATTTATATCATTTAATTTTTATTTATAAATATATTATCAACTATAATATATGAAAATTCCATGATCACTTATAGGAGAGGTATAATATCACACGGTTCTCATAGAGAAGATCGAATATATAATCAAATATATGTGTATGTTAACTAACCTATTGTAGAAAAAAAGTGCGATAACACCATTAATATCTATAACATCCATAAAAAATCATTCAAATGAAATTATTCTTATAATTTCACAATTATCATTCAAGGGGTTGTAAATAATCATATTTATTAATGAAATTCTAAATTGTGCACATACTTCAAAAAAATCACCAAAAAATTAATCTAGAAAATATAAATATCTCCCTCAATGATGAATAATTTTCTACCATTTCATCTACGTCCATCGAATACATTTATTATAATCATACCATGTATTACAAAAGTGATAGCCACAAACAGATCCTTCAATTCCCTATATTTTTTGTTCAAAATAACTAAAATAATATAGAATAATGAGTAAGATCATCGTTTCTTAGAAGTAACATTCATAATAAGAGTTTCCTTTCAATTTGTCCTATATTTTCCTACAAATATCAATATGGGAATATTTATTTGAAATCCTTATATAGATTTGAGTTTCTTCAGTTTTACAATAACCATTCTTTCATTGAAATTGATCTTTGGGTTGAATAATAGTTCCAAATTCAGTTATAATTATTTTCATGTTTCAAATATTGGATGAATTATCATCATCCTCACCCTCTTTCTCTGATATTACTTTCATTCATTTATATTTATCATGTTTTTTAACATCATCCAAATGTTTTTCCCGTTTAACCTGGTGTGTCCAAATAGTAAGAATATTTTGATGACAATCTTAATTTTCACAAAATAGATACATACCATTTAATTGGTTATATTTATGAAACTCTCAATTATATAGAATATGGAGCATCTCATTACAACCATTATATGAATACCTCATCTTTTTGACCTTCCAAACTACATACACGAAAAACTTCATCCAGGATTTCAAATTTTTTAGTTTACATAGTTATTACGTAGATCTATTGAAATGACATTTTCTTGGATACTTTTTCCTTTAATGATCATTGAAACTTCCCCAAATTATTTTAAAATTTTTGGTAATGTGATTTTGATATAGTATTGGTATTATTTGCGACCATTCTTACGACAATACCAAAATAGTCCTTAAATATTTATTTTCACAAATTGTTTCTTGATGAATCCTGATCTATGTAATTATTGTCATTTATTCGAAGGTTTTTGACTTATTCCATATTTATTCTCATCCCCCAAACTGGGAGATTTCCTCTCATTCCCCTTGGATATCATTTTATCATCTATATCTTTCACACATTCACTATTAGATGTATTATATTCAACAAAACAATTATGTGCACTTTCACATTTTTTCTCTGAATCTTGAGAAGTTTCTCCCTTGATATATATAAATTTATTGAAAACATCACTGGCCATATTTAATACATGTTGACCATGAGACATATGGATTATGTGAATCACCCATATCTTCCATGTTACACTTCTCAATGAATAATACAATTGCTTGTATTGTACACAACTTTGAGTTTTTGCACATTATCACAAATAATACTAGCTATTTAAAAGTAGATGTGTATAGTAATAACCAATTTTTAAAATTATATAAATTTTATTAATTAAAATGGTCTTCATTTCAGGATTTATAATATCAATATTATATTAGGATGAATATTTGGTATTTTTCTGATAACATTCAATTTTTTTATGAATAGTGAAAAACAATGTGTTATTGTTTAAAAATGACTATTTATTTGAATAATTAATTATTTTTTCAAAAAATTTATAATTGGTAAAATTATATACATAATACCTATATAATTTCTATATAATTAATTGGAGTCATTTTATAATAATATTAGATGTATACTATTTTATTGATCATTTTACCGTCTCTTACCCACCATCTTGGCACGTTTTTAAATTTGCATAAAATGTAATTTTACCGATTAATTGAATTGAATTAAAAAAATCCCTAGAGACATGGTTCACATCAGTAAGTAAAATTTGGTTTTATAATATGAAAATATAATATTGTGAATAGTATCTTTTTAATTTTATTTACCACAGTTAAAAGTAAATAGTATAATTAATGGTAAGAATGATATTATAATTACACTAACACATGTCCTAATTCTATTGGGTATGTTTATTTCGACCAAAATCATCCATAGGAATCAAATATTATCATTTTGGTGCACTTTTATTTTATTATGATATTTATTATTTTTTTAAAACAAGAGTTAAAATTGAAAAATTCAATGTTTAATAACAATCTATTTTCTAATATAGGGTTATACAAAAGATAAATTCTACAATAAATATTAATTATAAATATAAATATATTTCCTACATCATGGAAGCTTATTTATAATTTCTAGAAATTAAATAAATAAATTTATTTATGACACAATGGTGATGAAGTAATTACCTTATTAATAAAGGATTAAAATAATTGATATTATAAATATTAAACTAACATTAATTTGATCCTTTTAATTAATTAGGTCAATTTTTTAGGTAAATATGACATGTTAGGGCCTATTTTGAGAAAAATATTGAAGTGATAATGTATATATGACATTCAAAAAAATTAAATACTAATTACTATCAAAATTGACATAAAAGAGTTTTTCAAAGAAATATTATATTATTAATTATATAATATTCCATAAAATATGCAGTTTATCCAAAGAACATATATAAGTTTAGATATATCAGTAATAAATAACTTTAGGTTCTCTTGGTAGTTTATTGTATGTTTATTGACAATATAATATAAAAATGCAAGGAGACATGGTAAATGTCAAACTATCAAACTGGGAGTTAAATATAAAAGATAATGCAAATATGGTGACCTAAACATGTCTAAAACCTATTTCTTTTGTGTATTTAGACCCATAACCACCTTATCCTCTATATAAATCCATTTGGAACCCTTATAAACCGAAAATGACATTATAATAAAATAATATTTCAATCTTTCCTTAAGATTCCCCTCACCACTATTATAAAATGGCACTTCCCATTATCTCAAAATAACAACCCCAAAAAAAATTTTCTCTGCCAACCCCTGCTAAAATATACTAACAACTACACTCACTACATCATATAGTCATTAATTTGATCATAATGGAAACCTAATATTCCCTTTTGATCAAATCAAAGAATGAATCTGAAGAAGAGGAAATAATTTCATCACCTCTTTTAAAGTTATTTTCTTCTTCCACCTCCTCTTTATTTGTTGTTTCCATACCAAAATAATAACTCCAGTAAATTATAAAAAAATTTATGTTATTACAAATCAGGTACTACCATATTCATTATTTTATATGTCTTGTTAATTACAATGTCACCACATGTGTGTACGTATGACTTACCATCTCCATGTCGTGCTTTAGTTTTTATTCAAAATTTTATTATTTGGAAGGGTTTAATAATTAGTATAGTTGATGTAAATAATAAATATAAAATGTTATTTATTATTTATATATCATATATATTCCAATTAAATATGATTTAGCCATCAATAGAATGATATTGTCTCTTATACGTACGTACGGATTATCGTCGCCACGAGCGCGATAAGATTCATTCCCAATCGTATCCATTCATGAATAATTTTAATTGTATGGTTAAAAATAATGTTTAATATGATAATATCATTATGTATATGAATAAAATACATCCTATCCATAAAAACATTACTTACATAAACAAAACACATAAAGTAAAATGATTCAGTTAACACCCAAAACAATGATAATACTGAAATATTATTAACAAAGTAATATTATAAGATCATATGTGATTTCATATTAATTTATGTTGTTCTTGTATAGATTAATAATAATGAATTAACCTTTATACAGAAGGTTAACTTACCCTAAACTAAGAAAGAGTACACGTTAAGGTTTAATTTTTCAATCTCTTTATTTTCTGAGGTTTTTATATGAAAATATCTACTGTGACCCCTTTATCAGCCACATCTATGTTTCATTCAAATTTATTTCAAAATATTTTTAATACTTCCATGTATATGGGTTACATTCATTTATACCCTTGTTTTACTTTTTATAAAATTATTTGAAATGAATCTTTCTTTTGTTTTCCAAACAAGGTACTTTATGACATTTTCGACAAATTAAGGCAAGAATGTTTTTTAATGTATACGGAGGGTGCGACTATTTTCTTCCATTATATCATCATTGAAGATTACCTTAAAAGATTATAGGAATATTTTCAAAGTAAATGTTTTCTTTTATAATTATGTATCTTTTAAATGACTTCCAAATAGAAATAGATATTCCTATCAAATAGATTTGATTTCATCTATGTCAACATCCTTAAATGAATTTTACATTTTATTGATGTTTCTTTATTATGATTCAATTTTCAAATTGTATTACAATTTGTTTATATGTTTTATTTTGTATTTGATATATTTATACCATTAATGGTGTATGGTTAAAGTATTAACATTTCATATGCTAGTTTTAATACGAATGTTTATGTTATATTTCAACCTTTTTATATGAGGAATGCATTGGAAAAACTAAGTGATTATTGGATCTTGCTATAGCTCCTAGATGTAGCAGTAGGTCATATGAGATAAACTAGTTTCTTGGAATAAGGCCTTGAAAATATATTATTTTTATTCTATGAACGAGGCCTTTACTATGTCATTATGATGCCCGACATTATACATTCAATCATTATGAAATCGGAAATTGATATTGCATGTGATTATTCTACTATTAGATCATCCATGTGAATAAGTATATGAAATTATTTAACTTAGCTCTACCATATTATGCTGATGTTTATGTTTAAAAGGCTTCTATTTTAATCTTATAAATTGCCTTAAATTTTTTTATTATTCATTATAGTTTCACCTATATTATTATCCTTACTGAGCATCTGAGATCACCCCTTTCATATGTATTATTTATACCAGGATGTGATGAAGTATATTATGACTGAGCTGCATGGATATTCTACAAGAAATCGGTGTCTTTAAAGGAGACATAATGTTGTTGTTTTTCATTTCAAAATGTATTGTAAAATTTATGTATGTATCTAGTACTTCCAGGGATATTAAACTAATGGGTCTTTCAAGACATTATCTCTTGTGATCATTCCGATGTTATGAAATAATGCACTGAATTTGGGTAACTAGGGTCTGGTAGTTATTTTTTGGAATCTGGGAATTCTTAGTACAAACCATGGAAAATATTTTTAGAATAAATCTAATTAGATAAAATTACCCTAAGATAGAATATGTGGATTTGTATATAATATCATTATATAATTTTTGTAATGTAGAGTATTTGTGTTTTATACAAGCAATACATCAATTTTTGGATATGAGAAAATAGAGGAATCTTTGGAACAAATGTACCTAGGAGTGAAAACTCTGACAAAGTGTTTTGGGCTTGACCTAGGGTATCCTGGAACACGACAACGGGTCTTACTACACTCTTGGTTATGACACTTTTAGGGGATATGAATAAGATAATTCACATTTTCTATAAAAAACATTATGAAATATTTATGAATAAATACTTCCTCAATAAAAATATTTTTTTACTATTATGGATTATATGAATAAACAATTCCATTTATGTTAGGAATTTTATGAGTTTGGAATCATGTATTTTTATTCATTAACTAATCTATTGAATTCAATTTTTTAGAAATGGTACCTATTGGAAGGAATGGAAATTGTATTAATGAATGTAATACATGTAGGTATTTACCTCATACTGTAGATAATTATAGTGTAGATGGTGGTGAAACTAGTGCTGAAGAACTTATAACCATACTCGGACAAAACACTCTGGTTATAAATAATACCCTTACTTATATGGAGCACCCTGATCCACAACATTGAGGATAAATGTTAGACCACTTCATGTCGAAACAACCTTCAAAATTTAATGGTACTAAAAACCCATTTGTTGTTGATCAATGTATAAGTTTCTTAGAGAAAATATTCCATGATTTGGGGAGTAACGAAAGGGAAAATGTTGTCATGGAAATTTATCACCTCATCGTAGATGTAAATCAATGGTGTTCATTGATTCAAAACACAAAGTATGATAAATAAGTTTCAAAAATGTAATGGAGGGAGTTTAAAGAGATTTTCAAAGAAAATTCCTTTCCTTGTGACCATCGATCAGATATGGAAAGGGAATTTCTAAGTCTCAGAGAAAAGGAGGATGTGAATGTCACAAAGTATGAGGAAAAATTCACAAGTTTAGCAAGGCATGTTGTAGATTATATACGTAACCCAAGGAGTAATGTTGAACGATTATATAATTTTTTAAAACAATTTATCTACTGATAATTAGTCAGAAAATCCTTATCATCTTACAAAAATATTGTCACACGCACTACCAAGAAAAAAAGAATTATTTATGTCTTACATATCTAAAGAGAATCAAGAGAAGAATAGATTTACTAAACACTCTAGAAATATAAATAAGGTGAATAATGGAAAATCAATATTTCTATCTTCCAATAAATGAAGGAAGAAACACACCAGTACTTGCCTGATGGGTATGGGAGTCTGTTATAAGTATGGTGAAAAAGGGCACCAATCTCTTGATTGCAACAGAAAGAAAGAGGTTGTTAATGTTGAATGCTAAAATTGTAGTGAAAAGATGTAATATGTAAATTAATTTCCTAAGAGACAATGAGAGATACATCAAAAAAGGCCAAGGAAGTAAGGCTAAGTTTATTCAATTACTACAATTGAGGTTGATGCTTCAAATGATGTAGTGGAAGGTTATTTAATGGTTTTTTGAAATTTATCCAATGCTTTATTTGATTCTGGTTCATCACATTTTTCATATCTTCCTAGTTTTATATGGAAATTAGATATTTCAAATTTGATTTAACAAGGGATTTTTTGGTCAATATTCCTAGGGGAAGTATCATCGTAACAATTGTTTTTCAATCAGTTCCCATTAGGGAATATAAACATACTTTATCTGCTAATCCCATCATCATAAAAAAGATTTAATTTGATATAATCCTTGGTATGGATTAAATTTCAGACCATCATGTGAAAATTTATTGTAATAAGAAGGAGGTTACAATTTTTGATGATGATGATAATGAATATATTATCCATAGTGAATAAATGTCACCATATGATTCTTGTCTAGATCCACCCCCAGTAGGTCTACCATAATCAATTATTGGTGAGTAAGAGTATGAAATAACTATGGGTGGGGAAGTGAATGTTCAAATAGAGGTTGTACCTATTGTACAAGAATATGTTTATGTGTTTCCAGAGGATTTACATGGACATTCTCTAGAATGAGAAATTGAGTTTTCCATTGATTTAATTCCTACTTCAAGTCCCATATAGAAGACCCCTTATATAATGGCCTCTGTGGAATTAGATGAGATTAAAAAACTACTAGAGTAATTAAGTAATAAAGTATTTATTCACCCAAGTGTTTCTCCATGGGGAGAACAAATTCTTTTTGTTTATAGGAAAGATAGATCTATGATGTTGTGCATTGAGTATAGGGAGATCAATGTTGTAATAATAGAGAACAAGTTTCACCAACCTCTCATTGATGATTTATTGAATCGAGTTCATGGAGCTCAATATTCTTCAAAGATTGACCTTTGATTTGGATATCATCAGTTGTTCATGAAGAAGGAAGCATTACAAAGTCATCATTTCAAACCAGGTATGGACAATATGAGTTTACAGTAATGCCTTTTGGACTGAATAATGCTCCCTCAGTTTTCATGGATCTAATGAATAGAGTTTTCAAGGAATATCTTGATAAATTCACAGTTATATTTATTGATGATATCTTGGTATACTCCAAAATTTATGAAGATCATGAATAACACTTGTACATTATTCAAAAAACTCTTAGATTAAATTAATTACATGGGATGTTTATCAAGTGTGAATTCTGGCTTTAGGATATTTCATTTCATGGCGATATTATCTCTAATGATGGAATCTCTTTTGATCCTTCTATATTATGAGAAATCAAAGAATTTCCAGCACTGACGAGTATAACTGAGTTACATAGTTTTATTAGTTTATCAAGTTATTATCAGTGATTCATCTAGAACATTGCCTTATTGGCTAACCAATTATCCAATATCACACGTAAAGGAGTTAAATTTGTTTGGAAAAAAAGAGTGTGAAGAATGTTGTGAATAACCGATGAGAAGATTAGTCAACACTCAAATCGTAACATTACCATCAGGGAATGATGGGTTTGTTATTTATAGTGATTCTTCAAATAAAGGAAATTGTTGTGTCCTTATGAATAATGATAGAGTTAATTCTTATGCATCATGACTGATAAAAATTCATCAACAAAACTATCCCACTAATGATCTTGAGCTATCAGCTATAATATTTTCACTGAATATTTGGAGACATTTTCTCTATGGTGAAAATTTTTATATTTATACTGATCAAAAGATTTTGAAGAATATTTTCTCAAAAAAATAACTCAAAATGAAGCAAAGGTGATGGCTTGAACTACTCAAGGATTTTGACTGCACTATACACTACCACCTGGGGAAGGAAAAAAAGATGGTAGAAGCTTTGAGTAGAATGGATCATGGATTTCTAAACAAGATGAGAGTTGAAAGGATCCTATATATATGGATCTCGTGAAGATGAATATGGGAATAACCATGTAAGTTGAAACAACAATAATTTGTCAAATGGTTTCCAAACAATCATTAATAAAAAGGATAAATTTTTTTTAAATTAATGATGTTGAAATTTAAAAAAATTAAAGATGTAAATGATTGGAGATTTATTAACATCATATATGAAGATGGAATTTCTAAATTTGGTAAAAGGTTTTGTGTTCCTGATATACCAAATCTAAAAAGGGAACTTTTGGATGATGCACATAGCTCCAATGTCTCTATACACTCTGGTAGAACAAGGATGTTTAGATATTTGAAGGGACATTATTTTTGGGAAAACATGAAGAAAGAAATTGTAGATTATGTTTCAGGATGTGTGGTTAGTCAACAAGTGAAGGTTTGAACACAATTTCTAGAGGAGTCATGTAACCTTTTTCCATGCCTGAGGGTAAATGGAATGATTTTATCATAGACTTTGTTAGGGGGATACCAAAGACTCATAGAATTAATGATGCAATATGGGTCATTGTGGATCATATTACCATGTCCACACATTTCCATTCTATTAGAGAAGATTTACCACTTTTACGTTTAGCAAACTATATATTAATGAATTTGTAAGACTTCATGGTGTACCTCTGTCAGTTGTTTCTTATTGTGATCCTCATTATACATCAATATTCTATAAAAGTCTTCATAAATCCATAGATACTAAACTTATATTGGGCATTACCTACCACCTTCAAACTGATAGACAATGAGAACGCACTATTCAAACCTTAAACGACATGTTGAGATCTTTCTCACTTGACTTTCATGGTATATGGGATAAATATTTACCTACGGTAGAATATTCCTATAATAATAGCTTCCATTAAATTATTAAAATGGACCATATGAAGCATTATTTGAAAATAGATGTTCCTCACCAACTTTTTGGAATGATGTTGGTGAAATAAAACTTGTAGGCCCAAAACCTGTTAAGAAAAAATGGAAAATGTGAAGATTTTCCAATCCCACATTAAAGTATCTCAAAGTAAGAAAAAGAGTTATGCTGATAACCAAAAGAAGAATTGATAATATCAAGTAGGGGATCATGTTTTCTTGAAATTATCTCTATAAAATGGTGTTACACAATTCGGTAAAAAGGGTTAATTGAGTCTTAGGTGCATCAGAACTTTTGAAATTCTTGAATGAATTGGGGTTCAGGCTTACCGTTTTGCAATGCCACCAGGTCTATCCAAAGAATATGATGTGTTTCGTGTATCACTGTTAAGAAAATACATGACTAACCCAATGCATGTACTCACCTATAAAGAAATAGAACTAGAATCTGATCTATCTTATTGTGAAGATCTTGTCAAGATTATTGATACCAGAGAACAAGTGTTGAGAAAACAGACGAATAGTCTCATAAAAGTTGAATGGAGAAACCATAATATGGAAGAGGCAATGTGGGAACCTGAGGAGCGTATGATGGAGATCCACTTGAATCATTTTATTCAATAATATTGATGAAATTTTGTGGGAAAAATTATTTGAAGTAGGGGAGAATGTAACACCCTAATCTTCCATAGATCGCTTCTCTATGAATAACAATACAGCTTATGGTGTACGCAACTTCGAGTTCTAGCACATCATGATAAATCAAACTAGCCATTTAAAAAGTATTTATGTATATTAATATCCAATTTTTGAAATTTTATATATTTTATTTTTCAAAATGGACTTTATTTCTAGATTTGGAATATCAAAATTAGCTTCGGGTGAATTTTCGGTATTTTTATGAAAACATTCAATTTTTTATGAATTGTGAAAACACTGTGTTATTGATTAAAACTGAACTTTTTTTATAAAATTATTTGTTTAATTTAAATTAATTTTAAGTCAAAATAGAATCATAATACCTGTATATGTTTAATATAATTCCTTGGAGTCATTTTTCAATAATATTAGATGTATAAAATTTTATTGAACATTTTACCGTCTCTTACCCACATTTTATGCATATTAGCAAATTTTCATAAAACATATTTTTATTATTTATGTTAATTGAATATCAAAAATAAGAAAGACAAGGAGGACATTAGTAAGTAAAATGTGGTCTAATAAGATGAAAATAATTTTTTCAGAATAGTTACTTTCGATTTTTATTTACCACGATTAAAAGTAAATACGGTAATTAATGGTAAACATTATATTATGATTAGGCAAACATATTTCCTAATTCTATTGGGTATATTTGTTTTGACCAAAATAAACCTTAGTAATAAAATATTGTCCTTTTGGTCCACATGGATTAGATTAGGATATTTATTATTATTTTATTTAATGATGAGTTAAAATTCTAAAATTCAATGTATAGAAACTAAACCATTTTTAATATATGGTTATACATAAGATAAATTCGAATATAAATATTATTTATAATGATAAAAATATTTCCTACATCATGGAATTTTATTTATAATTTTTAGACAATAAATAATTAAATTTATATTTGACAAAATGATGATGAAGTAATTACGTTATACGTGAAGGATTGAAATAATTTATATTATAAATATTAAAATAAATTTAATTTGAACCTTTTGATGAATTCAAAGAATTTTGAAGGTAAATTTGAAATTTTAGTGTCGATTATAATTTTTTTAATTTGTAATGTTTTTATGTCTCTCACAAAATATAAATACCAAATTGTTTCAAAATAGACATAAAACAGTTTTTAAAACAAATAACATATTATTAAAGGATATACTATTTCTAAAATTAAAAGGATTAGAAAAATGAAACATATAAAGTTATTTATTTCAATAATGAACAACTTGAGGTTCTCTTGGATGTTTACAGTAATTTTATTAACTATATAATAAAAAAATACAAGAGGACATGGTAAATGTCTCACTATTTAACTAAGAGTTAAATCTGAAATATAAGGTCAATATTGTGACCTATACTTTTCTAAAACCTATTGGTTGAAAGGCTTTAGACCCATCCCCACCTTATCCTATAAATAAATCCATTTTTATCCATTATAAGTCGAAAATTACTTCATAATAAAATAACATTTCAATCTTTTCCTAAGGTTCCCCTCACCTCTCTTATAAAATGGCACTTCTCCTTACCTCAAAGTAACACCTCCAAAACCATTTGGCTAGTCCAAAACTCGCTAAAATATCCTCTAAACTACACAAAATTAATCTTATAGTCCTTAATTTGATCACAAATCAAATATAATTATCCCTTTTGATCAAATCAAAATGAATCATTCGAAGAAGATGTAATAATTTCATCACCTCTTTCAAAGTTATTTCCTTCTTCCATATCCTATTTTAGTTTTGCTTCCTTAAAAATTAATAAATCAAATACCTTATACATAATTTTATATTATTATAGATATGGTACGACCATATTCATTATTCTATCCATCTTATTAATGAAAAAGTCAACATACATGTATTTGTATGGCTTATCATCTCCACCTCTTGGTGTAGTTTATTATTCGAAACTTCATTATTTGGATGGGTATAATAATGAGTATAGGTGATTTAAATAATAAATATATCATGTTAGTTATTCTTTATATATTATATACCTTCCAATTACAAACGGTTTCACCATCAATATATTGATATTGTCGATCGTGCGTATATATGGATTACTGTCACGATGAGCGTGATAAGATTCATTCCTCATCATAACAACTAAAGAATAATTTTTATTTTATGGCTAAAAATAATTTTTAAGAACATAATATAATTTTTAATATGAATCAAATACATCTTATCCATAAGAAACACTACTTACGTAACGACACATATAAAGTAAAATGAATCAGTTAACACCTGAAACAATGATACTACTCATATATTATTAAAAAGAAATATTATAAGATCAGATATGATATAATATTTATGCATGTGTTTATTTTATAATTTAATAATAAATATTTAACCATTATACAGGAATTAAATGTAACCTCTTCTAAGGAAGAGTACAAAGTAATGGTTAATTTTATAATCCCTTTATTTTCCGAGGTTGCTTATCAGTATCTACTGGGACCTCATTATCATCCAGTTCTACATTTCTTAAAAATTTATTTCAAACCATTTTTAATACTTCGTAGAATATGGGTTAAAGTAATTTAAACCATTGTTTGACTTCAATAAAGAAATTAATGGAATATTTTCATCGTTTTCCGAACAAGGTACTTTATGACCTTTTTGACAGATTAAGGTAATAATGTTTTTGTTAATGTATACGGCGGGTGTAGCTATTTTTCACCATTATAACATTTTAAAATACTACCTTACAATATTATATAAATATTTTAAAAATTAATGTTTTCTTGTATATTTATGTTAGTTTTAAATGATTCCAAAATAAAAAGATATATTTCTCTCAAATAGTTTATATTTCATATATGTCAACATCATTTAAGGGATTTTACTCTTTTTGAAGTTGGTTGATTAGATAAAATCTTCTATATTGTATTTAAGGTTTTGTTATATGTTTGACTATGGATGTGCTATTTTTATACCATTCATGGTTTATTGTTAAATTATTATCATTTTGTATGCTATTTTTAATACCAGTTTTTATGTTTTTATCTAACTTTTAATATGATGAATGCATTGGACGTAGTACGTGATGGATGGAGCCTACTATAGATCATTGATGCATCGGTAGGTCTCTTGAGACAAACTAGTGTCTGGGAACAAGACCTTGACAAAATATTATTTGTATTCTTGGCACGATTCCTTGACTATGTGGTTATGAAATCCGAAATTATGCATTCTGTAATGTGTCTGATTTTCGGTGTATTATTTTTAAATATTAAATGGCATTATTTTGAGACAGAACCATTAGAAGGCGTGTAATTATATGGCCCAAGGTTCACGGAATAAATGATTGAAATAAATTAAAAGTTTAAACAGCGTGTGTTGGTTTTTTTCTTGAAAATGTAGAATATTTTTAAATAGGTGCCTGGATTAGAAATATGAGGGAACTGCTTCATTTAGAGAAACAACTTTACCTTAGGTAGAGCCTAACATCGATCATTGTGGGTCATCTGCGAGAGTTATTTTTTGGACATTTAGTGGAAATAAAATTAAATAATAATTTATTTTATTTAAAAGTTTCTTTTTTGGGGCAGCAACCTTCAATACCTGATTTTGGAAGTTTTTTATAGTTTCCCTCGTAACCATGTAAATTGAGAGAGAGGTTCTTTGAGCTTTGGAGGAGAAGCCATTGGTTGACAACAACGATGCATCTCGGATCTGGTGAACCTCACCCACGAACGTGAAATGATGATTGTTCTTCAACCGGATCGAGTTAGGGGTAGTTATTTATATTATTCCATCCCCGTTTTTGGATTTAAAGAAGAACTTAGATCATCCATGGACATGTTGATCCGCAGATCATGCGTTCTTGTGGATGGGTTCTATTTTCCGTTTCATTCAATGTTTGTATCTGGAACTTTAATTGTGATAATTATTGTATAATCGTTTTGATTTACCTAGATTAATCCTTCTTACAGGATCAGATTAACATCGTGATGAATGGTGGTGGAGGTTCATTCCTCAATTTGGTTTGTTGGATTTCTTCCTCTTTTCATCATGTTCTTCGCTTTCTTCGTGGGGAAACAGACTTCGGATCGCTGCACATCTGTTTTGCGATGAAATGATCCCAGCCTAAATATCTGACATCGCAATGACCTGTCAGAGGTGTGATGATAATTGTGGATGACAAATCATATTGGATCAGAAGATACCATATTTTGAGGGTTCTTCACATGGGTGGATTAACATGTGTTTTTAGAGCCGATCAGAGGTCCAGATACAATAAAAATGGCTTTGTGACATTGAGGAATCCTAGAATCTGGAGTTTTGGGGTGATCAAATGGATAAATCCAATAACGGAACACCATGGGAGAAGAATCTGTGAGAATATTTGTGTCTAAAAATTTATGAAATACACAGTGTGTATCCTGATGAACTCGCCGTGTGGACTGGATCAGTGGCAGCTAGGGTTTCAGGTGTTATACAGGTATCACAAAGCATGTGACCCCAGTCAAATGGCTTGTTGGACCTTACATGAAGCTCATCATGTATTCTGGGAAGTGCATGGACACGGGATTGACTTCAAGGCTTCAGAACATAGTGTGTAGACCCTACACAACATGGCAGAGGCGACTACGTGGGACTCGGCATGTATTCAAGGGATACACAGAAATGAGGGGGAGTACACGGCCATGTACTCCACTATAATGCCAGACGAGGCCAGTAATATGAGTCACCCCATGTATCTATTACACGGGTTGGAGTACACGGGTTGAGATCGTGTATGGGAACATGACCAGTCTATATGGGGTGGACCCTAGATACCATGACACGTCGTGTGATCATTTTGACTTACTGTGTATTTTAGATTTACACGTCAATCCATGCATCACGGTCTGTTGTACATGGGAAGTACCCAGGGTCAGATTACATGGCCTGTGACACTTCTACATGTCGAGTAATATTTGTACATGGCTTTATCTTCTTGCCTACTGTATCATAGACATGTTTTGTTTGTGATAATTGTAATTATTCTTGTTCCCCTGAAGGTCAGATATCATTTACTTCTACATAAGTATGATCCCTTCAGTAGGAATTTCTGAGATAAAGTCATGCATCCCTCTATGAGTCCTAGAGTGATATATTCTATCCACCCTGGATCCTAGGTAGATTCAGGCATAGATGTGACCAACTCTATAGGGCATCGATCCCATAACTAGTAGGTGAATCCGGATGGGTCACGTTACTTGCCAAGGCCCTAGCAGTGATCCTCATCTTTGTATCAGGATCCTTACCTGCTCAGGACTATGTTCTCCCATAATGAGTGTATCTATCTCTCATGGCTTTTATCGATGAACAATACTTCTCAGACAAATGTCATCAGAGCCATCTGACTCTTAGAGTGAGTTCTCCTAGACGATTGCTTTGTGGAATCTTTGAACTGAATCCCTAGTGGGGTTATGTGATGGCGTGACTTGTCCCTAGACTACAGATTTATGATTTTAATATATCTGGATTGTTTTATCCTATTATATGTTCATTATACTTATTCTTTGTAGAGAGGATGGTGCCTTTGCGTTGTCTGTTGATTTATAGTTTTGGGGTCCTCTACTATGTATAGATATACACACACTTGTACTAGATTTTTGCACACATGTCAAGTCTTGTGAAAACGATCAACCTTTTGACAGAGTCCAGGGCAGACCAAGACAGAATGAGCATTCTAAGTTCCTCATAGGCTGAGGTGTTCCAACGGTTATGAGTAGCAACCCCAATACCTCTTTGTGTTTACAGGGAAGACATTTTAGGTTTCAGACACTTGTTTTTGGTGGGCATGTTTTCTGGCCCAAATTACATTCAGTACTTTACTTTCTACCGTACACTCTTGGTTGGGTTTAGTTGTATGCATGCATTTTATTCCTTATATGTTTTTACATTTCAGAAATTTGGGCTTAGATATGGTTTTGTGTGTACAAGTACTTAGGCAATGCCTCCCATGTTATTAATATGCCCACTTGGTGCTAGTCACCAGAACCTGGCTTATTGGAGGTGAGATTGGGGAGTTGTTGTGTGGGCCCCATTAGGATGATTTGGGATAGATTGATATTAGAGGTGGTCAGTTCTACCTTATGACCAAGTGTATGTGAGATTGGTTTGGGGAAACATTGTTAAGTGTCTCGATCTCGACTTTCAGGCCAGAGACTCTAGTGTTGGTGTGTGCGACCGACATATCCATACACCAGGACTCTGATAACCTTCTTTTCGACTTAGTACATGAAAAAACTAGTTGTAGGGAAATAAAAAGAATGGTATATGCTTCATATAGTAATGGGTTGGGTTATCTCGGTCCTTTGAGTCAGTTATCATGATATACTCATGGCACATCTTGTTTCCTTACAAGATGACTCCCTGATACATAACTGCTAAGATTCAGCAGAATGATCATGATGTTGAACCCCTCAGTGATGAGGCTTCGATACATGGACCAGTTCCCCAGGCATTGCCATTCGGTGGGGCAGCTACTATACCATAAACAGTGGAGCAGCCCGTGGTACCTGAAGTACCGACCGACGAGGAGCACAGGCTGATCGCGCTCCATGAGTTATAGATACAGAGACCTATTAGGTATCGATTCGAACTCGACCCCTATGCTGATAAGGATTGGCTTGAGGTGGAGTTTTCCATCTAGTGAGGACACTAGTAGACTAGATGGTGATCCTAGGAGCCAGCCTTCTACAAGGTTCGGCAGGGTGATGGTGGAGTCTGACCACACAGACTCACAATGAGGAGACTCTTTCATGGATAGATTTTGATCGACTCTTTAGGGTGGAGTTCTCTCCGATTACGCGTAGATAAGTATGCATACAAGAGCATAATTAGCTCTATCATGGATGTTTGACAGTATCTGACTATTTACTGAGGTTCACCATCCCCGCTAAGTTCTCGATGCATATGGTAATGGATCAGTACTTCAGAGCTCGAACCTCTGAGCGAGGTCTATGATGAGACATCTAAGCTAGTGTCATTCCTCTATGAATTCTATCTTATGATGGAGTGATCATGTGTTCTTTGGTAATTGAGAAATTCTTGGTTTAGTAGAGATAGACGATGATAGTTAGCAGCAGGTAGAAAGGTGCAGAGACCTCGACAGTAGAGAGCTGATGTCAGGCACAGGGATTAGGATGTGGGAAACATCATAATAGGACCCAAGATAGGGGATCAACAGTCCATGGATATCATTATGGATCTAGTAAGCCTAGGGAGAAGTGATGCTACATGTGAAATGGTAGGGGACATCTCACTATAGATTTTCCAACCCATTGAGATTCTGACATAGAGCTGGTGGATGGACCACCAAGGCAGATGTAGTGAATGGATAAGATAGAACTTCCAGGCGGTGGAAGTGGAAGAGAAGATGGGAGAGCTATATGTGGTGGCAGACACTTCGATTTTCTTCCACCACCACCACCAGGAGGTCTGCACTAGGCTTATGGAGCTGGGGGACAAGGGTGGGGACAACTGCGTGCGGTCGAGGAATACGTCCTTGGGACTCTAGGGATGATATGATCTATGATCTGGGTCTTCTCTACCTTATTTGATTTACTTATAGACATAATTTCCCATAATTCCTTCCCCACCACATGTCATTTGTAGAACCATGAGATTCTGGTAGGTCCGTTGACTCGGTCCTTACACTTGGAGACACTTACGGGAGGTGAATAGAAAATCGCACGCCTTTGTAGATAGTGTGATCTAACCCTTGGAGGCAATAGTTTAGGTTGGAACTTCTTGGTGGTAGCGTTGATCCCTTACGACATTATTCTCGGTATGGATTTTTTATCTTCGGTCCATGCACTGATTGACTGTTCTAGCCAAAGAATGCATTGTGTCTGCCATGATGGGGTGAGGTTTTACTTTGTCATAGAAAATGATACTCATGCATTACAAAATGGGATCATGCATAGGAGGGTGTCGCTGATAACTCATGAGTTGGATTTTATTTCCCTCAGAGTAGTTGATGTGATTAGCTCCTAGTTCCTAGTGTTAGTAGAATAATAAGAGGTAATCTTTCTCGAAGATGGTCCAGGACTACAACCCTTCTAAGAAATCAACTTCTGCATTGACTTACACCCTGAGAAGGCACCCATTTCCCCATCAGAAAATCAAATGGCTCCCTCACAGCTTCGAGAGCTGAGGGTGCAGTTGGAGGATTTGCAGAGCAAGGGTTTCATAATACCCAGTGTTTTACACTGGGTGGCCACAGTTTTGTTTTCCAAAAAGGAAGATGGGAGTTTGAGGTTTTGCGTAGATAACTAGTGCATGTTCTAGGTAATGGTGAATAATATATATCCACTACAGAGAATAGATGACATCTTCGATTAACTGAGAGGGAAACATTGTTTCTCGAAGGTTGAACTTTGATCAGGTTATCACCGGTTACGGGTACAGGATGAGGATATACCAAATATGGCGTTCAGATGTGGCTACGGTCACTATGAATACTTGGGGATGCCTTTTGGAATGAAAAATGCCTTTTTTTGTTTTCATTGGAATGATGAATCAGATCATCCAGCATTACATAGACCGGTTCATTTTGGTCCACATCAATGACATCCTTGTGCACTTGGCGTCAGTGGAGGAGCACGCGAGACACCTCTGTATGGTTCTAGATGTACTCCGATAACACCATCTTTATGGTAAACTCTCGATGTGTCAGTTTTAGATTTAGGAAGAAAACTTTCTGGGACATGTCATCTCATCAGATGTTATAGCTATGGACCCAGCCAAGGTGGAGGTAGTGTTAGAATGGGAACCACCTCGGAGTTTGAAGGTGGTGAGGAGCTTCTTGAGATTGGCATGATATTATCTTAGGTTTGTTGTTGATTTATCCAAAATATTAGCATCGATGAAATCCTTGACCAAGAAAAGGGAACCCTTCATATGGATGGAGATGTGCCAGCAGGATTTCAAGTAGTTGAGACGGAGTTTAACGAGCAACCAAATAATAAGATTATTGGAAAACGGTGTCATGTACATAGTTTTTTGTGATGCATCAGGAATCAGGCTTGGCTATGTCCTGATGTAGAGACAGGAAGTGATTTCTTATGGTTCACACTGGCTTAGGCCACATGAAAAGAACTATGTGACCCATGATCTCAAGTTGGCAGTGGTGGTCTTCACATTGAAGATGTGGTGACACTACTTTATGGGAATGTATTTTATCATCTACTTTGACCACATGAGACTCAAGTACTTCTTCTCGTAGAGAGTTTTCTCGATGAGATCGGGGTTCGCGGGATGTGTATTCTGGAAGCAAGGTTGTGTGCTACTACTGTGGTAGGAGTGGGCATACTAGGCCTCAGTTCCAAAGAGATCCAATGGAGTGCCGATCTTGTGGCAAGATGTGCCATATTCAACGTTTTTGTCAGATCTTCTCACCTTCAGCTGGTGGTAGGGGTTCCTTTATGACCCCATGTTCTGGAGATGTTTCACCAGTTTCCCACCAGTCTGGGAACTGGAGTTCTTCCGGCCGTTTGGGCCGTGGTGGAGGTCTCGGCCTTGGTTGTCAGTCACCAGGCCATCAGTGACTACACAGTGGATCAGATAAGAGCGGTCAGCAAGGGGCGCAGGGCCGTGGTGTATGCAAGTCTTTCACCATGGAACAGACCTATCAGGAGCAGGATCCTGACCCTTCTACAGTTCGAGGTATGATCTTAGTATCCTTCGTTTTATCTTAAGCTCTTTTCGATACTAGTGCTTCTCATATATTTATCTCAATTGCGGTCGTGGGGATCCTTGGGCTTTGTATCTCTTCGTATGTGGCTTTGTTGACTCTTAACACGCCGTTGAGAATAAGGACATCTAGCGTACAACAGTGCAGAGAATTCCCTCTTGAGGTTTTGGGGTGTCATTTCTTATGGGACCTCTATGTCCTAGATATGACGGGCTATGAATTCATTCTCAGTATAGACTAGTTGGTTCCCTTCTAGGAAGTCGTCGATTTCTATCACTGTAGGGTGAGTTTCATATAACCAGAGGGTAGATCTTTCCTTCAAAGAGGCGAGTGGGTTGTCCAGGTGGGTAGAGCTGGACCAGAGCATCATGGGATAGGGGTAGTTATATCATAGATTTCCATTTATTATCTGAATGACCAGGGGACTTAACAGTTAGACTTTCCCCCAGTGGTGGATCATTTCCGGGATGTTTTTCTAAAGTAAATTTTAGGTTTTCCTTAGGAGCGTGAGTTAGACTTCTCGATTGATCTAATGCTAGGAGAAGAACAAGTGTCCATTCCTCCTTATAGGATGGCTAAACCTGAATTGCAGGAGCTCAAGAAGCAGTTGGAGGAGTTGTAGGAAAAGGGTCACATCCGACCCAATACTTCTCCTTGGGGTTCTCCTTTCCTGTTTGTGAATAAGGCAGATGGAAACCTTCAGCTTTGTGTGGATTATCGGAAGCTGAACCAGTTGACAGTGAAGAACTGATATACCTTACTGAGGATTGACTACCTCTTTGATCAGCTTCGAGGAGCCTGGGTGTTCTCGAAGATCGACTTGAGTTATGGTTATCATCAGTTGTGCATTAGACCATAAGATATACATCTTACAACCTTCAGAAGCATGAATGGTCTATACAAGTATACAGTCATGCCATTCGGTCTCACAAACGTACCTGCAGTTTTCATGGTACTAATGAACTGAGTGTTCCATCAATATAATGACTCCTTTGTGGTGGTTTTCGTAGATGACATCTTGGTGTACTCTCACACTCGACCTAACCATGACACACATCTTGAGATCATTTTGAGTACTATGAGAGAGCATCAGTTATATGTTAAGCTCTCTAAATGCCACTTTTTAATGGATCAGATTCACTTCTTGGGTCATGTTTTCTGAGAGACAAGAGTTTTAGTGGACCCAGAGAAAGTGAGAGTAGTAGTATCCTGGGAGCAGTCGAAAACGCCTGTGAGGTAAGGAGTTTTATAGGGCCGACTGGATACTACATGTGCTTTATTTAGGACTTCTCATACCTAGAAGCACTGTTGACAGGTCTGACCAAGAAAGGGGTAATTATTATATGATTCGATTCTTGTGAGTCATCCTTTCAGGAGCAGAAGGGGAGGTTGACGTCATCACCGATACAAGTTTTTCCAGATTCGAGCAAGGGCTACACTATTTACTTTAATGCTTTGGGTATTGGGATGGGAGCTGTGCTTGTGCAGGGAGATGGATTAATTGCGTATGGGTCTCGGCAGTTGAGGCCACACGAGTGGAATTACCCTGTGCAAGATCTAGAATTGGCAGCTGTTGTTCATGCCTTACACTGTTGGAGACACTACCTTTTGGGAGAGAGCTTTGTGGTTTTCACTGACCATAAGAGTCTCAACTATATCTTCACTCACCATGATCTGAATCTGAGACACCATAGGTGGGTCAAATATCTTCAGTCTTTCGACATTGATCTCGCCTATTCACCGAGAAAGGGGAATGCAGTGGCTGATGCTTTGAGAAGGAGAACTCAGATTCAGGCATTTTTGAAGGCCAACAGTGAGTGGCATCTTATGGATCTGTTCTTTGAGATGCATCCAGAGGTGCACGATATGTAGGGATATACTTTCCTTTCATCAGTGGTTGGTACCTCTACACTTCTTGATCGGGTGCGGATGAGGCATATATCAGATTCGGAGGCCTTAGTCTTGTGGGAGAGTGTGTCAGGAGGGGACCCTCTTCCTAGATGGACAGTGGGAGAGGATTAGATATTGAATTTCTAGGGATGCGTATGGGTTCCAGCAGACATATGCATGGCACTGATGTGAGATTTTTATTCCTTAGTTTGGGCAGTTCATCATGGTGTCACCAAGATGTATCGTGATCTACACCTCCAGTACTGGTGGCTAGGTATGAAGAAATATGTTGCTGGTTTTGTCATGAGATTTTCTACTTGTTAGCAAGTTAAATCAGTGCATCAGTGACCAGTAGGGATTTTATTGTAGTTACCCATTCTTGAATGGATGTAAGATGACATCACGATTGACTTTGTGACATGGTTTCTGAGTTCTCCTTAGGGAAACGATGTTGATTGGGTTTTCATCGACAGACTCATAAAGGTCGCACACTTCTTACCGATCAATTATTCCTTTAGTGTTGATGAACTAGGATGGTTGTATATCGGGGATATCGTACATCTATAAGGAGTTCCACACTCCATTGTTTCAGACAGGGATGTGCGCTTTACTTCTCAGTTCTGTCATGGACTTCAAAAGGCTTTGGGTATATGGGAACTTTTGAGTACAGCATACCATTCCAAGATAGATGGCCAATCCGAGAGAACGATCCAGGTGCTTGAGGATATGCTCCGAGCTTACATTCTAGATTTTGACAGTTTCTGGGAGACACATATACCTCTTGTGGATTTCTCCTACAACAACAGTTTTCAGTCGACCATTCAGTTGGCATAATAAGAGGCTCTATATGGTAGGCCATGCCGATAACCCTTATAATAGTTGGAGGTAGGAGAGGTAGCTTTGTTGGGACCTCATCTTATTCAGGATACCTCAGAGCAGATAAAGCTGATTCGGAAGCAGATGGCTACAACACAGTCTCGATAGAAATCTTATGCTAATCAGCAAGATGACCCCTGGAGTTCGAGGTCGGAGATCAGGTTTTTCTACGTGTCGTACAGAGGTTGGGACACTAGAGGATTTGGAGATAGGGTAAGATTTCACCGTGGTATGTCGGTCCATTTGAGATGTTAGAGAGAGTTTGGTTGGTTGCCTATCAGTTGCAACGACCTCAAAGGTACCGGGCTATGCATGATGTCTTCCACCTCTCTCAGCTCCGATGTTACTTTTCAGACCCGTCGCATGACTTCTAACCCGAGGAGGATGAGTTTGAAGTGGAGGCATCATTTGAGGAGCATCCAATCCAGATTTTCGATCACAGTATGAAGGTTCTCTATGGGCAGTCTTTTCCTTTAGTATGGGTACTTTGGCAGCATGGGAGAGTACATGGGGATACCTAGGAGAGGGAGGCCGATGTACGATCATAGTTTCCAGAGCTGTTCGGGGTTTCTTCTTCTATGCCTCTCTAGCGAAATTCTGGGACAAATTTCCTTATGGGGGAATCTTGTAAGAAGTTGGATATTCGCTTCAGTTATGTATTTCCTTTTTTGAGAGTTTTTGAAAAAAATGAACTTTTTGTAAACTTTTTGAAGTGCACGCCGTGTACTTTCGGAGTACACGCCATGTACTCTTTTCTCTCTCGAATCTGTGTACTGGACGTGTCCAAGCCACACACAAGGTGTGTAGGGGTGATGTGGAGGCCTATTTTGGTGGAGTACAAAAAGACTTAGTACACATCGTATACTCTAAAATTACACGCCCTGTACATTATTTTTATCATTAAATGGACCGGGGATGTGCCTAATCACTATAAAAGACTTCTTCTAGGTCTGGTTCGACCGAGAGACGTCGTACAACCACGAAACTTCTTCGAATTCCTGAGCCTCCATCAATTGGCCGATTTGACTATCGTCGATTCCATTGGAATTGCAGCGATGAGTTCTTCTTTATTCCTGATTTTCATTCCTTGATTCTCCCTCCTTCTCATGTTATCGTGGTTTGAGCATTTTGGGCGTTATCTCAGATCTATGACAGTCAAGGGAGAATCAATCATCTCGGTTCAAGTATATCGATAACCTAGGATCGAGGTTGGTTTTTTTCCTTACCGTTCAATTTCTTTGAGTTTTATGCGCAAATTCCACCAATACCCATGAACGGGGTGTTGCCTGATTACCTTTTTAACCATGTTGTTTTCTTTCCTTGATTGTATGCTAGTGTAGAGGTAATTTGGTCATGATAGAGGATAATTTTTTGTGCTTGGATGTTTTTTTATTCTTGTTCTGTTATTGACCTTTGGGTCTTTGTTTCCTTGGCTATTACACCTGTTTCCATGTCTTGTGTCTATAGTATGAAGTGTTTTTGTATAACATGTTGGTTTCCCTTTAGACTGTTAGCCAAGTATCTCTATAGGTGTACTTTGGTTAGCCAAGTATCTCTATAGGTGTACTTTGTCCTTATTAGATTATTATGCACTGACCGGCATGGGACAAAGAGAACCTCGTGCTATAGACTATAAGGGATAGACCGAGTGAGCTTCCCAATGAGTCTTAGACATTATATACTACGGGAGGGTAGACCGAGTGAGCTTCCTCAGAGATTCTTGGACATTACACTATAAGGGATGGACCGAGTGAGCTCACAGAGAGTCTTGGATTTTTTTTATATAGGATAAAGGAGGGTATACAGAGTGCGCTTCCTCGGAGAGTCTTTCCTTGTTTGAATTCTATTTAAGAACCTTCCCAAGTTAGGGGACGAATTGACCAAGTGAGCTTCCTTAGAGAGTCTGTGGTATACCTGAGGCTATAAGAGGAATTGACCGAGATAGTTTCCTTAGAGAGTCTCTAGACCTTGGGGATAAGAGGGTTAAACCGCGTGATCTTCCATAGAGAGTTCCTGACTACCCTAGACTATAAGGGGAATTGACCATGTGAGAGTCCCTAGAGAGTCTTATAATTTCATATGACCATGACAGAGGGGTTAGGCTGAGTGCACTGCCCAGAGGGTTGTGGTCCATCCAGGCTAGGACAAGAGGGGATGGCTACAAGTACTTCTCAGAGGGTTTCCTATTTTTATTAACTGTTTTTCTTCACTGCTGCCGTTGGTTGTGGGTTTATTACTATTTTGTATCATCCTGTTTACTGCCTGCTCCTTGGCTATTGTTGTTTACTTCTTACTAACTTTTACCTGCTATATACTCACTGACTATTAGGCACAGATCTTCGAGTGAATTCTTACTAGGATTTAGTCTCACACCCTGTTTGGGTCATGCTTTTGGGCCCTAACAGAGTATGTTGTTACAGGTATAGACAAGGTCAAGCGCCCTTCAACTTCTGGTACTTGATTGCCTGGAGCAGGTGAGAAAGGGACCAAGATTTGACTTGTGATGCTGAGGAGTTGTTCTTATTTTCTATTGTACTTGTTTTGGTAATGTGGTTTTTTCCTACATTGTGACTTGTTTGGCTGTTTTCCAAGTTATGTCTCTTGCATCATTTTATATATACAAATGTTCTCTAGTTTGTAGATTTTGTATTCTGCTGTTTATTATTCTTGGTTATTTATTTCTTCCGCTATTGCATGTTTATTACTGCCTTTGTGTACTCTTCCAATAGGGGCATAGTTTTCCCACTATCACACCCAAGGACCTCGCTGCTAGTCGGCAGCCTCTGGAGTTTGGGGAAACATGCTTGAGGCCATGTGCCCGACTGAGTATGGTGCGCCTCTGGGAGGCTTCCAGAACTGGGATGTTACAGGTTACTGCCTACGAAAAATCAATCTGAGTCTTTCCAAATTCCATCTCACACACAAAAATATCCCTCAGAGGTTAATTTTTTGTGACAGAGGTTGTGTCCACAAGATAATATAAAACTCAAAAAAGATATATATCTCTCACATGTCACTCAATTTCAAGAAAATGGATGTCTCTAGATTGCTTTTCTAGTCTTGGAATCCTTACATAATTTTTTATTCCGAAACACTGGTTGTTCGTAGATCTATCTCAATTTTCATCATAATACATTGATGTATCACAGGTGTCTCATAACACCATTACTAGATGAGATCACACAATCTCACTTCCTCCATTGGGAAATCATACAAGATTTAAATGATTAAAATAATACCTCACTCTTTGTGGTTCACAATATCACAAAGCACCGCATATAAAAATCTCATGTGACATGATGAGTGTCCACATAATTATCCTCCTTATCAATTAAATACTCGAACAATGTCCTTGGGTTGATCATTCATTCTCTTCAAAAGAAATTCTTTCTCTTGTATTTTCATAAAAAAATCACAAGAAAATATATTTATGAGACTTATTCATCCTTCATGTGACACAGGGTGTATCTATAGATGTCTCCACAAACACATTATTGAGATATATTTTTGTGTCCTCAAATTCCTTCATAAGACAAGAAGTTTCCATGGGTTCTCCTCGACATGACCAAATCATGCATGAAATAATTTTTTGAGATATTCTCTTGAGTTCTCATAAAACCAAAGGTTAATTCATTCAACATAGAATTTGTATCTATAGAGGAGAGGTGATATTTTTTTCATTCCACATTTATAATTCTTACAAAAATTTTATGATCTTAGGAGATCATGAATGGAATATAATTTAGCTTTTATATTCTAGGATGGAATGATCATTCTATTTATGTGATTAGTAATTTTTCTTCACATTATCACTCTATTGATCATGTGATTTTCTTAGTCGACCTAACAAAAAATTAATAACAATCCATATAATAATTATTGTAAATAATGGAATCTCTCACTATTGAAGATATTCATGTGAAAGTTTCAATTATTACCATCATTCCATCATGTGAAATCTCATTTATCTTTTCTAATCTATCATGGGATATTTAGAATATCATGTGACTACATCATGTGATCATCATAGGTTCTTGAAAATCATATATGTGATGCCTTAGGTACAAAAAATGAATGAAATAAATTATTTCATGCCTTTAATAGTTCTATTTACTAGAATCATCCTCACTATCTTGGATTGATCACTCGGAGTGGATGGTTTGTTTTCTCGATCTCATGTAGAGAACTATTATGTGGTAAAAGGTAGAAGATGAGAGGATACCTTGAAAATATGATATGTGGGATTAAAATTAAATTTACATAGCACAACATTTAAATTGATGAATCAGATCAAGTTGATCAAGTGATCTAGTGATTTATCATTTTAATGATATAAGAACATTATATCCTTCACTCTGCATCCCATATCAATTTCTCCATTGATCTGGGGTTTAGTTTAACAATAAACCCCAGTTGGTTAGTAGTAGAATTATAAAACCCCTATTGGTAAATCCCTGTAATAGTCCTCCATATAGTTTTTCCTCCTCACATGATAACCCAACCTCTACTCCAATGCACTTATATATAAACCTTATACAACGGCCGACACTCTACCACACACTATTTATTTGAGGCTGGTTCCCACATCTGTGGTTGACCTCCACATCTCACATGTCACAGAGGTAATGATGACCTGGGATTCTTTATGGGCAAACCACTTTTTTAAAAAAATTCACTGTAACATTACGTAGTAATTTTTTTAGTAATTATTAAATTTCACATGGAATTATCTACACTGAAAAGATTTTGGAATATCCTTAATACATTCTTTTCATCATGAAAATTCATTTCAAATTTCATATAATTTTTTAAACTAATTTATTATTTATTAAAACATGTATTTAACATTTATCATCAGTATAATCATTCCTTAAAAATTTCATTGTTAATTTTCAATGAATGAAATCCAATTAAATTAGATGAATCCTTAACAATTCCTTAGAAATAGCCACTTCATCTACATTCACAAAACATATATTAATGCATTATAGACTAAATATATATCACTATACCTCACATGGACCAATATTTCCTTAAAATTCCTCATTTAATTATTTATATTTTACGAGATAAATATATTGTGTTGAGAAATTATTGGTTTTAATTATTTTTTCAAACAATATGCATTGACATGATTGTTGTTTACCTATATTAAAATATTTGAACGTGTACATGAATGATATCTAGATATAGTCACAAATTTTAATGTGTACATGATTATCTTTATATACCATAAAAATATTATGATTTTCATATACCTTTTGTTATTCAGAAATATGATGTTATGGTCATAAGGTATGGAATAATTTTTATGCTTCCATGATAATACTTTTACTATCATATGATCTAATACATTGACCTACAATGTTCTATATTTTATTTTTATTCTTTATTATGATTGAATGTTCCTTTTAAAAAGATATTTATCCCATTATCATGTTATCTATCATTTAAATGATATATCCTATTATGAGTCATTGATATGTCTTCCATTACTTACTGTTTGAGGACACCCATAATACATTTACATTTCCCTATGTTATAATGAATGATGATATATAAGATAGATCTTAAAGGGTTTCATGAGGGATGGATGTTTTAGGATATGTTTAATACGATTTATACAATAATAAATCCATGGTTAATTTAGAAAAATGATAATTTTATGAGAATGGTATTTTTTTATATAAATTATTTTCCTAATTCAAAAAACTAATAAACCTAGAAATTCATATGTATGCAACAGAACTAGTAATTTTTTATTGATATTGTAATTATGATTGGTTATGTTAGGGTTTTAGTAGTTGGTATGAGATCCAGTATGTAATGAAAATGTTTTTAGAACTATATTTTGGAGTACATGTATGGGGCATTGTAATTGTATGAGAAAAAGGTTTAGTTAACTTCGGACCTTTGTATGTTTTCATATGAGGAAAAATTAATTGTTGATATCATTATCATAGGATAATAATTTTATTTATGGTTATATGTTCAAATGTATAAATACACCTTTTGAGGTCTAATGTGATTGACTTTTGAGGTTATTAATAATATTTTGCGATATTTTTGTTCGGTATAGAGAAAAAATTGCAATTGAGGTTTCAATAACCCTTTGAGTAGTTATATGGTGTAATATTGAGGGAAATATTTTAAATTGGGACAATGGTTTTAATGATTCTATTAAGATATTTTGAGTTGTATAGATTACCTTTAGGATTGAAGATTTAATGGGTGACAAGGTGATTTAATTTCCTTTCGGAAAGGATTAATATATTTTTGGTAGTATTTATAATAAAGTTATTTATAGATTAGAATGTTATTTTTTAAGTGATTTATGTATTTTGAGGATAAAGGTCATATTTAATGTTGGGTTTATAATTTTCCATTATTTATGGGTGTAGAAAGTAGTAAGAAATATATTGGCAATTTTGGATTAGTCATTTTAGGGGATTAGGTTATGAAGTATATTGGAAACTAAATTAAAACAATCTGGCTTTAACAAGATGTTTTATAGGCTGAATCGAAGAAGTTATAGTCTAAAATTAATATTTCATAGGATAAAATAGTTGATTTTTAAATTAACATGTTAATCAATGGTTATCATAACCATTTATATTTTAATATTTTGTTAATAGTAGGATAATTAAATTGAAGCAATAAAATATATATCTGTAGACACTCTTATATCCATATAAGGAAGAATATTTAGTATCATTTTTTGACAAAATTTTTAATATCAATATAATCCTATTATGTAGAAAAATATTGTATTCATAATATCTATGATATGGTGGTTGATATCAGTATATAAATTATATATTTATTTAGCAGTGTATTAGGGATCCCATATGTATTTTTTTATGAGTGAAAATTTATATTGTGTGTATGAAAATTATATAATGTGGTAAAATTAAGCAGTCTTGATTTCTAATGAATATTATTATATGTATAATTTCTTAAATTATAAATATAAATTATAAAATATTTTATTTATTCCTAAAAATATAAACTTATCGTTTCTACACATATTTATCACTTACCTAATTTTCTTATATATTTCTAAAAAATAAGTTAATTTTATTTAATTAAAATGTCATATTAGAAAAATTCAATTCCTTTGGTTTCGCAATAGCCCGATGTGTCTAGTGAGCCCACAGTGCCTAATCTAAATAATAAAGGGTGACCGGGGAAGAGTGGCTACCTCTATCACCCATGTTGTCCATATTCTATATTCTATGACTTTTATTTATATTGTTATAAATATTTTTCTATATTCAAAATTATTTTTACATATATAGTTTTATAACTACATTACATTTAGTTTTATTTTAACGCCATTATCATAATTAAGTCATTATAATCTATTGGTAAGAATTCGTAATACATATTTTCATAGTAAAAAAATTGTAACATATAACCAATAAAACTAATATTAATTTACATTTTATATGAGAAATATAATGAATTGTTAAGTATAATTTTAACACTAAAACAATTATTTAATATGAAATTTTAATTTGAGTATATATAATTTAATTTTTAAAATGGGTTTTATCGATTTCAATGTATATATTTTATTAGTAATCAAAATTCATTTTAAAACAATAATTGATATATTTTATAATAATATAAATTTATAAAATAATTGTTAAATTTATTTAAATATGTAAATCCCCTTATGTATAGAATCTTATTTCCACAAAAATAAATTAAAATTTTGATAATGTGGTTTTTTAGAAAATTGAAATATCCATTGACATTCAATTTGAATCACAATGTATAAAAATTTTCACACTAAAACTACATTATCAATTATGAATTTAAAATATAAATTAAACTACGTTAAAAAGAGAAACTCATCAATAATTTTAGTTATATAAATTTCAATAATTAATTATTAATCATATAAAAAAATAAAGATAATAAAAAATATAAATTTAATCACTAATAATAAAAGACATATTCTTAGTTTTAGCAGTTTTTACTTATTATAATGTTTAGTTTAGAAGATAAATTTAAAATTATAAAATTTTAATTAGATAAAATGAAATCATTTTGATAATAAGAAAGTATAAATTAGTTGGGAAATAATTTTTCGTATTTATTAATAAAATAATTTATTTTTAATTTTATAAAATTTATATTTTATGAATACTAAACCTTTTATGAAATCAATATGTTGAAAGAATGAATTGAATTTTTTTTCAAAAAATTATTTTGAAAAAATATGTTTTGAAAGTGAAAAAATCAAATAAAAATATTATATTGGAATTAGAAATCCATGTATGTCTTTTTTTTTAAAAGTTGGGTTTGATTTTAATTAATTATTATTTCCTGTTCTTTTCAATTAATTCAATGGTTGAATAGGACTAATATATTCTGGATTGATTTAAATATAAAATTTTCCTATAATTTTTAATTAAAAATTAATAATTTTAATATAAACCATTAACACTCAAAATTATTTTGTGTAAAAAATATAAATTCCTTTTTATGATTAAAAAATACATTTTCTTAAAAATTTCTTTTATGGTGTTATGTGTAATTATATTAAAAATAATGTTTACCACATATAGTATTCATTAAAAATAATTTCAAAATTTAAAATAAGCTTTCTAAAATTGGTAAATAAATTACTTTTCTTTTGTATAATAATATATAAGTTACCTTAGGAATAGTATACCCCCAAAAGTAAAAGCAATAATGAGGTAAAATTATTAATTCAATGGATAAAAAATTAAAATAGCATAAAACTATCCCTTCAAATAGAAGGATAAAATCTTTATAACCCCCCACCAACCATCTAATTTATAATTTTTACAATTTTGGATTCAATTACAATGAATTTGACATACCCTTTAACATTATGATATTATTATTACAAAATTGAAGAACTTCTCATTTATCCAAGGATCCCTCATTTACCCCTTAAAATCAACAAATAAAATTAACCTTCAAAATTATAATACAATATTTTCTTCCCTAATAATACTCTACATATTTTTGGAGCTTCTAGTCCCAATAATAAGTCATAAATTGTAATGTACTGAAAATATTATGTTGGAACATTTTATGAGATAAAGTGTATGACATGAAACACCAAGCATGTAAGTAAACAAATATACCAAGAATTTAAAATATTCACAATTTTTTGAATAATGTAAACATAATTTATATCATTAAATTCACATGAATATTAGTTATTGTACGTTGCACAAAAAAATGATTTTCTTCAATGGCTTGAGTTATATGCAAGTTTGGGTTTTACCTAACAATAATATATTAATAAAATATTATTACTTAATGTAATAAGATATAAAATAGCCATTAAATTATATTTTATGAATATTATTAACTATGATAAGAAAATATATGGATTATAAAAATTTAAATTGAATTCCTTGGATATCAATTAATTATAAATAAATATAACAACTAATTGAATATAATGGGAATATTTGTATTTTTTTTTCTCACAAATATATTTTTTCATCATAAATTAAAATAACATTAATTTTTGAGTGATATTAATATAATATAAATGTTATATATTCAAGAAAATATTTTTATATTAACCCAATAGATTTGATAGGTGTGATATAAGAACAAACCCAATATTACACATAAAAAATTTATTTTTATTAAAGATATTTTACCACATTTTAATCGAGAACCTATTTTAAATATAAATTTTGGAAATTTTATAAATCTTATATGTTAAAATAAACTAAATATTTTAAATTAGAACCTAATAATATTCTTAGGAATAATTTTTTGGTATTTTTTTATTTTGTTTAATTTAATAATTAATACTAAAAAATACCAAATTCTAATTATGTACTGCTTTTTATTATAATTTATTTATATGGTTCAATAACATTATAAATTGGATCTAATGTAATAGAAGATCAATATTTTATAATTTAATAAAATTTATATCATTTCTAACCATTTCAATTCGAATTTCATTATGAAAATCATAGAATTGTTTTGAATGTTTTTTCATTAAAAACCCTGCATTGTCGTCCCATCTGTGAGAATAAATTTTAATTAATTTCTCTCAAATTCATGATTGGAAATGAAAAAATGGAAAACATTTTTTGAATCAGAATAATATTTAATTCATATTAAGGTCAAATTTTTTGAACAAAAATATTACTGAAAGTAATTAAAATTAATTACAAGGACTAAGGTCAAATTAAGATTAACAAGAAACAAAACATTAATCTTAAGGTCCAAATGAGATAAAAACCTATCAAAAATCCATTTCATGGATATTTTTATAACCTATACTCATTTATATATATATTTTTATTTATTTAATCCATATTAAATGGAAAAAAACAAGGTTGGAATTCCCTTTAACAAAATTTACCAGAGTTCTACTCCACCACCAATACAAAAAGGAACTCAAGCCTCCCATATCCTCAGACCTCTAAATAAACTTTATATTTATAATGATTTAAAAATATATCTCCCCAAAATAACTCCACACATCCTAGAATCTGCTATCTTGGTAGGAAGCCATCCATGGAATCCCTGTGGTTCAAACCAAAAGGAGTTACCCGACGAAGAAGTAACATCTTTCCAAATGGTATTTAGATTTATTTCTTTCTGCACTATTTAAATAAATATTATTAAATTGTTACTCCATAATATAGTTATCCTAATTATACTATGATATTATTATGTTAAGGGTTCTATATACACTTACACACATATTCATATAATGTGTAACGAACTTACCATTTATGTGTACGGTGAACTACCGCCTCACAAAACAAAATTTTCATTTTTCTTTTACCACATCTCATTGTTGAAAATTATTATGGAATGTCTTTTATATAGGATATTAATAATGTGAATAATTTATTTGTTATTGTATAATTATTTTATAACAAATAATTTTATTATTTCTATATATTTTAAATTATAATAAAATCATTTGCGGAAGTGTGGACTAACTCCCCCTTAAAGAGATGTGATCTATTCATAGTATACATGTAACATATAAAGGATGGTAATAATAAATCAATGTAATATATAATATATATTTAGTATAATAAAATTATAATATTCATATATATAATTTATTTTTCTTTTTTTAATATGGAAAAGAAATGAAGGCAGTGTTCATGCATACATACAACATACCGTCTCAATGAACAATTTATTATATTTCTTATCTCCAAATATAATGAATTATTATAAATACACATATAATAATTATGTATTGTACATAAATCATGGATAATATAATGGATATTATAAAAACATTATAGGAACAATAAGTAACAAGTTAATGATTTCTTGAGAAACTAGTCAATTAGTAACTGATGGAGTGAAAATAACGAGATATTATTAATAAATGAGTAATAAGATGGTAAAAGAATATTATATATGATATTATGTATGTGTGTATGGTTTTGGTGTAATTTTATGACATGTATAAACTAGTTATACATTATTGTAAAGTCTGTTCACCCAAAAGTAAGCACATGGTATGAGATTTTTTCTCAACTTACATTATATTGATACTTATTTTTTTCTATTCACCAATTAAATTTAATATAGTGTATATACAAAGTTTTCTCATGATATATCATGAATATATTTATTCTCAAGATATTATAGGATTAATTTAATGTTATTCCTTCATGAATATTATAATTAATGTATTTCAATGTGATATGGGACACATTTGAATCCTTAAATATTATTCTCCATAGGAAGATTTTAATGATTATTTTTGCAATCTCAATTATTTATGTGATTGTAAATTTTTTATTTAAGCAATAACATTTTTTGGTGCACCTAATTCCTTAAATATTTATTGTACATACTGCCATTTTTTCATATAATATCATTATTCATTCATTCTTTATGATATTTTTATTTTAAATTTTTATTATTTCATCTAAGGGGATTTAAGTTAAAATTTAACAAGTGGGAATGAATTTCACAACCAAATTTCATTTCATTAGGTTATATTAATACCTCATCATCATAAATATTCTATAATTTTTTATATAATAAACTTTCATATCTATTGATTTATTTCCAAATCATTATGTGGATTTACAATTTATACACATATTATACTAATTGATGTATTATCACTTCTACATTATAATATTTTCAAGCGTTTACTTTATAATCTAATTTTCTTTTGGATTTGTTTCACTTGAATTTTTATCATATGAAATTATTTGATCATTTTTTTATAAATCCGTTCATTTTATCATCCTCCATTTATTCATGAAAATTATCAAATAATTGTTTCATTTTACTACTACTTGGTATATAAAATGTTTTAATTTTTTTAAAGAAAACCCAACTTCATTTATCTCTTATGTCACAAAACCTAATTTATTCTAAATACCCTATTTTCTAGAATGGTTTGGAAAACTGATTTTTCCCATTCAAAAATGATATATCTTTATCCTTTTTGTCTTTATAAATTTATTCAATCGAATCTTAGTGTATCTTACTAAACTAGGAATTTTTATAAAATTTTTACCATGCAATAGGAATATTCTTTTTTACCTTCTATGACATGTATGGATTTTTTGCTTTAATTTCTTTTAATATTACATTTATTGATAACAAGCATAATTTTTAAAGGATTGTTTTTCAAAAGTAATTTTCTATGAAAAGGGTTTTCAAAATATCTTATTAGAAAAATGGTGTTCCCATGAATACTATTTTTAAAAAGATCATTTTACAGTATTTTTATTGATCAATGTCAAAAAAACATTATTTTTATCCACATGAGATTTATTTTATTGATTCTATCATTAGTCTTTCTCTATATAGTTTATGACTAATTTGTACAAGTATAATATTCACATTCACTTCTGTGATTCCATTTGTTGTCTCCTAATATTTAATTCCTATCATCAATGAACATTGAATTTCCCCTAATTATACATATCATTTATCATGTATATGTTCATTTCCTAAATTGTATAGAATTTTTTATAAAGTGTTTACTTTTATTGTTAATTGAATATTTGGGGAAATGATGACAAATATATATCCTTTAATAAATGTGGATATTTAATAAGGCTTATTATTTATTTGATATGAGTAATTCTTTAGAAATGAAATTACTAGTATGGAACGTTCATTATAAAGAACCTTGATGTATAAGTAGTCTCATGATATTTAATTTTTTAGTGAAAACTCATTCAATTTTCATTCAGAGAATAATATATCGGTTTCTAACCATCGATTTAAACTATCATGTGGATATAAATTAATATTATAATGGTTTGTGTTCTAGATTCATGATGTCTAACAATTAATCATTCCCCAAATTTTGATTTAGTAATCATTATATATGATATTTTACATCGATATGTGTATAGATGCTTTTCATTCTCAATTAAATTTTTTAAATGGATTTTTTTTCACCTTTAAACCCTTCCCATATTGATGTATACTTATCTAGTTATTTTAATTTAGTGTATTTTCCAATATTACCATTAAAAATTTGTTATGAACATCCTTCTATGATTTTTTATTACATGGTATGTGTGTTCAGTAACTTATCATGCCATAATTATTATTCTAATTGATTCATTATTTCTTTTTTATTACTTTTCCCCTACGAAGCATCTGATTTAACCCTCTTTAGGTTCTGTTCCCCATAAATCCATGAACTATACTAGGAAATATATTCAAGGATATTTAATATGGAATGCATTTATCCTCTATTTTTTTGTAATTAGTGTATTTATTTATTATAAAAAACTCATGTATGTATCTTCTATAAAAATAAAACTAAAATCCTTATTACATATATATTTCATTCATTATAATCACATTAATTTAATTATAGCATGATATCGGCTCTGGGAATTCTAGGGTTATGTTGCAACATAATCTTCTCATTTCCAAGAGGTTCTTCAAGAGGAGATTCGAGATATCATCATAAGTGGCATCTTCTTTTAAATTATTCTTCACAAAAATTTCCTGTAACTTCTATTGAATATTATTAATCACATTAAGAACATTTTTTCAATGATAATAATAATTTTCAAAAGTTGAAATATCACTGTTCAATGAAATGCACTTACCAATTCAATGGTTATAATGTGTTCTTGTTCGGGTCAGTTTTACCACCTACATGAACAATGTGATAATGTTTATCATATTAGTGAATAATAAAAATTAAATAAAAATTATTATATCTAATAAATATTTATTATTATTATATCATAATTTCACAGTGGTAATATTAAAAAATTTATTTACCTAGAAATTCAATTATTTTGATAACTCAAGAATCAAAAAAATGTATTTTTTAAGCATTGAATGTGAACCGTCAACATAAGTTCCATGAAATTGGTATGTTACTACAAAAATATATTAGAAATATTTACTACCCAATAATTTACATTATAGTGTTGATTACCCAATGAAAAATAATCAACGACAAGAACTATTTAATAGAAGCATGTCAGGGAAATGAGATGGTTAACATCTAAATATTTATTTTAACAACAACCAATTAATATATGGAAATTAATTTATTATAAAATAATGGTATATGGTGATATAATTTTGAATAATGTCCTTATTCATGAAAATAATAATCCTAAATTTTCTATATTAGTATTTATGGTATGTTTGACTAAGTAGAATTCCATGGTATGGGTTTGGTGTCTATGTATTAATTTCCGGAGACTAATTTTTAATTATGAAACTATTATTATTTGAAATGATGATGTTTCTATATACCCTTTAATTTTATCAAAAATATCCTTTTTTCATTTCATTTAAAATTCTATTTCAGGATCTCTTTTCATATTCTTTTGATTTATTACTAATCCCACAAAGATATTATTAACTCAATTTGCATTCATTTAGTTATTTACTTCCATAAATGATTATAGTATTTTAGGATTATATAAACTATAAACACTAGTTTTTTATATTTTATTTACAATTATTTTATATTAATATATTTATATTTTCACATAACTTCTTCATTTTCAAATTATTGTTACTATATTGTATGTTTTTTTCTCAATTTCAATTTGATGAGAAACACTTATTTGTTCACAAAATGCTTACTTTTATGTGGTTTTATTTTGATCAAATAATAAATTAATGTGTTATAAATCCTTTTTCATTTGTTTGTGGGATTCATAAATTCAATCTATTTTTTTCCTTTAATTGGTTTTTGAATGAAGTGTTATAAAATCCATAAGAGATCCTCTTATTAATATGTCCTTCTTTGAGACATGTTTTATATTATGTACCTACTTTCATTTAAATTGTTTATATTCTACATCCGTTAAATTATATATCATGTATATATTTTTATTCAAGGTATTGAAGGTTTAATTTATCATTTTCCCTTTTCAAGGGGGTTTGATTCAATTTTTATAAAAATTTTAAGGGTTTTGTAGACTCAATTTCCATTTAATAGAGACTTAAATTTGTTTCCATATTTATGAACATATATGTTTTGTTTATTATGATATGTATTTATTGTTTCTATTTTTTTCTATTTTTCTCTTGTAAAGATTTTTTAACACCATATACACCCTTCTTTTATGATTCTGTATTTTTTAAAATGTGATACTATTATGAATAATTACCATATTTTCAAATGAATCTGTATTTTCCTTTACATGCTAGTAGTTTTTATTTCATATTGATCATGATACGTTTCAAATTTAACACCATGATTTGGATTCACATCATGATTTAATTTCTCATTATTTAAATTTTATACATGACTTATTATGCTATGTTTGATTAAGTGTGAATAATAAAAAGAAAACATGTGACAATTTTGTGGTAATTGAAAATCATGAAACAATATCATTGAATGATTTATTATGAAGCTGATATTAAGGGGTAAAATAGTACAATAGGTAATTAGGACCAATAAATTAATATTACATGTGCACCACCCATGTGTTGAAGATATCATATAGATAATTTAGATATTGGAGAATCCTTATTGTAGAAATATTTTTCTAAAAATCCCCAATCATTATTTTTTGGTTATTGATTTATAATCCTATGTTAATCGTTTATGATTTCAATCAATAAAGAGTTATTAATAAAATCATAAAAATGATATTACATTACGTGAAGAGTTTGGTCAATAGTGGAAATATATTATTGATATGTAAATGAGTTGAGTATCATGTATTGGATGACATAATTTGAAGGTGAATGTTTTATTCTTATGTATTATTTACTAGTTGATGTTAGATTAATTAATATCTATTATATTTTGATTTTTCGATAAGTTTATTACTTATATTTTCATCTCAATTTACATAATTTCTGGTTATAAATATCCAAATTCCATTCCTAGATAAGGAATTGAATTGTGAGTATTTAAATGTGTTTGATGATGATGTAGCTAGTGGTATGATTGATTTTGTCTGCTGAACCCTACTTAGAGAAGATTTAAATAAATTCAAACTGTAAAAATGAGATTTTTTGTAAAACTATCTTTACATATTGGAATTTTTTTCATGTATTTATTAAATAAATGCAATTAGTTTAATTAGTGGTGTCCCTTTAATTATGATTTTATTCCATATATTCATGAATATGATTCCTTTTTAAATTTTAAATTCAAAAACTAAATTAGCTTGACAGGAATGATTTATGAGATGAGTGATAACATTTTAGATTTCCTTGTCAATGGACTGGTATTGATTTATAATATGACATATCTACACATACATTTATTGTTCTGAAATTCATGGACCTTGTGAAATATTATATACTTTTTTGTCTGAGGCATGTTTGGTAATGATATATTAGGAACAATGAGTATTTTTTCTTCTATATATATAATTTTGTATTGATACGTGTCATTGAAATTCTCATTGAATACTTTCTAACATAACTATAAAATGATTATTGTAATCCAATTTAAATATTATTTCTATGAATTAGGTGCATTACAATATTTATAATTGAATATAAATATTTTCCATAAAAAAATTTAAAGCATAAATATAATTATTTGTAATTTTAAAGGAAAAATTGATGTAAAATGATTCTAAAATTTTCCTTCAGCTAATAACATTTAATTGATATGAAAAGTTTTGAATGGGTGGTTGTTTTTAACCAAGAGTTGTTCTTAATCGGGGAAATCATAACCAAAATTGTTATGTTTTTTAAAACTTTTCATAACTTTTTTATTTAGAATTAAGGGATATTTTTATATTTATATTTAAAATGAAACTATTTCTTAACGATATTGGTATTTTATACTAGGAAGTTATTAATGGAATTGTTTCCATGTAATTTGAAATAATTATTTTTTAAAAAATATATTATTATATTCAAACTTGTTTTCTATTGATGTTATGTATTTTCCTCAATGGCTAAGACACTATTGTTATGTATCTCACAATATCTATTATTACATGTGATTTATATTCTAGGATATCATTCAATTCATTAGGATTGAAATTTTTTATTCATAGTCTATATAGGGTCTGAATTTTTCATAGCTCCTTTCCTTTAACATTTTTCTATTTTAATACATGTTTAATGATGTTTTCTGTAATTTTAGATGTTGGGGAAAGGTTGTTATTTTCTATTTAATGAATTTAAAATATTATTTTTATTCTTGTTTTTTAAAATTATTTTGGATAAATATTAGTGGAGTTTATGTGTTAATATGGGTTTATGGGTTACCATCACATATCTCCTTAGTTTGTAGATTACACTTTTGTAGCTTTTGTATACTATAGTAACCCTACTTGATTCTTGGATTTCCCTTACATGAAAATTTATTTACCTTAAAACTTATTCTATAAATCTAGAGAATAGAATAATGTATACCCTTGTCCACAGAAATAACCTCTACTAGGGCCCCTCTCCCTATATAGAGGTTATCACTTATACCGTTATATAAATACATAAAATTGTAATAAACCTTAACACATGTATTTTTCCATAATGATGACTTTTATATAGGAAGACACAATATCATTAAAGGTAATTAAATCCCTATGTAGGATTATACCATTATTTTTATTCTTCTCTATAATGAAGCAACTGAATTACCCTAATGTTTGTTATTATTTTTTCTATTCTGTATGGATAGTTCTAATGTATCCATATGTGAGACTGAATATCTTTCACCCCATAACTTTAATAGTTAATGTACCCTCACACTAATTTTTCTAGATGTGTAATGGTATGATAGAAATACATTTATGTGGACTTACCCAATTGGGTTAATGTAACCATTTTTGAATAAAAATTCCAATTTCTCCCAGAAACTGTCTATATTGAGGCTTTATAATTTTAAATGGGGTTTTAAAATGGAAATCTTGTAAATATGAATTTTATGAATCATAGATTTTATTCCTTTAATATATAACATACTAATTTAAAATAATTATTTCTTTTTTGTTAAATAATACAATGTATAAATTATATTGGATGAATTTATTCAATTTTCGATAATATACAAAAAAAATCTTACGTAAAATTTTAAAACAGTAATCGTTACCTTGTTTAAGTATCTTGAATTTTCCCTCAATCTATGACTATTGAATCTTTAAAATTTTAGTTTTTAAATTCTAAAACAATCTATCAAATCCAGTTATCTTATTTTAAAATCCTATTATTTCTTATCTCCCTTTTTTAGATAATATAGTGTATCTTATTAAGTTGATGGTTGCATCAAGTAGTTCTGAGCTACATTATTTCCCTTACAAAACATCACAGTTCATTGAGGTTGGTGATTTTAAAATGTTATCATATATTCTAAAATATAAAAGTCCTAATATCCAATGATTTCCCTTAATCCCTTATTGAGTTATATTTTTCCATGTTCTATCCCCTTAAAACTGATAATCTTAATAATCATAATATATTTCTCCATTCGATATGGAAATGAAATGAGTGTTGGGTGATATCATCATTCATCTTTTGAAATCTAGCCATGAATTATTGTATAAAAACTGTTATGAGGAAATTAAAAGTTTTATATTTTAAGAAATTCCTTATATTAATGTTATAATAAACACTTTTTTGGTATAATGTATATGTAACATGAATTAATTCTTAATTCCAATGATGTATGTTTAAATTATACTCTTTTTACTTTATTTTATTCTTGTTTCCATTCATTTTAGTTATATTGTAATAAATATTCATCAATAATGTAGTTATATTGGTTAAGAGTTTTGGATGATATTCAATTATATTATATGATTCACTATGAGGATAGGTATGTTTTATTGAAATTAAAGGAAATTATGAATTTTAGGAAAGTATATACGGAGAAAAACATGAATAAAAGGGATGTATATGGGTGGAAAATATGTTCAAATAGATTTATTTGATGCTACAGTGTAATTATACACTTGTAACCAATTTTATATGACTACCCATATGAACTGGTGATATTCTAAGAATGGAATGAGAAATAATATAATGAATAATGAAATTGGATATGGAAAGATGAAACTTCTCTAGTAATCTTTTTAATATAATTTGTGCATGTCTTTCTTCTTAAATTGAAGAATATATACGTCTTTTATATTTAAGGAGATGTATTAAATTATTATTTTATATTTAACTATAAAATGAGGTTTTTTATGGAAGGGATTAATTTATATATATATATATATATATGAATACATTTTATTGTATTTAATTAATATTTTTATGTGGAATTATCCAATCATGTGTTGTAACATTATATTCAGAAGGCTGTGTAAAAAATCTCTATAAATGGGATGTTAAACAAAGAAAACATTTTCATGTTATTCAAAAAATAAAATTTCCTTAGTATAAGGTACCTTGGGAATAATTATATATAGTATTTAAATATTAGGTTGAAATTAGAGTGTTACTATGTGTTTATATATAATACATAAAAAAAAGAAATAATCTAGATTTAACAAAAAATTTATGTGAATAATGAAATAAGTAATGTAATATTGGTATTGATAGGTATTCCATCACAGTAAAAATAAATAATCATTGGTTATGAATTAGATGTATCGTTTAAATAACTAGATAATTAATAACGGAATTTAATTCAATAGCTAATGTATATATTAATTAGTATGTTAATTGGTATAATATTTAATATGGTTGATTTTAGAATTAGATTAAAATACCATATAATGGATGGAGGATAAAAAACATAGTTTCTTTGAATATTTAATCATGGTACTATGTGACTAGTTCTCATTTTTCTACATTATTATCTCCTCTTATTATGAATTATCATGTAATATTCATTTTATTATATGTTTTTGTTTTTTGTAATTGTTTTAATTTTCAAAGTTCATCAGTGAATACTTGTATTAATGTTTTTAATGTAATATTATTTCATTTCTTGACTCTGTGATTAACAATATACATAGAGGTTGTAATGGATTCAGGCTATTTTTATACTTCATAGATTGTAATGGAATGATTCAGAGATCACCTAAACACTAGTTATAATGAATCACAATTAATATTACAATTTATATACTTACATGAGATGTAGTTCTTTTAGGTGATGTGTGTGGGGGGGAATTATGGTAAAATGGTTGGATTTATTTAAATATTTCTAGACAAAACTATCATTCGGTATAACCTACATAAATTTCCCTTCGGTTGTGATGATTTTGGGTTTAATCACATTTTGGGGGGTAATGGAACATGTTTATTGCACGAGTCAATGAGATCATAATGTTATGATGCTGATATGTTATACTATATAATTTCTTGTGTAGAATGATGTTTGGGATAAAAAAGGATAGAATTTTTTGACTGAAATGGAGTATAAGATGACATTGTCATGAATGTGGTATGAACAATGGTGTGTGTGATGACATTAGGGAGAATGGGTTCAGTACAATGGTGTCAGGGATCACACATGGGCTGTTAGAATAGGTTTAGAGGTGGTATTTCTTGATTATATAAATAATTCAATTGTATTAATATTGTGCCAGTATTTATGACATTTAATTATTATTCAATGATGAAATTATTTTTATAGGATTCCTATTTTATTTTTATATTCCTTAAAAAATAATATTACCTTTTATTTCCAATGGTATCCACCATTTGAAATGATAAGACCACTATAGGTGATGCTATTAATAGTATACAATAAGTGAAATATTACATTTCATAATATACTCATCCACATTCATAATTTTTTTTATGTTTTTCACATATTTCTCTCTCAAAATCTATGTTTCACGTGGATATTGAATTTCATAGATAGATAATTCTACTGACTAATATGTAATGCACACCTCACCATTATCTTTTAACTAAATGAAGGATTGTACAAGGGAGTTTAGACCTTTTATTTAGGAAACATTGATTGAATTAATTGATTATTTGGAGTTTGTAGAAATCTCTATGTTTTATAGTTTATCTCGGATGTTATATACTTTAAAAATACAAGTATAGATATATATATACATTGGGATGTTGGAATTGATCTTATGAAATGTAGATTTATTGGGGTAGATTTGTTGTTTCTGTCTTATTCCTTAGTGTCTAGAGAGTGTAATTCCTCCCATTAGAGTGATTTATTCCAATTGTTTTAGTAACGAACTCCTGGAATATTGGTAGTAGGAATCATGGGTCACCATATTATCCTCAACTAACCTATGAGGGGTTTTAATGGGGAGGACATGACAAAGTATAATATAAGATTTTGGTTAAGAGTTAGGGTGGGGTTTTGAGTTAGGGACAAGAGATTTTTTCATTGCGTCTGGTGGGGAAACATTTTATTTAATCTATCCGATTATAAAGGTAGGGGTATTATTGAAACATATACAGTTATTTACCCTTATCATCTATTCTATAAACTTAGTTTTATATCTTCCTAGTTGGATACATGTATTGTGGCCCCATTTAATCTGATGTAAAGATTATTATACTAAAATAAACAATTTTTAGAAGAAAAGTAATTTATTGTATGGTATAAAACATATTAAGTGAGCATGAATCATTTTCATACGTTGAATTCAAGACTAATATTTATTTTTAATATGATTATTATGAAATTTTCTTTAAAAATATATTTATTTGATGTAATAATAGTAATACTATTACATTTCATTATAGTAAATTTATTCATTTACGTTAATCATGTTATGCCAACATCATTAAATGATTATTATTTAGTCTTTATATCATAATATTCAATGAAAATTTTATGATTAATTAATTGATAATTGTTAATTAATAAACCGGTAAGAGAATGATTGAAATTAAAATTGATATTTCAAATTTATATTGTTGTCTGGTAGTATGATATTTTTATTAGGAGAGAAATTCTAGAATCATTATATTCTATTATAAGGTTTATTATTGTAAGATTAATGTAATTTAATATTCTATAATTTCTATTTTACATTTAAATGCTTATATGATCCCATGAAAAGTGAATCATGTCTAGAATATTTTTTTTCTAAAATATTTTATTGTGTCTATGAATTCCATTATAAACTCTTAATTATGGTAACATAGTTTAGAGAGAAATTTATTGCATTCATTATTTTTTTAGAATATTAACACGAAATTAAATTATATGTCCTAAGATAAACTAGTAAATCAATAAGTGATGTAATTAAAAGTGGGTTATATGTATGCCCTCATTTACATGGAATTTATAATTCTATTTACATAGAATGATTAACTTAAAAAATTATGAAGTATTACTAGTTAAAAAATTATTCTTGAATGGTTCTAATGATTCACGGTTTCTAATAAAAAAAATTTATAAACCGTTAATTTTGAAAATATCTTTACAATTTATTAGTACTGTAATAGTATTTTTTTCTGTTTAGTATGCTAAAAGATATGGCATTTTGGTTGTTTTTAATTCATGTTGAGAATGATAAGACTCAAAATTTATATTAGTATTTAGATTCAATACATTATTTTATTTCAGATGAATAAAATCTTATACATGTTTTTTTTATATGCTTTATTATGTCTGAATAATGAAAAAGAAACATGTGAAAAATAAATGGAAAATGGAAATCATGATAAAATTACCACGAATGAATTAATATGATGCTATTATTATAGTGAAAAAAAGGGATAGTCATAAAAAAATTGAAAATTAATATGTTATATGCTCCTCCTAAGAAACTATGAACATGTAATGGGAAGTTTTAACACTATGATATTTTATATGTATTCTTGTGAAATAAATTATAATTATATAATAGTTTTCATTATGTGATACATCAAGTTTATATGAAAAACAATATATCGGAATTTATATAATAAAGTTATTAGACTAGTGAATTTTAATACGATTAACAAGATTATATATATATATACTTAATTCAAATGTATTGATTCTTTCCTAATAAATAATCATTGAATTTAAATAAAACCATTTCATGATTAAAAGACCTACTTTTCTTAGAAAAATAATTATCTAGGAGTAATGAATTTTATATTAAAATGTTCTTAACACTAATAAAAAATTATTTTAATTATTTTTTTTAATTTCATAAATAATAAATTATTTATTTGTTTTATAATTTATAAGAATTAATATTCAATTGAAGTTAAAAAGCGTTATTTTTCATGATTTTGTTTTATGTGCTCAATTTTTTATCTAAATATATTAATTTAATTACTTTTGATAAATTATTTTAATGAAATTTATATATTATATTTTCAAATATATTTTTTAATATTCATCTAATGTTTTTCAATAGGCATGGAATGATAATAAATTTGGTAATGTGGTTTAAAATTTACATTCCAAAAATTGTTTTCAATGTGTTTTTTAGGAAAATATTAATTTTCATTTCTATAATTTATAGTAATTGAATTAAAATATAATCATTCCATATTTGTAATTATAATTTATTATTTTAAGTTAGTCAACATTCATTTTAGGTCAAATGGAATACTAAAAGTAGTAAAAGATTGTTACGACTGTTAATGTTAATGGGTCTGTTGAGAGTTAAACTAAGAGATAAAGGAAAAATTTCATCTTAAACATTTCTATGTTTTTTTATGAATTCATTTTAAATTTTTTTTCTTACTAGTGAATTATAATCTATTTTATCACAATTCCAAAAGAAAATGCCTTTATATTATTTCCAAATTTTATGTAATTTCAAGTGTGTTCCTCCCCTCACATATAAAAGGGAACATCCACTATATCAGTATTCATAAACATTGATCAATCTAGATCAGGAAATACCAAACCAGTAAATTAGTATATTTTTTATTATTTCCAAGATCTCCTTATATCACCCTAACTCCATCTCAATAATTATTGATGTGAAATTCAAAGTGGTATCTTAATGAAGAGGTAATCAGCTTACTGAACACTTTCAAAATTTATTTCCTCTAACACTTCATATAATTATGGTTTATACATACTATAACATAATGAAAATAATATAATAAATATAATGTGTTTTATTATTATTGTAGGATAACCATCTCCACTTATTTTACTTCAACTGGGAAATGACAAAATCACTAGTGTGTACATGTCGACTACCACCTCTATGTATGGGTATAATTTAGTTACCTTCACTGGTAGATATTTATAGATATAATTTATTGACCAAGCCCACCAGATCTTATCTAGATAGAAGATGTATGAGCATCTATAACATCAAGGTCGCCTCTAATTGGTCAAATGATAGAAAAAATCACCTTGAATTCATAATAAAAAATTGGATTCCATTACCTAATGTACATGTATTCATGCACCTGTCTGTATCCATGAAACAGTGAAGAAGAATTATAAAATATATTATCAGCTATAATAAATCATTCATGTAGAATATTTTAGGGAACACATTATTGTATAATAGAATAAAACAAAAGTATAAATGGAAACAATACACACATGATTAGAAAAAATGACTAAACATTAAAAAAAATATAAATAAAGAACGTTGATAGATCTAGGCTAATAATATCTATTCCCAGCCACCATAAGAGATCTATACACATGGGCATCACTATAATCCACAAAATTCACCACTGGTCTACCTTTTATCTGCCTAAATGATGATCTTTGCAGGAAAAACCCTTTTAGGAGTGATTATATACATACCCATTAGGACACCCTGACTCCCAAAAGGGGTCTAAATAAAGATAAAATAATATTATTTAACTCAATCCAAATATATAGTGATATTAAACCCAACAGATAAACATATGTATGATCATAAATGATCCCATATGATTTAGAATGGGGATATCCATATCATAAAACATCAAAGGTTTATGAGTAATCCTGAATATCCATAAGACCATAAAATATTCCCATAATCAATAATATTTGTACCATATTATCTGTAGAGGATTCAAATCCTCGCATCTATGATTCATAATGGAGGGATCAACAACTCTTGAGGATTATCTACATCATAATAGATCTTGAATATGTGGCTGTATAGATCTATTGATAGGGGACCTTCAACAATATATAATTGTAACATCTCTATTTTTATAAATAATATAGGGAACACCTTCCATAGTGTGATAGGGGAGTAATGAAACTGATATATCTATGAGAGTATGGGGAAGCCACACCCTGGTGTGACCATGGTTTATTGACCCCTACATCGCTATGATGATCTTTCCATGATCATTTCTGTAATTGATCATTGAATAAACATGTTTTATTATTGGTACATCTCGTAGCATTTCACAAGAGACAAAAATAAAATTTATTGTGGAAATTCAATCATGATAGGATACTTGTGGGAAAAAATCCACTTCCAAATGAAATATATGTTAGAGGAAGATGATAGAGGGGGGGAAACACAACTTTTATGGTGGTTTACATGGTTTGTAACCCCACCTCATCACCTAATCATGTTCTAATTTATATAAGACATAGTATCCATGTAAAACAACATCATTACAATTAGTCATAAATGATCTTTCTTATCCACTTAGGTCCTACTCGTGTGCTCCTATTCATTTTGAAGTACACAAGGTTGTTTTCAGGTACCTATTTGGGCATGTGGTCCTGCTCGAGTACCATCCCATGCCTATATACTCTCGGAGTACATGGAATATCCAAATGTATGGGGAACTGGGTATCTTACTACTGAGAAAGGGCTTGGAAACCATGTTATGGTCAAATGAAATGTATTTCCAACCATAGGGTGTGTGATCCTTAACTTTTTCTGAAACCATACTAACATAGTTAGGCAGCTACACATCATATATTCTTATAGGAAATGTCACGTGTAGTTGTTTTTTTTTTCACTGAGCCTGATATTCATACATGCAGTTTCCAGATCCACCTACGATGATGAGATTCTAACACTTTATGAACCCAAAAATCAAAGGTAGTATCTTTTTTCCATTATTTCCCAACCTCTGGTGGTTGAGAAATAGAATTTGGTGATCTACACGAAGCCCCGAATGTCTACCCTCATAACTCCCATCACCATCCATTCAATACCACTTCCACTTTATATCCTAGAACGACAAAGCACTATCCAAAACATATGATCCTTCATAATCTTCCCAAAATAATATTTATCCATCATTCTATAAAACACAATGATTTTGGGGGATCATTTACACTTGATCATTCCCAATAAATATCGATCCATGACCATGTGGGCAAATGATAATAAAAATGAATATTGGATTGGGGAAGGCACAAAAACAAAGGTGAAAAAGATATTTTTCCATGATTTTTTTGAATAACATAGATCTGGGAATCCAAGGTGGGAACATGGAATAATAAATAATAAAAAGATTAAATAAATTTCACCCATATATGGGATGCATGTGAAGAACTTGTGATCCTAGAGTCAAATAAATATATTAGGTCAAAGATAAATATTTTAATCAATATGGTGAAAATCCTTATTTGAAGCACCCTACCTCAATTTGGGATCGATCATTGGTGAATAACATGTTCAATAGTAAAGGAGAAGTCTCACTACAATCCTTGCATCTTGACCCACCTCTATCTAATCAACAGTCATCCTCAGATCTAAATCTTGCAAAGAAGAACATCAATTTCTCTTGTAACACCCTAGAGTTTATGAAACATTTTTCAAAATAAATTAATTTTTATTGATGTAAATAATTACGCTCATTAAAATATTACTTTCACATGGAACCAACTTGACTTGGGATACACACAACATCGACTTGGCATCTGTTATACAAAACTATGAGTTTCAACAAAACATCATTTTATTGTATAAGGATTTAAACAAGATAATTATAACCTAGTCATTAAACATATTAATATGAATATTAATAACAAATTTTGAAATATTATTTATTATTTTTTCATATAAATAATAAATATTAATGAATAAATATAAAAGTTTTGGTAAATTCTATATATGTTTAAAAGTACTATTTTTTTAAAGAAACAACTTTTTACATCCTTTTGTGAAAACTAATAAATATAATTTAATACACTTATAGAAATTTATTTTGTAAAAATAATTTTATTTTTTAATTAATAGTTTATTAATTATATTTGGATGAATTTTTGTGATTTTTTTGACAATAGGTTATGGTGAACAGTAAAAAATACTACAATTTAGGTAAAACAAAATTTTGATTTAAATAATTATTACAGTTAAAAAATATTTAAAATTGAATTTTTTAAGTAAAAATTGATAAATAATATATATATTAATAAAATTAGGTAATTATAATAATTAATATATTGAAATTAGATATAATCAGTTATGAAACTTTTGAACACTTTTACATTAAAACGTTTTTATCTCGCCACATCTTTGGGATTAGCATTATACTTAATTTTTCGTATTTCGTGATTTAAATTTTGAGTAATGTAAATAAATGTTTGTAACCAGTATAATTTTTATATTATAACAATATATTTTTAATTTTTTTCAAAAAATATTTGTGAAAGTGATTTCAAATAATTGTAGTGATTAACATAATATTAAGCTTAATTAAGGACTAATCCTTAATCATAAGTAACAAAATTACCTAGAAAAAAATTCAAAAATACATTGGCTACCAATAATTCTTCTGTATACCTCATAGGTTCTACGTTTATGGTTTATTGGGTAATTATAAAATTGAATTTTCATATACAAATGGCTAAGTAATGAAAATGAAAAAAATATATACTTTCCTTACCATTAACATTTATAAACCTTTGAAATATGTAAAAAATAATTTTTAAAATTATAAATGTATTATTGAAATATAAATTGGTTATTTTTATCATAATAATTTACCAATAATTTTTAGATATGATTTATTTACTTAATATTATTATGATATGCCAACATAGTGATTATTTAGTTAATAATGATGTAAAATAAATATTATTATAAATGTAAAAAGTGAAATGAATTAATTTAATTATTGAAATTAATTATTTTTAATGAATAATATGTCAATTTAAAAATATTTGAACTTAATTTATTTCAGTTCCTATATTAGTATGATTTTTAAAATTAAAATTGAATAAATAATGTATAAATTGACATTTTTGTTGTTTTACAATAAATGATATTTTATAAAATGATTTAAAATGAATTAAAAAACATATTCAGATAACATAATTTTAATGGTCAAAACATAATAAATAGGGTTTATTAATGTACCAATTGGTATTTTATAATTTACATATTGATTTTTAGATTTTAAAAACATTATTAGCATGATATAGGTTTATGAGGCATTTTTCGCCCCACATGCACTTGTTTTAAGAATTATTTTCCAAAACACATGAAATTTTTATTTTCTGAATTAGGTATATATATTTATAATTTAATGGCGTTATATTTTATAATAAATCTAAATTTATTTTAATCTTAATGGTTAAATAATTTCGGTTAGAAAACTATATGCTTTAATAAAAACTAAAATAATTAAATGAGGGAATCATAGAAGATAAGGAACTAAATTATTAAAATGAACATATATTTGAGTGTTGTAGATTTTTTTTACCATATATTCAGATCAATCCATTATTTTTCCGTTTTATTAGTAATAATATGTAAATGAAACCTCCCATTATTGAATACATATTTTGTATTTACAATAGGGCCACTCTTCCACTACTATAAAAGGAATGCACTCTACCACATATTCACACCTCTAAAAAAACATCGTTTTTCCCAATATCTACTTTAATATACTCCAAGAAAACCACACCTTACTATTTGTAGTATCCATATGAGAAATAAGACTTCCATGGAAGTACTTTTGTGAAAATGAAAAGAATTTAGCTTATTAAGAGGTAAGATCCTCCTTCAAACTCCTTTATTTTATTTTCATTCTTCAATCCATCAAATATTCTTATTCCATGTTGGTATTATAAAACTAGTATCCTATATATACTCTGATATTATTATGAAATGGGTTAGAAATAAACGTACACACACTACCACATAATGGGTAACAAACATACAGATTACATGTACGGTGAACTATCAACTCATAGAACAAGGATTACTCATTTTTCATTTACCACCTCTCATGGTGGACATTAAAATAGAAAAAAAATTTATATATGTTATATATTATATTTATTATTAATTTAATATTATTTAATACTTTTACAACACATATATTTTTACGTCCCATTTGGTTCAAATATGATATTTTCATTTGAGTATGTGTGCTCTACTACACCATCAAAGTGATGTGATTCATTTACACAATAAATGGAATGTATTAAGGATAGAATTAGTGAAAATATATGATATATATGATATAATAATGCTACATGAATAATTATATACATTCATATATATAAATATATTATATTTATCTTCTTTCATTCAATATGATAATTAAACGGAAACAACACACATGTGTACGTACGGCCTACCGTCTCCATGAATAGTGTATACAATTTAATACATCTATATTCTATAGAATATTATAATACAAATATACTAAAAATGTAATATATTTATATCAGGTATTAAATTCTATAAATTGTGATATAATTATATAGAACAATGGTATAAAAAATTATGACACATGCGAAAAACAGAGTAAATATTACCTGAAGCGTAACCTTATCATAGAATTATTATCAAGAGGGTAATATAAAGTCAGAATCAAAAAATTATGGTATTAATTATACGAATATGGTTTTTTGATATATTTATAATAAATTGTTTTATTATACAGGAGGTTGGAATGAGTAAAATGTGTTTCAAGATAGAAGGTAAGGGAATATAATCCCATTTTTTTGTGAGATAAATAAATTATAGACCACTGTTTTATTTTTTGTGGTGTATATACTGCCCATAAATTTATTATATGACTATTATAATTAAAATTATTTGTATTTACATATCCCTCTTATGATATTTCTATCATGATATTTTGTTTCCAAAGTTACCAAATCAGAAAAGTAATTATGTCACAATTTTCATTCATTAAGAGACATTCCATGTTCTGAACCTAAATTATTCTATGAGGTGTATATAATACCTTTGAAATGTTATATCATGAATATAATTCTTCTAATGATATTTTAGGCTTAATTTCATTTCATTTTCTTACAAGGGGAGTATAGTCCTACGTTACTAAGTGGAAAGATTTTATTGAAACAATTTCGTCACTTTTGGATATTTTTTATTTTTATACTGCCTTTAATGTAATATTATATTTCATCACTCAAGAACATTCATGAATTTTCTTATTCTCTAGTTGTTCAGTTTTTATTAAGATATTGGTTCTAATTTTCTACTCTTTGCTATAAAAGATAGTTATTAATTGTTTTTAAGAAATCTATACCACACCCTCTCTTCAGTCAGAATTATGTGTTCCATCAAAACCATGTTTTCTAAAAAGAGTTTCCCTGAATTTTATATTTTTAAAAAATAATCATCAATATATATTTTCCCATTTTTTATTTTACCAATTTTTTCCATGCAATTTTATTATCACTTTCTGAACAATTCATTTTTCTAACCTTTTACCATGATAATGGAATATTATTCTTACCTTATATCTCATGTATGGATTTATTCACTATCATTTATGTGAATAATACATTGCATGATTAAAAGATTAATTTTTTTTGAAATTTTTTTTCTAAAATTATTTTTTGATAAAAATTGTTTACAATATTTTTTTCACGTTTCTTTTATAAGTTTCCAGTGAATATTGTTTTCAAAATATTTTCAAGATTCATTTATATGTTTTCATGTAAAATTATTATCAACTAATTTTCAATCATATTTTATATGTTTTCATGTAAAATGGTTTTAAAATAATTTACAAGCCATATTTATGTGTTTGAAAATTATTTTCCATGAAATGGTTTTCAAAACATTTTTAATCATCCTTTATATGATTTCAAGTGAAATTATTTTCAAATGATTTTCAAATGATTTTAAATTATAATTTATATGTCTGACGAGTATTTTCAATGAAATGGTTTTCAAAACATTTTCAACATCCTTTTATATGTTTCCATGGAAAATAGATTTCTAACCCTGTTCAAGTTGTCTTTATATTTTATCAATGAAAATAGCTTCAAAATGTATTTAAAATAATTATTTATAATATTTTATGTTTATTTTTGAGAACATGGTTTTCTAAATGATTTTATTTTTTAAGAAAAATATTTCATGGAAGAAAGGATATTTTCTTAATAAAATATTTTAAAAATATATTTTCAAGTTATTTTCCATCAAAGAATGAATTTGGTGATGTTACTCATTCTCTTAAATAAAATGATCCCAAAGTTCTATTCAAATTTTTTTTGGAATGGTTTTAGTTTTGATGGAATTATTCGAAGGAAATTTTTTTCAATTCTATGGGTTATATTATTTTAAAAACTACTTTTTCTAATGGGTTATTCTTTTGATGGAAATGATTATGAAACTAGTATATTTTTTACATGTTTTGATATGATTACATGTTTATGATTCTCATTTCATTTCGTATGTTATCATATAATGGATTATGATATTTTAGCACATGTATATATGATTTAATTATAAAATGGGTGCGACCTATATCACCCTCAAAAGAAATGGAAAACGATTTATGTCTCAAGACACATACATGGCTAGAATGAGGTGTAAACATGATTCAGTATTATAGGGATAGAACAATGAGTGAACTCAGTACAGTATTATATGGATATAATGAAAAGTTAACTCAATTCAGTAATACAATAATTAAATATGGAATCAACCTAGTACAGTAAAGGACATTGTGTACTAATATGGCCTTAGAAATGATGCCTTGACTACTATGGAAATCATTATATAACATTATGGGTTCTCCACATTTCATTATTTTAATACTATGATATGCTTTCATAGCTTATACTATTTATTTATTTATGATTACAATCTTATGAAATCGGAATCTATATCACATGACTCGTGTTTATGATATTATTTATGTTGGGTATGATATTATATATTCTTGATCATGTTCCCATAGCCTTTTTCATGTGATTATTCTTACATGTCTCCCTCGTTTACCCTTATTCATCATCCAATATTACCCCATTTTATAGTTTATATACCAGGTGATGAAGATTTGTATTATATTTGAAGTGACAATATAGGTTTCTAGTCAAGTGTAACCATGTGGGAGATATTGTATCCCAATTATGTAAAACTTTCTATGTTTCTATGATTCCCACATCACAAGACTAAAATGGTATTTAGAAATTTTATTTTTGTAATTTATTAAATATTCTGCATAAGTGGTGTAATGTTAATGTATGAAAAATGAGGGCCACTATAGATGGTAGCATAGAAAATGTTAAGGTAAACATTGGTAAATAGGATGATAAAACCATACTGGGATCACAAAGGACATGTCTAAGGTTATGTGTAATGATAAATAATCCCATAGGATAATCTCCTAGAATTTTGGAAAAGGATAGGGAATGTTATCTCCTTAAAATATATCCTTATATGGATAATACAAGTGGATGTGGCTCTAGCACAGATAAACCTAGGTGTGGCAACTCCTACAAGATGTTTTGGACATAACTTGGGGAAATATGGTATATGCTAATGAGCCTTTCTGCATACCTAGTTTGACATTACAAATGGATATGCTTTAGAAAATCAAAAAAAAACTCTTCATAAACCATAATGTACAATTTATATAATATTTGGTTATGAAAAACCAAGGATACATCATTGCAGTTGATATTTAAGAAAGGTGTCATAATTTAGACATCATATATGTTTTTTTCATGATAATGTGATTCCTCACTATGATAATCATTTCTTACACAATTATTCATGATTTTTGTAAATGGAATTGACCAGAAAGAACTGGATTAATATTGAATGTCATTGAATGTTTTCTCATAAAAATTAAAATGTGATGATCACTAGAGTGAAGGATATTGTGATCACGTGTAATCATTTTTCAAGGAAAATGATTAACTACATATACCATAACAAACTCTCAGACTCATCTAGGAGGAGAAATAATAAGTTTTTTAAGATTTAGAATAATGGAGAATATGGAGAAAAGAAGATTCAGTATCATTTATGCCAATAATGTAGAAACAATGACCCAAGTGAATGTCTTATAAGAACAAGAAGATGTTTTTACTATGTAAAATAATGTCTGAAATCACATAATTGTAAAGGGAAAAATTAAAAGTTTAGTTAACACAATTTATGGGAATTTTGGGCTCTCTAAGGTATTGTCAATTTATAATAGCTTTAAAAGTGTAATTTCTGGGTATTATGAAAATAGATTTCCTATGAGGAAGGATCATGAAAAGAATCACCAAGGTGGTACAAATAATGGTTTTACTGCTGATGATAAAGAGACAATAAATGAAATGTGAGAGGTACGTGATGTTCTTCATGTATTCAATACATTTAACATAAAATCATTATTAGAATAATGTTGAGAAACCATAATACATGTTTCATATTTCAAATTCAAGGAAATAGGTTTTCAGGAATAAGTTGATGAGGCCTAAGTAATTGATTAAGAATAAATTTGGATGAATAACATTTTTCATGAATTTGGAGATTATGTTATATTTATTAGGGAATATATAAGTATTTTCATTATTAGTTTTAATTAAGGAATGAAAGTTAGATGTGAATGGTGATGAAGACATAGGATATTAATTTCATGGAAGGGTTATATTTTAATTAAGGGAAGGTAACCCTTAATTAATACCTAACTTTGAGGTAATAAGGTTTGTACAAAGATATTGTGGATATGGATAATAAAATTGGAATGTACATATTTACATGGAACTAATCATTGAAAAAGTGGTCAATTTCTTCAAGGATGAAGTTTTGAACTTCTTGGATTTTAAGAATGAATCTATTAATAATTGGAATAATGAAGATTTCATGTTTTTCAAATTTATTTATGGTAATTTGTGTTATTATAATAATCTATGTGAATATAAAAGGGTATTCACATATTTGGAATATGAAAAACAAGTGATAATTTGAGATATAAGGGGATTAATGTTATGTTCATTTCATTAAGTTCTTTTTAATGTTTTGTATTTTCATATTTCAGAAGGTTTATAATGTTAACAATTTATTTTTAGATTATGTTAAAATTCAAGTGATGATTGAGAGATTAAAGCATTAACTCACCACATTATGGTTTATGAAAATTGGATAACATATTCTAAAAGATATGTATTGATGATAACTAATTTCAGATTTGATGGAATAACATTGATCTGATGATCTCTTATTACATAAAAAATGAAAAATTAACCTTCCTTTTTAAAGAAATAGGTTGAGTGGACCTAGGATAAACAAAGGGTGAGGTTTCCTTGAAATCATGTTATTATATATTTTCATGGTAATTCTTAAACTTTAAGATTTATGTTAATGAAACCAAAAATTTTATCCCAATACCGTTGTTTCCAATAGATTATCCGGTCTTTCAGGTCATCTAATGTTTCTAGAATTGTGATTTTTAACTTTCTCATAACCGTATTCTCTATCACTTTACATCAGAACCTGATTTTTAGATTTCTCTTCCATGTACAGGTTTTCACTTTCACCTATGTTGACCTACATGAAAACCAAGATATGTGTTTCTTTGTGTAACTGTTATGGTTATAACAATATTTTTTAATGGAAATTTTTGTGTACAATTTTAAAATGCCTTTTTCTATTAATGTAACATAAATTATATAAAACTTTGATAACCCAGAAAAGATTTGATGGAAAAAATATTTTTATGGGGGTAGAATGTAACATCCCTATTTTTATAGACCATTTTTTGAATGAATTAATTATCATTAATGTATTAAATTTCACCAATTCAAGTATTCATTTCACATGGAACCTGCATTGCCTGGTCTACACACAACACTTACTTGGCGTGCGTTACATGAAACACTATGTTTCTATGAAATATTATTTTATTGCTATAATTATTTAAATTAAATAATTTTAACTTCTAGGTTAAAAAAATAAAAATAATAATGATAAATAAAGTTAAAATATTAGTTATAATGGATTTATATAAATAAAAAATATTGATAAAGATGTATAAAATTATTTTTAATGTATTTATATGGTTTAAAAAAATTCTTTTAGATACTACTTTTGTGTACTTTTTAAAAAAAATGAAATAAATTTTAGAAACTCATAGAAATTCATGTTCATAAAATAAAATTAATTTTTCATTTCATAATTTCAAAATAATTTTATGGTGAATTTTTGGGATTTTTTTCAAGAATCATTATTTTTTTGTGAATAGAAAAATTTACCCCACTTTTGATAAAAAAAAAATTCGTTTAAATAATGATAGGTGATAAATTACATTTTTATTTGGATTCCTAATTTCAAAATAAATATATTATGTATACATATTAATCAAATTTAAAAAGTTTGAATCATTTTTATATTTTAATTAAACATAAATACATACAGATCATTTAACATTATTACTTTAAAAACCCACTTTCATACCATGTCTGTAGAATTAGTGTTAAACATAATTTTCTCTCTTATGTGGTTTTAATTTTGAAAAACATGGTAATACATTTGTAACATCACGACTCAGAAGCCACTAAATCGGTGCTCCAAGCCGATTTTCCATAAGGCCTCAAGCACACCTCCCCGTACGCCAGAGGCTGTCGACTAGAAGCGAGGGCCAAGGGTGTGATTGTGGGGAGACTATGACCTTATACCAGAGTATGAAAATAACAGAAATAACTAGGTATCAAACACAGTAGAAAGTAAATAGTGTGTGGAAGCAGTAAACAACTGAAATAGAACAAGCTATAATAGTAAAATGTTGTAAAAGCCCGAACAGCAATGCAATACAATACAACACTAGACACCCACTAGGCCAACCATACAGTTACAAGTACAAAGAAACTGAAAGTAAAGGTAAAGGGATCTGCTACTAACTCCAAGCCATTCCACGTACCTGATCAGTAGAACCACTCGAGAAACTCCGCTCAACCATGTAACACTGGGCCCCAGCCCTATCTACCATGAAACTCGTGCTCAACCAAAAAAAGGAGACATAAGGACTACACATACACCGAGGTGCACGTGGAGGGTTGATAAATAATCTTAGTAGGGCACCCCAACATGTAACCTATCCCTGTGATGCTAAATGTGTATGCGACAACAATGTGCTCAGCCTAGCTGGAACACAACAAAAGGATGTAAACCAAACATGCAACCAAAGTTGAACTCAGGGTGAGTAATCCCTCTTAACTGGGAAAGTGCCACCATAGATGTCCATATCTATATACATACACATGTATAGTACCATACCTATACACTTATACATAAATATGAATATTCATGATGAAGTGATTGAAATAATAAGAAACAACATCAGTAGTCGATCCTTGGGACCATAAACCCAATCTCCTGTACATTCTGTGTAAGGGAATTGAGCTAGACGTCGTTCCACTCAAGACGTGTATCATTATGTCGATCTCTAGTTCTGTAATCCCATTGACATATACCTGCTTCGGCCAATGCTGGAAAAAATGTCTCTGAACAATGTAAACAAAAACATGTAACCCTATGGGAATTACTCATAGCCTATCCCCTATGTTCAACCGAACAAACACCAGCAAGCAGATAACACAACAGGTAACCCTCTGGGATGTACTCATAGTTTATCCCCTCTAGTCCTACCTAGTAACACAAGGAACCCTCTGGGCAGCACACATAGTCTCCCCCCTCTGGTTTAGCTAAAGCATAGACTCTCTGGGTGGATCAAACTAGCAGACCCTTATAGTCATGAAAACATACAAAGGCACAGACACTCGGGGAATCTCTCACCGTCAGTTCCCTTGTGGTCTTGTAATGATAGCTAAAAATTATCTGAGGAAGCACTTACATTGAATTACTCTTGTGGTCTCGATACGTGTGTAAACTAAGGACACACTTGGGAAGCACAAAGTCCAATTCCCATAGGTCATGCGAACGATACTAATTTATAACAGACTCTCTAAGGAATCCCTTAATCGTCAATTCCCTCTTTAGTCTACTGTACCAGGTTCAGACAGCCCTGAGCAGTCCAGTCGTGCGTAATCCACAATCATTATCCCTAAGTTAGTTCAACAAACTACTTTCTTAATAGCTACAATGCCTCAAAATCATATAACCAGCAAGCAATACATGCAATCAACTATATCAAGGTAAGCAAGAAATGCAACAAGGTCTGCCTCACAGGCAACCTATGCCAAGCGGTGATAAACATCCAATATAGGGAAACACCCAAGGGGTGATCCTCAAACTTCCTAACAAGAAATTATAATCATCTAATAACCTCAAGAATACAATCAATCTAAGGCAGATAACAAAACCAGTTCAAAACCCTATCCCGAGACACCTGATACATGGGTATATGGCACTGTTGCACCAAAAACTCAATGGCATTCAACATGGGCAATAAACCACCTACTCTGGCACACAAGGAAAAGTAGGCATCCAAAAAAATAGGAAAGACACATTGCTTCAGGCTCAACATCCACCAACCAGGAAGAACCTCTAGTAAACACTACAACATCAGCAAACCAATTCAGATATAAAAAAGGTATGCGGGTGGCCTGAACGTCCAACCCAACAATACATCCAAGGCCCAAAGGGATTACTATTTTGGCACGGGTTCTAGGTGACACCCGATCACCATCTCTATCCAAACCCAACATAACTACTCAATGTAGGTCAAACAACAGGCACCCATAAGGTCCCTCAGGTCAAACACAGAGGAGGCATCATACTCGGGGTCATCCAGGTAACCACAAGTTATGGAATCCTATGCGGGATTCATAGTAAACAGTAAGGGAGGAATACTACATGGGATACTCAAAGGAAGGACAACATAGGCATCCCATAACATGGTTCCTTTCAAAGTATGAACAAGAGAGAGATCCAACAAGGGACTCCCTAGGTCAGCACACAAGAAAGGACATCCCTCAAGGGATCCTTAGATGGACCTGGTCTCAAAGCCTCATAGTCCAGAAAGGAACGTCTTAGAAGGGAAACTTCCTCTAAATCATGGGTTATTAGAGATATCTCATAGATAATATCCTATTAAATGTCTCAACTAAGTTGGTCAGAACACCCAACCTATCATTCACCATAAGTCTCACTCTCCGGTGACAACTGAACTCGATATGTGGAGGAAGAACCCGTCCATTTATATGGAAACCCCTAAGACACCCATTATATTACCTATAAAGGTAACATTGATTCCTCCATCATGATCTACACAGAAGAACGCTCAAAATAGACTACTCACACGCCCAATTCTTACTTCTAGAGCCCATGATATCTCAAAATTACTAAACTGAAGCAGTACATGGCCAGAGTACATGGCCAGAGCTCAAAGGCCTACATGTGTAATAGTACACGGAATGTACTTTACTGTACATGGAGTTTACTATTCACATAAAGTTACGCCATGCCTGTTTTCACCCAAACACATTCCCATGTACCAGTACATGGCATGTACATAAAGTGCATGACGTGTGGTCCTTAAAAAGAACCAAAACCATGTTCTACTCCACACGGCCAGCCACCCGGCCAACCACTACACTGCGTGTACTCAAAGTACATGGTGTTTACTTGTGAAAACATATTATTCCCCAAACATGATGAACACACGACATGTACCCCTAGAATACACGCCGTGTATACTAGGTTTTCTGACGGAAAAACCCTAAAAACACCTGATTTTCCTGTTTTTTCCCCCGAAACAATAGATCAAGCCCCATGGGCATACAAGCAAGAAATATAAGTCTTAAAAGACTTAAAACAACATGTTTAATGGGGATATATGGAAAAAATATAAATGGCCTTACTTTTGGGTGGAAACCACCAAAGCTTCGGTTGATTTCATGACTCATGGTTACCGTACGCCGACTCAGCACATCGAGAGCTTCGAATCAGTACCACTGTCACCTTCCTTTTCTCCAGTTTTATTGACATACAAATTATCCCATAGGTCACAGCCACAGAGGAGCGGTGTTGGATACGTGCGCGAGGATGTGGAGGAAAATAAGAGATAGGAAAAGAAAAGGGAAGAAGAAAAGAAAACGAATAAAAAGGGGCATGGGCCGGCCCCGGTGCCTGACATGAGTTTATGACTTCCCTAGGCTAAAATCCTCATTCCAAACTCAATAGAATAGACAGAATCTCAATATAATGCTTTTTTTAAAAGTTATGGCAAACAGAACCTACGTGAATAATTTAATATTTAATTTAATAATATTTAATATTAATTATTCCACCAAAATTCGAACAGCTCAGATTTCCTCCAAACTCCTGTCCTTGGGTAAAATCTCTATTCTGGGACCAACGGAGCTGTCATAAAAATTATCTGAGGTCATCTCTAGGGGAAAATGACTGTTTTACCCCTCACGAGAATCCAACAACAAAAAATTCAAATGTTTACTCAAAAAGAATGTCCAAAAAAACAAGTGTTCTTAAAAACTCCCCACCATAAACCTTCTCATCCCCGAGAAGCCCAGAAAAAGGAACAGTAGCCAGGCCAACAACCATGCCCCCAACCCGAGCATCTGCACAACCAAGCTACCTAGACAGTCCAATGACCAGCCTTAGCATTAACAACCACCTTCTACATAGAAGATATTCAACTACGACCAAACTGTTACTCCCCACCATAAGAACACCCATGTCATCATCTTAAAAGGAGACTCTGAGATCAAATGCCCATTGGAAAACACCGAAGTTTAACCTAAACAAGGAATACAGCCCTCAAAAGGGATAATGGTGCACTCCTCACCTTATGGCTTTCCTTACACCGCTTCAAGAGCATAACCAGAACAGGTTTCACACTCAACAGGAAAGAACACTAAGAAACAAAAAGGAGCTCGACGTGGGGTTGAAGCTCTCTCAGCATACTCAAGACGAATCAAGATTTTGTATGATCTTCTCTTAAAGGAGTACACTAATATTTCACCGAAGGCGTGTCTAGATTCCTCCGATCCACACTAACATCCTGCCAAAACCCAACCAAGATTCAAGAAATGGTACACCATTTCCACCCAGGTTCCCCTAGAACGAAACAGACATTGACCTACAACGGTTCGAGTCAAAACCATGGGTATGTAGGTCTTCCACCTTTCCCTACTGAAAAAACCTCACAACTGGGTCACAATGTCTAACTACCTAGCACAAAAGATCCAAAACCACTTAGAAGATGGTAAAGATCACAAAAACCAAAGAATGTCAAAACCGAAACACAGACTACAAGGGCCCTAATCCTCTCTGAGCATCCTCAAAAGGAACTACTCCTTGGAGTTCACAACCCATGTAGAAGATAAACTGAACTGACACCCATCAGGCATTCGTATACGATAATACCCCAAGGATGTTATGTTCACATGAAAAATCCATGGTATCTGTCGACATCATTCTAAAAGATCCGAATAGATAACCACATACCCGAGAAACAACACCCAAAAAAAGGGTTAAACAGAAAGGTATCATGTGCCACATCAACCAACTAGGGTCACTGCACCACCTATGCATGAGGATGGAGTCATCATCCTCACACCAACGCCTCAACGTAGATCCACATAACCTTCCATAAGACTATAAAGTATGTGTAAGAATACCCAAAGGTCTCAGTCATTAGTAAAAGAACACACTAGCAGGCCTATATGCTATGAATCCTATGTGCCTAGTATGATCCATGAGATGCCTCTTGCCTTTCCCAGCCAAGAGTCAAAATCTATCCCTAGCATCTTACCAATGGACAAGATCCAGAGATTCATAGTAAATAAAAACACCACACAACATGTGAGTATCTCAAGGAGAAAATCATATACAACTGTAACATCACAAAATTAGAACAGCAATCCGAAACCCTGGAAACCAGGACTTCTTACCGAAACAAGTGTTCACGACGCACTAGCACGATAACCATCACAGGTTCCGAAACATTCCTAATACTCCTGTCTAACATATCCCAAATAGTAATATCCAGGAATGAAAACTCCTCCGATACCACTATGCAACATCCCGAACCAGAAGCCACTAAACCGGTGCTCCGAGCCGGTTCTCCACAAGGCCTCAAGAGCGCCTCCACATACACCAGAGGCTGCCGACTAGAATCGAGGGCCATGGGTGTGATAGTGGGGAGACTATGACCTCATACCAGAGTAAGAAAACAGCAGAAATAACTAAGTAACATACACACCAGAAACTAAACAGAGTGTGAAAGCAGTAAAAAACTGAAATATAACAAGTTGTAATAGTAAAATGATGTAAGATCCCGAACAACTATGCAATACAATACAACACTGGTCACCCATTAGTCCAACCATACAGATACAAGTACAATGAAACTGAAAACAAAATTACAGGGCTCTGCTACTAACTCCAAGCCAATCCACGTACCCGATCTCCCGATAATATCGAACTACAGTAACCCAATTAGTAGAACCACTCGAGCAGCTCTTCTCGACCATGTAACACTGGGCCTCAGCCCTATCCACCTTGAAACTCATGCTCATCTTGAAAAAAAGACATAAGGTCTCCACGTACACCGAGGTGCATGTGCAGGGGTGAGAAATAATGTCAGTAGGGCACCCCGAAAAGCAACCTATCACTGTGCTGCTAAATGTGTATGCAACAACAATGTGATCATCCTAGCTAGAACACAAAAAAAGTAAGTAAACCAAACGTGCAACCACAGTTGAACTCAGGGTGTGTAATCCCTATCAACTGGGCAAGTGCCACCATGGATTTCCATATCTATATACATACACATGTATAGTCCCATACCTATACACCTATAAATAAATATGAATATTCATGATGATGTGATTCAAATAACAATAAACAATATCAACATTCGATCCTTGGTACCATAAGCCCGATCTCCTAGACATCATGTGCAAGGGATTTGAGCTGGCCGTCGTGCCACTCAGGCCGTGTTTCATTTAGTCGATCTCTGGGTCTATAATAACATCGACATGTACCTGCTTCGGCCAACACTGGAAAAAATGTCCCTGAACAAGATAAACAAAACCAAGTAACCATATTGGAATTACTCACTGCCTATACCTTCTGGTTCAACCAAACAAACACAAGAAAATAGATGACACAAAAGGTAACCCTCTGGGTAGAACTCACAGTCTATCCCCTCTGGTCCTACCTAGAAAAAAAAAAGAAACCCTCTGGGAAGTACAGACAGTCTCACCCCTCTAGTTTAGCTAAATCATTGACTATCTGGGTGGCTCAAACTAGCAAACCCATATAGTCATGTAAACATACAAAGGCATAGACAATCTGGGATGCTCTCACCGTCAATTCCCTTGTGGTCTTGCAACAATAGCTACAGACTCTCTGAGGAAGCACCTACGTCTAATTCCTCCTTTAGTCTCGATACGTGTGTAAACTAAGGACACTCTTGGGAATCACAAAGTCCAATTCCCGTAGGTTCTAAAAATGAAACTAATATATAACAGACTCTCTAGGGAAGCCTTTAATCATCAATTCCCTCTTTAGTCTACTGCACCAGGTTCACACAACCCTGAGCAGTCCAGTCGTGCAAAATCGACTCTCAGTAGCCATAAGTAAGTTCAAAAAACTACTTGTGTAATAGCTACAATGCCTCAAAATCATATAACCAGCAGGAAATACATGCAATCAACTATATAAAGGAAAGAAAGCAATGCACCAAGGTCTGCCTCACAGGCAACCTAAGACAAACGGTGATAAACAGCCAATACATGGAAACACCCAAGGGGTGATCCTCAAACATGCTAACAAGAAATTATATTCATCTAATAACCTCACACATACAAGCAATCTATGGTAGATAACAAAAAATATCAAAACCCTAACCCGAGACACCCGATACATGGGTATCTGGCTCTTTTGCACCAAAAAATCAAAGGAATTCATTGTAGGGCAACAAACCGCCTACTCAGGCACACAAGGAAAATTAGGCATCCGAACAAACAGGAAAGACACATCGCATCAGGCTCAACAGCCACCAACCAGGAAGCACCTCTAGTAAACACTACAACATCAGCAAACCAAGTCAGATATAAACAAACTTTGTGGGTGGCCCGAATGCCCATCCCAACAATACATCCAAAACCCAAAGGGATTACCAGTTTGGCATGGGTTATAGGTGACACCCAATCACCATCTCTACCCAAACCCAACATAACAATTTTTTTCGGTCAAACAACGGGCACCCACTGGGTCCCTCAGGTCAAACATGGAGGAGGCATCATACTCGGGGTCATCCAGGTAACCACGAGTGATGGCATCCTATGCGGGATTCATAGCAAAGAGTAAGGGAGGAATTATACATGGGACCCTCAAAGGAAGAACGACATAGGAATCCCATAACATGGTTCCTATCAAAATATGAAGAAGAAATATATCCTACAAGAGACTCCCTAGGTCAGCACACAAGTCAGGACATCCCTTAGGGGATCCTTAGAAGGACCTGGTCTCAAAGCCTCATAGGCCAGAAAGAAACGTCTCACAAGGGAAACGTCCTCTAAAACATGGGTTATGGGAGATAGCTCACATATCATCTTTTATTAAAGGTCTCAACTAAATTGGTCCGAACACCCAACTTATCATCCGCCCTAAGTCTTACTCTCTGGTGAAAACTGAACTTGATAAGTGGAGGTAGAACCCCTCCATTTAGATGGAAACCCCCCAAAATCACAATATATTACCTCTAAATGTGAAAATTATTCCACCATTGAGATCTATGTGAAAAAACGCTCAGAATCGATTACTCAAAATCCCAATTCTGACTTCCAGATCCCAAGATATCTCAAAATTACTAAACTGAAGTAGTACATGGCCAGAGTACATGGCCAGAGCTCAAAGGCCAGCCTGTGTAATAGTACACGGTGTGTACTTTACTATACATGGTGTCTACTATTAACAAAAAGTTACATCGTCTCTGTTTTCCCTGAACACATGCCCATGTACCAATACATGGTGTGTACCTAAAGTACACGACGTGTAGTCCTTAAAAACCACCAAAACTGTTATCTACTCCACACGGCCAGCCTCACGGTCACCCACTACACGACGTGTACTCAATGTACTTGGTGTGTACTTAAGAAAACTTATTCTTCCATGAACAGGAAGAACACAGGTCGTGTACCCCTACAATACATGCTGTGTATACTGGGTTTTCCGACAGAAAAACTCTAAAACACCTGATTTTCCCATTTTTCCCCCAAAACAATAGATCAAGCCGCATGGGTATACAACCAAGAAATACAAGTCTTAAAAGAAATAAAACAACATCTTTAATGGGGATATATGTAAAAAACATAAACGACCCTACCATTGTGAGGAAATCACCGAAGCTTCGGTGTATTTCATGGCTCATGGTTGTCGTACGCCGACTCAGCACGTCGAGAGCTTCGAATCATTACTACTCTCACCTTCCTTCTCTTCCATTTTCTAGATCTACAAATTATCCCATAGGTAACGGCCAAGGAGGAGTGGAATTCGAGGTGTGCAGAAGGAGGAGTAAAATAAGAGAGAGGAAAAGAAAATGGAAGAAGAAAAGAAAAGGAAGATAAAGGGGCCCGGTCTGGCCCCAGTGCCCAAGAAGAGTTTATGCCTTCCCTAGGATAAACTCCCCATTCCGGACTCAACGGCGCAAACGTAATATCAATCTGATGCTCCATTTGAATGTTATGGCCAAATGAGCCTACACGAATAATTTAATATTTAATTTAATAATATTAAATATTAAATATTCCACCAAAATTCGAACAGCTCAGATTTTTTTCAAACTCAAGTCCTAGGGTAAAATCCCTATTCCTGGACCAACAGAGCTGTCAGAAAAATTATCTGAGATCATATAGGAGGGAAAAATGATCGTTTTACCCCTCACGAGCATCCAACAACATAAAATTCAATTTTATGCTCAAAAGGACTATCTGGAAAAACACGGGTTCTTACAACATAGTTCAAATTACTATAATATTTTTATTCTAATAATATCAACATAACTTCTGACCAATATGTTTAGTGAATGTCATTAAAATTAATCATAGATATTAAGATAATATTAAGCTTAATTAAAGAATAAATATTAATCTTAAAGACCAAAATGACCTTAATAGTTATCCAACATCCATTGGCTACCAATAATTATACCATATCCCCAATTTTGTATAATTTTATGGGCTATTTAGATATTATTAAATGGAAGTTCTCTATATGAAAGGCTAAGTAAATTAAATGACAAAAAGGGAAATTTCCTTACATTTAACATTTATAAAACTGTAAGATATGTAAAGATCATTATATTTTTTGTTATAAATATTCTTTTTAAATATAAAAGGGTTATTTTTTCATAGTATTTTTTCAAAAAAAATTAGAGATGATTTAGTTACATAAAATCCTTATGAAACACCAATGTAGTGATTATCATGGTAACAATTAACTAATATAAATGATAATATAAATGCTAAAAGTTATTTGAATCTATTTAATTATTATATTTAATTTTTATAAGATTAATATATCATTTTACATGTAGTTAATATTTATTTATTTTTATTTCAAGATCAGTTTTATATTTTAAAATAATAATAATATAAATAATTTCAAAGTTTGCATTATTCTTATAATAAAATAAATCATATTTTATTAAATGATTTAAAATTAGTAAAAATACAATATTCATCCATGTGATTCTAAAGGGGTAATAAATATTAAATATTGTCTATTAAGGGTACAATTTTTATTTTATAATTATCATATTGACCCATAGATTGTAAAAGCATTCTTATTACAGTTCATGTTTAAGTAGTTTTTTGCGAGTTAGTTGTGCCTGTTTTGAAAATTAATTCCAAAACTCATTATATTTTTATTTTATAAATTATGTATAATATTTTTAGTTTTTTTATCTATATATTATAATAAATATCACTTTATTTTAATATTAATGGTTAAATTACATAGGTTTAAAAACAAGATGCTTAAATTAAACCCATCATAATAAAATTGGTGAATCCTAGAAGTTAGGAAATCAAATTATAAAAATGAAGATATTTCTATGTGGAGTACATTTTTTCTAACTATATATTCACATTACTCCATTATGTTTCCATTTATTAGGCAAATTAAGATAAAAATACATCCCATTATTAAAATCCATTTAGTATTTACCAAAGTGTCATTACTATTCCATTATAAAAATGAAATTAGTCTACAACTTATTCACAACTCTAAAATCACATAGGATTAGAAAATTGTTGCTCAAATATAAAAAAACCCCCTAAATTACATTTTTAGGCCTCTATTTGGGTATAAATCTACCCGTGAAACCCCGTTGGTAAAAACCAAAGGGATTTTCCCAATTAAAAGGTAACCCCCCTCTTAGTTCTTTATTTTATTTTCATTCACCACTACATAAATTCAACTTATTAAATTATTATATAATTACACCAGTATACTCAATATACTAGGATTTTTTTCTATTTTTTATACCTTTATTAGGAGACACATCCATCTAATGCGTAACGAAAATACTCTTTGTTGAGTGAATAAGGTTTACTTATGATTTTTCCATTTTTTTATGTTTTGAAAATCACAAACACTCTATCATACGGAAAATTATATTATACTAAGAATTATATTAATAAATAATATTTTCCTTCCAAACGGAAATTTTATCCCTACCTATGTTTTTAGTATTTAGTTTATAATTTCTCTAAATCTAACTCATTTTATTTAAATCTCTAAAAATAGATTTCACATATAAAACCTCTGAACCCAAAATATACATAGATATAGGGTATTCTGTTTTCAGGTTCTGAATTCATGTTCCGAATTAATTTTAATTCAGACTCTGAATTCTTCGAAATTTAGACTCTAAATTCTCTAAAATCCAGACTCAGAATTCTCTAAAATTCTGACTCGGAATTCTTAATAATTGAAACTCTGAATTCTTCAGATATCATACCCTGAATTCTTTAGAATTCAGATTCTGATTTCCTCATAATTCTAACTCCAAATTCATTAGAATAAAGACTTTTAATTCCAAATTATTAAGAATTTGGATTCCTCAGAATTCAGACTACAAATTTCTCAATATTCAGACACTGAATACCTCAGAATTCAGACTCATTATTTCATCCGAATTCGGGTTCTGAATTCTTTAGAAAACAGAATCCATATATCCTTGATTTACTATCTCCAAATTATTATTTTATTATACTGTGATCATTATTTTTCCATAGACTCTGAATATTTAGATTTCAATAAGAAAACTTATTTTGATTACACTTTTTATAGTTATTAAATGATGTCATACATTCTATTTCAAACTAACCCTTGTTTGAGTGACATGTTTATAGGTCCCATCGAAATTCAAGGAAAAATATTACCATTGGTGGAGGAAGCTAACCGTTGGGGAAGTGCCTATAAATAGAATCTCATTTGAATGAGCTAAATACAGATATTTATCACTCATGATATTGCATGTTTCTCAAGTGATTTCTAGAGTGAGTGACTCACATTCCTTGTGTATAATAAACATCTTGTTCATCTTTCTTCGTGTAACTCTGATTGTAGTTGTGTGAAATCGAGGACTTATGAGGATAAAAAGACAGAGGTTCTAAATACCTTAATGTTTGAGGACATTCGTGGATAGGAAGACAGAGGTTATGCCTACCGTAAATTTTGAGGGCATGCGGGGATATCCTGAATGATTCTGATATTCCTATCGAGTGATTAACCTTGTGTGGGTAATACAGACATTCATGAATTTATAAATCAAGGGACATATATCCATGGTTTTTGGATACCCTAAACATTGGGTTAAAAGATTTCATACATGTTACTTGTTTTGTTTCATGTTCATTTCCTCTGTATATTGATATATGTAGAAATTATAACCTTCTAATTTATTCTTTTCCATTTTTATTCCCAGATCAGTTTGATTCTTTAAGATTTAAGTTAAAATATTTTTCCTTGTAAACAGTCATTTAGTTTAATTTCTAGAACCACATTTTATGAACCTAGATAGTTTGTAGAACTAGAAGAGGTTTTGTCGATTTCCCTTGTTTAGCTTTGTTAAACATGGTTTTCCTTAAGGTTAAAAATGAATGTTTTTAATATGAAAATTCACCCCCACTCTTGTAATTTAGCATCTACATTCATATTTCAATCCTATAATTGGTATCAGAGGAGGTTTTTGAAAAACTTATATTCACATATATGTTTTGTTTCCCTGTTTTCATTTTTCTAATTATTTTTTTTCTTAGTATTTTTCCCCTTGTTTACAATCTTTTTCTATTAACAAGTTTTTTTGAAAGATATTTTCTTTTATATGGCATGAATGAATGTCAATTCGATTGACAATCTAAAACCTATTGGACCACCTATATTTTATGGTAATGATTATGAGTATTGGATAGATCATATGAAGATTTTTGTTGTTAATACTCGATTTTATAACTTTTGTTTCATACTGGAGATTACATGATTACTGATAAGGTAGTTAGAACATTCACTAATCTAAAAAATTCTAAATATCAACTAAAATACAAGGTACATAGTACTTTGTTGTGTTCCATGACTAAGAATATATATAGTTATATTTCTTTTTGTGAATTTGGTAACTATATCTAGAAAAATTAGAGGTTACTCATTTTGGTACATCCAAAGTTATAGAAACTAGAAGAAATATACCTAGAGAAGAATATCATGGATTTCTATTTCCTTATGGACAACCAATTTGCAAGGTATAACAAAAGTTTATGCCTATTGTTAATAGTCTAAAATCTATGGGTGAAAAGGGTATGGATGATTAAGCTCATGTCGATATCATTATAGATATCATGACTAATGAGTGGGAATCTAAGAGAAAAACTATTGATGAGAATACAAAAATATCTCTAAATAATCTTGATGAGATTTTTGAAACTCTTATTCAACATGAGACAAGAATGAAAAGAGATACTGATATGAATAAGAATAAAAATTGTAATGGAAGTGTATAATTTACTACAACTAAAGCCTAGACTCTTTAATTGTTTAGAATATCTAAGTTTAAAAGAGTCATTATTTTTTCTAAATCCAGTTAATGTTATCATTATGAGAATGAGATAGCTAATCTTTCTCAATGAATGAAGAATATAGTTGGGATGAAATATTTTCATTATATATTAAAGAAGAAATAAATTAATTAATAGAAATACTCGGACATCACTTGTTATGAATGAAAAAGAGTAGGGCATATAGGGCCAGATTTTCCAATGCATATGAAAAAGGATAAAAAGGGAAAGAATTTGTAGAGGAATAGAAAGAAGAACTACAAAGAAAACGTTAAGAATTTTTTGAAACCAAATGACTTCTGGTGTTCTGGTGGTAGAGACTCTTCTAATCAAACCTTAGAGTATGAATCGTCTAATCTGAATAATCATTGTCTACTAGTTGGACTACTAATTGAAAATCATTGTCTAATGTCGATGATACACAATGATAAATCTATCACAAATGTATCCTTGAATTAAAATTATATTAAAAATAAATAATTTAACAATTCAGATGAAAAATCTACTTCGGATGAAGATATCATATTACCTACTTATGAAGAAGTATCTTGGATTTCTTATCTTCTTGAAAATGATTGTTCAAAACTCAAGAATAAACTTGATAAGGAAAATTCTAGAATTTCTATTTTAAAAAAATAAGTGTCAGATCATTCTAAATATCATGATATAAAAATTTATGATTCTGAAAGTATTTCCAAAAATCATGAGGAAGTTTATTCTAATAAGGATAAACTTTCTAGGGACCTTGAAAAAGTTATTCCTAATAAAAATATTTTAGATAATAACTCAAGTTAAAAAGAAATGTTTTTTAGGATAAATACATTTTTATTAAACTAAAGGTAGAAATATTTTCCTTGAGGATGTTTTTGTTAAAAATTACCTATGGTAAGGAAAACTTTGATAAGATTTATTCCAAAATTTACCATATAAGGAGTCGTTTTGTTTTGGCTTATACAAATTCTAAACATGTTTTTAGTTGTAACTATTTTGTTTCTCAAAGTGCTCCATTCTGCACTAAATGACATTGTGGTGGATATTGGGACAAAAATAGTTCTTTAAATAAAACTCAGTCTTTATGTTATCATAAAACATATTTTTCTTAGAAAATAGGGATTAAAAAAAGCATGCTTTCTGAAATTTCCGGATACAAGAAAATTTGGGTTCCGAAAGTGTAACTCTCTTATTTTTAGGAATATAAATATAGCACCAAAAAAAATACATGGTACCTAGATAGTGGATTTTACCATCACATTATTGGCAAAAAAACATTTTAGAAAATATTATCACGGTGGAAGGAGGAATCTTAAATTTTGGAGATAATTCTTAAAGAGAAATTATTGGTATAGGTAATATTTTTCTTCTTGGAAAACTATTTATTTCAAATGTTTTACTTATAAAAGGTCTTAAGAACAACCTCATAAGCATAATTCAATTAAGTGATTAAGGGTACCTTGTTAATTTAAGGAATGAAAAATTATTATTACACAATTCCAAGGAAGAGTTTAAACATTTTCCCATATGCCAGATAATGTTTACACACTAAACATAGAAGACCTTGGCAGCCAATATATATCTTGTCTTAGTGCAATGGAAGATCATTCATAGTTTTGGCATAGAAGGTTAGGACACTATAACCTTATTAACCTATGTAAACTCTCTATGAAAAACTTGTTAAGGATCTACCAGAGCTTAGATATGATTATTCAAAAGTTAGTGATCCTGGTATATATGGAAAGCAACAAAAATCAAGTTTTAATTCAATCGGTGATGTCTCAACTATTGATTCATTACAGTTGGTGCATATAGATATTTTTGGTAAAACACAAACTGGATGAATTGGAGGAAAATATTATGTATTTTTCTTGGGTTGATGATTACACTAGATTTACATGGTTCTATTTTATAGAAAATAAATCTAATGGTTTTCATTATTTCAATATCATTATATCCCATGTTAAAAATGATAAAAATATTTCATTGATAACTATTCATAGTGATCATGGGGGAGAATTTCAAAATTCTGATTTCAAAACTTTTCGTAGTAGAAAATGAATTACTCATAACTTCTCAAAACTGAGAACTCCTCAAGACAATGGCATTTTTGAAAGTAGAAATAGAATTCTTCAAGAGATAACTAGAACCATGTGGAGTTAATATTTCATAGCTAATAATTTTGGGGATGAAGCTGTAATTACTTCTTGTTATACTATACATCGAGTTTTGATTAGACCTTTTTTTAATAAAACTCCTTAAAAATTATGAAATGGTAGAAAACCTAGACTTTCATACATCAATGTATTTGGTTGCATATTATTCATTATTAATACTAAAGATAATTTATATAAATTTCTATCCAAATATGATTAAATATTTTTCTTAGGATACACCAAAACTTATAAGGATTATATATTTTTTTAATTAAAATACTTGTACAGTTGAAGAAATATTACACGTCAAACTTGATGAAATTGATCCATTTATTTCTATAGAATCTCAACCTACATCTTCAGATGTGTTTTCAAAAACTGACTAGAAACCCTTGATAGAAGATCCTTCTAATAAGGAAAATTTTCAAGAAAATGTTTCTGAAACATTTACACTAGAATATTTTCTAATATATGTTCATGAACTGGTTTTACAAAACCCAAATATATTGTTTCATATGAATCATCCCATGGGATATTATCATTGGTGATGTAAGTCAACCTATAAGGACTATAAGTTTCTTAGGAACTGAAATAGAACATCTAGAATTCCATTCTTAAATAGAACCAAAAATCACTGATGAAGCATTAGGTGATTATGATTGGATAAAAGCAATACATGATGAGCTAAATGAATTCAAAAGGAATAAAGTATGGACCTTGGTTGAAAGACATATGGAAACCTCTGTCAATGGAGTGAAATGGGTCAACAAAAATAATTGTGACGAAAATGGAATCATAATAAGAATTAAATCTCGATTAGTTTCTAAAGGCTATAATCAACAAAAATAAATAGACTATGAAGAAACCTATGATCCAGTAGCTAGAATTCAATCTATTAATATTCTACATTACTTTGTAGTTTTCATTAACTTTAAACATTTTCAAATGTATGTAAAATGTTCTTTCCTAAATGGTTATGTTCAAAATGATTTTTTTGAACAACTTCCTAGTTTTAACATCAAAAAATATCTTGAACATGTTCTCAAACTTACCAATGCCTTATATGGACATTAAAAACACCTAGATACTGGTATGATAGACTTATATGATTTTTTTACAAAATAATTATCTTAATGGAAATGTTGATCCAACCCTCATTATAAAGAAATATTAAAAAATGTTTTGATTGATCAAATTTATTTTGATGACAATATATTTGGTCATCTAAGTAATCTTTAATGATTCCTTGCTGAATCTAATGAAATATGAGTTTTAAATGAGTATTATGGGTGAGTTAACATTTTTCCTAGGTTATCAAGTTTCTAAAAAACTAGAAGGAACTTATATTTCCCAATGTAGGTATACTAAAGATCATCTTAAAATATATGGATATGATAACACCAAAAGTATAAGTACTCCCATTGGTACCTCAAATTCACTAGATCATGATGATGCTGGAAAACTAGTAGATCAAACATTTTTTAGAGGTATTGTAATGGCTTAGACTCTCCTGTTCTAGTACATTTCCAAAAAAATCAGTTTCATCAAATGGTTCCACCAAAATGGGGGCCCCAGTCACTGTCTCGCACCAAAATGGTGGCACTGTGACAGTGGCACCATGAAAGTGTCACCGTAAAGGCCGCACTTCCATGGTCACACATTGAAGCGGTGGCACCGCTAATGGTGGAACTATGAAGGTCCAATCTTGATGGTGGAACCATGACCGTGGCACCACTTATAGTGCCCGAACCTTTTTTCTTTTCTATGTTCTACCCTTGTAACATATATTTTGATGTAAAAGTGTTTTAATACCCCTTTAAAATCCATTTAATGACCATAAATTATATCTAAAATCCCCCATGAGACAAGAGACCTTTGACTTATCAAAACATGTGGATTTTCCTCAGTGTCTTTCTTTTTTCTCGTACTTTCTAGTTCCTCCCATATTGCATGTTTCCCTCTGATTAAAGGAAATTATTTAACGCAAAAATATTATGGCCACCTCTATGATTATAATTGTAAATTAACAATTAATTACATTGTGTGTAAGCTCCCAATCGTGTAGTGAAACCAAGATCTTCCATTAAATCCGTTCAAGATTTTTTTGTCTGGTAACTCCAGGATCTCACCTTTTTATCGCATGGGAATTATTTCTTCTTCTTGGTTGGTCTCTTTTTCCTTACATGGTGCATTTGGAGTACCCCCTTCTTGAGGCAAGTGTTGCACCTATTCTGGAGCCCTTCCTTCCCACTCTTAGAGTATCCAGAGTTAATCCTTTGCAAATCATGCTTCCCAAGTTCTTTGCACATGGAGATAAAATTTAATCGTTGATCATCCAGGTAGGGTTCTTCCATCATCTCACATTACTCTGTATTATGTGGGGTGGGTATGATAATTTTTCCTTTAGTAATGGATGAAACCAAACCTTAACAAAGATATTAAATTGACTTTTTAAGGATTAAGGTTTGTGTTTGATGTTTCTATCATAATCATTTATCCTTGATTATATTTTGTGGATTTTATGAGCTTATGTGCCCTAAAAATTATGGTTTTTGGTGGTCCTTCATTATTCACTAATGATCCTTTATTTTTCTGGTAAATATTATGATTGAAATATTGTAACATGGAAATGGGTAAAACACATAAACTCGGTTGATTAAATTAATACCCAATGAATAATAATACTTGTGCAGTCACCCATGTTAACTAATCTAAAGAAAGAAAATTAATAAACGATTTGTTGAATCAAAAAACTCCCTTGCTCTACCTTGGTAACCAATGTGGTTGATATTCTTGTTGTTAGTGGGGTGACATCGATGGGGATGGAATCCCTTGTTTTGTTGCAGTTGTTGGGTTGTGGATCTAAGGAGGTGTGGCACAGTATGTTGGTGCTTGGTTTGGTTCCACTACTATTACGGATATCACAGACCCCTTTTGTTGTTGTGAATTTACAAGAGAACCAGTTTTGGATGCTTAAATTGCTGCTTGGTTGTTTTTCATTAGCTTATGGATAAGCCTATTAGTTTCCTAGTAGTGAAGAATTTATTAAATGGAATCACTTGAATTTGAAAACAAGAATGGGTTCAATGGAGAATTGTTTTCCATGATTGATTTGTGACTTGGCCGTGGCTGTTGTTGTTTTTATGAATTAATAGTAATGAATTTGCTTATGTATAGGATGGTTTCAGATCCCCTAGGTTGGGATGAGTGCTTGTTTACCTACTTTTATAATTTAGTTCTTATGGTTTTTATTTGCTCCCCACCCATGTTGATGAATTCGTGACGAACACCACCATTTAATTTGGAAGGTGTTTTTCCCAACCCTGCTATGTATGGCTGGTTATTAGCTTCTTTTCTGGTCCCTTTACCAAGTATCCCAACACTCTTTGGGTAGCCAGTGACGGCCTGATGTCCATTATAGTGCATGATTCTTCGGGCATGGTACATTGTGTTGGTTGGACCATGTGTGTGCAGGCAGGTTTTTCTCATGTGTCTTTGGGATGAGGCCCAGGTGTCTTCGGGCGTGGCGGTAGTTGTTCTGGCCTATGTGTTTCCGGGCATGGTTATGGGGTGTTGTGGCTCATATGTTTGTAGGCAATATGTGAGGTTGTGGTAGCTCAGGTGTGTGTGGTCGGGGTATGTCAAGGGGACTTTGGTGAGAATAGCAATAGAGGTCAGATGTGTAGGATGACTTCAATAACAAATGGGAAAGTGGTGTGCTGTACCCAAACATCGATGTGTTTTTACTATTACTTTACTTGACATGCATTTTTTTAGTAGGGTTCCATGCTGAGGTTTGGGGGGATATTTTTCTTATTAGGTTTTTGGTTATTTCCTTTTCTCATGGGGAATTATAATTCCTCGCACTTGTGCACGAGAGCTTTTGCTTTACCATTCTGTGTATACATATATACTCACCCTTCATATATAAAACTACTTTCAGGTTTCCATGATGACTTTGAGGATCATTCGGGATAGTACTAGTTTGGACATTGGGATAGTTGTTTTTGCTATTTTTCCTTTCAATGGTATTTACCTTTGGAGTTTTCTTGTAATGTAGATCTTTTATTGAAACATGCATATGGTAAGGGATTGTGTGGACATTACTTGTACTTCAAGTTTTGTTGTTGTTTGGGACCTTCTATCTATCTCCCAATCCTACTAAACAAAAATGATAATGCCTTACACTTTTGCGTGTGATTGTATACACTTGGATCTAGTCACCACTCTAGGACCTATTAAATCCAGGTCTCAGGGGTCATTATCTCTCCTTCAACTTGAAGAAGGAAGGGTCTGACAATCTATTGTCCCTTCCCTCATCTCGGTGAAGGTGGGTCGTGACAGAATAGTATTATAGGAAATAGTTTGAGAGATAGGATGGAGATTTCGTTTAGGCACAGTGAGGATTTCATGGGATGGTAGGGAAACCATGTTTGATAACCACGGTTTTTGAAATAGGCCAGCGAAGACTGACAAGTACATGGGATTTTAGGGCCCCCCATGATCTGATGCAAGGACTCTTGGCCTACCAAAATACCAAGTGAGGCTACACTGATTGTAGGGTAGAGACACTAGGAAATGTACATCAATCATAATGACTAGAGTTCCTTTGTGACTTCAGTGTTATGGGGATTTAAAATGAATAAAAAATTATAAGAAAAATTAAAATCAATATTCTACACTACATGGGATTAGGAATTCCTTGTTTAACATGAAGCTATGGAACCTGGATGATGGCCACAACTTATGCTGGTGTTTGAGGCCCAAGAGGTTGATTTGGCTGATCGGCTAAGGGTTAACTGAGAGGAGGAGGAGGACCAGTGGAAGAGGATGCCTCGTTCTATTTTGTGGCAGACCCTTGGGATGTATGATGAAATCATATTGGATAAGGAGACAAAGAGCTTGATCAAGGAGCTGGGGATGTCATTCAGCTTGATTGGGGATCTGATGGAGTAATAGGTTCCTCTATTTGTAAGTCATATGTGGGGAGCAGTGTGCCTGTGGTGGACGCTCTACCTTGGGGATAAGAGGGAGGTTTTTGTTATGTGCAATGACTTCATGTGGGAGTTTCTGGAGGAATTCCTCACTTCCACGATGAAGGTGAAGAAGAGGAAGGGGCTACTCTCCCTCTAGTAGGTGGTATGTCAGCGAGGGAGATAGGGATCATGTTCAAGGATCTCCTTCACTTTGCACTAGACCTATTCCTAGATGCGGAGTCATGGGTGAGATGTTTAGATGATGCACGTAAACCTTCTCTTATGTATTTCGTTACTCCATTAACTCTACTAACACACATGAAGGTCCATAAGAAGGATGAAGTTGTTGAAAGGATGCACACACTGGGAGGTGTGCCATGTGAGGGTAGCCAGTTTGGCTTGTCAAAGGGGAAGGCGATCAGTAGAAGGCCTCCAGTATCAGGGCCTTCTTTTTTTTTGGCCAGTGGGGAGTAGGCCTCAAAAGTTCTAGTTTCGATCTCTCTATCCTTGCCCTTTCCTTTTGGGCTGAGGAAAAATATTACTCATATGTGTAACCCTTGGGCACTTTTGGAATCCGTTCCCGGACCGAGTGCAATACTGTGTGGGTGGCCCGGTTCAGTACCCACCTTAGTAGCAGCAGTTTCTAGCCAAGCCCTTTTAGCTATAATAGTAGGGACAACGAGATCATGATTCTCCGAGAGCAGATGTTGCAAGAGGAGGCTGACCTCAGGGTTCTCCTTAGCAACCATGACCATGGAGTGGTCAGTGGAGGTAGCCGTTAACTGAGGGGCAGAGAAGCTAGGCGTGGGTAGTTACACACCAGAGAGGTTGCAGTTCCAGTAGGGCTAGAAGTCTTTAGAGGTATGATCAGCTTATTCAGTACTCTTACATATGCCTTGTTTGATTAATGAGATTCGTACTCCATTGTTTCACCCAATCTAGCCCATGATTTGGGTCTCGATTCAGAGAGACTTCTCATACCCCTTGTTTTGGGTATACTAGTCTGAGGCCAGACCAACTTGTCTTGTGTTTTTCGAGGATGTAGACTAATGTTGGGACCATATCAGTCCAATGGGTACCTTATTTTACTATAGATGTTTTTATAAAATGTCATTCTAGGCATCTACGGGAGGTTCTCCAAGTGTACTATTATCAACTTCATCTAAATAAGAATCTTGTTTTCAGATCTGGGTGGACAACGTGTGACCTTCGTGCGCGAGCAGGATTGACAGGAGGACAGCTAGCGAGTGGAGCCCCTTATTTACTTGTTAGTCGAGCTATCAGTAGAGTCGGTGGATATAAAGATGGTGGATTTCTCTAGGATTCTCAGTGAGTTCATGGATGTCTTCTTTAAGAAGGTGGTGACTATACCCCATCTACGTGACGTTGAGTTTAGGATAGATTTCGTCGTATTACCCATCTGATTTCGATGGCTAACTATTGAATGGATCCTTCTGATTTGTGGGAGTTATGAATTCATTTTATGACCTGATGAAGATGGTTTTTGTTTGAATGATTATGTCACCTTAGGGTGCTCTAGTATTGTTTGTGTAGAAGGAATGTGGTGGTATCAGGATGTGCATAGACTGTCAGAGACTGAATTAGGTAACAGTCAAGAACTGTTACCCTGTCCTGAGGATAGACAAAAATTTTGACTTGTTGAAGGGGGTAGGATGGTTCTCCTAGATCAAACTATGGTCAGCATATCACCAGTTGATTGTTAAAGAGGGTGACATTAGGAATACTGCCTTCAGGTGTAGATATGGGCAATTTGAGATCATAGTGTCGTCGTTCGGTGTTACTAAAACACCATCCATGATCAGGTGGCTCAAGAACTCCTTCTGATAATATCTGGACTGGTTTATAGTCATGTTTATTGATGAAATTCCAAATCTACTCAAGATCAGTGGATGATCACACTGAGCATCTTAGAATAGTTTTAGACATCCTTTGACAGCACCATCTCAACATGAAATTGTCTAAGTGCAAGTTCTAGATATGAGAAATGCACTTCCTTGAACACGTGGAGTATGAGATGGGGATAATAGTGGACCCGTAGAAGGTCGAAGAGGTTATTTATTAGGCAGCACCCAAGAACATTGCGGAAGTTCGTAGTTTCTTAGGTCTAGTAGGTTACTTCGGGAGATTCATACCCAACTCCTCCCGAGTTGTTACACCCTTGACAGCTTTGACCTTGAAAGACCAGGCTTTTATATATAGCGAGAAGTGTCATTCATCCTTTAGTTATATGATGGGGAAGCCAGTTAGTTCCCTATTAATGAGGTTTTTAGAAGATGGACTGACATTTGAAGTGTTCTTTGATGCTTCAGGCCAAGGCCTGGGTTGTGTGCTGATGCTACAATAGAGGATTATCTCTTATGGGTATAGGCACTTACGTCCCCATGAGAATAACTATGCAACCCACAACTTGGATCTCATTTTGGTTGTGTTCTAAGTAATGTTTTGGTGGAACTACCTCATCAGGGAGTGCTTTGTGGTCTTAATAGATCAGAAGAGCTTATGGTATATCATCTCCCAGTAGTACAAGAAATTGTAGCAATGAAGGAGGATGGAGTTTCTTCAAGACTATGACATATAAATTTCATACACCTTAGTAAAGGGGAACGTGGTTGCTGATTCCTTGATCAGGAAGTCACATAAGGATGTGGTATGAGAGTCAGCAGATGATTCGAAGGCAATGGAGGAGTTGGCTGCCCTACACCTAGATGCAAGGGTGGATTGTGGTAGAGGTTGTATGTTTTAGAGGAAAATGTATCCACTTTTCTTGTAGGTAGTGGAGTCTTAGAGGGGGTACTTAGAGATTGAAGTGATGTGTGATCGGGCTAACCAAGGTAATGCTCTAGAATGGTGGTTAGAGGTTGGTCAGAATCAGATTCTTTTCCAAGGGTAGTTGTTTTTTCTAGAGATCGTGTGATGGAGAGTTACTGGTGAGTTTAATAACTCACCTAAGGTGGTACATCCAAGAGTTTCCAAGATGTAAAAGGGATTGAGGGGTCATTTTTGGGGGCCTGGGGTGAGCGAGCAGTGTCAACATTTGTGGATAACTGCCTCGTATATCTGCAGGTGAAGGTTGAACACCGCATCCTAGGGGGTCTATTACACCATTTAGATGTCCATGAGTGAAATAAAGATGGAATATCTTTGTATTTCATCACAGGACTACCAATAGTTCATGAGGGTTGTGATGATATCTGGATAGTGGTGGACCAGCTAATGAAAGCAGCACACTTCCAGGAAATCAAGGAGTCGAGTGCGGTGGATTACCTAGCACATCGGTACATGGGAAAGGTGGTATGGTTTCATGAAGTTCTGAGGTACATAGTCATTGATCAGGATACTAGTTTTATCCAACTATACTGAAAATGATTGAAATATGCTTTGAGACCCCATATATGCCTCAACACTTCTTTCCACCCCTAAAAACATGGGCAGACAGAGTGCACCATCCAGATATTGGTGGATATTCTATGGGCATGTGTTTTGGACTTTGGGGGATCTGGGTGCGAAACATGCTTCTATTGGAGTTTTCCTCTAACAATATCTATCACTCTATCATTGGCATGGATCAGTTCAAAGAATTGTATGAGATTTCATTTTTATCACCCATGTACTGGATAGTGGTCAGGGATACTGAGGTTCTTTGCAAGAAAGTGGTGCAGAGAACAATGGAGAATGTTCATCTTGTATGGTAGAGGATAAAGGTGATTTAGGACTAGTAGAAGTCATATGATAATAACATGAGGATACCCTTGGATTTCGAGGTCAGATATCCCGTGTTCTTAAAGGTCCCCCCTCATCATGGACAACGGAGGTTTGACAGGGGGAGTAAGCTTTTTCCCATGTTTTTCAGAGCCTTTGAAGTGTTGTGGAGGATCGACAAAGTGGCGTATCAGCTAGAGCTACTACCACTGCTACTGAGAGTGAACGATGACTTTGACGTGTCTCTGCTCTGTTGGTATCTACATGATGACTAGCATGTCCTCGATTGGGTAAATCTAGATATCAAGGAGGATGAATCATTCATAGAGCGACCAGGGATGATCGAAGGTCATGAGGAGAAGGTGCTTCATTGATGAACCATTTTCTAGGCTTGTGTGTTATGGAGGAATAGTGTCCTCGAGAAGAGTACCTTTGAATGGGAGGAACAAATCTGTGACCAGTACCCAAAGCTATTTTGAGTTTTGTTATATTTTGTTTCATACAATTTGTGATGTAGTGCTTACCCTTGTTAACTATGAAATGTGTCACTTTCCTTGTTCTTTGAATGTGTCTGAATGGTCCTCACTATAGGTAAGGGAGGACCAGATCCCTAATCAAGATGCATTAAGGTGGATGAGATTAAACCCTTGTGGGTGAGTCAGTGCCGCCCAAAAAAAGGTAGTATCTTGACATGGGGGGAAGGACTCACTAATACATATGTCATGATTCTGACACCAATATATGTGGTTTGGTTACTTGAGGTAGTGGTGTTCCTAGATGTCAAGGAGGTTTCCTCCAGAGAGGTATCATTCGAGGTGGTTGTTTGGAACCCTCTCTTCTCTTCGGGTATAGTTTGATTCTTCTGTGTCAGACTACATTGATAGGTATATAATGTATTGGATCAGACCCTCCTCATCCAGTACATTTCCAATAACTTGGTTCCATCCAAAGGTTCCACCAAAATGGGGGCACCGTTCACAGTCTCACAGCAAAATGGTGGCACCATGAGGGTGGCACCATAATAACTACATTGACGTGGTCACACACTGATGTGGTGGAATCGTGAGGGTCGCACTGTGATGGTGGCACTGTAATAGTCGCACTGTCATGGTTGCTCACTGAAACAATTGCACTGCTTATAGTTGAACCATGAGGGTGGCACCAGGATGGTGGCACCGTGATCGTTGCATCTCTTACGGTGTCCCACACTTGTTTCATTTACCATTTTCAACTCATCAACATATCTTTTTATGTATAATTATTTTAATTCCCCTTTCAAAGACATTTAAAGCCCATAAATGATATCTAAAATCCCCCAAGAGCCAAGAAACCCATGACTTAACAAAACGTGTGGCTTTTCCTCTATGTCACACCCTTTTCCCATATTTTCCATTTATTCCCCTATTGCACATTTTCCTCTGATTAACGAAAACCATTTAACAAACCACTTTTGGGGCCACCTCTCCAAAGAGAATTTTTAAATGACAATTAATTCTATCATGTGTAAATTCCCAAACACATAGTGAAACAACGATCTTCCATAAATCAATTCAAGATTCTAATATCTCGTAACTCTGGTATCTTACCATTTTATGGCATGAGAATTATTTCTTCTTCTTGGCTGGTATCTTTTTCATTCCTTGTTGTGTTTTGAGTTACCCCTTCCTGAGGAAAGTGGTGCACCTGTGCTGGAGACCTTCCTTCCCCCTCTTGGAGCCCTCAGAGTTCATCATTTTCAAATCATGCATCCCTGATTCATGGCATGTGTTGAGAAACTTCGATCGTTGCTCATCTAGGTAGGGTTCTTCCCTAGTCTCTCTTTACTATGTATCATATAGGGTGTGTATGGTAATGATTCCTTATGTAATGAATGAATCCAAACATTAACAATGATAATGAACAGAATGTTTTTAGATAAAGGGGTGTGTTTGATTTTTATGTCATACTATTTTGTCCTTGATTATATGTTGGGGATTTATGGGGTTATGTCCACTGAAAATCATGGTCATTGGTGGTTCTTCCATCTGTAATAATGATCCTTTTTTTCTATTTAATTGTTTGATTGAAGGGTTGTAACATGGAATGTGGTTAATCCCATAAAATCAGTTAATTAAATGGATGCCCAATGAATAAAAATACTTGTGTGGTCACCCCAGTTAACCAAACAAAAGAAGGAATGTTAATGAAAGATGTGTTGAATCTGAATACTCCAATGCCCTATCTTGGTAACATGTGTGGTTAATCTTCTTGATACTTGTTGGGTGACATGGGTGGGGATGGATTCCCCAATTGTGGTGTAGTTATTGATTTTTTGATCTAAGGATGTGTGGGGATATACGTTGGGCCATGGTTTGGTTCCAGTACTTTGAGGTATTTTACAGACCCCTTTTTTGTTTGTGAAATTACAAGAGGACAAGGTGACAATTCTTAAATTTATACTTGGTTGTTTTTCCTTGGATTATGGAAATGACTATTAGACGTCCGGTAGTGAATAATTACTTAAATAGAATCACTTGAATATGAAAACAATAATGTGTTCATTGGGGAATTTTTTTCCTAGAATGAGTTGTGAATTGGCCTTGGGTTTTGAGCTTTTTATGAATGAATAGTAATGACTATGTTTGTGTATAGGCTAGTTTTGGAACCCCTAGGTTGGGATGAGTGCTTGTTTTCCAATGTATATAATTGATTTCTTATGTTTCTTATTCACTCCCCACCCACATTGAGCACTTCGTGTAATGACCTGAAATTCGGAATAAATTTTGTTTCCTAATTTTGTGTGGTATTTTAATTTATACTCCACAAAACTATATTCCTTAATTAATTAATTGAGTATAATTAAATGATAATATTCGGTTTTGCCTGTTATATGACTATTGGACAATATTACTATTCAAAACTAAACTCATAATATTAGAATTGTTGTTTATAAATATAAGTGATCTTGGATAATTAATACAAAAAAAAAGTTTTGATGGCCTTATCCAGTAGACTCGGGGCGTTTGAAGCCCATCTGACTGAACTTGGGAAGGAGGTTGCACGACTGGGCTTTTCTCTGGACTAAACCCAAGCTAATCCTCATTACGTGAAACTGGAATGGAATCACCATTGGGAGAAGTTCATGATGATAGAAATTACCACTCAGGCAATATTGGCCGAGCCACCCCAAGATTCTATCACCTTAGCACACCTTACACTCATGTTCTACGCTGGTGTTATAAGGGGCTATGTAATGAGCCCTTAGCTGCTTTATGTAATCATTTGATATAAATTTTGAGGGTGAAGTTTGTGAATTTTCAATTATCCGGATATATATTGGATGTATATTATTAATTAATTCTTTAAAAAATGTTATTTTAAAGTATTTATGTAAACAATAAAAAATTAATAATGTGTAATGATTTTCAAAAAATGGTCTTCTACAGTTTTGTTCAGTAATAAATTTATAGTCTAATAAAATCAACTTAATTTTTGGTGAATAGTAAATTATGAATAGTGATTTTATGCTTATGAATAGTAATGTGAACAAATTTATTATTAACCAGACTTAAAAAAGAAGTAATATAATTTTGGAAACTAGATCAAGTAATGTGATTCAATAAAGTTGGTAAACAACTATTTCCAAAATTATAAGTTATGTATTAGTTTTTTCAGGTGAATAGTGTTGTTTATTTAAAAATTAAATTAAAAATAATAAGATAAATATTTTTATAAAATGGTGTTCACATTGGAATTCATAGTATCGATATAAGTTTAAGGTGATTTTTCGGGATTTTTCTAAGAAAGTAGAATTTTCAATGAATAGTGAAATTACAGTTTCGAGTTTCGAGAGTTTAATGACATTATTAAGGATGTAATAATGGTGTAATATTTTTGGTCAAGTTATTAATAGAAATATATTCTATGAGGTGTCCCATGTGGCTAATACCATTGGAAAATACCATGGGAAAACCCAGTGTTTTTTCAATACCAACGATGAGGTGTCCCGTGGCAATTAATGATTTCTTCCCTAACTCACCTATAAATAACAATCCATTCCCTCATCCATTTCATTACAAAATACTTCTCAAAGATGTTCTGGTCTCCTTACCTCTTAAGGAGTCCTCCCAATATTCCCTCAAGCCTCCCATGGTCCCAAACATCAAGCTTTCAAATTTACTCTTCAACATAAGGGATCATTTCACCCTCCTCCTTTAAGTCACGACTTCATTTTTGTTATGTCTTATAGTTATATTTAGTTTTGTGGGGGATTTTTATTATATATATTTTCCACTATAAATATAATGTCTAAATTATGAGAGACCCTTTCCACTCTCATCAACTGATTTTATGAATTTTATAAGTGACGACGTTAGGATGCTGAATTTCTTGTAAAAGAAATCGTATCTTCCCTTTCCTTTCAAGTTTCCTTTTCATGTGGTATGTCATTCACATATCCATACCATGTTTTTATTTCCATTTTATTCATTATTTATATTTTAATATGAGTTATTTAATAATGGTTTACCCTTGTACCCTCTTTTTTTATTATTTTGTAAAACTATGTTATATATATGTTATGCTGCAGAATTTTCATCTCAAAATCTCTCTGTTTTTCTCAAGAAGTTCTCTTGTATTAATTATAAGAATAACCAAATCAATTTTCATTTCTAGTGGTATTAATAAATACAGAAAATATATCTATTTGATTATAGAATTTACATACATATAACCCTTACTCACTTTTTATGGGTTATAAATGGAATAACGATCAAGTTTTTAAATACTTTTTAAACGTCAATATTTTGACATGAATCCCATTTATTTTATTCTATTTTGGTTATTTATGAAATTTTTAATTATTATTTATGTTTATAAAATCAATGTAATGACATATTAAGGGTCCACCATGATAGCTCTTCAATGCATTGGGTGAATAATTAATCTCTAGAAATTGCAAGCTTCATGATACCTTGGGGAATAACCTTGGTAATTTTTATGACACCTTGGTGATGGAACTTGGTGATATGTTCATGAATGTGTAAATAAAATTTAAATACACATATTCAAGTTATGTTTCATGTTATTTTCTTTATGATATCCCTATACTTCCTTTTCTCATGTCCTCATGTTTTTATTCTTGTTCTTATTAATATCACAAGTAAACTGATTCCCTTGTTTACCATTACTAGGCCTTTTTCTCAACCTTTCCTTTAATGTATGCCACCGGGATATGAGATTCAGCAATTTTACATATTATTATCATATTATAAATCCTTAAAAGTTGATTAAAATAATTTTTTATTTTGTTTTCAATTGTTTTTGTTCATGATTTCCCAGACACAAGCCTTTAAAGATCCTGTGCTTGTAAAATGTAATGAAAAGTTTATTATTAAATAGGTAGGATGTCGTAGTTGGTATTGAAGGATAGTTTAGTTATTTATGGAAATTAGGATATCAAAACATTAGTAAGAATCCTATTGAAAATATTAAATATAGGAAAACATACTGGTATTTTTGTGAGTATTGAGTGAGTGGTTTTTCAAACAAACACATCCCTTTGTGGATATGAGTTGGTAGAGGAAGCTTTTGCACAGATGTACATAGGGGTAAAAACTAAAAACACAACTTTGATCAAGAATCGAATTGGAATTGGTGCACCACAATGGGCCTTACTGCACTCTTGGTTATAACACTCATGGGGGATATGTTTGGTTAATCATAATCTCTTTATGAATCATTATAAAGGATTAATAGTGAAATGTAATTCTTTAAATATTGATGTTTTAAGAAATAAAATCCATTACAATTAAAATATTCTTAAATCATATAAGTTTCTCAAAAAGGTTTAATTCTTTTATAAATTGGTGGTTAATAGGAGGAACCTTGAAAATTGAGACTGTAATGGGCCATGCACTAACGACCCTCTGATGGAATCCAGAATGGAAACATTCCTACAAATGATGAACCAACTGACTCATGTTATGGGAAATAACTTGAATCAATCTGAGATACCAATCTAACCCTGAAGGTAACAAAATTCTGTTGAGTCCTTCATGCGGCAAAGACCACCAAATTTTAATGGATAGACTGAATCATCGATTGCTGAGCAGTAGATCAGCTCAATCGAAAAGGTCTTTTCTGTGCTCCACTGCTCAGGGAAAGAGAAGGACACACTGATATCTATCACATTAAAGGAGAATCTTCTCAGTTGTGGGAACTGATTAAAAACACAAGGAAAATAGTGGATATTGAATCATTGTAGTGGGAAGAGTTCAGAATGACATTTTTTAGTAAATATTTCCCTCGTTCCATGAAAACAAGAATGGGGAAATAAGTTTCTTGAGATAGAGCATAAGGAGAACAAATCTATCAGAATATATGAGATAAACTTCACCCGACATTCACTATATACCTATATCTTTTTTCATGGATCTAGATGATAAGGTTTATAGATTCTTAGGTGGACTGAGACCTCTTCTGCGGAAGAATCTAGCCAATCGAGACTATGATAGCTATCTGAAGATCATGCAGAGTGAGATGAAAGTCAAGCTTCAGTTTGGGGAGACACAATGGTCTCATAAGTCCAATGACAAGAAGATATCAATGGATCCAAGCTTAGGGAGGAATTTTTATTAGGGAAGAGGAAAAAAGAAAGTGAAACTTCTCATGTGTAATAAATGTGGGAATAAGCATTTGGAGAACTTCCTACTCAGGAGTGGGAAATGATACAAGTGTGGAAGAGATGGAAATATTTTGTGGAATTATTGTAGTGAGGTGAAACCTCAACTTTCAAACACAAACAAAAAGGGGAATATGGTGCAGCCCCATCCTAAGTTCTAGTTCATTAAGTGTGGACAACATGGGCAGTTTTCCAATCACTGTCCAAATCTGAGGGTAGTGGAGGGGAACCACCATCAGCCTTAGCCAAGGCCAAGGGATCCAGGTCGTGCTTTTTCTATCACGACATCTGAATTTGATGTGCTAAATGATGCGGTGCAGGGTACTTGTGTTTTTCTCTCAAATCTAGCAAGAACTTTGTTTGATTCCAGTTCTAAGCATTCCTTTATTTCCTCTATGTTTGCAAGGAATTTAGAATCAAACCCCGTTTTTTTAAAAGTAGAGTTATCAATCAAGACTCCTGGTGGGATTATCTAACCATCGTCAATGATTAGAAACTCCAGTATTTACTTTTTTGAGCAAAATGCTATCGCAAATCTAGTAGACATTCCAATGATAAAATTTGACGTTATACTATGGATGGAATGGATCTAAAAGAATAATGATAATATCAAATGTAGAATCGTGGAAATATTAGTATTATTGAATGGAAAACCTACAGTTATCTTCCAAGGAGAGATATCTCAACCTGATTTTTGTCTAGAAGAACCCCCTATATCCACTTATATGTATTTGATCACTGAAGAAGAAGATTATTATGAGAGTTTAAGGACAGAAAGTGTCCCCATCATCTAGGAGTACGTTGATGTATTTATTGAGGAGTTTCCCAGACCTACCCCAGAAAGAGAGCTAGAGTTCTCTATTGAACTCGTACCTGGATCTCATCCAATGTCAAAGACCCCCCTATAGGATAGCCAATGTTGAGCAAGAGGATTTAAAGAAACAACATTGTGATCTTTAGGAGAAAGGTATTTTCAACCGCGTGTGTCTCCTTGGGGACCGCCAGTTCACATTGTGAAGAAGAAATATGGATCGATGCGGTTATGAAATGATTATAGAGAACTGAATGGGAACACAGTGAAAAACAAATAACCTTTTCCAAGATTTGATGACTTATTTGACTAACTTCGTGAGACTCAATTCTTCTCTAAGATTTATCATCATTATGGTTATCATTAATTAAGAGTGAAGAAAGAAGATATTCCAAAAACTTGCTTTTGATCAAGATATGGGCATTATGAGATTATTATTATGCCCTTTAGGGTGACTAATGCACCTAGTAATTTTATTTATTTGATGAATGGATTTTATAAAGACTACCTTGATATATTTTTGGTAGTTTTTATTGATGATATTCTAATATATTACAAAATTATTAAGGAGCATGAAAATCATCTAAGGGTTATTTTGAAAACTCTATAAAATGAGAGGCTTTTTGAAAGGTTCAGTAAATGTAAATTTTGGTTACAAAAAGTTTCTTTCTTGAGGCACATTGTAACCAATGAAAAAATCTCAGTTGACCCGACAAAGACAAAAGTTGTAGAGTAGTGGCCTCAACCAATAATAATAACTGAGATTCACAGTTTTCATGGACTGGCAGGACATTATAAGAGGTTTTAGAAAAACTTTTCACGAAATTCTAATCCATTAACCATGTAAACTAGAAAAGGGATCAGGTTCATCAGTAAAAAGGAGTGTGAGGAATATTTCCAAGAATTGAATAAAATATTGGTTAATTAAACCATGTTAACTATTCCCTCAAGTGTAGAAGGATTCGTTATGTTTAGTGATGTATCTCAGAAATGGTTTGGGTGCATCCTCATGCAAGATGACAAGGTCATTCCTTATGCATCTCACCAGTTTAAGACTCAGGAGTAGAATTATCCTACAAATGATCTAGATCTGGTTGTGGCCATTTTTGCTCTGAAGATATGTAGGCACTATCTTTATGAGAAGAAATTTGATATATACACAGACCATCAATGTTTGAAGTATATTTTCACACAAAAGGAATTGAACATGAGACAAAGGAGATGGTTGGAACTTCATAAAGAATATGATTTTTCACTTCATTATCATCTAGGAAGAGAAAAAAAAGTTATTGATGCATTAAGAAGGAAAGAACCATGTTTCCTTTCCATGATAATAATTCAAACGGATACTTTAATTAAGGACCTATTAAATCTAGACATGGGAATTATAAGCTATGGGATATAATTAATTCTAACCCAAATGATTTCTCAACAATCATTACTATAGAAGATCAAGATAACTCTGAAATAATATCCTTTGTTATAGAAGAAGTATGAGGCTATAAAGGATGGTATGTTTCATGAGTTCAATATTGATCAAGACGGTGTACTGAAATTTCATACAAGACTATGTGTTCCATCTATTATGGAAATAATGAAGGAGCTTATGGATGAAGGTCATAGCTTTAAATTCTCTATACATCATGGATACACAAAAATGTATACAGAACTTCGTGATAATTTTTGGTGGGATAAAATGAAAAGGGAGAATTTTGACTACACATCAAGGTGCCTGGTATGTCAGCATGTAAAGGCATAATGACAACTTCTTAAAGGGGATTTGCAACCACTACCCATACCAACATGAAAGTGGCATAATATAACTATGGACTTCGGTACTAGTCTTCGGAGAACATCCAAAGGAAACAATGAGATATGGGTTATTATGGACTGTCTCACCAATACTGCCCATTTTATCTCTATCCAGAATGATTTATCTCTTTATCAACTTGGCTGAATTTATGTGAAGGAAGTGGTAAGGATATATGGAGTTCCACTTTCTATCGTATCTGATCGTGATCCAAGGCCCACATCAATATTCTATAGAAGTATTCAACATTCTCTGGGCACTGAATTAAATTTCTATGTGGCCTATCACCCCAAACCTAATGGCCAATCTTAAAGGACTATTCATACACTCGTGGACATTGTGAGAACATGCTCAATGTAATTTAATGGTGGATGGGATCAACATCTCCCTTTAGTTGAGTTATCTTACAACAACAACTTCCACTCAAGCATTAAAATGTCACCCTATGAAGCTCTATATGGGAAGTGACGTAGAACTCCTTCTTGTTGGGACGAAGCTGGTGATTTAATGCTTTTTGGGCCTTATCACGTGCAAGAGATGACAGAAAAATTCCATGCCATCCAACTACACATTAAGGCTGCTCAGAGTTAGCAAATGAGATATGATGAAAATCATCATGGCGAATTGGAGTTTGATGTCGATGAAAAGTTCTTTCTTTGAATTTCACCTTGGAAGAGAGTCATGATATTTGGTAAGAATGGTCAGCTTACCCCTTGGTAAACTGGTCCCTATGAAGTCATTGATCACGTATGAGCAGTAGCCTATCAACATGCACTTCCTCCAAATCTAGCACAATTTCATGATATCTTCCATGTATCCCTCTTGAGGAAGTATATACTTGACCCTTCATATGTACTAAACCCAGAGGTGGTGCAACTAGAGAATAAACTCTCTTAGGGGGAGAAGTTGGTGGAGATCTTAGATCATAGAGACAAGGTTCTACGTAACAAGACTACCCATCTTATTAAGGTGTTGTGGAGAAACAAAAAAATTGAAGAAGCCACATGTGAACCAGATGAGTCTCTGGGGTAGAAGTACCCACTCATTTTCTTTTTTGAGGGTACGAGTTAAAATTTTGAGAATGAAATTTCTTAAATGGGGAAGAATGTAACATCCCGAAATTTTGAATAAATTTGGTTTCCTAATCATGTGTGTTATTTTAATTTATAATCAATAAAACTATATTCATTAATTAACGAATTGAGTGTAATTAAATGAGACTATTGGTTTTTGACATTTATATGACCATTGGTCAATATGACCATTGGAATCTAAACTCTTAACATTATAATTAGTGTTTATAAATACTAGTGATCGTGGTTAATTAATATAGAAATTTGTTTTCATGGCATCATCTAGTATACTCGGGCCGTTGGAAGTCCATCTGACAGATCATGGGAAGGAGGTAGCACCACTAGGCTTTTCTCTAGACCAAACCCAAGCTGAACATCATCATGTGAAGTTGGAAAGGAATCGCCTTCGGGAGAAGTTCAAGGTAATAGGAATTACCACTCGGGAAATGTTTTCCGAGACGCCCTAAGATTTTATCACCTTAGCACACCTTACACATAGGTCCTCTGCTGGTGTTATAAGGGGAAATGTAATGATACCTTACCTACTTTATGTAATCCTTTGATATAAATTGTTATGGCGAATTTTGTGAATTTTCAAATGTCCGGATAAATATAGGATGTATATTATTAATGATTTTTGAAAAAAAGGATATTTTAAAATATTTATGTAAACCTTAAATAATTAATAATGTGTAATGATTTTCAAAAAATATTCTTCTACTGTTGTGTTCAGTAAGAAATTTAGAGTCTAATAAGATCAACTTAATTTTTAGTGAATAGTAAATTATGAATAGTGATTATACACTTATGAATAGTAATGTGACCAAATGGATTATAATCCTCACTTAAAAAAGAATAAATATAATTTAATCACATTTATTATGTAATGTGATTCAATAAAATATCTAAACGACTATTTCAGAAATTATTAATTAAGTATTAATTTTTGAGGTGAATAGTGTTTTTTATTTTAAAATTAAATTCAATATATGTAGATAATTATTTTTATAAAATTGAGATTACTTCTGAATTTAGAGTATTGATATTATGTTAAGATGAATTTTTGGGAGTTTTCTGAGAAAGATGAATTTTTGGGGAACAATGAAATTACAGTTTTGAGTTTCCGGTGTTTAATGACATCATTAAAGATGGAACAATTATGTAATATTTCTGGTCGACTTTTTAATAGTAATATCTGATATGAGGTGACCCATGTGGCCAATACCGTGGGAAAATACCATGGTAAAGACCATGGTTTTTCCAATACAACCGATGAGGTGTCCCTAGGAAATTAATGATTTGTTCCCTCAATTCCCCTATAAATACCAAGCCATTACCTCATCCATTTCATTCCAAAATAATTATCGACATATTTCTGGTCTCTTCACCTCCCTAGGAGTCCCACCAAGGTTCCCTCATTCCTCCCAAGGTCTTGACCTTCATTCTTTCGAAGTTATTCTTCAAGGTAAGGAAACCATTCACCCTCCTCCTTTAAGTCACGACGTCTTTTATGTTATGTCTTATAGTTCCATTTTATTATGTCGGAGATTTTACTTCAATATCATTAATACTGTCCTTTTCATGTCCAAATGATGATATACCATTTCCTCTCTCATCAATTGATTTTCTGAATTTTGGAAGTGACATTGTTTGGCTGCCGAATTTCTTGTAAAAGAAAACACATCTTCCCTTTCCTTTCAAGTTTCCTTTTCTTGTGGTATGTCATTAAAATATCCATACCATGTTCTTATCTCCATGTTATTCTGTATATATTTTTTAATATGAGTTAATTATGAGTTTTTTACCCTTTTACCCTCTCTTTTTATTATTTTCTAGAACTATGTTATATAGTCATTATACACATAATTTTGGTCTCAAAATCTCTCTCTTTTACTCAAGAAGTTCTCTTGTATTATTTATAAGAAAAATCAAATCTATTTTAATATCAAGAGGTATTCATCAATAAATATAATTTATATATTTTATAATATAATTGACATAAATATAACCCTAACTCCCTTTCCATGGGTTATAAATGACATAACAATCCAGTTTTAAGTACTTTTTAAACATCACGATTTTAACATGAAACCCATTTCATTGATTCAATTTGGGTCATTTATGATATATTTGATTATGATATATGTGGCCCACATGAATGTAATATTAAGGGTACACCATAATAGTGCTCCAATGCATTGGGAAAAGAATTAATCTCTAGAGATGACTAGTTTCACGACACCTGGGTGAATAATATTGGTAATTTTTATGACACCTTGGGGATGGGCCTTGGTGATATGTTAATGAATATATAAATGAAATGATGAAGTAACATATTCAAGTTATGTTTCATGTTATTATCATAATTATATTCCTATAATTCCATTTCTCATGTCCTTATGCTTTTATTCATGTTCTTATTGATATCCCAAGTAAACTAGTTCCCTTGTATACCCTTACCAAGCCTTCTGATAACCCATTCCTTTGATGTATGTCTCCAGGATATGAGATGCAGTAATTGTAGATAGGAGGAACATATGATGAAGCCTTACAAATGGATAAAAAAAATTATATGTTGTTTACAAGTGTTTTTGTTCTGGATTTCCCAAACACGGGTCTTTAAAGATCCTCTGATTGTAAAATGTAATGAAAAGTTATGTATTGAAAAGGTGGGATGTCATACATTGAGATGAACACCCACATTTCACAGGGGAGGGTTTTTTTCAAACACTCTTATGAGTGGATGGTTATTAGCTTTTTTTCTACTCCCTTTCCTGAGTAGCCCAAAACTCTTTGGGTAGGCCGTGAAGTCATGTTGTCCATTCTAGCCCAAGATTCTTTGGGCATGGTACATTGGGGTGGTTGGCCTAGGTATGTGCGATTAGGTTGTTCCCAAGTGACTTCAGGATGAGGCCCAGCTGTCTTTGGGCATGGTGGTAGTTGTTCTAGCCTAGCTGTCTGTGGGCGTTGTTATGGGTGGCTACGGACCAAGTGTTTGCGGGGGATATGTGAGGATGTTATAGCTGAGTTGTGTGTGTGCGGGGTATGGCAGTGGGACTGCGCTGAGAATTGTGGGAGAGGTCTGACGTATAGGATGACTTAAATAACAAGTGGGAAAGTGGTGTGGGGTACCCATACATAAATGTGTTATTACTATTACATTACATGACTTGTGTTATTTGGGGAGGGTGCCTTGGTGAGGTTTGGGTGGATATATTTCTTTATTAGGTTCTTGGTTATCTACTTTCCTCATGTGGCATTAGAATTCCTCCCCACCTATTCACAATAGATTTTGGTTTTCCCTACTGAGTATAACTGTATAATGACCCTACGTATATAAAATTGATTTCAGGTTTCCATGTGAACTTCGAGGACCATATGGGACTATACTAGTTCGGACGTTGGGATAGTTGTTGTAATTGTTTTTCTTTTCTTAGGTTTTTACCTTTGGATATTTCTGGTATTGTGGAACATTTATTGAAACATGCATATGGGAAGGGATTGTTTGGACTTTACTTTTACTTCTAGTTTGGGGGTTTTTTGGTACTTCCCATCTATCTTCTAATCCTAGTAAATAAAAAGTGTAATGCCTTGAATTTTTGCATGTGCTTATATACTCATGGTGCTAGTCGCCACTCCAAGACCTATTGAAGATGAGTCTCGATGTTCATTATCCCCCCACCCACATGAAGAATGATGGGTCTATAAATCTTCTATCCCTTCCCACATCTTGTTGAAGGCGAGTCGTGATAGGTATGATAGGAAGTCTACTCTACTTCACATCTAGTCACCAAGACATAATGTTTTCAGTATGCTAATGTGCAAGATATCAATCTGATCTTAAGAAATCTCATTTGAAATCATTGAAAATAATTTTTCCCTACATAAAAGGAACTATGGATTTAAGACTCATTTATACTTTTGGAACTAATTTTGTTTTAGAATTTGTTAGATGCTGACTTTGGTGGATATAGAATGGATAAGAAAATTACATCTTGAACTTTTTCATTTTTTTTAAGAGATTCATTAGTTTATTGGTCAAGAAAAAATCAACAATTAGTAGCATATTCCAATACTGAAGCTGAATAAGTAGCTGCAGGAAGTTTTTATGCTGAGATTTTGTGGATGCAACACACGCTCACAGACTATGGTATGAGTTTTACCAAAACAAAAATATTGGGTGATAATACTAGTTACATTTCCTTAAGTAAAAATCTTGAACATAAATCACATGAAAAACACATAGATATTTGGCATCACTTTCGAAGGGATCACGCACCAAAAGGAGATACCATTCATTAATTTATTAGAACTCGATATCAACTTGCTGATATTTTAATAAAATAATTACCCTCTGATTAATTTTAATATATTAAATAGAATTTAGGAATGATAACCATAAGGTAATATTCCAAATTAACTTCTTGTTGAAATTGATCTCTTTATAGTAAGAAAATCCTTTTGTTTAGGGGATTAAATTTTCTTGTTAGTGATTTTTTTTCAATTTTCAAAACCTTTCTTTTTCTCAAAAAGTTTAGTAATCAAATTTTTCATAATAAATTTTTTCATAATAAAATTTTTTTAATCAAAATTTTCCTAATCAATTTTTTTTCGTTACTAATTTTTTTTGGTATCTAATGTTCTTCAAGGAGAGGTTTACTCATTAAAAATAATTTTCCTAGAAATCCCAAAAGTATTTTTCATTACTTAATTTTTTTTAATCATATTTTTATGTTGGTATTTTCAATTTGGTTAAAATTTTTCAGATTCACTTTTCCGTAAATCCAAGTTTTTTTTCTAACAACCTCAAATGATCAGAACCAACCAAATTTTTTCCCTAGGTATCATCTCAAACATTATATCTCTTTAAAAGTTTTTCAACTATTTGATCAATCAAGGAAGGTAAACTTTCACTCTAAATTCCTATATAAGGACCACCTGTTGTTTGTCCCACATCGATCCTCAATGCTCTGGCATGCTGGATCCATGCTGCACTACTTAAGGACGTTATGTGTCTCCAATGTTTTTCATAATTTTGAATTTATGTGAAAGATTCTCCTCAGAAATAAATTTCTTCTATAAATGAAATATATGAATTGATGATATACAGAGAGGGGTTAGTTGATCTGAAATTCTTTGCTATGTATGATTCTATCATTTCAAAGAATATCAATATGAATGGATGGGAGATCATATGTGTATCAAAACCAAAGGAGCATGATGTAGTTTATACAGAGTTACTGATAGAATTATATGATATAGTAGGTTTATTCAACGAAGATGAGAGGGACAACTTTTACTTCAATTGTTATGGAATGACCTACTCTCTTACTTACACTAAGTTTGCATGTCTAATTGGAATTCCTTATGATGCTGAAGATGAAATCTTCACCCATAAATTTCCTGATTTATCAAGAACATTTGAGAAGGAATATTCTTTATAATGTCTTGTCTTGAACGAAGTGTACACTCTAAAGATTTTTCATTTATCTACAAACTTCTGGATTCTTGAATTATGGGTTCACGAATTTATAATTTTGTTAAAAGTGGATATGGATTCCCTATTGAAAAGTGACATCTATATTTTGGATTTCTTGGAAATCCTCAAGAATAAAAACTTGTTCAATAATATCTTGGTTACATTTTAAGAAATTTTGAATAGAAATTTGAAGTATCAGATCATCATGAATCAAACCATTCTCTCGAAGATTATGGTTCTTTGACTTCATCCATTCAAAATTTCTTTTAGTTCTAAGCCAAGGAATTTTAAAGTGATTTTGATTAGTGATGATACTCTAAGGATAATGAAAGTTGGTTTCTCTAGTAAATCCAGAGTTTTTTGTGATTTTTATGAAGCCTAAGTAGAAGATTTATCAAGGAATCTAAAAGTGGATGATACTTCTAAGAAGAGTGGATGGAAGATGAAGGTGAAAGAACCTGAATAGAAAGGAAAAATTATTGTGGCTATGGAAAGTCAATCATCACCCATAAACCAAAGAAGAAAAGGACATATCCTAATAAAGTTTTGGCTATGTGGAGAGAATACAAAAACAACATCATGTAATGGGTGTCTACTTTGGGTCTGAACCCTACTAATGAAAAAGACTTAAAGGTGAAGGTTTCTAAAGATCCTGAGAAGAAAGTGAATGAAAAGAAGGAGAAGAAGAAGTTGTATGAAGCTGAGTTAGTTTAATACCTTCTTTAGGATTTGAGATACATTTGAACAAATCCAGGTACCTGATTCATTTTTAATGGAATCACTCCCTATCACTATAGGAATAAAGATAGTGATTCTGGAACGAGATGAAAAAGAAGAAATTGTTCAAGAGAAATAAGTGAAAGAAGAATGAGAATAAGGAAGTGGTGATACCAAAGAAATGATAAGGAAAATAGAGGATTTTTATGAGAAAGAGATTCTTTCTGAGAAACAGTAAATCTAAACCTTTGAATCAGAGTCTTCAAAAAATGCTACACTAGGAAAAGAAGAAACGGGTCAGGTTGAAGTTAATAAAATTTCTGAAGAAGAGAGTAGTAATCATGAATTCATCTGGCCAGAATATATTCTCTTTGGTTCTGAAAATGAAAACCTTAGGGAAGTTAACATTTTTCTATTATCAGATAGTGAGCATGAATCACCCAAGGCAGAAGGGATCATTCTGATAATTGATATGGGAAAGTAGTTGTTGGTTGATACACCAATGAAATAAGAGGTGAAAAAGAAAGGTGTTCATGCTTTATCAAAGGGGAAAGCTGAAGAGTTTTAAAAATAATCCTCACCAACTAGACACTCTAATTTAGAATCATCCTCTCTTAGACATGATTTTATGGTACAATATTTAAAAAAGCCTGTTAATAAAATTCCCTTATTTCTGAGTATAGAATTGAGTTTCTGGATGCTTCAGCACTCATTTAATCAGAACGAAAATTCAGTCACTATGCTTATGGATATGTTTTTAAAGCTTGAGACAGATTCCAAAAGTTTCTTCCTTTAATATGAAGCCCATAAAATATCATGCAAGAATATTACAAGTTAGTAAAGGAAGAAAATCAGAGACTCCAGAGTCTTTGATGTATATAAAGAATATGTGATGGATTCATTTGACACCAAAGATGGGACATTTACTAATCATACTAAGAGTTTTGTGGAAAATATGACTCTTGAACAGACAAATCGGAAGCAAGATGTCATGTACTTGAATGGGAAGATTAAATTAGTGGCTATGAATTGGAAGAGGTAAATGGATCTCAGAATTGAGTTCGAAGAGAAGATTATTAAGAAAGAATTAGTTTTGTAGGCTCAGGAAGATATTTCTAATTCTTAGGAAGAAAATATAAAATCCTTATAGAAAAAAATTAAGATCAGTAAAAACAACTTAAGAGCATGGAAGAATATCACAAGGAGATAAATAAGCTGAAAAATATTGTTAGGAAGTTAATTCTGAAGGAGAAAGAAGGATAATTCTACCCCATTCTGATATTTTTTCGTATTTTTTCCATTGTAAAAATTCTTTCAATCTTAATGTATTTTTGGTTTCTCTTCATATATTTGATTATTTAGTACTAATTTTTCAGGTACCACATTTTTTTCCATTCTCTTTATTCTTTTTTGAAAATCACAAAGTGGTAGAATGGAATGATAAAAATAATTCTAAGTGTAGAAGATATTTCAATAAGTAAGGGAGAGTTTATCTAAGAAGATGTTATTATCAATGAATATTTTTGTATGCAATAAAATGTAAAATATCATTCTAAAAATAAATAATACAACACTTATGGATTTAAGAAACTAAGGGGGAGTTAGACATATTCACTATGATTCATATGTAGAAGAAGCTATGTTTTCTTGTGTGTTAATAATGAGATTTTTTCTAAGTCCTTATATTCTTTTTCTTAAGGATGTGTATGATTTCCAAAAAGGGGGATATTGTTTAGTCAATAATGATTCCTTATGATTTTTCCATTCCACTATGATTCGAAAATAGAAAATACTCTATCTTATAAAAAATTTTATTTTCCCATAAATGAACTAAATAAGGGAAATTAACCTTCCCCAAGGGAATTTTACCCTTACCTATGTTTTCTTTGATCATTTTATAGTTTTTCTAAATCTAACTCATTTTATATCTGTGTCTAAAAACCAGATTCACATATGAAACCTCAGAATCCTATAAATACTTACATATATAGTATTCTGTTTTCCGATTATAAATTCTAGTTCTAAATTTGTTTGTATACAGACTCTGAAATCTATGAAATTAAGACTTTGAATTCTCTAAAATTCAGTCTCTAAATTCTCAAAAATTCATACTCTAAATTGTTCATAATTTAGAATCTGAATTCCTAAGAAATCAGACTTTGTTTTCCTCAGAACTTATATTCTGAATTCATTAGAATTCAGACTCCAAAATCCTCATAATTCTGACTCCGAATAACTCTAAATTTAGACTCCAAATTCCTCAGAATTGAGACTCAAAATTTCTTTGAATTTAGAATACGAATTTCTCAGAATTCAGACTCTGAATACATCATAATTCAGAATCTTAATTCCTCAGAATTCAAGATCCAAATTCTTTGGAAAACTGAATCCTAATATCCATGATTTAATGTCTCCAAATTTTTAGTTTCTTAGACTCTAATATTTATTTCTCCATAGACTCCAAAAAATTATATTTAGTTAAGAAACCTTATTTTTCTTAAACATGTTATAGTTATGAAATGATATCGTACATTCTATTTCTAACTAACGGTTTTTTGAGTGACACGTGTTCATGACCCTTGAAAATTCAATTAAAAATATGACCATTAGAGGTTGGAGCCGACGATTGGATAAGTGCATATAAATAGGATCTCATTTGAATGAGATTATTATAGATGTTGATCACTCAATATATTGCATGATGTGGAAGTGATTTCTAGAAAAAGATACTCTCATGCCTTTTTCATAATGAACATCTTGTTCAGCTTGCTTCGTGTGACTTCGATTGTTTCTATGTAAAATCAAGGTCTTTCGGGGATAGGAAGACATAGGTTCTAACTACCTTAAAGTTAGAGGACTTATGTGTAAAGGAAGATAGAGGTTCTAACTACCTTAATGTTTGAAACCTTTCGAGGATAGAAAGATAGATTCTGATATTCTTATCGAGGGCTTTCCCTGGTGTGGGTATGACAGACTTTCTTGAATGTATAAATCAAGGTAACTTTATCAAAGTTTGTCTAATACCCTTCTCTTTTGGTTAAAATGTTTCATACTTGTTACTTTTTTATTTCAATTTTATTTACACTATATTTTGATAAAGGAACAATGTATATCCTTCTTATACTTTTTTGTTATTTTTTAAACCATATTAAGTAAGACTCTATACGCTTTAAGGTAGAATATTTTTTCTTGTAAAATTTCATAAAGTTTCATTTCCGTAACCACATTTTAAGAACCTAGTAAGTTTGTAGAACTAGAAAAGTTCTTGAGAATTTACATTGTTTAACAGTTTTAAACATAGTTTTCCTTAAGGTTAATTTTTTTTAAACTTACAATTCACCCCCCTCCTGTAATATAGCATCTACATTCATATTTCGATCCTACTCTCTTTACATTTAAAGTGAACTACTGCCTCATGAAATAATGATTGTTCATTTTTCCTTCACCACCTCTCATAGTGGACATTATAATGAAAATATATAATTATATTTTTTTTATATTATATTTGTTAGGTATTTATGATTTTTTAACCCTTTTTCACATATATCATTATACATTCAATTTGGCGAAAATATGATAATTTCGTTAGAGGAATTCTGAACTACTACCCCCTCAAAGAGAGGTGATTCATTCACACACTACATAAAATGTATTGAGGATGGTATTAGTGAAATTATATGATATATTTCAAGAAATCATGATACTATAATACTAATCATATATATAAATATATATAAATATATCATTTCCTTTATTTCATTCAAATATGAAAATTAAATAGAAACATCATCCAAGCATATGTACGACATAGAGTCTCCTTGAACGGTATATTCCATTTCATACTTATATATTATTTAGATTATTATACTACACATATACAGAATATAAATTATATTTATATCATGTTTTACCTAATTGAAATCATGATATAATTATAAGGGCCAAATATATAAAAATTTCTGACACATGTGAAAATAAAAGCGAATATTACCTGAAGTGTAACTTTAACAAACAATTATTGACAAGTTAGTAATATAAAGTCATATTCAAACCATATAAGGTATTATATATAAAAATAAGGTTCTATGATAAATGTATAATAAATTTATATTTTTTATAAAGGTTGTTTTAATGAGTTTGATGTGTTTCAGGACACTAGGTAAGGGAATTTCATCTCACTTTTTATTTCCCTAAGATACATGAATTATTCACCAACCATTGTGTTTGTGTGGTGGGTATAATGAACATTGATATATTATAGTATTCTTGTACATAAAATAATGGGTATTTACATATCCATTTTAATATATTTCTGTCATGGGATTTAAGATTCAAAATCTTCCAAATCAGTAAAGTAATTATCTCTCAAATTTCCATCTTTGAGACACATGCCATGTCATGAACTGATATTTTTCTGTGAGGTGTATATAAATCCTTTGAAATTATATATCATGAATCTAATTCATTTCATGACATTTTAAGCTTGATGTTATTTCATTTTCTTAAATGGGGAGTATCGTTCATTGTTACCAAGTAGTAATAATTTATTGAAATAATCTCATTTCTTTTCTAGATTGTTTATTTTTATGCCTCCATTGAATAATTCTTATGATAAATATCTCATGAATAATAATGAATTTTACCCTCCACTAGTTATTCAATATTTATTCATGTATTCAAACCATTTTTCTATTCTTTGTTATATATGATAGTTATGAAAGTGTTTTTAAGAAAACATGAATTTACCCAATCATCTGTGGGAAATCAATGTTCCATGAAAACCATGTTTTTTAAAATGGTTTTACAATTTTATTATACTATTTTACCATAATAAATAAGATAAATTTTATCTATTTCATTCCAATTCATATAAAGGAATATTCATTTCACTTTTTGAAAAATGCATTTTTCTATCATTTACCATGTAAAAAAGGAATGTTTTTATTACCTAATATGTCATGTACGGATTTATCCTCCATCATGCTTGTGATGCAAAAATTTCTATTTTTAAAGGATATTTTTTGGGAATATTGTTTTAAAAAAACAAATTTTCAAAAAAAAATTGTCAAAATTTTTTGAAGCTCCTTTTATAAGTTTTCAAGGAAAATTGTTTTCAAAATGTTTTCAAGATTATTTTATATGTTTTAAAAGAATATTTGTTTCAAAATATTTTCAACATTCTCTTATATGTTTTTAATGATAAATGGCTTTAAAATTATTTTTAATTCTTATTTATAAGGTTTCATATTATTTTCAATGAAATGGTTTTCAATCCATTTTCAAGATTCATTTATTTGTTTTCATGGAAAATGGTTTTCAAGGGAAATGGGTTATGAATTATATTTATGCCTTATCTATAAGATTGAAAATTATTTTCAAGGGAATTTTTTTAAACATGTTAAATCTCTTTTTATATGTTTTCAAGGAAAATGTATTTCAAAACACTTTCATGATCACATTAAATGATATCAAATAAAAAGTATTCCATAAATTATTTCAATGATTTCTTTATAATATTTCGTGTTAATTTTCATGAAAATGGTTTTCAATTTTGTTTCTTTATTAAAGTTCTTTTTTCAATGAAGAAAATTTATTTTCCTTAGTACATTTTTTAAAAATAACTTTTCAAGTTATTTTCCATATAATAAAACAACTATTGATGTTACTCATTCCCTTCCTATAAATTATCCAAATAATCTATTAATATATTTTATTGAATGGTTTATGTTTTTAGGGAATGATGATCATGACCCCCATTTCTCTTCCTTGGGTTATATTCTTATGTAACCATCTTCTTCTAATAGGATATAATTTTGTTGAAATGATTATAAAACCTGTATCTTTCTCCAAAATTTATGATATGATAATATTTGTATGATAAGAATTTCTTTTCATGGGTTATGATATTGTTTTTATGATTGTTTGGAATATGTATTTATGCTTTCATTATGAGCTATTTGGGACATATATATAAATCCATGTAATTGGGAAAATATTTATATCCCATGAGCTATATATTTCTATAATGGGGGATGAACTCAGTTATGTATAATAGGGATAGAACGAGGAACAACCACCATTTAGTATTATGGAGCTGGAAGGAGGAGTGAACTTTGTTTAGTAATAGTGGGTATGAATAGAGGTAAACCAAGTTCATTAAATGACAATTCCTACTAAGAAATCATTGGTTGTGATGCCTTTACTACTATGGAAATCATTATATATGATTATCTTTTTTCCAAAATTTAATGTTGTATTCATATGGTATGCTTTCATGGATTATGTTCTCTATTTTCTTATGATTCTTGTCTTATGATTTTTCAATATTTATTCCATGATTCAAGTTTCTATTATTTAATTTGAAGTGTAAGATTTTATTTTTTTCTTTATCATGTTCTCATACCCCTATTTTCATGGTTTTGTTTACATGTATCCATTATTTAAATTTATTAAGAAATTTTACTCACCCATTTTTATGTTTCCTTTCCCAAGATATAAATATATGAATTATGTTTGATTTGTAATATAAGGGTGTTGTCCAAGAGGGGCCTAGTGTAAGATAATGTAGCTCACTTATGTAATAGTTTCAATGCTTACTTGTTTAAAAATACACTAGATTAATATTATATTTGGGCCCTAGTTTATGTAACGTATTAAGTGTTTAAGAATATTGATGTAATGTTAATGTATAAAAAGAGATTGTATATGTAGTTCCTCTCTAATCATCCAGGGTTATGGGGCTAAGCCTAAATAATTTTCATAACATTATATATAAAAATAAAAATATTTTTTGGGTATTAAATCAATTATTATAATAAACTAATCAATTAATCCACCTAACATACCCATTGATGACTGACTCATCCAAATGTCTAGAACTAACAATCTTTGGGTCTTGGATATGGTAAAACCAATGTTCAATATTTAACCAAATTCTCAGATTTCGAATCTAAGACATTATCTAAGAGTTACTCTACTATATAAAAAATGATTCATTCTTGATACTAATATATTTAATATTTTTATAATAAATTCCATGCTCATCGGGGCTCGGAATATCCCACAAAATTAGAATCTAAATAAAAAAATATCTCATTACATATTTCAATGTTATTAAAGGAAAATATAGTCACAACATTCCCCCCCTACATCAAGGATTTTCACCTCAAAATTAATGATCTAAACAAAATATTTGGGGGTACGCAACAAACATCTCGAGCTCCTGTACCCAAGATATCTCTTTTACACTCACATGTTTTCATGAAACTTCATCCAATAGAATGGTATATCCTCACAGGATCCTCTCATATCGATCGTTAATCTCCCCTAGGTAATCCATGATGGTGGACCCAACCATGATGTCCATCTCACTCCATTAAATCACATGTGTAAGATCACGAAGATATCTCATCTAATGAAACACATTGGAGGTATCATGAACCTACTCCAACTGTTGGGATAAGGTTATATAGTAAGTATCCTCTCCAACCATTATCATGATATCGAGAAGCCCAATGAATCTCCTAGATATATTTTCTCCTGGGATTAATCACTACAAACCTTATTATGTTGATACACTCTAGAAAACATTGTCACCATTATTTCTCTAAAAATGACTGTAATGCCATTTTTCATTTTATTTTTTTCATATTTATGTTTTCCTTCCCCTTACATAGATCACCACAATATGTTTTGGTGAAGAATGTACCATCTATGGCTCAACAAGATATGACTCTTTAATCATCGGGAAACATAAGGTGACATGTACGGTCTCCCAAACATTTATAAAGAGGTTCCATATTGAATGTACTATGATTAATATTACTACAAGAAAACATAAAAAATAAAAAATGATCCCCCCCCCAACCTCAGCCAATGTAAAACATGAAAACCCTTAACATATCCTCCAACACCTAGAAAGTGCTCTTGGTATTCCTGTATATCTGAGGGTAGAATATTGCACTCATCCTAAACTGAGTCTTGAAAGACTTTTTTAGGACTCTCCACAACCATAACATTAAAAATTAATCGTGGTCTGAAATAATAATTTAGGGTACCCTGTGGAGTCTAATGATCTCTTATATAAAATACCTCCCCAAAACCACCACTAAACTATTCTCTATGATAAAAAGTAGGTGTTTTAACATTGTATTTTGGTCAACTATAACATTAAGGGAACCATGTAATTGAACTACATATGGAAGCACTGTCTATAATTCCATTGATATGATATTTCCTTTTCACTAAAAGGCTTCATGAGGTTGTATTAGATATTTGGGAACGTTATGCTCAAAATTCACAAACTGAAATTTATGAAACGAAGGGAAAAAATTTGAAATTCTTCACCTCATTCCAGCACATCAAAACAACCATTAATATTTTGGTTTATAGGAAAAGGAAATTTATGAAACTCTATCACACCACCACTTACTTCATGACCAACCCCACTATCCTCCCTCAAAAAATAATTATTTTATCCACTCCTTTAGAGAATCTATTTGGTGTATCCCATTTGGATATATTGTCCCATAGAGCCTCAGACTTGATGTCTCCCAACAGGACCTCTATCACATGTTAAAGGATTAACAGATTCAACAACATCAACTAAGGAAAATATTCCCCCTCCACTCCACTATGTATATCTATAAATAATACAACTACTCTAATGCCTCCTCCACCATGCATGTGTGGGGATTCATGCTAAGGAAATAATCCAATAAATTCTTAATCCCAATAGTATAAAATAAATCAAATTATTTTTCCTATATGAACATTGACTAGTACCTCTATCTCAGGTTATGATATCTCTCCATGCGTATGTACCTAAGACTCTAGTGGTTTGAGTTAATGGAAAAGGTTTGTCCTATAATATATTGTCTTTGCATCTTTAGTGAGAATACTATTTCTACCAAATCATGGTAATGGGTTCAGTTCTTATAATCATGCACTCTCTACATCCTCAGACCATATGTTATATCTACCTACCTATACATCAACATAAATCATAACCAATCTCTATAGGAATCTCCAAACAATATGTACTACACTCTATCATTTATTAGTTTGAACCAAAGATAACAATTCATCCTAAAAATTAAAAACATGAAGTCTTACTAACACTACATGGTCTAGTTAAATGGATACACTTCCCATTATAGGTCAATCATTGGGGATAAAACTCTCGAAAAGACTTTTATGAACCACCCATAGTAGTATACCAAACCACAAAAATACCAAACATTCAACGTGTTCTTTAGTGGATACCAAGATATAAATACATTAACATTCACTTAGTCCATAGGTAAATTATTATCATACAAGACATGCCTCAGAATGTGAACATATTGTATCCAAAGAATAGAACTTTTAGAGCTTATCATAATGACACTACTCCAGGAGTAATTATAATACAATTCTTATATTCTCTTCATCCTCATCCTATCACATAATGTAAATGAGTATATGATCAATGAAGAAAACTGAAAATCAGTCCATGTATGGTTTGAAGATCCAACTCAACAAATATATAAACACATCAGAAGCATTAATCACTACAAAATACATCCCCAAGAATTCATACTTACTATAGAAAAATCAGAATGTATTATTGGTAATATTATCCTTATTAACACTTGAATGGTTGTAGTTATACCTTTAAACGATCATTGAGAACTAGCTGGAACCACAAAATATATCAATGGGGTAAATGATCCTCATTAAGGGGTTCTAGTTCTTTATTTTTACAAATTTTATGTAATGATATTACTATAAATACCCAATCTCCCATATTTAATTTTCTTAAAAAAATTTGAGCTAATCAAGAAGACACATTGGGTCTGATAGAACACTTCTTTTAAAGGTCCTCCAACTAAACCCACAACTCTTAAATCATTATAGGGTCCATCTAATAATTTATTAAATATACCAGCATGGCCTCGGAGAGTAAGTTAAAGTAAAAGTCTCTCTCCCATAATAGTGGCACTCCATCATCATCCTTGGAAACTATTTCCTTAAATTCCCCCACTTCTGAAGTAATCTATATTTCTAAATATCCAACTATTCCAAGGGACAAACTCAGCAACATAGTGGTGTTGGCTAAAACCTCTTACTCTCATGACCAACTCACTCATACTTGAGATCTCTCTCACAAATAAAATATAATATCATATTATATATACAATTGAATATAATTCATCTATGAAGAAATTTAATTTGGGGTCAAAAAATGGATAATCATTAAATACCAAAGATTATGTAAAATTGAATCACCATGATGACCAAGAGGTCCCACAAAAAACACTCTCCACTGAACGAAAACTATAACTTTCAGAATATAGTAAATATCGACGAATTGATCATTTATGTACTTATAACTATAGTGGCTAGGATAAAGGCTCAATTGGAATCTCTTACTCTCACATTATGAATAAATACATGATTTAATGACTCAAACTTGTGTCTACTAGTACTGGGGAAAGAGTATAATAAACAAATACCATGCCTTAGATCATCTCATGGGTAGTCTGGTCATAGTACATCATGGCATGAATCATTCTATGAACTTAACTACTAGATCCCAAAGCCTAAAATGGGACACATAGTTGTAGAGTTGGTAATATATCATAATGTGATCATGAACCAACTTCTCCTCCCTCCAGATATACTCATTCTCCGCTTCCAGAACCACCTCCTTCTGGCCTTCCCCACCCTATCTCGAGGAACCCTGATCATGGTGGTACCTATGAAAAGGGGGTATATCAATTGTCTCTCTGTCAGTCATATCATATTGGGCTGAATAATAATGATATATTTATCCTCGTCCATCATAAGCATAACATCACACCTCTCCAGGAGAAATGGATACTCTCATGTTCTCTAAATTACAGCTCCTTGAATTTTAGTCTATTAAGGAAAATACATCCTTTTATTGTGACCTCGACATATAATTCCTTCTACCTGAATTATAAAAGTCAATAAAATAATTCATAAAAAAAGATAAAATTACCTGAAATCTATCTTATAGGATGTTCTCATTCACTAGATCCCTCTATATTAATCAATAATAGGTTGGTATGCATTAGGAATCCAAATTAGCTTGATTGTCTTTGTGGGGACACAACTGAAACATCCACTTCGGGAAGGATCCATATTTTACCATATCAAGGATGTAACATTAATGTTATGTGAACCTTGATTCATAGTCAAAAACTATTAAAATACTCAGTTATTTCTCAAGAATCTCTTCTATCGAAACAAAGCTGAAGAAATGAGTATTATTCCTATCACAAAAATAAAACTGTACATTTGATCATGAGGGCGTCATCTCATCATGGGACTGTTTAAACAAATTATTAGTAGGTTTTTTAAAATTCCTTCAACTCAAACCACTAAATCAATACAATCCTATGCTTACTATGGATAAAACTGTCTATGGAACATCAACAGTCTCTGACACATGAACTCACATAGTTTTCTTACTAACATGCATCATTACTGAACATTTTTTGTACTAAATACTGCTCGAAAGTGATGTGGTTATCCCTATTCATGTGGAGGACATACCCCGTGATATGTCCCCTAAACTAAGGCATTGTCACTCATTATAACATCATCAAGATCCTAAATTAGTAACATGTATTTCTATCTCATGGTTGCATTGCAATAGTGATCAGGTTGTATCACAGTAATATAACTATATATATATGGGGAGAATAATCCAAAAATATAGTCAAAGTAATCAATCCTCCATGAATCATGTACCATTATCCATATGACCATTTTTAGACATTTTATGTTAAAAAGTAGGTAATTAGAGTCTTGGTGAAAGGATACATCATCTTCTACATGAACACTTGATTCCATAGCCTGAATGCCACATTCAAGAGATAATGACACTATTTAACTATGCACCAAACAATAATACTAGGGGTGAAATATGAACTCTATCCCAATAAATGAACTACTCTGATAATACTCTATAATAAACTGACCCACCATATCCCTATAACCACAACCCACCTATAATAGGCATGTGTCTTGGTAAAGATGCTGATATGGAATGATAATGGGGGGGATTTTTCTAATGTACCAATATCCAAACACATATTTGTCTACATGAAATTGTGAAGAAAAATAATAAAATATAATACCATACCGAGTAAACCAAGCATGCAATTACCTATTAGGAATATAGCGGATTACAATAGGATAAAACCAATGTACCAAAGGAAAAATATAGGCCCAAACAGAAAAGATATTCCAATGTGAAAAATGAAAATAATGATAATTGAGAGGGAACAACTCATGATCTCTATGCACCTCCACCATATGAGGTCATTTCCCAATCATATCACTATTCCCTACCAACGTCACCACTTATCCATCTACTATATATATAAAAAAACAGATGTGGGAAAATCCAATGTAGGGGTGACTATATGTATAAAAATAGTAGGATGCATCAAAAAATGGAAGAGAGTGGTAGAATGATTCAATAGAAGAATTCACCTCAATCTAAATCAGTTAGGAAATGATTCTAAATAGATAGATAAATATATTCACATAATGAAACACATATAAAGGCTAAACGGTTTTCACATGTCATTACCCATCCATAGTTGATGAGTAAACTTGTAGATCTTGAAGTCCATCACTTATACCCTATATCAAGAAAAACCTCACAAAAATATGTGCATAGGGGACCACTCTGAACTATTGGGCTCTATAGTTGAGGGAGCTACGGCTCATGTAGAGGACCCACACCTCTTTTAAGCTCAATGATAGGGGAGTAATGCTTCATAGATAGAGGATTCAGTCACATGTAGGGGGTGTAACATATCTATCCATATATAAAATATGGAGAACTAGTGGCATTGTGTGAAAAGTGAGTAATAACCCTAAAATGTCTCTAATTATATGGGGAACCCACACACTGGTCACATAGTGAAGTACTAACCATGAAATATCTTTGACAATTTAGCCCCAATAACTACCATCTTTGACTGTCTACTAAAGAATATTCACTCTTAGTGTACCTATCATCATCTCTCATTCACCATAATGAAGTCCACCTTCACATTATATATAGATAAATACTCAGTATAGACTACTCGTTGTCTAAAATATGAGTTCAAATAAAGGATACATGAGAGAAAAATGATGTAGGAGGGAATACATGACATATCTATAGATCCACACTGTGTGTGACCTTGCCTTGTCCCATAAAATTTTTCTCCTTTGGACACGGATTAGAAGACACATCATAATACACAACATGTATGGTTCATACATGATTTGTATTGGGTTCTTGGGGCTAGGAAATGTTTTCCTAGCCTTGTCTGTGTATGTTGAGTCATACTCGTGCACTTAGTCATGCCTAGGTACTAGTATGCTCCCATGTTCTCATATAGTAAGAAGTGTTTCTAACTATAGGGGGTCCTGGGAAAGTTCTAGCTGGCATAAAGCTTCACTACCCTATTAGGGTAACATGGCTGGTGGGTTTTTCCACACCAAAAGAAATCCTTAACATTTTTTAAGCCATAGTGTTATATCAAGGGAGGATTCATGTTGTGAGTTATTTTAGGAAACTCAAAATTTAGTTTAGTATTTAAAAGAACCAGAAATTCCTTTAAGTGGATTCCTAATTCACCTCTATTTTCATGAACCTTTCTTTTTCATCAACTGTAGTAAAAAAAATCTCCCAAATCAATTTTCCAAGCCTATAGTGGCTACAAAATGGAATATTACAATCCCCTCAATGACTGTAACACCAATTGTCTTCCCTCTATTTGTTTTCCACCCGAGTTGCAATCACCACCGATCCCTAATCCATGAAGCATCACCCATAAATCATGATTAGTCCCGATCCATCCACACAAAAAAATAAATTCAACATTAACCAAACATTTATGAATTTTAGGGTTCAATAGTTATTCAACCCACCCTAAAAATGTCAAATCATGACCTAGTTAGTCAATAGTGAAAACGCAAAGAATAGGTGGTGGAATGAAGCTAGAGAAAAATATAAAAATTAATTTTGAAAATCATTCTTGGATGATGATAACAGATAAGGGAAACTAGGGTGACGCTCAAGTGAATAATGTGAGATCCCAAAATCAAAATAATATAAAAAACTAATTCTCAATATTTTTTTAATTAGGGGAAAATCAATAATCGATAAGTCTGATATCAATATAGAAGTGATCATCGATTAATAATTTGTTTTTTTGGTGAAGTATAAGTCATTTTCTCATTCAATACCTCTCAATCGACCTCAATATGATCAATCATACTCTTATGATCTCCATCCGCCAATGAAGTACAATAAATCCTCCTCCCTAATCTCCCATTGTTACATGACTATCCCTAGAGAATTTCGAAATAAATATAATTAATGTTTAAATTTGGGATTTGGGTATTAAAAGAATTAATAAAATAAATAAACTAATTAATCCACTTAATTTACACTCAATGACTATATCATATGAACGTACGATGCCTAATAACATTACGTCAGAATTTGGGTAAACTGCACATTTTAGTTTTGAACATGGTGTCATATTTCTGATCTGAGAGACATTTTTAGAGTAATTATTCTATTTTAGGAAAATTATTTGTGCATATTAATATTATTTTAAATATTTTTATAATATCAATTTTGGGCTCATCGGGCCTCATAATCACTCATGGACTCAATGCTTAGATCTGGTAATGTTCCATAAAATATTTCAACGTATTATACAGTAAAAATAGGGTCACATCATATAATGATAGAATTAATAAATATATATGTTATTTATTATATATTTATAACTATTTAATGATAAAATGATATTTATATTTCTTCTTTTCATTAACATATAAAATGAAAACAACATTCATGTATAAATATGAACTACTATCTCTATGTAATTTGTAATTCAGATATCCATATCCAACATTTTTGTAAAGTTATTGATAAGAATATAAAGTAAAAAATATTATTTATATCATTATTTTCATTACTTACATGATGGATCCTTTTCAAGATGCAAGGGCTATAATTTCTGAAATGAAACATACTAAAAAACGAGGCATTTAATGCCTAAAATGATGATGATAATGAAATATTGTTGACGAATAGGGGAAAAGATGTCATAAGTAAACCATATATGATATTATAATTTTGATTATGTTTAATTTAAAAATGTATTATAATTTTTTTTATAATATATGAGGTTATATTCATATGAATAAAATCATAAATAAGGTAAGGGGTTCTCATCACACTTTTTTCCATGATAAATATGCCATATTTACCGCTTATATATTTGGGGTGGTGTATATAACACCCATTTTATATTTAATATAATGAATATATTAATATTCATGGTATTTAGAATTTTATTTTTATTTTTTTTAAATGTTCTATGATTTAAATGTTTACAAATGGGTAAGGGTTTTGTTTTATAATCTCACCTTTTATAGGGTTTATCTTTACATAAAATTATATTTGATGAAATTATATGATATATATTTCCAAAATATAATTTATTTTCTTATAATAATGTTATTTTAATTAATTAATTTTTATCCAATCATTTTACTCTCTGTAATTACTCAACATATTGTATTTAAACATTTAAGGAAAACCAGAAATTATTTTTATATTTGTATGGGAATCCCATTAATCCATGTCTATAATTTCATTAAAATAATTTCCTGAATTTTTTTAATAATATATAATAATGGATTAGATTATTTTTTATCAATGTATTACATTCAATAAAATGTTTATAATGTAATCTTATTTACATTTTATGATCATGGTACTTTTTAAATAGTGTGGGAAAGGTATATTTGATTTAATATATACCACACAAATGAGGGTGTGCACTATCCTGAATTATGATTTATTTAACAATTCTCATAAATGTTTCTTTTTTTCTTTTCAAAGAAAATATTTTACCTAATATTATATAAATATTTTATATTAGATAAGTAATTTGAAAAATAATATTGTGTTTTATTCAATAAATGTTCCCATGGGTGTTAATGATATTTTCTTTTATTAAAAAATAGTAATATTAATTATGATTCATTAGGGATAGCATCAAATGATACAATCATAATTATTTCACTAGATGGATACTGATTATCCTGATAAAATTTTTCTAAAACCCAATAAATTTTCCATGGTTTATACTATGATAAAATCATAAACTGGTTCATGATCTAGTGGGATACATATAAATGGATTATGATAATATAAATGGTCAATATATTATAGACCTATAATTTTTGGGTCATTATTTATATTAATATTCTCTAAGGGTACATTGGTAGTTAGACTAACCTCGAAAGAGGGTTTATGGGCACATAGCCCATTACTAAATATGGTACATGTGTGTTTAGCCTGAGCCTAACATGTGTTAAATATCTTGTTAGGTATCCTTGAACAAAAATTAACATGATTATCATTACATAACATCTTTTATTTTTACTCTTTATGTTATATTATTATTATTAATATATGATCTCATAGCTCATAATCATTTATTCTTCAATGATTTATATATTAAGATCTTATAAATCCTTATGTCATGTTTAAGATCAATGAACCCCTTGGTCTGACTTTCAAATTGTAATATTTTATTATCACAACCTTATAATCATGTGATATGTACATATTATCATTGATTAATGTATTCAATTTTTACCCCTACTGAGAATGTAATATGACCGGTTCTTTTTTTCCCTCCCCATGTTATGAATAATGGTTTTAAAATGAGATAACTAAGAAGTATTTTATATAATAATAACCTTGTTATAGATATTGAATATAAATCTAAAAATAATATTATTATGTGTCTAGTATTTAAAGGAAAAAATAATTTATGGTTCATAAGAGTTAATTATTATTAATTTTATTGATTTTTATTCTAAAATGACATAATAGTTGTTCATATAATGCTTGGGTAACCATAATTTGTATAAAATCATAGTATAGTTATTTTATGAGATTAGTATTATAGAACATCACAAAGAACCACATGGATATGTATAGCTATATGATACCATTATAAATATTTGGTAAAGTATAGATTGGTTTTACTGGTAAATATATATCTATCTAGGTAATGGAAAGTGGATGAGGTTATGCCATAAATGCACTTAGGGGTAGAAACAATAATATGATAAGACTAGTTGTTAATTTTATCATCAATGGTGCACACTAATTTGGCATTAGACTACATGTAGAGACACGAAGCTTGATGTACATGGACATTACATTACTTTTCCAGAATACTTAATAGATAATGAAAACAGACACACATGGACCGTAATAGTTTAGTGCCTTTGGAAACTTGGAAAAAATAATCTTCTAATCGTTATGAAAGATCTTCAATATCTCCTATAAATATCTTCCCCTTTTTGTTTCCTTAGTTAAAATAGTTCTTTTAATCCTGGGTGAAAAGAAAACATAAAAAGTGTGAGCTCAAATGCTCAGTAAGGGCAAACATTGAGAACATAAATCAATCCACAATCATTTGAAAGCAAAAACTTGACCATGAAATTTAAACATCAAAATCTTGAGAAAAGACCTAAATAATTGATGTACGTAAGGAATATATCATAATAGATCATAAACCATGATAAAATATAATGCAAATAAAACATGTAATTGTGGAAACCATTCAACACATGTCATGATTTCCATAGTAGCCAAGGCATTGCTGCCAAGACCATCTTAGTGGATAAAGTCCCTTTCTGAATCGAGTTCACTCCTCGTTTCAATCCTGTAACACTGAAATAGATTAACTTACCATTCCAGACATATCTATCTCATGAGATATAAATCATTACCCTATGAATTGGATGGAGATATAGGTCCCACCCATCTTTTATTGAAATCATTCTTACTTGTGACACAAAATAAACTTAAAACATTCATCATAACCCAAAGAATAAAATGGGTTTCATAAACATCATCTCATCATATCATAATCCATATAAAACAAATGAATATTTCATCATAAGAAAAGTAAAACTATTTAAATCATAGAGACATTATATATGAAATATAAACATATGATGTAATGTCATCTTAGATGGAAAATGGTTTTGATAAAACACTTGAAATAAATTCTTGAGGAAAATATCCTTTCATCTTGAAAATCATTTTCTATTCACAAAATTCCATTCAATTTTAAAAGAAAAGGATTTTGTTGAAAATAGTCATGAAATATTTTGGACGAAGCTTCATGAAAATAAGGCTTTATAAAACCATAAAAATCCTTTAATGTCATATAAGTTAAAAAAACATTCTCCTCCTACTTTTTTCGGAAAAGTCAAAAAGTACTTCCTATGGTAAACAAAAGAAATATTCCTTCCATACGATGTGGTAAAAGTAAGAAAAGGGGTAAAAATGTCTTTAAAAATACATGGAAGGAAATTAAACATTTTATGAAGACATTTTGATAACATAAGGACATGGATAATAAACATAACCCCCAGTAAATACTTACGAATAAATAATCTCAGATAAGAATGAGATTGGAATAATTATCTCGTACCTTAGGTCCGATATGCTTCGTACATATCCGAACCTCCTGTATAATGATTTAAATAATGTCATTGACTTATTACAGAATCATATTGATTGTTACGATATCATATATGGTTCACTTATGACTTTATATTATCCATTATTTGGTAAATTCCATGTTAAAGGGCATTTTGGGTAAAACCGTTTCATTTGTCGTTCGTGTTTTGACTTGTAATTATTCATATGATTACATAGATCATGATTAATTAATTCTAGAATATAAAAAATGATTTATATATAATATGTATTTATAATATACATATATATAATAGATCGATAAATGGAAACAAATACACCATTCATGGAGACGGTAGGCCGTATGTACACCTGAACCCTATTTTCGTTTCCTTATTGAGTTGAATGGAATTAAGTATATGACATACATATATATATATATGAATAAATCCTTTAGCTTTATAATTTCATATATTTTATTATTATTACTTATATATACTTTATAATCATTCTTTAATGGTTAACATGGAGAATGAATCTCATCGCGTCATGGAGACGGTAGTCCGTACGTACGCACGAGCGATGATATCATTCCCATGATCGTGGAATTGTATTGAAGTGTATTTATATTATTTATAAATCAATATAACTTTACAATAATCATTTATAGTCATTATTTACACCATTATACCCATCCAAGTAAGGTGGTGGTGGAAAATAGATTACACCACGGCGTGGAGCCGGTATTCCGTACGTACGCACGCGCGGGGATTTCATTTTCAATAGGATGAATAGAAGGTGAAATAGGGTTGTTTCATACTTATAATAACATATAAGTATATGAGTGATACTATTGTTATTACTTCATAATGAAACAACTAAAGAAGAAGAAGTGGAAGAAGAAATAATGTTGAAAGAATCAGTAACAGACATTACCTCTTCTTTGAAGTGCCTCTTTGAGACCTCCTTTTAGGGCACTAAAATTGGTATTTGAAGAATACCAGGACCTCTAGGATGTTTCTAGAGAAGTTTTGAAGAGAATTCGTAAGGGGTTGGATGAGCATGAAGGATCAATGTGGTGTGAGGAAGAGAGAAAGGTGCTGCCATTTTATAAGGAAGGAGAGGGGGACCTTAGGAAAAACTAAAAATATTATTTTATTATAAAGTCATATTCGGTTTTAAATAGCTCCAAATTCATTTATTTAGAAGCTAAGGTGGGGATGGGTCTAAAACCTCTCATCTAATAGAATTTAGACATGTTTAGGTTCCTATTTTAACCTTATCATTTAGATTTAACTTTAAGCTAAATAATTTTACTTTTACCATGTCTTCTTGTTTTCTTACACTATAAAGTTAATAAACTTACTATAACAAACCAAACGAACCCCAAGTTGTTTATTATTAATATATATAACCTTATCTATGTCATTTGGCCGAACCATAGATTTTTAGAATAAAATAACAATTAATAATATAATATTTGTTTTAAAAGCTATTTTATGTCAATTTTGACACTATTTGGTAATTGATTTTTGTGAAAATTATAACAGAATGATTCGTTCGAAAAAATTTCATTAAATAAATACTGACATGTCATATTAACATATAAATTTAGTGTAATTCATAAAAAGTCTCAAATTTCTTTTATTTTGGTATTTATAACCACAATTATGTCAATATTTCATTAATAAGATAATTACTGCATCATCATTTGTCAAAGAAAAATTAAATTACTTAATGTCTAAAAATTATAAATAAAATACGATTATGTAGGAAATCGTTTATCATTCTAATGAATATTTATAGTCAAATTTATATTATGTATATCCCTATATTAAAAATGATTTACTTATTAAACTTTGATTTTAACTATTTTAACCCTTCTTTAAATAAATTAATATTAAATGTCCTAATCTAATCCAAGATGGCCTAAATGGTCATATTTTATTCCTAAGGTTGTTTTTGGTCGAATTAAACTTATCCAGTAGAATTAGGACATGTTTTAGGGTAAAAATAATATCATTTTTACCCTTAATTACCATATTTACTTTTAACCGTGGTAAAAAAGGTAAAAAGTTACTATTCACAAAAAATTATTTTCATCTCATTGAACCACATTTTACTTACTGAAATCAACTGTGTCTCTCAGAATATTGAAATTCCACTCATAGAAGCGGTAAAATTAAGTTTTATGTGAATTTGGAAATTCTCCTAGGAGGTGGGTAAAAGACGGTGAAAAGTTCGATAAAATCTTCATATATCTAAAATTATTATAAAATGACTCCAATGAATTACTTTGAACATATAAACATATTATGTATCAAATTTAACCTAAAATAAATTTAAATAAAATAAATAATTATTTAAATAAAAATTTGGTTTTTAAATAGTAACCCAGTGTTTTCACTATTCATCAAAAATTGAAAGTTTTCAGAAAAATACCAAAATTTCACCCTAGGATAATTTCGATTTTACGAATCCAAAAATGATCCATTTTGAAAAATAAAATTTACAGAATTTCAAAAAGTGGGTATTACTATTCATAACTGCTTGTTTTAATAATATTTTAATAGCATATCATTGTTTAGTGAAACCTGGTATGGCATACAACACACACTATCGAGGAAGGTCGTGATTTCGCGTAATGCAAGCCAAGTTTGGGTTATGTGTTGTGAAAGATTCCTTTTTTATTTGGTTATAACAGAATCTAACCATTTTTCATTTATTCATTGAATATATATATATATACACACTCAATGTTTCATAGAATAACTACTATCAAAATTGTGTGTTACATGATCTGAGAATAGTATTGTATATACTACAAGCTCATATGGTGTTGCGTATAGCGCAAGGTAATCTTATTGAAGCTTAAAACACAAGACATCAATTAAAAGAATATTTTTCATAAAATCTCGGGGTGTTACATTCTACCCCCCTTAAAATTAATTTCGCCCTCGAAATTCATCGGTGTTATAAATCCTTTACTATTCATAGAAACCCACATCGTAAAAAGTAATACTAAACCATAATTTTAAAAACTAAAGTATGAAATGTAATGATTAACCAAATTGACTCATCATTGGGTTTCCAAATAGGATAACATAGGTGAAAATATGGATATGGAAGAAAAATATAACCATCAAATTCGGATGGATAGTGGTAGAGAACATGGATATGAAAAAATCCATCAATCACAATGTCATAGATTTGTGATGATCTAAGGTACCATCTGATTCATCAGATATAAGGGCACTAGGACAACATTTTTGGATTTCAATATCATTTCTCTAAAGTTGATGAATTAAAAGAAATACTTACATGATTTTGGTACAATCTCACTGTTGTTCGTGAATTAAACAATTTCCACTTCATTTCTTAAAGAAATGAAGTTGAATTTGCTATTCGTGAAGCGTTAGCAGATCATCTAATTGAATGATGGGTCATTCCATCTGTTTCAAAAAAAGGTTAGCAAAAGTTATAAGTCCATCTTATGGTGAAATTAATCGTGTATGGTTCCAAAAATGGACTTATACATTATTTATCATAATGATTAAAAAAATAAAACTACTTTCCACTAACCAAGGACTTCCTGTAGGCTAGTGGTATAAGATAAAGCCATGTCGCACTTCAGTTGTGGGTTAAATTTCCACAGCCTTGTCCAACGCGATGGGTTTTCACCCATCCTGTAGGTTGCCCTTTTTTTAATACTACGTTATAAATAATATCGAAAATAACATTCTATCCTTATACAATACTAACTTATGTCCAACATAATTCATTCCAATCTTTAGGCTTATCCAAAATACATGTGTACAATCTCATTGTATAAAGAAAATGATTACTTGAAATGTCATCAACCAGGCATGTGAATACCATCATTTATCCTCCATATATCTTGTTGGTGACATTCCAATCATGTGAATAAATTAATCATGTATTCTCTTGAAAAATGAATACCCATTAAACCTTAGTGAAAACATGAATGCTGTCAAAAGTTAACTCTTTTCACATACCAAAATCCTAAAATTTTATATAATCAAATCCTGAAATAACCTTCTCCTTATATCTTTCCTGAGCTCATGAATACTATAAAAAATTTAATTTTCTCCTTATCCCTTCATTATGCTCATATCATCTATTTTCTAAAAATATCTGAATATCCATTCATGGTTACTAGTACCATTCATCATACACATTCAAAAGTTAAGGAAAGACAACATTGTAACAATCCGTAGATGTCTCTTTGTTCCATAGTATCATGAGATTACTTATACAACATTACACTTGATAAAAATGTAATCATTCCACTACATTCTTAAACCATTGACTTATCTTCAACAATTCTTTTATCTCACATATCATTTATAGTCTCTTCATCATCATTGACATAAATACTACCCATATGACCATACAAATTCTCTGCATGAGACGTTCCCTTAGGGAATTGGTTTGCATAAAACTCGTAAATTCCACATTTAAAAAATTTAACTATTGTTGATGTCATAGCAATACCATTATCCTCATCCATGGTGTTAACTGAACCTTTTCGTTTGCACTTACTGGCTTTGTGTCCTTCTTTTCCACACCCAAAGAATCTTCCAGTTCCTTTGAAAAAATCTCCTTTATGCCTCTTCCAACATGATTTACATGAGGGAAATTTAACTTTCTTTCCTCTATGATCATCATGAAACTCCATCTTGTTGGTCGGAGAGTGATGGAAAGAGGGGGGGTGAATTGCCTTTTAAAAATTAATTAACAATTTAAAAACAATTTATAAATGCAGCGGAAATAAAAAGGGGCAAGACACAATTTGATAACGGAGTTCAGCTTAAACCAAAGCCTATGTCTCCGCTCCCAACTCAACCGTTGAGAGATTTACTTCATCTTGCCTTTTAATGGTTGCAGCAAGAAACCCACTAGCCGTTTTAAGGTAGGATAGATCACCTTCGTACAGCTTGCTTTTTTATGATGGTTGTAGCAAGAAACCCAAAATGAAAGTGAGGAAGAAAAGGATGGTTTGTTTTAATACAAACCCAATGAATAAATAAACAATTGAAATAAATAAATTACAACAAACTTGAGGAAGCCTTGAGCGCCATGAGTGTGATAGTAGTTGTTGTAGAGGCAGCCCAAGATTCAAGGATGGAGATGGATCACAAGTAGCCTTAGAGGTTTGTCGTTAGAGCTTCAAGGGATCAAAATATCATTCAAATGTATTGGTAGTGTTCCCGGCATCCATCCTCGTCTATTTATAGGAGAAATATCCCCAAATACTTCAATATAGCCGTTCGAGGGCTTCCGGAGCCGTTGGGGGTCAAAAGTACAAGCCTGGTCAAAGCCCAACGGCTAGTTTGACTGAGCTTACCGGCTGACCGGTGCCTGGCCACCGACTGGCCGGTGCTCCAGACAGAATGCAGAGCTTTCTGTCTGGGCTCCACCGGCTGGCCGGTGGTCAGGCACCGGCTGACCGGTGGAACCTGGCAGAGAGCATTGCTTCTGCCAGAGACCACCGGCTGGCCGGTGGTAATCCACCGGTTGGCCGGTGGACTCAGAGAGTTCTTTTCCAGTCTTCTTGGGCCAACTCATTGGCAACCTTTTTCCTATAATCAAATACACTTGGAAACAAGTTAGAACACGATGAGAGTGATTGTGATCATTAAAATCCAAGAGAGAGGGGTACAACAATCTCCCCCTATTTTGATGATCACAATCACAAATGAGAAAGCTTTAAAAAAAGGATATGCCAAGTAAAAACAAATAAGAAACTTGGACATGGAAAATTTTAGAGATCATTTTAATACAATAATTTCATAGATGTATCATGTATTGAAAATGATATTAATCTTGAAAGGATTGAAATAAAGAGAATGATTTATTTTGAAATTGTAACCATAGGTTATTTAAAAGAAACAATTGAAAGAAAAAACTTAACCATTTAAAAACAGATTTTGATGAATGTAATAACTTAAAATTGAACTTTTAAAAATAGCACTTAATGAAATGAAATAAGTAACTAAGTATGTAATAGAGAGTTTTTCTCCCCCTTTGGGATTATCAAAATAGGAGGAAAAGTATGAAAGAAAATTAGAAAAACCAAAATAAGGAAGTAAGCAAGGAAAAAAAGGATTGATAGATAAGACACCATGAAGTATATAAAAGATGAAACGTTACATAGAAAGTTCAAAATACAAATACAAAGACAATCCAAAAACAGGAACGACTCTATTCACTCCTAGAGGGCCGAGAGTGACGACGACGCCTGAAGGTCGGAGGAGCTGGAGGAGCCTGGACCGCCTCAAAGCGACGATCTAGAGAATCGATCCGAGAGTGGAGCTGATCAAACTGAGAGATGAAGTAAGAAAACTGTAAGTCGAGCCGGGTCTCAATCTGATCCTGGAAGCGCAGGAATTGATCAGCCATCACCAACAAGCTACCAGTATCAGTGGGAGGGGGCACAACCTCAGCAGGCTCCGGTGCATCATCACCCGCTCCATCTCCCTCATCAGCAGCAGCAACAGCCTCACCTTCGTTGTCACCACTCCCTTCCTCTTCATCAGCACCACTGTCCTCACTATCTGAAAGAGGATAGGCAGCGGCAACGGCAGGAGGCATGGAATGGGCAGGAGGGTGTGAATGTGTCTGAGGGGAGTAAGCCTTGAGAAGGCCCTCCTTGTCAGTAATCCACTCCTGACGCCAAGGATGCCAACTAATGTTCATCCGTTGCACCATCATAAAATTGATGATGCTATCCTTCTTTGGCTGCTCGAAGGAGGTAGCACGGAGAGGGACATCAAGAAAGGTAAAGATTTTGGTCAACAAGCGCCCGTGAGGTAGAGTTTTGTACCGGTGCGGGTGCTCAGCCACATAAGACATGGCCCAGAACAGGAACCGGACCAAATTGAAATGAACGCCTCTGGTGATATAAGAAAGAAGATAAATATCGATAAATTTCACCGTATCGTGATCACTGATACGGGGTGCAAGGGTGGTCTGAATGAGGTGCTCAATGATGCGATGGTTAGGGGAGAGCTGGGAGAGCTTGACAATGGGATCAGTGGGCTGCCCTGTGAGATGCTCAAGAGCGACAGCAAGATCAAAATCAGGGTCCTGAGGAAACTCCCCCTGAGCAAAAGCATGAGGTCCAATATGAGGAACCCCTAGCATCCTGGAAATCTCCAAAGAAGTGAAAGTGATGGGTTGCCCAAGATCGGTGGTGGAAATGGTATCGACGTCGTCAGAAACAGACCACGTCAGGTGAGCCTAAAATTCTTTGACAAGAAGAGGATAAATAACATCCTTCTCAGGAGGTTCAAAAAAGGAATGCCAGTGTTGATATTCAATGATTGAGAAAAGCTCGAGATGAGCAGAAGAAAGCCAAGAATAATCAATTACTCTACCCGTCAGAATGACTTTGTCATGCCAAATGTCCGGAAGTTGAGGAATTGAAGGAGGAGGAGGTGCCTCTTGAGCAATGCCCTTTCCTTTGCGTGAAGAGCGAGGACCCACGATTGAAAAAGAGAAAAAATTGAGAGAGATTGAGAGAAAAAGGAGTTTGAGAGGAAAAGAAGGAAGAAGGGAGGCTAGGGCAAGGAGGAGGCGCGGGTCTGGAGGAGGTGCACGGGATAGAGAGAGAGAAATGGGAAGGGTTTTAATTTTAACCCTTCCTCCGGCCGGCCCAAAAAAGAAAAACCCGACACCACCGGTTAACCGGTGATGTACCACCGGTTGACCGGTGGTATTGAAATTCATAAAAAATTAAACTAAAATAAAAAGAGTTTAAATAACCTAAAAAAATAAGCAAGCCAAAAAGAGTAAAATGTTTAATAGTGCTCATTGACGAATCATTCCTAACTCCCCCTTAATAAAATCAAAACGTTCAACCGGGAGCGGTTTGGTAAAAATATCAGCTAATTGGAAATCAGTAGAAATGAATTCCAAAGTGATATCCCCTTTTTGAAAATGGTCATGAAGGAAATGATGCCTTAAATCTATATGCTTTGTCCTAGAATGTTGTATTGGATTCTTAGAAATACTAATGGCACTAGTGTTGTCACACCGTATAGGGACATGATCGTAGGAAAGGCCATAATCCAAGAGAGTGTGCTGCATCCAAATAATTTGGGCACAACAATTACCAGCTGCTACGTACTCGGCCTCGGCAGTAGAAAGAGCAACACAGTTTTTCTTTTTGCTACTCCATGAAACAAGGGACTTGCCTAGCAGATGACAGGTTCCACTAGTACTCTTACGATCTAATTGACATCCGCCAAAATCAGCATCCGAATATGAAGAAAGTTTGAAAGAAGTATTAGAGGGATAAAACAAACCAATGTTTTTGGATCCTTTTAAATACTTAAAAATTCTTTTGACCGATTTAAAATGAGATTCTTTGGGATTGGCTTGAAAACGAGCACAAAGGAAAACACTGAACATGATTTCAGGACGGGTCGCAGTTAGGTAAAGTAGACTCCCGATCATACTCCTATAAATCTTGTTATCCACCGGTTTCCCGGCTTCATCTAACGTAAGTTTACAAGAAGTACTCATGGGGGTACTAATTTCCTTTACTTGATCCATACCAAAACGACTTAAAAGTTCGTTTGTGTATTTTCCTTGGTTTAGAAAAATACCATTTGAATTTTGAATGATTTGAAAACCAAGAAAAAATTTTAATTCCCCCATAAAGCTCATTTCAAATTCATTTCTCATTAAATCTGAAAAATCAGTACAAAGTGATTCTTTGGATGAACCAAATATAACGTCATCAACGTAAATTTGGACAATTAATAGATCTTTGGAAGTGTGTTTTAAAAATAGGGTACAATCAGCTTGACCCATTTTAAAATCATTTTCTAAAATATATTTTGTTAACCGCTCATACCAAGCCCGAGGGGCTTGTTTTAAGCCATATAGAGCCTTGGTTAACTTAAAACATGATTTGGAAATTTTGGATCTTCAAAACCGGGGGGTTGTTTAACAAATATTTTTTCTGAAATAAAACCATTTAAAAAAGCACTTTTAACATCCATTTGAAAATGTTTGAAATTTAAGTGAGCGGCAAATGCCAACAAGATCCTAATGGATTCCAATCTAGCAATGGGCGCAAAGGTTTCACCATAATCAATTCCTTCTTCTTTATTATAGCCCTTAGCTACTAGGCGAGCCTTGTTCCGGGTTATATTTCCTTGATCATCAAGTTTGTTCCTAAAAACCCATTTAGTGCCAATAATTGGATGATCATTGGGTCTTTCAACAAGAGTCCAAACATCATTTCTAGAGAATTGATTTAGTTCCTCTTGCATTGCAAGAACCCAATTCTCATCATTAATGGCATCATTAATGGTTTGAGGCTCTAGTTGAGAAAGAAAGGCTTGATGTTCAACCTCGTTGAGGATTGATCTTCTAGTTCGAGTACCGGCTTGAAGTTCACCTATAACATTTTCTAAAGGATGGTCTCTAGAAGGTTTCCAAACCTTAGGAAAGGTGGAAGGCGAAGAAGGTGAAGAGGGTTATTGATGTTCATCCTCCTTGGGAGGAGAGGAGGAATCATTCAAATGAAGCTTATCAAGCTTATCTTCAACATCTTCAATGACCGGGTGAGGTTTTGGAAGAGTTTCATCAAATTTGACATGAGATGATTCTTCGATGGTTTTTGAACATTTATTGAAGACACGATAGGCTTTTCTTGAGTTGGAGTACCCAAGAAAAATACCTTCATCGGATTTGGCATCAAATTTCCCTAGGTTATCTTTTGTGTTAAGGATAAAGCATTTACAACCAAACACTTTAAAATAACCAACTTTGGGAAATTTGCCTTTCCAATGTTCATAGGGGGTTTTCTTAAGAAAGGGTCTTACAAGGACTCTATTGATAGTATAACAAGCAGTGTTTACCGCCTCGGCCCAAAAATATTGAGGAAGGTTGAATTAACTAAGGAGGGTTCGAGCAATTTCATGGATAGTTCGGTTTGTCCTTTCAACCACTCCATTTTGTTGTGGAGTCCTAGGGGCAGAGAAGGTGTGATTGTATCCTTGAGAGGAACACAATTCATCGAATTCTTTGTTCTCTAATTCACCTCCATGGTCACTACGGAGCGATATAATTTTATATTCTTTTTCGTTTTCTACTTTCCTAGAGAATTTCAAAAAGGTTCTACAAGCATCATTTTTATGAGCTAAAAAGAAAACCCAAGTGAAACGAGAAAAGTCATCTTCTAGGACAAAGGTATAGGATTTTCCACCTAGACTTGCTACAGGGGTAGGACCAAAAAGATCAAGATGAAGGAGCTCAAGAGATTTTGAATTGGACACTTCCTTCTTATATTTGAAAGAAGATTTGTGTTGTTTGCCAAGTTGGCATGGCTCACAAATCAAATCTTTCTTAAACTTAAGTTTAGGAAGGTCATGGATGAGCTTGTTCTTATTAAGATTTAGAAGTGAATGAGAGCTACAATGCCCCAACCTTCTATGCCAAAGCCAAGAATCATTGTCAAGAGCACTTAAACATTTAACATTTTGGCTAGGTAAAGACTTTAAATCAATAATGTAAACATTTTGAAAACGGGAAGCAGAAAATATCAATTTGTTTTGAAAATCAAACACATTCCATAAATCATTTTGAAAATTCACCAAAAAACCACTATCACAAAGTTGACTAATGCTAATTAAATTATGTTTTAAACCTTTAACAAATAAAACATCTTTAATTAAGGAGGTGCTACCAAAACCAATGGTACCTATTCCGACGATCTTGCTTTTTGAATTGTCACCGAAGGTGACGTATCCTCCATCGAATTCTTCAAGGGAGTTGAAATCGGAGGGATCGCCACACATGTGCCTTGATCACCCACTATCGAGATACCACAAGCCTTTCGAAGTCCTACTTCTTTGGTGTTTATCCTACAAAATCAAGAGAGAATAGATTTTGGTACCCATATAAGTTTGGGTCCGGAAAGATTAGCTAAAAGAGACTTTTGAACCCATACTTGTCTAGAGGGATACATCCTAATATATTCATCCGAGTAGGTAATGATTTTGGGGCGGCCATATCTAGCATTTTTACAATCGCATTCATAAATCATATGTCCGGTTTTCATACAATAATTACAAAATTTATTTTGAGAGCTCCACCTTACAAAAGTAGTTAGTGCTCTAGAAGAGGTGACTTGCTTGTTAAATCCAAGTCCATGTGTGGTTCTAGCCGAACGTTGAGAACCTAACAATTTGGTCAAATTTTTTTCACCTTGGGTGAACTTGGCAAGAGATTACCTTAAATATTTAATAGTTGAATTCAAAGAATCAACATTTGGAATATCTTGGACTTTAAGGGCAAGTTCCTCATTCTTTTTGAGAAGTTAATCTTTTTTAGAAATTAGAATTTTGTGTTTCTTTTCTAAGGCCAAGAATTTAGAGGTAAGTTCGTGAAAACCTTCCTCTAATTGATCTCTCGCATTTTGGAGATCTTCATAAGACATTTCATTATTAAAAGAAGATGATGAGGAAGAGGATTCGGAAGAAGATACCTCATCAAATGCCATTAGGCATTTCCCACCTTCATCGCTTGAGTCGCTTGATGACATGGAGTCATCTCTTGCACTCCATGTTGACGCTTTGAAAGCCTTCTTGTTTTTCTTTTCCTTTAACCTTTTCTTGAAAAGAGAGCACTCCGGTTTGATGTGGCCTTTCTTTCCACATTCAAAGCATGTAACTTCTTTTTCTGCTTTTGGCTCTTCCTTTCGTGCCCTTTGAAAATTCTTCTTTTTCTTCATGAACTTGCTCATTTTTCTTGCAAGTTGAGCAATCTCAGATCCGCTATCATCGGAGGAGCTTTCTTGCTTTGCTTTGAATGCTATGTTCTTTTGCTCCTTGAAGATTTTACCTTCTATATCGGCTTGCCTCTTCATGGTAAACTCATAGGTCATAAGTGATCCAATGAGTTCTTCAACCGGCATTTTCTTGACATCATTTGCTTCTTGGATTGCCGTCACCTTTGGAGCCCATGAGCTTGGTAGGACCCAAAGAATCTTCTTGACCATCGTCTCTGCAGAAACATCATCTCCAAGAGACTTTCTCCCATTACACTCATCAGTAAAGCGGGTAAACATTTCCGTAATAGATTCGTGTGGGTGCATGGTGAAACTTTCAAAGTCTTGACGATACATATCTAATCTAGTGTCTTTGACTTTGTTAATGCCCTCATGGGTCACTTCCAAAAGCTTCCAAATTTCATGAGAAGTGGTGCAAGTATAAATACGATTAAATTCTTTACGGTCTAACCCACAATGAAGAGCATTCATGGCTTTGCCATCAAGCTCAAAATTAGCAATGTCTTCGGGGGTCCATTTAGACTCATCTTTGCTAGAGAGAGTGTAGCCTTGCATAACAATTCTATATATAGGATAGCCAATACTTCTAAGAAATGTAATCATGCGAGTTTTCCAATAAGTGTAGTCGGTTCCATCAAAGAATGGAGCCCGAGTCCTGGAATACCCTTCGGGTGCTTGTGAGGAAGAAGCCATCACTATGGATTTTAGGTTTGTAACCGGTTAAGGTATTACACAAACGTCCCTCTGATACCAATTGTTGGTCAGAGAGTGATGGCAAGAGGGGGGGTGAATTGCCTTTTAAAAATTAATTAACAATTTAAAAACAATTTATAAATGCAGCGGAAATAAAAAGGGGCAAGACACAATTTGATAACGGAGTTCGGCTTAAACCAAAGCCTACGTCTCCGCTCCCAACTCAACCGTTGAGAGATTTACTTCAGCTTTCTTTTTAATGGTTGTAGCAAGAAACCCACTAGCCGTTTTAAGGTAGTCTAGATCACCTTCGTACAGCTTGCTTTTTTATGATGGTTGTAGTGAAAAACCCAAAATTAAAGTGAGGAAGAAAAGGATGGTTTGTTTTAATACAAACCCAATGAATAACTAAACAATTGAAATAAATAAATTACAACAAACTTGAGGAAGCCTTGAGTGCCAAGAGTGTGATAGTAGTTGATGTAGAGGCATCCCAAGTTTCAAGGATGGAGATGGATCACAAGTAGCCTTGGAGGTTTGTCGTTAGAGCTTCAAGGGATCAAAATATCATTCCAATGTATCGGTAGTGTTCCCGGCATCCATCCTCGTCTATTTATAGGAGAAATATCCCCAAATACTTCAATATAGCCGTTGGAGGGCTTCCGGAGCCGTTGGGGGTCAAAAGTACAAGCCTGGTCAAAGCCCAACGGCTAGTTTGACTGAGCTTACCGGCTGACCGGTGCTTGGCCACCGGCCGGCCGGTGCTCCAGACAGAAGGCAGAGCTTTCTGTCTGGGCTCCACCGGCGGGCCGGTGCTGGGCCACCGGCGGGCCAGTGGTTGAGACAGAGAGCAAGCTCTCTGTCTGGTTCCACCGGCCTGCCGGTGGTCCAGCCACCGGTTGGCCGGTGGTCGAGACAGAGAGCAAGCTCTCTGTTTGGTTCCACCGGCAGCCCGGTGGTCAAGACAGAGAGCAAGCTCTCTGTCTGGTTCCACCGGCTGGCCGGTGGTCCAGACACCGGTCGGCCGGTGGCACCTGGCAGTAGGCAAGGCCTACTCTCTGGTTCCACCGGCTGGCCGGTGGTCAGGCACCGGCTGACCGGTGGAACCTGGCAGAGAGCATTACTTCTGCCAGAGACCACCGGCTGGCCGGTGGTAATCCCCCGGTTGGCCGGTGGACTCAGAGAGTCCTTTTCCAGTCTTCTTGGGCCAACTCTTTGGAAACCTTTTTCCTATCATCAAAAACACTTGTAAACAAGTTAGAACATGATGAGAGTGATTGTGATCATTAAAATCCAAGAGAGAGGGGTACAACACATCATTCTCTTATTAGCTGAGTTAGGAAACTTACCAAAGTTGAGATTTTTGATCATATTATGAGATTGATGATTAGGCATAATAACGATATGTGGACCTCCAGATCCAATTTCATTTGGTTTCTCATGAATAATATCATTCCATTGTCCATCATATCCTCCATTATCATGAATCCTCCTGTTTCAAGCCATTTTCTAAAACCCAAAAAGAATAGTGTGAGAGGGAAAAATCATGCTAGGGAAAACAACATAGTAAAGGGGGAGTACCCTCAATATCTGACATCTTAAGTTAAATTCTAATATCATTACCAAAGTTCTAGGACTATATCTTATATGTATACTTATCCTTAGGGACATCCCTAGACATACCTTAGAAATTTCTCTAGGGATATCACTAACGTTTTCGCATCCTTGTTTACAAAGGTTGACTAAACATTTCCTCTGATACCAACTGTAGAGACCTGAACCTTGACGTACATGGACATTACATTACTTTTGCATAATAGTTAATACATAATGAAAACAGACACACAAAGACCGTAATAGTTTAGTGTCTTTGGAAACTCGAAAAAAATAATCTTCTAATCATGATGAAAGATCTTCAATATCTCCCATAAATATCTTCCCCTTTTTGTTTCCTTACCTAAAATGTTTCTTTTAATCCTGGGGGAAAAGAAAACATAAAAAGAGTGAGCTCAAATGTTCAGTAAGGGAAAACATAGAGAACATAAAACAATACATAATCATTTGAAAGTAAAAACTTGAACATGAAATTTAAACATCAAAATCTTGCGAAAAAACATAAATTGTTGAATTATGTAAGGAATATATCATAATGGAACATAAAACATGATAAAATATAATGGGAATAAAACATGTCACTGTGGAAACCATTCAGCACATGTCATGATTTATATAGTAGCCACGGCATTGCTTCCAAGACCATCTTAGTGGACAAAGTCCCTTTCTGAATCGAGTTCACTCCTCGTTTTAGTCCTGTAACACTGAACCAGATTAACTTACCATTCCAGACATGTCTATCTCATGAGATATAAATCTTTACCCAATTTATTGGAGGGAGATATAGGTCCCACCCATCTCATATTGAAATCATTCTTACTTATGCCACGAAAAAAACTTAAAACATTTATCATAACCCAAAGAATAAAATGGGTTTCATAAAATTCATCTCATCATCTCATAATCCATATAAAACAAATGGATATTTCATCATAAGAAAAGTGAAACCATTTAAATCATAGAGAAATTATTTATGAAAAATACACTTATGAAGTAATGTCATCTTATATGGAATATGGTTTTGATAAAACACTTGAAATGAATTCTTGAGGAAAATATCCTTTCATCTTGAAAATCATTTTCTTTTCACAAAATGCCATTCAATTTTAAAAGAAAATGATTTTGTTGAAAATAGTCATGAAATATTTTGGAGGAATCTTCATGAAAATAAGCCTTTATAAAACTGTAAAAATCCTTTCATGCCGTATAATTTAAAAAAAACATTCTCCCCGTACTTTTGTCGGAAAAGTCAAAAAGTACTTCGTATGGTAAACAAAAGAAAGATCCCTTCAATACGATGTGGTAAAAGTAATAAAAGGAGTAAAAATGACTTTAAACATACATGGAAGGAAGGTAAACATTTTATGAAGACATTTTGAGTACATAAGGACAAGGATAATAAGAATAACCCCCAGTAAATACTTATGAATAAACAATCTCAGACAAGAATGAGATTGGAATAATTATCACTTACCTTAGGTCTGATATTATTATTACATATCCAAACCTCCTATATAATGATTTAAATATTGTCATTGACTTATTACAGAATCATATTCATTGTTATGATATCATATATGGTTCACTTATGACTTTATATTACCCATTCTTTTGTAAAGTCAATGTTAAAGAGCATTTTGGGTAAAATCGTTTCATTTTTCATCTGTGTTTTGACTTGTAATTATTCATATGATTACTTAGATCGTGATTAATTAATTCCAAAATATAAAACATTATTTATATACAATATATATTCATAATATACATATATATAATAGATCAATAAATGGAATGAAATACACCATTCATGAAGATGGTAGGTCGTACGTACGCATGAACACTATTTTTGTTTCCTTATTGAGTTGAATGGAATTAATTAGGTGAAATACATATATATATATATACATAAATCCAGTAGAATTATAATGTAATATATTTCATTATTATTACTTATATACACTTTATAATCATTCATTATTGGTTAACTTGGAGAATGAATCCCATCGCGTCGTGGAGACTGTAGTCCATACGTATGCACGAGCGATGATATCATTCCCATGATCATGGAATTGTATTGAAGTGTATATATATTATTATTTAATCAATATCACTTTACAATAATCATATATAGTCATTATTTACACCATTATACCCATCCAAGTAAGGTGATGGTGGAAAATAGATTACACCACGGTGTGGAGACGGTATTTCGTACGTAAGCACGCGCGATGATTTTGTGTTCTGTAGGATGGATAGAAGGTGAAATAGGGTTGTTTAATACTTATAATAACATATCAGTATAATAGTGATATTGATGTTATTACTTCATAATGAAACAACTAAAGAAGAAGATGAGGAAGAGTAAATGAAGTTGAAAGAATCGGTAACGGACATTACCTCTTCTTTGAAGCGCCGCATTGAGACGTCCTTTTAGGGAACTGAACATGGTCTTTGAATAATACCAGGACCTCTAGGATGTTTCTAGGGAAGTGTATAAGATAATTTGGAAGGGGTTGTCCAAGATTTAAGGCTCAATGTTGTGTGAGGAAGAGAGGAAGGTTGTGCCCTTTTATTAGGGAGGAGAGGGGAACCTTATGAAAAACTAAAAATATTATTTTATTATAAAGTCATATTCGGTTTTAAATATCTCCCAATTGATTTATTTTGAAGATAAGGTTGGTATGGGTCGAAATCCTCTCATATAATAGATTTTAGACAAGTTTAGGTTCCTATTTTAACCTTATCATTTAGATTTAAATTTAAGTTAAATAATTTTACTTTTACCATGTCTTCTTGTTTTCTTACACTATAAGGTTAATAAACATACTATAACAAGACAAACGAACACCAAGTTGTTTATTATTAATATATATAACCTTATCTAAGTCGTTTGGCCGAACCATAGATTTTTAGGAATTAAATAACAATTAATAATTTAATATTTGTTTTAAAAACTATTTTATGTCAATTTTCACACTATTTGGTAATTGTGTTTTGTGAAAATTACAACAGAATGAATAGTTCAAAAAAAGTTCATTAAATCAATACTAACATGTCATAGTAACCTAGAAAATTAGTTTAATTCATAAAAAGTCTAAAATTACATTTATTTGGGTATTTATAACATCAATTATGTCAATATTTCATTAATAAAATAATAACTGCATCATCTTTGTGTCATAGATAAATTAAATTACTTAATGTATAAAAATATTAAATAAAATACTATTATGTAGGAAATATTTTTATCATTCTAATTAATATTTATAGTCGAATTTATCTTATGTATAACCCTATACTAAAAATTATTTACTAATTAAACATTGATTTTAACTATTTTTACCCTTCTTTAAATAAATTAATATTAAATGTCCTAATCTAATCCAAGTGGGCATAAATGGTCATAATTTATTCCTAATTTTGTTTATGGTCGAATAAATCATATCCAATATACTTAGGAAATGTTTCAGGATAATAATAATATCATTTTTACCCTTAATTACCCTATTTACTTTTAACCATGGTAAAAAAGGTGAAAAGTTACGATTCACCAAAAATTATTTTCATCTCATTGAACAACATTTTACTTACTGACATCAACCATGTCACTTGGATTTTTGAAATTCCACTCACATAAGCGGTAAAATTTAGTTTTATGTGAATTTGGAAATTCTCCTAGGAGGTGGGTAAAAGACAGTGAAAAGTGCGATAAAATTTTTATATATATAAAATTATTATAAAATGAATCCAATGAATTAATTTGAACTTATAAAGGTATTATGTATCAAATTTTACCTAAAATAAATTTAAATAAAATAAATAATTATTTAAATAAAAAGTCGATTTTTAAATAGTAACCCAGTTTTTTTCAATATTCATCAAAAATTGAATGTTTTCAGAAAAATACCAAAATTTCACCCTAGGCTAATTTCGATATTCCGAATCCAAAAATAAAAACCATTTTGAAAAATAAAATTTCAAAAATTTCAAAAATTGGGTATTACTATTCATAACTACTAGTTTTAATAATATTTTAATAGCATATCGTTGTTTAGTAAAACATAGTATTGCGTATAGCACACACTATCGAGGAAGGTCGCGATTGCGTGTAATGCAATCCAAGTTAGGGTTGTGTGTTGTGATAGACTCCTTTATTATTTGGTTATAACAGAATCTAACCAGTTTCATTTATACAATGAATATATATATATATATATACACACTCAATGTTTTGTAGAATAACTACTATCAAAATTGTGTGTAACATGATCCAAGAATAGTATTGTGTATATTGCAAGCTCATACAGCATTGCGTATAGCGCAAGGTAATCTTTTTGTAGATTACAACACAAGACATCAATTAAAAGAATATTTTTCATAAAATTTCGAGGTGTTACACTACATTCATGTATTGAAAATATTGGGGGATAAGATTTGGTTAATTAATATTTTCATTATGATCCATTATTTGTGAGAACCTCGTTATTTTTAATGAGCAGAAATCATTTTTTTTTTCAAAAAAATTAAATGTGTAATAAAAGTAAATCATTTTGGGTAATACTTGAAAAAGAGGGAAATTATTGATCTTCCATTACTTGAAAATTTATATTACTTGTTATACTAACATACCATTATTTAATGCATGATATCCTTAGTTCAATGTGTTACTGGTAGTTCAACCCTATAACAGTTTAGTTGTAGCACAAGTCTATGCACCTATGAATATCTAATTGTGCAACCATAAAATGTTCATTCCACCAAGATAAGGTGTTATTACATGTTTCTAACACCTGAAAAATAGTTCTACCATCATAATGAAGTTATTATTTAGAAGTTCTATCATTAGAAAAATCTACTGCCAATAAAGAGCTACCACTAGGTTTATCAACTGCTAGTGAAGCTACTACCTGAGTTTTACTATATATATCCAAAATTTATTAAAAAATTAATTATCCAAGTGATATATTAATAATTTATTGATAAAAAATCAAATTTATTTCAGAATTATTTCTCTTAATAAACATAAAAACTATTTTAGATAAAAATTCATTCTTTTTCTAGATACGTTGATCAGTGGGAGGTTTTTTTTCATAATATTATTATTATCTACATAATTGGAATAGTATATCAATATATTCATAATGATATTCATCATTTGTGTGTGAGGTTCAATAGAGGGACATGTCAGATCTCTAAAAAAACATATTCATATTGAGAATCTATACCTATTATAATTTATAAACTCTATCTATTTCTATTTATACTTTTCATTTGAGTTGTGATTTTTAACCTATTTATTTTTAAAACATGTTCTCTCTCTAAACTGAGAAGTTCATGAGACACACTCTCTATTTTTTTAATATGAATTCTAATAAACCACAAAGTAAATGTTCATGTGTGATTTGTGATTGTTTTTATCTCATAAAGAACCATGGAATACGCATTGTTCATGTAAATCCTAGGGAGATTATTGTTGTAAAATCCCATCCAAGCTGTAGACCAGTTTATTTTATAATAAACTATATGTAAGTGGGTTATTTCCCAGTGTAGTGGATTATGTCCTCGCTTTCCAAAGAACCCCTTATTAAATTCTATCATGCATTATTTTTTTGTAATATATTTAATTATTTACATTTATTTTATTAAATGAAACAAGTTATCATTTTTCTAAAATTACAAAAAAAATTATACTTTTATTGTAAACTGAATCTAGTGTTTTACATATTATTTTAGATATAAGTACATTAGTTTTAAAAACTATAGTATGCCTAAACATATTTTAACTAATACATGATCATTCCATTAAGAATATTTTTGAAAGATAAAATTACATATTTCTACTACTTTTCGTAACAAGGAATTTATTTAGAATTTTAAACATTATGTATTTATGTTTTTTTAAACATATATTTTATTAGAATATTTATTCACCACTATCTTTAGTTTTTAACTCGGATAAACATTTAGTGTCAGAGTAGTTTTAAAATTTATTTTTTCTATGCTTTAGTTTTACTTAAAGATAATAAATTTTTTATTTTATAAATTTAAATCATTTTGGATAATACAAATATAGAAGAAACTACCACTAATCATAATCTTTATTTTAATAAAAATTATCTACCATAAAACAAAGATTAAAATGAAAATTTATACTTAGGGGATGAGGTTTTATATTTTTTATATTGTGTATACATATAAAATACCAAAATCTCCATGAATTTTTTTATTGATTATATTAAGGCATCCTTTTACTATAACTATACTGTTGTGAATGATTTTTACTATTCTATAGAGGGTGTTTTATTTAATCAAATATTTACTTCTAGTACTGCATTTGAAATCTCGAACACAGTAGCTGTTTCTTACAAAAGAACCTACATATTAAATATAATTTGTGTAAATACTTATGCTATTAAATATGATAAATTCATGATGATGATAATGGATCCATTATTGATATGTATATTAGGTCTAATGAAATACTAAAAATGATACATGAACATTGAAAAATAGTTGATTATAAGAATTAATACTTGTGAATTCTGAGTTGTCAGCCAGACAGATGGATAATAACCTATGTTTTCATTAGGGAATCATGTTATATAAGTAAATTTTCAGGTGAAAAGATTATTATAAATCTTAATACATATGAAATGAAACCATAAAAGAATATAGGATAAGTGTATAAACTAACAATAAATTAAACATGTTTTAATGTTTCTAACTCTATACATTAATAGAATATCCAATGCAAAAATTCACGAGAGGAGGAATCTCCATCAGACAATGATGAAGCAAATTCACTTTTAGCCATACATTTCAAGAAGCTCAACATGAAGAAAAATATAATCAATAAATCAAATTATAGTGGTAAATTTGATAATAATGGTAATTGTAGAAAATATTATTGAAATGGTCATTATACAAATAAAATAATTTTATTTTAATGTAAGAGGAAAGGTCACATCAAATAATATTATAAAAAGTTGAAACATAATATTAAATAAGAGGAAAAATAGAAAAAATTATAAAAGGGATTTAAAATCCACTTATAGTGCCTATAAGGATATCATAAGTGACCTAGAATTATGTATATAATAAAAGAATGAAAACGATAATATGTGTTTCATTAAAAACACATCAAAGTTACTAAATGTTTTCCTTGGATCTCTAACTCACATTTCAATTCACTATTTGAAAAGAAACAATGATGTTAGTATGTCCAATGATGAATTATTTGAATATTTTTGCATGTTTTCAGACACATTTAATGAATTTAGAGATAAATAAAACAATTAAAATAAGAACCATGTTATGTCTTATCACTTTAAAATAAAAATTATAATATAATTTGATAAGAATGATAAATAGATTAATGAATGTTTTGGTCTAGTGTTTTATGATGAGATATTAAATAAATATGTAGAGATATTTACTAATTGAATAGAAAACCATAACCTAGATTATTTGTTAACAAAAAACCCCCTAGAACACTATAGGAATAGGTTACCAACAAGGAAAAAGATAATTATAAAAGGTAAATTTATACAAACTCCCAATTATTATATCTCTTATAATAGTTTTTTTTATATAAGACCTAATAAAGTCATTATTTTCGGAAGGAAAAGTTAATATTTTAGAAAACCATTAAATCAATTATATATTACTACAATATTTATTACTAATATATTTGGACCCATGAAAATATGTGTACCAAAATCCCTTTATTTTTTAAATCACTTGAAAATGAGACTTGATTGAAGGTAAAATTCATAAAAATATGGTATCTGGATAGTTATTTTTCCTAGACATATTACTTGGGAATACTCATGCTGATGGAAAATAATTAAGGTGATAATGGAAAAAAAATTATTTTACTCTATAGAATTGGTAGCTCTATAATAGTTTAATTTTCTAATGCTTTACTGATTGATGGATGAAAATATATTATTTTTATATTTTCAAAAAATAATAATGATGGTTACCATGTCATGTTGGAAAATATTCTTGATTTTTTTAGGAAATATTCATTAGTCTTCTCTTTTTTGAAAAACAAAAATTTTTATATCATAGATTTATGTTATTTATTTTCTCTGAATGATTCTTGTTTGAGTGTCTCTAACAAATAATGTTGGATTCAGCGTAGAAGATAATACCATTTCAATATATTAATTATCAGAAATATAACTAGAAAAGTATTACTCAAGAATATACCCAAAATAGAATTTTTAATATATAAAGCCTATAATCCATATCAAAGGGATATTATTTCAAAATTTATTTTAATCCATAGAATGAAGTTTCAACATCTCAACATTTAGTGTTGGTTCACATGGATTTTATTAGACCATATATTTTTTATTGTTTAATAGGAAAACATTATCACTGTGCTGTAGTGGATAATTATTAATTATTCATGTGGTTATTCTTATAAACTCATTAAAGTGTAGTTGTTTCCTGTTTTTAAAAATATTATAGACATGTAGACAATATTAGTGGAATTTGAATTAAAACCTTATCAAGTACTCATGGTAATGTGTTTGAAAATAAATAGTGTGATTTACTAAGATCAAAATATGGTTATAATAATAATATTTATACTCCTTGGTTCTAAAAATAGAATTGTGTAGTAGAAAGAAGAAATTTAACCCTTCATTAAATTTCCTAAAACAGGAACAATGAATATTATTTACCTATCATGTTTTGGGAAGAAGATGTCATAATAGATTGACTAAAAATTAATAGAGTTATAAGTAGAAAAATTTTACATAAAATACCTTCTAAATTATGGAATATTATAAAACCAAATGATAATTAATATATAGATTTCTGTAATATAGTTGTTGTATTAAACACAAAATAGAATATTGAAATGTTATCTTCCAGAATTGATGAAGTTATTTCCCTTGGATTTTTTATAGAAGTAAATTATAGAGGGTATTTAATAAATGGAAATATATTATGGATAAATTAATACATGTCATTTCTGATGAAACAAATGTACATGAGCCTAATACACCATTTGAAAATCTATAAGATGATCTTTCAAATTAGTACATTAATTCTAATCGAAGTGACAATTATACCTTACCTCCTTTATTAAAATATCTTAGTTCTAGTGAACATATTGAACTCAAATCTATAGATGATCTGTGGTGTTTAAACAATCTATTACTAATAGTTTTAGGACTATTTGATATCATCCATTAGATAATATTTTATGTGAACTAGAAAATTGTACTCAAACATGATATTCTCATACAAACAAAGTTGAACATCCATATTTCTTGTCATGACATGAACCTATGAATTTTAATGAGGTAGTAAATAATAAATTGGAATTGATTGAAATAAATTAATATTTAAATCATCTTGAAAGAAATAATGTTTTTGAACAAGTTTGTAGACCAAATATATTTCTTAACTATTAGCTATAAAGGGATTTTTAGTGATAAGTTTAACGATTAATGCATTACAATTAGAAATAAGAATATACTAGTTACCCTAACATATATTGAATAAGTAGTTATATTCTATGATATACCTTTTTCTATAGTATCTAGTGTTTAACCCATCAATTTGATTCTTTCCTGTATAGAACATTCAAATTTAAAACTACATAAAAATGATTCCAAGAGTATTTTATCAAATAGTTATACATTTGATGATGTTTTTTAGAATATCCCCATGAATTTCAGACCATCACATTCCAAATCATGATTTAAAATTAACTAAATATTTATATTTTATAAATAAATCTCCTAGAGTTTGGTACGATATGCCCAACTCATTATTGAATAATTTTTTTTAAAAAGGAACACCTTATGCTAATTTATTATGAATATATTTTAAAAATGTGTTATAGTTGTAAAATTTTATAATGATGATATTTTTATGATCATCATTAAATTTTTTATGTACATAAATTTCAAAAATTATTAAATGTTATTTTTAAATGATGGTGATGCATGAACGTAAATAATTTCTTTTTTTCATATTTTTTAAAATAAAAAAGGAATTATTTTAAATCAACGTATGTTTAATAATTATATTTTACATTTTTTGTCATTGATAGTACTAAAAGTAGTTATACAACCATGAGTATAAATTGTAAACTAGATCATGTTGAAACTAGGAAATAGGTTGATCAAGAAACTTACTGAGTTATGATTGGATTATTACTATACGTAACTTCCTTCCAACATGATATAATATTTAGTATGTGTATGTGTGATCATCTTTAAGTAAATCCTAAAGAGTCACATTTAATTGATATCAAAATAATTTTCAGACAACTACGTTGTATAACCAATTTAGGGATATTCTATTCTATAAGACATGATTTTTAATTAGTGGGTTATTCAGATAAAGGCATTGGTGGTTTTAATTAATATATAAAAATATCCTCTATAAAATATCATTTTTTGGTAAATTATTGTGTTTATTGGTATGGTAAGAAGAACAACTTTAGAAACATTATTTACTACTCAATATGGGTAAATAGCTATTGGATGTTGTTGGACAAATACTGTGTGGGTGAAACACACTTTTCTAGACAATAGAAATTAATTTTTACATAACCCAATGAATTGTGAAAATGAAACTTCTATAAACAAGTCAAAAACCCCAATGTATCATTATTGAACCAAACATATCTATATAAGACATATCTTTTTGGGAGACTATTTTTAAAAGGGGGATAATATCTTGATTTCTTAGTTATTGATTATCATCATGTTAATATTCCAAAAAAATTTAATTTTGACAGATTGAGGTATATTAGACATCATCTTGGAATGATATGTTTTAGTTATGGATTTTATTATGTGATATATATTTTATTTTTGTAGAATAGAATTAAACAACTTGTGATCTACCATTTGTGATTGACCCTTACTGATATACCATTGGCGATATACTATTTGTGATCTATCATTGGTGATCAGCCACTTGTGATACACCATTTTTATTGACTATTATTTTTTCTACCATGGGGATCAACTATTTATTATTATCATCTCCTAGTATCATTCAGATGATACTTCGATAAGCCATATTTGTATGTTATTGTGGGTATGAATTGTTATATCTCCCAATCCTAATGTAACTATTAATATTTTTATGTATTTGATTTCTGTTAGAATTATTTTTATTAATAATAATATTATATTCATTTTATTATTTTCTAATCTCTAGATGATAAAATAATTTTATAATCTGAATTTGAGAACCCTCTCTCTTGTACCTCCTTTGATCCTTCCCTTATCATTTCTCTCTTGACTCTTGATCATCTATATTCATTATTCATCTCTTGAACTATTGTGATAATAATGAGACTCAAGCACCTTATTGTGTATTCTCCTAATGATTCATGTCCCTTGTATCTAGTGCTTTCATTTCTGGGAAAATGATACAGATATCATGTGGTTTATTTCAAAAAATTCAATCATATGGAATGTGATCCCAGATAAGGGATGATTTGAATGGTTCTTGAGGAATGACAGCCCATTCTATCCATGGTTGTTTTAGGAGTTTTATTTATTTTTAGAGTATGAGTTTGATAAGAAGAAAGATATTGTAATAATTTTTAATGATGGAAGAGATCTGAGCATTTCTTCAACATAGTGGGAATGTTGTTTTCTTTTACCTTAGAAGTATTCTAATGAAGACTACTAAAAAAATCACAAAAAAACAAGAAAACATTTAATTTGAGGATTCTATTTTGGAATTAACGTGGAATGTTGCTATGTGAAGACCTATTGTAGTGGAACATTATTCATGACAACATGTTTCATTTCATGTTTATACAATATATTCATAGTCCCATGAAGGGATAAATCAGTTTTTTGAGGATCCATGATGAACTTTACTTATGTGTTTTTAATATAGTAGATAAGATAAATATTTTTAGATTTCTAATTGTTCATATGGTGTATTTGAACTAGATATATTCTAAGAAAATAAATTTATCCTACCACATTTTAATGTTTTCCATGTTATAAGCTAGTTTTTTAGTTCATAAATGAATAGAAAAAGAGACCCTCTAGGGTGATTTCTATCTATTTATATTGAAATTAAAGAGGATTACAGTTAATTGTAAACATTCTATGATGATGTAGGTAGATGAAAATTATAAATTCTTTTAGTAGTTTAATACATAGTTATATTCCACCAAACCTAGACACCATGATTATCCTATAATGTAACAATATTAGGATGTGGTGTAAATCTATGATGAATAATTTAATTAAGAATTAGATTAAGAGTTATAATTTAGAGCCAAGGAAGAAGGTTTTATCGGTGTTTTAGTTGTAGAGGGTGGTGACCCTGTTTTGGTTAAGAGCCTTGTTTTTTTCTTTTAGAGCAAATAGTCCTCCCCTTAATCTTCTTAAACTAGAATATTTATTTAATTAATATGATGATTCAAAATTGATAGAAATTCCCTATAGTGATCAGGTTGATATATATTCTTCTGGTAAACATGTTGTTGTTTTGGTTCATTCAAATAACGATGAGTATTTGGAAGATAGATATGACTGTATGAGTAGACACAACATTTCTAGACTATTAAAAAGCCCAAAAGATCTTCCAGTATTAAATGGAAGGGTACAACTCCTTCTACATTTACTATTTTGGATATTGGTGACATAGATGATCCCGATACATAGGCGTCAAGAAGCCATATTGAACTAATTAACATCGATAGATTTGAAGATGGAGCACCGCTTAATGTAGACGAATCGTTAGGATATTCGAAGCATGGTTTAGACTATTTAGATTCAGATGATGATGATGATCAGGGTATCCCATAAGATAATGTTCGAACCACTATTTAGGTTTAGCAGAAAGATCCGATGTGATTATTAGTATATATTATATACGATGAAAGTCAATTAAAAAATTTTATTTCTAAGATACCTACTATTGTGGTTGGACATGAGGATGTATCTTTCCCAAGCCTAGAGAGGACTCCACCTTATTCTCCCGCACCACCTATTGTTCGACTGAGATAGGATCTAGTGAATCCTACTTCATGTAATGTTGTAGAGGATTTATCAATTTCAGATTAGATTTTTATATGACTTTTTATTTTTTTACTTGTAATCATTTTTTAATACTTTTTTAATTAATATATATATAGTTTTAAGGATCATATTTTTATTCATTTCAATATTTTTAATTTCATTTTATATTATATTTATCTTTTTTTTTATAATTAAAAAGGGGTATAAATATTGAATGTCATTTTATATGGCTCATCATATGAAATATTATAACATATGAATACTTATATGTATTGAATAGATAACTATTTTCATCTCATATTGATTTGTGCTATAATGAGAATATATTTTCTCAATAATATTTATATTGTTCCATTAATGGTTTTTATGGTTATAAATTCCATGATTTATGATAATAAAAAAGTGGTAGAATATTGACCACCTAATTATTTTAATAAATGTGAGTAATGTTTGTTGTGTTTTATTGAATTAAATGTTTTTTGATAGAACATAATTTTAGTGATAATTTATAAAATATTTTATATTTTTTGATCTTCCATTACATCCAAAGGTGCACAACTAATTATACTAAACTACCATTAGAAAAATCATGATATTTTCAGTTCATCAAGCTACTAAGAGTTCACCCCTATGACTGTCATGTTCATCCACTAGACTGTAATAATACAACTATCAGATGGTGCCACTATCAGGTAGTCATATTTGCAAGATATGCTAAAATTTCTTGATGCTACCTCCAGTACAGTTGTGCTACTATATATAAGTTCTACCACTAGATGAATAAATTAATAGTGAAGACCAACTGAAAAAATTATATACTTATAGGGAATCTATCTCCATATTTCTACTATAGCTATCTAGAATTTATGTCAATAATAACTCTACAATACCAAGTTTATTAATTTAATGCTGGAATGAATCATGAGGATTTAAGAATGATTACTCTCAAAAAACACCATGACTATTTTAAGGAAAATGTCACCAATATCCTAATCTATTGATCATTATATGGATTCCAAAATTATAATATTATCGTGAAATGGATAATTAGTCCTAGATATCTATAAATTCTGATGTATCATCCCCTTGTGTGTGATAAGAAACAATTAGATGTGCATGAACTCTGAATGGTATACATTCATACTCTAAAACAAAGGCAGATACAAAGGGATAATAGTTTTCGAAAGAGTGATGGATATTATTTTACCCAAACCAAATGAATTTTATATATTTTCTGACTTCCAGTTTTTCTTTAATTTTGGTATAATTTGCTTGGGATCCTTATAACATAAAATTTCCTAGATCCATAACAACATCAGCTATTTAGATTGGGAATATTTACATATTATCATTTCTAAACTCTTTCTATTTATTTTTATGAATCACATATGAGATAGGTATTTTTTGACATGTTTATTAGTAAATCATAGTCCCATGTTCTAAATTAGATAATGTTTAACACATTCTTATAATTTTACTTTCCTTTATTCCCATAAACAACTTTGAAATAGTCCATGTTTGAACATTTAATGTTTTTATCCCATGATGTATTGTGGAGTTGAATGTTTTCTTAGAAAACCTTGTCAGATATTTCTTTAAAACCCAATAAATGTTGTTGGTCAATTTATTTTACAATAAACTACATGGGAGGAGGTGATTTTATAATGGAGGTTATTAAAACTAAACTATTGACTGACCCCTTGTTAAATTCTATTCTACATTATATTCTATAGCTTATTTACTTATTTACAATTTTCTATTAAATCATAACAGTTTACTATTTTAAAATCTTACTAAAATATACAGAATCTGATAGTTAACTCAAAAAATTGTTTTATATACTATTTCGGATTTACGTAGATTAGTATCAAAAGATAAACCATTTCCAAAAATATTTTAATTAAGTAATTATCATGATTTTAATAAGATTTTTTAAAATTAAAAATATATTTTTATAGTGTTATTATTAATTTGGAATCTTTATTATATTAAGGAATTCATGTGTTTAATTTTTATTAATAAAAAATCTTATTGGAATCTCAATTCACCACCCTATTGAGTTCTCCCATGGGACCAAATATTATAAATTATTTGAATTGATGATAACCATAGATGATGTAGGAAATACCTTTAGAGTCATAGGATGAAAAGGTTTATCATGATTTAAACATCCTATAAATTAATTTTATGAATATAATATTTTCACTATGATGTCTAATTCCCATGAAAAACATTTTGAATATTTTAATTCAATAAATACATAATGATGAAATCTTTTTGGTGATAGGCACACACACATATGTGTGCCTATTATTTGAGATTAGTGACATTAATTATTTTATATCATTATAATTATATGTGGATGTTCAATAATATCCTAAATTTTTTTACGTTTAATTAACTAAGAAAAATTATGTTGTTTATATGGTTTCTTCTCAAGTCCATAATTCTTCTCCAATAAAAATTTGTGGGAATGTGATTCTAGAAATTATTTTTATTCCCTCACTAATTAAATTTGATGGGATATTTGTAATTGATTCACTATATCTATATAATGTTAATATAAATTCCTATATAAGGGATGTCATGTCATGTATTCTAAATGGAAATATGATCATTTATCGGTGAGGGGATGAATAAATGTTTCCAATGGTAATTACATCCAGTTTATGGGTCTTAATTTCTTCTCATAAGTTGTATTTATGTCACTAAGTTAGGGATAAGCTCAAAATCAATGATATTACTATTTTATAAGAGTTTGTTGATATATTTATTAAATATTTTCGTAGTTTTACTATGAATAAAATATTTATTTTTTAATAGAAATAATACCTATTGATTCACCTTTTTGAAACAATAGTTATAGAAATGGACTGAATTTATTTTCTGGTAATTGATGATGAAAATCAAGGGGAATATTGTTAACTAATACACTTGTACAAGTGAATAACCATGGGGTAAATGTTATTTTTGATAAGAATAAATATTTATCAATTTTAATCATCATTTATTATCATGAACGTAACAAGATAAAAATCAATTATATGTATCATCCTCTGTATATTTATGTTTTTTATCAATTATGAGATGGTCAATACATCTCAATGATTGAACTATATTCTAGATAAAATCTATTAAGGGTCAAGAGTGATTGAATACCTAGTAAATCATTTTATATATGGTACGAACACACTAGATATATAGTAATTCCATTTTTACTAATATTTCATCTACTATTATCTTCGATTTAATCAGTACAGCCATTATATATTGCCTTGATATTTGTTTGTTGGACTTTAAATATGATATTTTTTGTATATTCTAAGACAAAGGAATAGCATAGTGTTCATTTTAGGATTGTACTAAAGAACCTAAGTATTGATAAGTTGTATGGAAAATTTACCAAGTGTGATTATTTTCTATATAATGTTTCAGTTTTGGTTTATATAACCTCAATCAAGCGTATATGAAAGAATCACATTAAGACAAAATTCATTAAACATTAAACAGAACTAACAAATATGATAGAGATCCATTTATTTTATTTTATTAGATATAAATTATTAATTATTTCTGAAAAAAAATCTCAATATTATATAATCCACTCATGAAATTAATAGTAAAAGTAGTTAATTTCATTTTAACTAATCAATGTTAAAAAAATTTCATTTATATAAAGAAACATTTGATCGCGAAACATGTTGTCACAATACCCAAAAATGGTGATGGATTTTTTATTTTCATTGACGTATTAATGTAGTGGATATGAAGTCATATTGTATAAAATGACATGGTGGTATATTATATCTTCAATTACAGTCTTATTTTAAAAATTTCTAATGTGTGCCCTAAAGATGATAGTTATATTTTTTCTATTGATAATTTAGAGGCGCTATCTGTATAGAAAAATTTGTGATATATATATATAAGATAACAATGGTTTAAAGTATATATTCATCCAGAAGAGTTAAATATATACCAAAAAATATTCTTGCATCTTATCAAGGATTTTGAAATCATAGTTAATTGCCACCCTGGGAACATAAAGTAGGTGGTTGCTATTTTCAGATGAAATGAACAAGTTAACTTATCTAGGACAAGGATAAGAAAGATCAATTATTTATTTTTTTACAAAGGATAAAACTTGAAATCAGGATTGAATGGGCTAAAAGTTTGCCTAAGAAAATGTGTTTTCAACCATCTATCTGTGTGAATATTAAAGAGTCACAAAGTAATGATATATGGATATAAAAAAAGAAGATAAATATTCCTATGTTCATCATGGATAATAATAGTATGATATTATTTAGTAATAGAGTATGTAACCCAATTCTACCATTATTGATGAATGGTCTTTTTCATGAATATAATAGTTTCATTATTCTTTTTCATCATAGATGTATGAATATTTATAGAGTAATTTATAATTTTTTATGGTGGGTTAACATAAATTTAGATATTGCAGAGTATGTATCTCATTTCTTATTATGAAAACAAGTTTATAATGTGTACTTCAATTCTAAGGGGATACTAAAAACATTATATATACTTGTATTGTAATGTGAAACCTTTCCATTAGATTTCATTGTTGGAATACACAATAAATTTAATGGGAATAATAATATTTTGGATTAATTTAGTAACCTTGTGAATTAATTATATTTTATTTCTATAAAAGAATAATTATCCTTTGATCACATTTATTGGATATACATTAAGTGTGTGGTTAGGTTTCATGGAGTACTACATTCTATTATATCTGATCAATGTTTAGTGTTATCCTTAATGTTATAGAGAATTCATCATCAAGTTTTTGATACGATTTTCTATTTCATTATTGTAGATCACACTTTTAATTATTTTCAATCAAAGAGAACCATTAAACCATAGAGGATATATTAACATTATGTTATCATGACTTCAAATAAGGTTGTGACCAACACCTTACAATCTATTAATATTTTTTCAAAAAATGTATTTTACTTGAGAATTCAGATGGATCCTTATGGATCCCTCAATAAAAATTATTATAGAACTCCAATATGTTAAGATGAAGATAGAGAACGAAATCTACTGGTAACATTTCTAGATGTGGAAATAGAATCTAAGTTTATAGCTATTTAGCATCACAACATTCCAGTTTAGAGATAACATAAGTGTTATGATGAAAATCATTATTGTGTTCTAGAATGTGAGGTTGGTGTGAAGTTATTCTTTTAAATTTATCCATGTAATATTATTATATGAATAAAATAGAATGGAAACCAGATCCCTAAGAATATTATCTTGTAATATATTAATTATCATATAGGTATGTTACTTATCACAAAGTAAATTCATTGAACCTCTTTCATGTTCATGGTATGTTCAATGTATCTATTCTAATGAAGTATGCACATGATCATCATTATGTATTGAACACCAAGGTTACACCACTATAGCATGAAATTTCCTATGAATAAATAAATAAATAAATAAATATATATATCTTTTTTTATTTTAAATAAAATTATATGAAATCATTGACTGTAAATAAATTGTTCTATGAAAAATTACTACTCAACTTGTTAAATTTATACGGATGAATTAGAAGTTTGAGAATTATACATGGGAACCTAATAATGTGATGAAGAAGAAGCATCCTCATTTGTTTACAATAGTGTGATGGGATTTTCGGGATGAAAATCATTTTAATTTGTCTATAAAGTAACACCCATAGATTTTTTAGGTATTCATTAAAATTGATTTTATGTATTCAATAACTAGTTGTACACACAACTTTTTATAAATTAACCATGGTATAATTTACACATTAAATATAATCATTGGACTCATGGGGATGAATAAGATTAAAAAATATTGAAATATATATTGATTTTTTATTAACTAAAATGTATAGATTAATTAATATTAAATTATCATTACATTTTAACAAAATCATTTTATGATTGAATGAAAAAATCTAAATAAATATGTTTTATAGGTGTTATAAATTTTAATATAAATTTTTTAGTAATTATTATTAAAAATTTATATAATGTAAGTTTATTTTTAATTTATGAAAAATCAAACAGACATTTTTCATTTAATGGGTAGGAGTGATGATAAAATCTTTTTATGGTAAATGATTTTTTTTTAAGAAATCTATTTTTACATGATAAATTTATTTTTATCATAATAAAATTAAATTAGTCATTATTTATAAATGGTTTTAATGAATTTATATACTATTTATTCAATAAAATGTTATAACATTAATAAAATGATTTTCTTATAGTCATCTAATGAGAATATATTTTGTTCTATCAAAAAAATTAATTTTTCATAAAAGGCTTCTTAATGATTTTTGAGTGATTATTTAAAAATTAATTTATACATCATATAGAGACAGAATTATATAAAATGGATTTTATATCTACAATAAATATTTATTAATTGTATAATAATGGTAATTACATTTTTTGTATAATAAATAGTAAAAATTGTAAAAATATGTTATAATCGTTATGGTTAAAAGGGTTTACCAAAGGGTAAACTAAAAGAAAATTGCAAAAATTAATATTATACATTTCTTACTATTACACGTGGAAAATATTTCAAATTTATCTTAAAATAACTTCATGTTATTTCCTATTTTGTTAAACATTCATAAAAAAATTACTTCATTTTATTTTTTTTCTTTTAGGTAATTCCAAGTGTATCTTACCCATTAGTTATAAAAGGGAATGTTTTTTTCTACCTATATTAACAATATTTGAGCTTTATAGAATAGAAAATGCATTTCTAAAAACCATCTTAGATTCATTAACATTATTCAAGGTGTTCTGTTCTTACCCTAATCCCATCCTATGATGGCTCAAGGAGTAATCCCCATGAGGTCTATCAAAAAAATAGATAATCGTATTACGGATCTCATTTAATGTTTTTTATTACTAAACTACATGAGAATAATAATTATCCAAAATTACAGAAATAATAAATTACCATAAATTATATCACATACATGACTTATTTTAATGTCATATTTCATTTAATTTCCATTCATGCCTTGTTTTTTGGGGTTACCAAGCTTTTATGGAGAAATGAGTGAGTTTCCATAAATTGGGTCCAACTCTGAGCCCAATTCCAGATTTAAAAATAAATTTTGATTCATTAATAACTCCTTATTTTTTCAACATTTTTCATCCAGTCAAATTCATACTTGTCATACCCTGACATATTAACACCAAAATATTAATTTGGACCATTTAGGAATCCATAATCATGGTGGATATGGGTTTTTGTTTAAGATATTGGGCCTGCAAGAAAGCTCATTTTCTACATTAAAAATAATTTTTAATTTTTTAATACCTACATCACTATTTGTGTTTTTCCCGTGATTACAACTTTCCCTTTAGCCCACATACCTAAGGAGAGTCCCAAAACTCTCATCCCACTATTTTGAGTTCGGTTTCATCATGAAATTGGGAGAAACATCTCTGGATTGCACAAATATCCCAGATTTGAGGAGGTAAATTGATCCTTTCATAACTCATTGATTTTTATTATTTTCCCCCCATTCTAGTTCCTATATGACATAATAATTATTGTTCAAAATTCCATTAAATTGTTATCTGTTTTAAAATTCAGATTCTGGTCGATTTTGGGTCGTTTTATTCAGGTTTCTTTTTAATAAGTGATTCCATCTTGGTTTCTTCCATTTCCCTTAGGGATTACTCCCTCTTTCATAATGCTATACCATTTATAGAAGTTAGGGTTAGATCCTAGGGTTTCATTTGGTGTATTTTTGGTCAAATATTATGATCTAGGTCTGAATTTATCTTCCTTGTGGTGCGGCGGTTGTGCGGTTGATGTTTCGAACCAAGTTTTGAGGGATTTGAAACTTTCGTTAGGTGATTATGTGTGTAATAATTTCTAGATGAGATAGTTTTTTTGAATTAATTATTATTCCGTTTCATAATATCTTCTGTCTAGTGCGAAAATTGTTTATGTTGGATTTGGTTAAGCATTTATTTTTATAGTTTCAATTTAGCTTAAAATTTAGTGTTGTTCATGAGTAACACTTTGGGTATTGTTTGGGTGTGTTTTATAACATATTAAATTGGTATAATAAATCTTGTTTGGGATGAAAATTCTGATTTGGTATTATATTGGTGTTCCATTAGGTTTTAAAGAGGTTTTCTTTATCTGTTTATGGTCTAAAACCTTATTGTACTTCTTGAAATTGATTTTGAAAACATGTTCTTTTCATGTGGATAATTTGTGGTATTGTTTGTGGTGTTTGTATAACACTAGAGGGTAGTTTAATAAATGTTTTTGGGTATTCCTATTCTGTTTTGAATTTTTATTGGTGTTATTTTGTCCTTGAAATACGGTTTTGAAATGGTTTTTATGTTAAAAGCTTTGGTACACTCTTTAGAATTGTTTTATGAAATTTTTGAATTGTTGAATGATTTATGTAAGAGGTGAAACCATATTGGAAAACTATTTTGGATTGTTTATACATTCAAATGGACCATTTTAAATGTGAATAGGTATGTCATGTGATGTGTATCCTCTTGGAAATGTTTTATAAAAATGCTTAATGGACATACTGAAATGTGAAAGAGGTGTGAACGTGATGTGGGCTGTTTGTGTGAGTACGATGTGAAAAATGAATTTCTGTTTATAAAAAGGGTCTAATGAAACAAGTAAGTGGTTTTTTATGTGTTATTTATCATATTTGGAGGGTCTTGATAAAAATTTTACAAAAATTTGTTGGATTTTGAATGTTATGAAAAAAGTGTTGTGGGCTATTTTGGTGTGTGTTTGATTTCAAAATGTATTTGAATGAAAAGTGGAATTTGTGACTTATGTGATGTACATGGGGCTATTTGGTTAATGTGTGATGTGGAAGTGATATCTACATGTGAAAACTATATTTCATGGCCTGTTGAACATGTTTTAGCACAAAGGTAAAACCTGGGTATCTAGGTGGGTGGACGTGTACTAGTATGCTAGTGAATCCGTGGGGTTTGGCCTCAGTTTCACTTAGCAAGATTAATGCTTACAACTCTAACTAAACTATGATGACAATGATTAGGGACCACAAGGTTATTGATATTTTCCAATCTAGTGGCTCGTGCATGAGAACAGATAATTTTTGTGGTTACTCTCACCGAGATACGAGGTACCTGGGTCCCACAACTAGCTAGTGCCTAGGGGTTATTTCCTATTTCTTGTGCTCATTAAATCTTTTATACTTACCATCTACATATGTTATATTTGGATGGAAAATTCAGTATCTTTTTAATTTATTTTAAAATTTATGATTATTTAAATTAGCCCACATGAAAACTTTTTTTTAAGTTGCATCTTTTGGAAATTGTAACATGAAATTACATGTTCTCAGAAACTTTCATGCATTTTGTCTTTGAATATTTATCACATGGAATCTTTTAGTGGTGGTATCAAACTGGTAATTAGCTCACACCCTACTTACACCCTTGGGTGTAAGTATACTTGGTTATTTTTGTTGTCGTAGGTTTGGGTATAACATTAGTGCCAACAGTTCGGGTTTTCACCGGTCATTCATGATGTGGAGTTGTGGAGATGGCTTGAGGGAAATGCCTCTTGCGATGTTGAGGTTCATGGGCTGTTAATTTTTTGTTTTTTTCCTTTTTATAGTCTTGTTGAGTTATTTTAGACTATGTAATTTAGTTATGATTTTTTTTAAATCATTATTTGTTTTGAAAAATCAATATTTGTTTTATTGGATTCATTTGTTGTATTATGTTTATAAACTCAGGTAAATTATTCCCAAGTTTCATTTTATGATTCTCGGGCACTTGTGTGAGCCTATTGGGGATCGGGAATGCCCTACAGGCCTTGTCATGGGCTGGGTTTGGTGCCATTTTTTGTGGCGATCGATTCAGTTCGTGACAAAATGGTATCAGAGGAGATTCTCTCTCTTTAGGTCATGTTATTTGGGGAAGAGTCAGGATAGTATAAATATTTGATTGTAGGGACTTGGTATTCTAGTTATGGGTAGAGTGCCTGACCACCACACCTCATGGAAGGATTCAAGTTTCCAGGGGATGTCAAGACCTTTCAGAGTCATTTGGTTTTATTGGTTTAACAATTATTAGGGAAAATGAAAAGAGTGTTGGGTTAATGGTCTCAGTAAGCTCGCAGGGCCTGGAAATCCTTGCGGAGCTGGGGATATTACCAAGAAAACCCTCTATGATAGTTAAGTGATTGGAATATGGCCTCCAACCATATCTCCAAGTCACCCATTGATGCTAGTTTCCTCTCGCATTGTCTTGTGTTCTTTAGTTTTGAAATCATGGATCTTTGGTTTTAAAGTGACTTGGTTTTAAGAAGTGTAAAGTTTCTGTGAAATAATTTTAAAATAAATATGGAATGGTTTGATTTATGAAATAGTGGAACTAAATATTCAGAATTATTTTGAAATGGAAAATGTTGTGGTAACACCTATTTTGAAAGCAGAAACTATACGGAAGTTAGTTTTGAAAAAGTGTTTTCAATAGAGTTTTCTAAACTATCATAGGGTGTTTTTTTGGGATGATATTTTATGAAATTGATGTGAATAACATGAAATTGGGTTCTTGTATAAATCTTTGTTTCTTTATGAAAATTTTACTAATATTTGAATTTGGATTTGGATCTCCTGGTTAGCAGTTTTGAGAAAAAGGATGTGTTGGTTGACCGTTTTGGTTTTGAAAAGTGGAAAGAATATTTGTTTTAACCTTTGGTATTTCCATGAGTGACCACATGAATGGGGTTATATGTGATGATGGATAGTTTATGGAATGGATGGATGAGTTCTGGGATGGATATGATGAGAGTTCCCAGTGTGGCATGAAAACATGCATGTGTGAGGCCCACGGGGTACCATTGGTGGATACGCTTACTACTAAACCGTTTGTTTTCAAAGAAATGGTTTTTAAGAAAAACATGTTGTCTTGATGAATAGTTTGGTATGGTCTGTATTATGGGTTTTTTAAAATTTTGATGTTGTGGTCTGTTTTGAGTCCAAGAACCCCTTTTGTTTGAACTGTGTTTTGGGATTGTGTTTGGTCGGTAAGCTGTGTTATAAGGACGGTTAGTGGTCTCTTTTGAAAAATGATTTGGGATGCCTTTACGGTGGTTCCCTTCATGTGTTTGGATCTTTTTTGTGGCATGTTTTCACAAATGGACCATCTTGGTTGGGTCCTTGGGTTCTCTCATCGGATAAGGTACTCCCCCCTTAAGGGTTATTGCACAACTGAAGTGAAACCCATATTGTTTCACCATTGGAAAATCCTCTAGTTGATCAATATAAGGAATATTTTATCGATCATTTTTGATTGAGTCTACACCCATTCGTTTCATTGATTTGTGGATCCTTTTGTAGTGGGATAGTTCTTGTGGAAGGTTGAAAGAGACCTTAGTTTCTTAAGTTTCATGATTCATCAAAGGTGGAAGTGTTCTATGGTTTTTAGTGCGGATGAGTGTCATGATGGTGTCTATGAGGGCCCCTGGGTTATTCATAATTTCATTGAAGAAAATTTTATTATTAAAAAACCAATTTTGAGATTTTGGTCATGATAGGATATTGTGTCCACTTTTGGGACTTGTCTGTTGTTTAGGGACTAGGAATATGGTCATGTTCCATGTATTGTTTATATCAATCGCAAGGGCTATGTTCAGTGACTCATTGTGATGTTTTGTGCTCTTTTGACTATAAAGGTGAAGGTTACACAATCCTCAAAGTTTATTTGTTATGTTGGGAGTATGTAACCCTTGGGAAAAAACATCAAATCCTCTATCTTAGAGAAAGGTGTTTATACATGTCCTTCCCTACTTTTTATTCTCACCGAAAGAAACAAGGTGTGATGTGTGTGAATCTTCTGATCCCTTGTTTTAGTTAAATGTATGGTTTTGGAAAAGTGAGTTATGGAGTGTGTTATGTCTTGATGAACCCACATGGGTATGCGGTGTAGTTTTTTGTGGAATCAAAAGAAGAAGTTCTATATAGGGGGTTCCACAGCCTAACTGCGATGCTGAAGATGCTTCAATATTTTGAGCTCCAGCCATAGGTCCTGGAGAGAAGCTGGCGCATAGTTAGGGGAAAACCATGTGTTGTTTAAACCCTTGTACAAAGTTCTATCCTTAGTATGAAATATAGGAGGATTTTAAACCAATGGTGTCATCATATTTATTCCATTGTTCCTGTTCGGTGGAAATAGGTGGAGGGTCTTGTACCCATGTCATCACACAATGTTGTTCCCTCCCACTCTGGTTTCCATTGAGTCTTTGAATAATGGTTGGAAATTTTCCTAGAAAATATGAGCACAAGGTTTTCACATGGTTAGTTCTAACCATGAAGATATAAGGATCCACATAGTTTCGCACAGTTTCCCAAACTGTGCAAACTAAACGTGTGATAGTCCCAACTCGTTAATTTTGTGGTATTTTCATGTCGGCCCATGCCGGTCAGTTAATATGGTCGGTTCTTGTGGTGGGAAGAACCAACATGGGTATCATGCATATTATTTTGTAAATTTCTAATGGATGTATACCCCTTTTACTATGGAGTCTGTTTGGGCCTTCCCATATTAGTGTCTTGCTTCTATCTCGGGGAAAACAATAAGTTTCCTTTTATGGTGGGGATCCCATTTGTCTCTTCAAATGAGTAACTCATATTTTTTTCTAGGTATTGTCTGGGAATTAGGTATTATCATTTGGAGATATCTGACTACCAACATCTTCCTTTGGTAAACATTGATATTGGAGAGTGCCCAATGGTTTAGTTATAGTAGGGTATGTGTATCCTTGTTCAATGTTGTTGTTTATTTGGGTAAATTGAATGAGTATTGTTCAGATTGTGTTTGAGTATCTTTCATTTCGGATGAAGCCTTATTGTGCTTGATTGTTTCAGGAAAGTGGTGTAATTTTGGTTTGGGATATTATTCCTTCCGTTATTGATCACTAGAGGTGTTTTGGCCTTTGGGGGAGAAACCTGTCAAGGGAGTACCTCTTGGTTTCTCAGTTAGGTTTGGTTGTTGTTTTGGCCTTGTTGTGACTTTTTTGGGCAGAATGTTTTCATGGTGGGGAATATTATCACATACATGAATTATTTTAATGTCATATTTTATTTAATTTCCATTAATGCCTTGTTTTTTGGGGTTACTAAGCTTTTATGGAGAAATGAGTGAGTTTCCATGAATTGAGTCAAACTCTAAGCCCAATTCCAGATTTAAAAATAAATTTTGATTCCTTTATAAATCCTTCTTTTTTCAAAAAATTTGATCCATTCAAATTCCTACTTGTCATAACCTGACATATTAACACCAGAATATTAATTTGGACCATTTAGGAATCCATAATCATGATGGATATGGGTTTTTATTTAAGATATTGGGCTGCTTAAAATCACATTTCCTACATTAAAAATAATTTTAATGTTTTTAATATCACCTTCACTATTTACGTTTTTCAGTGATTCCAACTCTCCCTCGAGACCACATACCTAAGGCGAGCCCCAAAACTATCATCCCCCTATTTTGAGATCGGTTTCATCGCAAAATTGGGAGAAACTTCTCTGGATTGCATAAATCACCATGATTTGAGGAGGTAAATTGATCCTTTCATAACTCCTTAGATTTTTATTATTTTACCCACATTCTATTTCCTACATGAACACATCATTATTGTTCAAAACTCCATTAAATTTTTACCTGTTTTAAAATTCAGATCCTTGTCTATTTTGTGTCGTTTTCTTCAGTATTGTTTTGGGTTATTGATTCCTTCTTGGTTTCTTCCATTTCCCTTAGGGTTTACTCCCTCATTCATTATGTTATAAAATTTACAGAAGTTAGGGTTCAATCCTAGGGATTTATTTGGTGTATTTGTGGTCAAATATTGTGATCTATGTCTGAATTTATCTTCCTTGTGGTGCGGCTGTGGTGCGGTTGATGTTTCGAACCAAGTTTTGAGGGATTTGACCCTTCCGGTAGGTGATTTCGTGTATTATCATTTATAGATGAGTTATCTTGATTGAATTACTTATTATTAATTTTCATAATATGTTGTGTGTGGTTCAAAAATTGTTTATGTTGGATTTGGTTAAGTATTTATTTTTATAGTTTTAATTTAGCTTAAAATTTGGTGTTTTTCATGTGTAACCATTTGGTTATTGTTTGGGTGTATTTTATAACATATTAAATTGGTATAATAAATCTTTTTTGGGCTGGTAATTAATATATTGTATGATATTGCTGTTCCATTAAGTTTTAAATAGGTTTTCATTATGGGTTTAAGGTCTAAAACCTTATTGTACTTCTTGAAATTGATTTTGAAAACGTGTTCTTTTCATGTGGATATTTTGTGGTATTGTTTGAGGTGTTTGTATAACACTTGGGGGTAGTTTAATAAATTTTTTTGGGGATTCCTATTCTGTTTTGAATATGTATTGTTGTAATTTTGTCCTTGAAATATGGTTTTGAAATGGGTTTAATGTTAAAAGCTTTGGTACACTCTTTAGAATTGTTTTATGAAATTTTTGAATGGTTGAATGATTTATGTAAGAGGTGAAACCATATTGAAAAACTGTTTTGGATTGTTTACACTTTCAAATGGACCATTTTAAATGTGAATAGGTCTATCATGTGATGTGTATCCTCTTGTAAATGTTTTCTAAAAATGCTTAATGGACTTACTGAAATAAAAAGTGGTGTAAACGTGATGTGGGCTGTTTTTGTGAGTACGATGTGAAAAATGGATTTTTTTTTATAAAAAGGTTTTTATGAAACATGTAAGTGGGTTTTTATGTGTTATTTATCATATTTTGAGGGACTTGATAAATTTTTTAAAAAAATGTGATGGATTGTGAAAGTTATGAAAAAATTGTTGTGGGCTATTTTGGTGTGAGTTTGATTTCAAAATGCATTTGAATGAAAAGTGGAATTTGTGACTTATGTGATGTACATGGGGCTGTTTGGTTAATTTTTGATGTCGATGTTGTACTTACATGTGAAAACTATATTTCTTGGTCAGTTGAACTTGTTTGAGCACAAAGGCAAAACCCGGGTATCTAGGTGGGTGGACGTGTAGTAGTATGCTAGTGAATCTGTGGGGTTTGGCCTCAGTTTCACATAGCATGATTGACGCTTACAACTCTAACTAAACTATTTTGATTATGATTGGGAACCACTAGGTTATGGTTATGTTCCCTACTAGTGGCTCGTGCACGAGAACAGATAATTTTTGTGGTTACTCTCACTGAGATATGAGGTACCTGGGTCCCACAACTAGCTAGTGCCTAGGGGTTATTTCCTATTGCTTGTGCTCATTAGATCCATTATACTTACCGCCGGCATATGGTATATTTGGATTGAAAATTAAGTAGATTTGGAATTTATTTTAAAATTTTTGATTCATTAAATTATCTAACTGGAAAACTGTTTTTTTTAAGTTGCATCTTTTAGAAATTGTAACTAGAAATTACATGTTTTTTAAAACTTGCATTCTTTTCATCTTTGAATTTTTATCACATGGAATCTCTTAGTGGTGGTATCCTACTGGGAATTGGCTCACACCCTACTGACACCCTTCGGTGTACGTAGACTTGGTTATTTTTTTGTCGTAGGTTTGGGTATAACATTTGTGCCAACAGTTCAGGTTTTCACCGGTCCGTCATGATGCGGTGTTGTGGAGATGGCTTGAGGGAAATGCCTCTTTCCATGTTGAGGTTCATGGGCTGTTCATTTTTGGTTTTGGTCCTTTTTTATAGTCTTGTTGAGTTGTTTTAGACATTGTTATTTAGTTCATATTTTTTGTAAATCATTGTTTGGTTTGAAAAATCCAGATTTAATTCATTGGATTCTTTTATTGTTTTATGCTTATAAACTCGGGTAAATCGTTCCCAATTTTTATTTTATGATACCCGGGCACTTGTGCCAGCGGGTGGGGATTGGGAACGCCCTTCGGGCCATGTTACAGGCTGGGTTTAGTGCCATTTTTGGTGGCGATCGATTTGGTTCATGACAAATAAAATATTATTTTATTCTAATTATTTGAAACCCATTTTACACCTACTTTCCATCAATTGGGAAATGAAAATATCACTTCAACATAAGTGTGGACTACCACCTCTATGTATCAATTTGGTTCATTTTTCATAACTATGGAAAATTGATGGAAATAATAATGTAATTAATAAATATTTATGTTATATATGATATATTTATGATTATATAATGATAATATAATATTAATATTTCATTATTTCCTTTCATTATAAAATTACTGCAATGTCTATGTTTATGTATGAACTACTGTCTCTATAAACAATGTAATTGATTTTAATATAAATTAAATTTATTGAGGGTTATAAATATTTAAATAAAAAATATTAATGATATTTATATAATTATTAAAATTATGGAGATTATTGAACCATGATAATTATGGAAGTACCATAACTTCCTAACTGAATCATACATAAAAATGAATCAATTAACACCAGAAATGAAAATGATAATAAAATATTATTATTGAAAAGGTGATAATATATTATTAATAAACCATGTATGGTAATATAAGTTTTTATATTTTTCTTCATTGTATTTAAAATAATTTAATATTCTTTATATATGAGTTTAGAGTGCTTATGAAGAAAATCAGACTTGAGGTAGGGGTTTCTCATCTCACTTTTATTTCTCTTAGAAAAAAATTTATTCACCAAGTTTTTCTTCCACATTGTGTATATAATAAAAAAAATTATGTTATATCATGAATATATTTATATTCATGGTTTTTATTGTTTCATTTTAATTTATTTATTTCATAGTTTTTATGATTCAAAAGGTATAAAAGAGTTATGTGATTTATGCTAAAACATCAATTTCTACGTAGATTTTTTATTCTGAATTTTCTATGATAAAATTAAAAAATATATCGTTCAAGAATATTAATTATTTTCTTATAAAATTTTTATTTCATTATATTAGGTTTCTTCTTTTAATTTCCCTCTCTATATATAGTGAAAAATATGAATGAATGTTTTTGAAGAAAAAACATTTTGTTTTTATATTCGATTGGGTATCTTTATCATCCATGTCCATATTTTCATTTAGATTTTTTAACAGATTTATATTATTAACCGATTAATGATAATTTAAATTTTCACCAATGTTTTAATTTATATAAATAATTTTTAATAGAAATTTATTCTTGTTTTCATATTAATTACTTTCGACCAAATTTGTAAAAAAATCATGGTTTTAATGTTTACAACAAGACCAAATTTTTACTTCATCATGACTAAATTTTTATTACGTTCATCCATTAAATGTGTACATGGTTTTTTTCAAGTAAAATAATTTTATAAATATTTTATGAATATTGTTATTTTAAATAATTGATTTATATATTAAAATTTTGTTTTTCTAATGAAATGTTTCAGAGATCATTTAATGATAATTCCATCTTTTTAAACATCAATTGATGTTAGGTATGCTTCACTAGGGATATGATCCAATTCCTACATTATTATTCTTTCACTATATGGTCATTTATTGTTATGATGAAATATTTATAATCCCCATTTTTTCTATGGGATAATCTATGAATGAATGATAATGTCATCCATGTAGTTATGGTATAATATGAATGGATTTTGAAAATATGATAGGTAGCTCTATTGTATCCCTCCAATGTATTGTGTCATGATTAATTTTTTATGAAATGAAATTGTACCTTTGGGATTAACCTAATCCCAATGAGGGTACATGAGTAATTATCCCAATATTGATATTAGTACAAGAGTCGTGTGCTAAAAACTAACTTTTGAAGAATTTTCGGGTGGGTATACAAGAAAAAATATTTTTATAAATTTTATTATGAATCACTTTTTAGGAAACACTATATGAAATGTCCTCATTATTATGATATGATATAATGGATTATTATATTTGATTCTTAATTGATTTAAGTCTTATGATCATTCAAATACATATCTAATGGCTATGAAATATGAACATCTGCGAATTATTTTCAAATTTCAAGCTCATATTATCATACCATTATAATCATGACGTGGTGTTTGGATTAAAAATTGATGGTTATATATTTGTATCTTATTTCCTAGACAATACTTGATTAATTTATATATATTATTTATTGAATTCCTAAAGTATATTTTCTATGTTATTATATATCCTTTTTTATTAATTTAGGGTTTATTTTGTCTAAATTTCCTAAAATTATATGGAATTACATTGTGTGAAATTATTTATTTTGTTTGTTTTTTATGTAATACTCAAATAGTTTAAAATAACACAATGTTTGATAAAGTATTCAACACACATCACAGATTTTACATGAATAGGGATATAATAGTAAAATATTATAATTTAAACATGATTAATATAACCAAGATATTAATTTGATGGGTATTAATAGTTTTATATTATTTAATAAATATATATATATATATTCTATAAACAATATAATTTTATTGAAAATGTATTATGAAATAAGAAAACAAGTTTTAATAAAGACTTATTTTTCTATAAAAAATATGTTTCCTTCAAAAAAAATTATTATTTTTTGTGTTAAAATATTATATATAATTTATTTGAATTTAAGAAATTTAAGTTTATATTTTAAATTTTATGAATTAATTATATCAACATTAACCTACGGTATTATTTTGGGATTTTTTTGAAATGTGGGATTTTTTAGTGAATAGTGAAAATTACAAAATTTTCAAATACGGTGATTTATTTTCATCATATAAAGTAAATTAAAACTAAATTTATATTTTTTAGTTTTTATTAAATTTAAATATGGTCCATTTTAGTTATAATATTCCAATTAATTTAATTAGAATAAAAAGTTTTAGTGATTTTGGTATAAGATTATATTTATGCTAAAACACGGTTTTCATTATGATTTTTAAGTGCACAATGATTAACCGTTTTAAATAATTAAAATAAAACCTAGTTTTGAAATATTTAAATTAAATTCATACATTAAATATATATTTATATTAATTTAAATTCATATAATGATAATTACTACCCATAATGTTAATATAAAATCATCTTTTTATTGAAAAAAAATGTATTTCTTGAAAAAAAAAATTACAACACATTTTGTGAGTTTATTTTAAATTAAATTCTGAAAATTTAATTATTATAATTCATTAAAGTTAATTAAATATTTTTAATTAACATTATTTATTTTTTGATATATTTTTTTCTTAATTTTGGTCCACTTAATATTAAAAAGAGTAAAAAACAATTTTATCCTAGAGAAAAAATAAAATGGTAAAAGTGAGTAACCATAGAGGAAATTGGGATAACATGTTTAAAAAATCGTTATTTAGTAAGATTGGATGTTTTATCAACAATAACTCTTCTAAAAAACATTATTTACCAATTTTTTAGGAACTTGGATTGAGATTGATTTCACATTATTTAATAGTTTTAGGTGTTAACTAAAATGGAACTCCCCTTCATTTTTTAGGGCTCCCTAACACATACCTTACTCACACATTTAAAGAAAATTTCCCCAACCAAAACCTAAAAAAATATATCCAAAACAGCCGTATACACATTCAAGATCTTATGTTCTTCCCCAAATAACAACTGCTGGGTCCCTAATGAGAGATCTAAATGAGGATCTTCTAAGTGAAGGTAAACGCCTTCACCAAGATCCTTCTTTTTTATTTCTACTTTTTCAACCATAAATTATTTTTATGGATTAAAAATAAAAAACCATTATCTCATATAAATATATATATATATTTATATATGATATTATGTTTTTTTTCATAGTACTTACCACCTCCCCTTCCATTAAATGGGAAACAAATCAACCATTCATGTGTTTAGATGACTATTATCACACAGACTGATGAAATTTATTGTCCATAGTTTAATCTAAAGTATTCATTATTATTGATTTAATTTTTTTATGTGATAATAATGAAATATCAATCATTTTTAAAAAAAATTATATCATATTCCTCCTTCACTAACCTTCCATTGAAAAAAATGGCATTGTTCGTGTGTACGGTGGACTATCACATCCCAAACTGATGGGATTAATTTTTCTTTAAAAAAACAAATTAATAGAATATGTATATTTATCAAAATAAATAATATGTTATTTTTGTTAAAATTATAATTATTTTATTATAAAATAATACTTACATTCTTTTCAACATGATCGTTGAAAAATAGAAATGATACTCTTTCTTACAAATGACTTACCATATCTATGATTATATCATACATGATTCTTCTTAATCATATTTCGTTTTATGATTTAAAATTTTAATTTATATAAACAAATAATAAATAAATAATTATTTTTAAGACCCATTTTACCGTGTAAAAAAACCGATGAAATTTTCAAATGATGAACAAAGCATCCTAAAATCAACCTGTGTACATGAATAAATAAGTAATTAAATATATAATTCAAATAAATTAAGTAATTGATATAAGTATAAGAAATTAAATATTAAAAAAATATAAGAAAAAAATAATTTATAAAATTTTATTCTATATGTGATAAAGTAATTAGAGTTTATGTGTGGATTCGATGTAATGGTTTCTTCACAATACTTCTTTCATGGAGACACATTTTATTTCGTGCATATAATTTCATTTAAATTATATATATGCATCCCATTTAGATATTATATAATTAATCCTTCATACATCATGATATTTTAAATTACATTTAATTTACATCATTAATGGTTGTTATGATTCAAAATTTTCCAATGTTGTATGGGTTTATGTTTTAATAATTTCTTAATTAGGATTATTTATTCTTGATTTACATAGTATGAATATATTTTATCATTGTCTAATAAAACACTTAAATTTTATTTTCCTTTGGTTATTCCTAAAATTTTCATGTAATAGTAAAAAAATATCTCTTTGGTACTTAAAATGATTCAATACTTCATTAAAGAATTGGATACTTTATTTCTCTCTTCAGTTGATAATCCTTTTTCTTCCATATCTATATTCTCAGAATATATTTTCAAGTATATTTTATGTAATGTAAAAATGATTATTAAACATATTTTTACCCTTTTTTTACAAATTTTTTTGAATATAATTTTCTTTTCATTTTTTAAGAATGATAATTTCTTGCCTTTTTATGACACTATGAATATAATGTTTTTTAACTTTTATAACATGTATGAAATTACGCACCATAATTTCCACTCGTATAATTGAAGATTATTTTATAAGATCTTATATTTAAATTTAAATAATGGTTTTTATATAATATAAAGGAAATTTCTATATTTTGAAGAAATGATTTAAAAATGAAAGGGTTTTTTTCGAAGAAATATACTATTTATCATCTAAATAAATTTCATCAATAAAGAAAACCATTGATATTAGTGATTTGTAATATTATATATATATATATATATCACAGATATACCTATCTTATTATCACATGTATTGATGGGGTAATTCATGAAGTATGTTCATTTATGAATTTATTTTATTATGAAATTCCCATTGATTTTGAAATAAGAAAGGATTATAAAATCGATTTTATTTATATATTTAATTATTTTGTTTACTCCTCATGATTAATTCTCATTTTTTGGAATGCATTATCATGAACATGTTATGATAGGTGTTCTCAGATAGCACTCTAATGGACTAGGTAAAACACTAGTCTTATGAGGCATCATGTATGGGATTAGAGAGTAAACAAAATCCATTATAGCACTTTTCCACCATGCGATATTGTCTAGGATGTTATCCTTGACTTGTGTTTATGTCATGTTCTAAATATTTTCTAGATTATTTAAGATTCCATGATATTATGATACCATTTTCTTTTATTAATCTTCCATGTTATTACACTTGATCATACTTTTTCATCATATTATATTATACCTTTTACTCAAACATTATGATTCATTATCATGTTTATTCCCTTACTAGGATTTTTATATCACCCCTTTTTTCCATGTATTACTCATGTTATCCCATGATGTTTTAGAATCTCCAAAAGAGTTTGGACCTAAGTATAGATATATGAAAAATCATGTTTTATTTCACTCACACTATGATATATTATGGTTCAATCCATTTAATGACACAATGGGTCATGATCATTGGGTTGTAATTATTGGATGTTTAGGTTAAAAATTATTGAATAAAGTTGTAAAAGAGAATAGGTAGCTATTATTATTATCAAATAATGGAATATTAATTTTTTTATATACACTAGAATAATTAAATAATAACCCTATGGAAATGTATAAGGATAATACGAATCATATAAAAATTTTATAACCCCCAGTTTCAGGTAATTCACCATTTACTCATATATCATAAGGATATATATTTTTTACATTATGTTTTTGGAGGCTATGAGGGGTTTTTTACTTATTTGATGAATTTTTGTTGGTTAATTATTTTATAATGGTTATTATATACCATGTAATATCTCCCATAAAACATAAAAGTGAAATAAAAAATATTAGGATGGCACATGATTTGTGAATGATTTGAAAAACCAATGTGGAAATGTAAGAGATACCCTAAAAATTGAGAGAGTTTTAAAATAAATTATCTTTTTATTTTTTATCTAATAGTGTGGTATTACCATGTGATGTGTGGATAGATACATTAGCTTATGTATGGTTAGTGCACAGTGGTCCTAACTGTTTTCCCAATCCAAGAATTGTGTGGTTATAGATCTAAAAAAATTAATCTAACTATGTTTTTCTCATCAATACCTTTTTTTACTAATACCCCCTTAACACAAATTCATTTTCCTCCCAATGATTTAGATTTATTTCTTATTGATGCATGATAGATCAAAAAGAGAATCAATGTGCACCGGAGGACCAGATTCATCGTTATGTGCTTGTTCTTTATCGTTTTTATTATATGAAGGGATTATATCTCCCTCAGTGAATCATAAACCTAATATGTTTTGGATAGATATATGTTTTTTCTATTTCAATATTTATGTTTTGTGACTATTTTTATTAAATATAATGAGATATATGTTCATATCATGGTGATCGAAGAAATGTTTTTGAAGTTGTTGTATTATTCTTCATTTTCACAAATGTTTGAGGGGTAGGTGGCTTCTATGTATAATCACCATTATTATAACATAGTATATTGTATTCAAATTTATTTGTTTTCATGATGTTTTTTTCAAAACCCTTATCTGATTTTATAGAAACCTCTCTTCTGACACATTTTTGTAAATTGTGTTCAATGGTTTGTTTTGTGGAATGTGATTTTGGTTCATTTTCTTAAAATGTTGTTTTTAAAATAATGGTTTTGTTTGGAATCATAAAAAATATTCATTGAAATGTTTTAAATAAATTATTGTTTTATTTCAATTATCATTTCTTGGATTTTTACAAACATTGTGGGAGTGTTTCTATGTGTATTTGGGAAAGATAAGGGCGTCATGTTTTCGTCATCAAAAAGGGACACATAAGGGAGTGAAGTCTCCCCAATCAAAATGGCTCACCAAGTGATGGAATGTTGAAATGATGACTCAACACCATTTATTATAGGGAGGTCCATTATTGACAACCATTCTTGAATTTGTAGAAGATTGGAATTGAAATGGGTATTCTAAATGATATGATAAATATTTTACAGATTTGTTTTGTTTCTTTCCTTGGAAAAATGTTTTGGGATGAAATAAAGTTTCATTATTGTTATATACATTTTTAAATTTATTTAAACTATTTTATATAAATGTAATAGTAATTTATTTCTCAATGGTGTGAGATAGTAATTCAATGTGGAAATCTTACTGATTTTAGAATCACCCCTTTTTGGGTACTATTTTAAGTTGAAATATTTCACCTATCGAGAAACATGTATAGGAAAGGTATCTTATTTATTTAGTAATACATCATGATAACATGGAAATTTATTTTTGATATTGATCTTAGATTAGGTTGGGAGTTTTCGAGTTGATAGATTTTATGCATTTTGGTTTTTTCGTCATTTTTTCATTGTTATCTCTTATGTTTATTGGTTTGGTTATAATTTGAGTTTTGATTCCTTGTAATAATATATCATTTAGGGGTTTGTTTGGTATTTTTCCTATGGTTTTCTTGTTTATATTAAATGGAAAAATCGTCACCCAAAATTTTTATGATCCCATTGTAATTTATTTTCATCCATATGTGTCTAGGAGATATTTCCTAAGTCATGTAACACCCATACCTTTTCCCAATCCATTGGATAAGGGGTGGGATGTGGCAATTCGAATCTTTTTTATGGTCCTTGGGAACCATTTGTGTTTATTATTATAACTATAAAAGTTATTATTCTATCAATTGATAAGGTATTGTGGATTAGGATCATCAAAATTTGAAATTTAGAGAATAAAAATGCATATATCACCTATTTATTTTGAACTTTATGTTCCCAATGAGTTTGGGTACATGAGTGTTTTGAGAAACATATAGAAGTTGTGACCTCATCGTCATGGTATTATTATATGACAAGGGAATGCAATAAATATATATTAATGACATCCCAAAATTATTTCATAATTCATTTTGAGTAATGATTTATGATTGGGGTGAAAAGTGTTACTTTTTAAGGATTGTTAAAAATGGATTTATTTTCATAAAGAATTTTCAATTTTAAAAAATGATTAGAAAGAGAGAAATGTTAAAATTTGTAAAGACATGTTGTGAAATATTTTATTTGGTATATTTAAAATTTCTAAGCCTTAGTTTTCTTGTATATGATATAAAATGGTGTTTTGTTTTTGTTATAGAAAAAGGAATTGGGTATGCCATATAGGAACAAACCGAATGTGGAAGCTGAGAATGTGGCTTCATATGAACTACAGGCGAACCAACTGTTAGTACAAAGTTTTGTTCAATAATTTTAGGTCATGTATATATTGTACCAAAATAATAAACCATTATAATTGGATCGTTTAGTTCAGGTATAGATGTGAATCCCTCCCACCTTTCAAGTGGATTCTGTATTAGAAGAAAATGATGTTTGGTTGAACATGATGAATATAATATTCAATTTTCATAGGTTATCATTAGTATTAATGGTAGTGTTGGAAGCCTATATTTTTTAGGATCTAGGGTGCTAGTGGTCGGATTTATCAATCCAGACTAAATTTGACCATGGCATGGAATGGGTCTATTTTGAAGTACTTCTCAAAAAACTTGTCGCAACCTCACACATATGGGAATTCTAGAACTATTAATTTATTAATAATGAATTAGGAGAATCATTGAATAATAGTTTATGTGCATAAATTTATTAATATTGTTTTCTTTTAAATGTATGTTATTTTATGTTAATCCTTGAAGGAATGAATTTTTTATTTAGAATTGAAATCAAAAATTCATTCAAAGATAATCATTCATTCTATAATGGATTATAAAAATATGTTCAATAGAGTGAAAATGGTAGAAATAGACCTCTTGGGAAACATGATTTTAGGAATTATCTTTTTTCATTATAAAGGGTTGTTTCTCTAATGGTGGAAACAAACATAAGAGGGATTCCTATTCTTAAGGGTGTGGAATGTCTCAAAATCAAACTATTGGATCGGACATCCATCCTCCTCATATAAAAATATTGTTATCATGTTTTCATTATTTTTATTTAAATCTTATCATGTAAGATTATTATACACAACCTAGATTATGTCACAACTATAGAAATTAGGGACATTTTTAGCATTATTGTCATAATTCTCCAAGGTTGTGTGCTAGAGACACATCACATGATTTTTAGTTATTGTATTCTTTGAAGGGGTGAGTGAAGAAGAATATATCTCATCAAAAAACTAATAAATCTATGGTTCTTAAAGGAATACCAAAACCCCCAAACTGGGGAATCTCATCAGGGTAATAATGATCAAAGTGTAGTGAGTATGAAATTATATAGAGATGATAAAGTTATTATGGATGATCAATTTAGACATTCAATGCTGAGTGGAATGATTCTGTTTAATATTATCTGTATGCATGACTTATTTGATATGGTAATGAACCACTCATTTGTTCTCCTCATATCTTCTACCTGATGGTTACACATTTTGAGATGATGCATTCCATTTTAAAACACCACACACGTTTGGAACAATGAGAGTGTCAAGAATTTAAATGCACTACCTGTTTGATAACAATCATTTGACTGAGTTGGTATGAGATTTATCTATGATTGAGAATCATGACTTTCAATTTGTTTAGGGAATGGATTTGATAACAAAATATGAATCCCATGTGTAGTTTTATTCATGGTAGGGGAGTTTCAAACCACCAAATGGCATTATAAATATATTTAAATTGTATTAGGAAGTGGTTGCATGAAGAGTTAGACCATCAGTACCTGTGGTTTATACTATATCTTAATAATTTATCTATGTTTTTATGGATTCGGTAGATGATATTAGGAATATATATTTTCCCTCCATAGTAGACTGGTCACTAAATAGTTTTTCTTAAAACTTCTCAGGGTTTCTTCAAAAAATAGAAGTACAATTTATGATTTCTCTCCTACTAGGGAATAATCCTATGCACCTTTTGTCATATCACATAGATCCAACATAATTGGGGGAATTGAAGGATCATTTTTAATAGTTGGAAAGTAAATGGTACAACTAACCGAGTATATCTCTGTGGGAAGCGCTAGAGATTTTTTAAAGAATGTCAATACAACCCTTAAGAATTTTCTAGATTATAATAAGACTGACCACATTATGATATAGATTTTATATCATCCTCCATGCTCTTATGAGAATTTTGATTAATTTATGGGATCCTAGTAGTTCTCTAAAATTAAATTGCATTTGGGGTCTCACCAGTTGTTAGTTTAGAAGGTATATATGCCAAAGATAGATTTCAAAAGTAAAAATGGCCGTTAACGAGTTTTTATGACTTTAGGTCTTACTAATTAACTATCTATATTTATCAAATTGATGTTTTTGTTGTTTAAAAGTTATATTGATTACTTCATCCTTGTGTTTATGGATCATACACAAGTGTATTGTTGGAAAAATTTGGTCCATTATGAACACTTAGCTATAGTGTTTAGTATATTGTGAGTGAATAATCTGTAAGCCATGTTATCAAAGTTTTATCTTTGGATACAATATGTGAGCATCATTGACCATGTAATTTATAAAAAATGTATTAATGTTGATCCAAACAATATATAATATTTTATCTCTTAGAAACTACAAAATAATTCATTTGAGATATATAGTTATTGGGATTAGTAGGACAATATGAGTGTTTTGTACCAGAATTTTCACATTTGGAATCATTGATTAAAACATTGGTGTTGAAGGTTGTTTTTTTCCAATGGAATGAGGAATTTAAAATATGATTTTAAGATATTGAGGTAATAATAACAACAGCACCAAATCTCATGTTACTACAATTTATAGAGGGTGATATAGTCTATTGTGATGCATCCAGATCTTGGTTGGGATGTTTTCTAATATTTGGAGATCATGTTGTTTCTTAGGGATCAGGGAAGTTATGGTTTCTTGAGAATAACTACCAAAAAAATATTTTTAATTTTCTACAATATTCAATGATTTTATTATTCTGTGTGATTCTCTTTTTTTTGATAAATTCATGGTTTTTATAGACCAAAATATGTTTAAAACATTTTCACACAATGAAATTTGAATCTATGGTAATTAATTTGGATGGAATCACATCAAATTTTGACTATGACCAGATGTATATAGAGGGTAAAGGAATTTTTCTGGAGTATTTATAAATTTGGAAGTCATATAATTAGTAGGTTAAATAATATTTAGATCAGTGGTATATGTTATTAGTTATCACATACACGCACCTAATTTTTACTGACTATATTGATGTTTTAGTTTTATTACTAGTATAATTTGTTCTTAATTTCGTTCAGTATGTGAAATAGGATTAGATATCTGATTCTAAATTTATTTCTATAAGGTCAAACCTAAATTTTGGGGTGAACATCAAGTGCTGGAAGATAGATGGGTGTTTGTTTTGTGATATAGTGATTGGATCATGGTTCCTTTAGTTCTTTATCAAAAAAAATTTAAATCATAACACTACTCAAAAATGGATTTATCACCTATCAAAAAAAATGTGTATAAAGAGATGAAAGCATGGTATTTTTGGGTTGGAATGAAAAACTAGTTGGAATATTTTTTTGAGATGCCTCACATATTATTCAGTAAAGAAAAAACACCATTGACCAAAGATAATATTGTAGTCTTTACCAATTACTATATAGAAGTGGGAGAATATAGCTTTTTATTTTGTAATAGAATTAACAAATATGTTTAGGAAACATGATTCCATAAGGGTAACTAATGATCAAATCCTGAATTCATACAATTTATCCCTATTTTTGAGTCACAAATGTTTGAGGGTTTTTTCAAAATATGTAACCTTGATTTTATAAAGTGGAACAACATTCTTACCATGGTTGTATCAGATAGAGACCCCCTGATTACATATTGTTTCTATATGTCCTTACAATATGCATTTCAGACACAAGTGAAAATGAGAATCCAAAAGTATTATTCAACGATTTGATGCATGCTTAGGTCTTGTATAATTTATTTTGGTGGATCATTATAAAACCACATATCATTAGCAGAGTTCTCATACACATCATTTATCAATCCTCGACACGTAAAGATATTTCAGAGAAATTTTTTTGTAATCCTTATCATTATCTACTTTTTTGTGTGTTAATTGGTGAGTGTTCACTAGTTAAACCAGTCCATGTGCAGTAGATTATGAAAAAAAATTGTTGTATAAGGAATAGAATCGAGATGACTTAGAGTTGTCAAAAAAGAATATTCATATCATTGTCATTGAACACCATCATTTGAGGCGAGTGATCATGAGTTCTGGATAATCTCTCCAAGGCTTAGGAATCAATGATTTGGTATTAAAGGTATTGATATATCCTCAACACATATACCCTTTTGTGATACTTGATCATTATACTACGATGGCATATCAGTTGTATTTCACATTATGGCTTAGTTTAGTGCCTAATTTATTTAATGTATCCCAATTGATGATTTATCCACCTGATCCTGAACATGTTATTCAATAGGATCACAATGAACTAGATGTAGATGATATGTTGGTTAATATTCCAGTATATATTTTTAATAGGTTATAGAAATTCTATCATAGGAAGAGAATAACTCTAGTGTGGGATTTCTGGAAATAAGGCCAGATTGTGGAGAAAATGTGGGAGTGAAAAAGAGGAATGTTGAAGTATTGGATAGAACTCTTCCAAGATGACACTTTTTTTAAAATTCATTGGATGGAAATAAAAATCTTTGGATGGAAATAAAAATGTTGTGGAGAATAAAGTTTCCTTGAATTCAACTAACCAAGTATTCATATATTTTATGCTTAATAATTACTAGATTATGATACCAGAGGATATGAGGTGTTATTTTACTTTTTGGATTCATTTCAAGAGGTGTAAGGTTTGAGCATGATTAATAGTAATCATGCACCAAAATTATGAAATCTTACAAGGGGAAGTAGAGAACATTGGGTAGGGTCCTGATTGGCACTTGGATTGGCCAAACCGTGTAAATGATTATGAGAAATTTTAAACCTTGAGATAATGGGGAAACACATGGTTTGTACACAATTTTTCAAACCAAATGTTTTAACCATGCGATTTATAGCTTGACACACTAGCTCATGCATGGTTAGTACATGTTTTGTCTAACAGTGCACCCTAACTATGTGCTATGCAGTTTTAGATATATAAATCATGGATCTAAATCTATTTTTATATTTTATAAATTTATTAACCCTAATATTCTCTTTACTAGAATTAATTTTCACCCCCAAAGTCTTGAGAGGTTCTTAACTTTAGTCTTCGAGTGATCTTTATGTGAATCAATGTGCGTTGGAGGACCATATTTGTTAGTAAGTACTCATTATTCATTGATCTTATTATATCCAAGGATTATATCTCACTTATAAAAATTTATCTAATCTATTAATGATATATATATGTTTTATAATGTCAATAATGATGGATTATGATTATTTTGATTGACGGGAATGAGATTGATGGTCAGATCGTGCATAACCAAATCAGTTTTTAGACATTTTATGTGATTATTTTTTACACCAATGATTGGTAGGATTGAGGATTCTCTCTTCCCTCCAATTGATTATAAAATAAAGGTATATTTTATCATTTATATAATTTATTTAAAATATTATGGGACACTATTTTTATTAGATAGAAAATTATTTAGTAATATTTTAATGGAAATTTTGGAATATTTTTGGTTTTAGAGAATATGAATTTGAATAATTATTTATAAATTTTGGCTTTAAAATATCGGATTGGGTTTGATGCATGGAATATGTTTTTTGAATTGTATTAATAAAATAATGTTTTTATGTTAAATATGGTTTTATGAATTTTGGAATACATATTTGAGGTGTGGTCGTGTGCATTTGGGATGTACAAGGATGTGAATTGTCCCCCATCAAAAAGGGATAGATAAGTGTGTTTTGTTTATCCTATCAAAATGGTTAACCATGTAATGGCTTGGTAAATGGATTACTCACCACTTTCATGTATAATAAATTCCCATATTGACTTTAAAGTGTTATTTGTTGGTTTTTGTAAATGGAATTGTTATATCATATGAGATTAGAAATGATTTTAATGCTTGTTTTATTGATTTCCATGGAAAACTATTTTTCCTTGGAAGACTATTTAAAATTTGATATAAATTTCTAGAAATTTTTTTAAAATATTTAATAAAAATATGTTACCAATTTTTATCCTAAAGATATTATTTTTTTGTCATTGGGAAAATTATATTTTTTTATAATCACCCATTCGTGGGAACTGCTATTCTTTTCAAAATTTAATCTATTGAGGCACAGGTAAAGTCATGGTATCTCGATCATTAGTGATGAAACATGATACCCTGGGATTGGATAGTTGAGTTGGGTCTTGGATAAGTTTTGTAGTCATTGAGTTGATATATTGTTTATCTTTTTGTTTTGTTGGTTTTGGATTCCTCTTTGTACTATTATTTGGTTATCGTTTTAGTTATACATTGATTTTTATTTCCTTTAACTCATCCATCATTTATAGGATATTTTGGTTTTTTTCTTATAATTTTGATTTTTTTATAATTGAATAGAAATTTGTCCCATGAATGTATCTGAGTCCCTGGGAATTTTTTTCCAATCTCTATGGTCCTTTGTATATCACTTAAGGACAGTAAAACCCAACACCTCTTTCCAAGTCAATTGGTTATGGAAGGGTGTTTCAAAAATACCATATAATTTTCCTGAAGTTTAGATAAATTTGCCTCTATGAATATGAATCCTAGTCTAGATACTATATGTAAATGTGGACTGAGGATAGTTTTACCAAACATTAATTACTCCATATAGGTTGTGTTATTCTTCGACTCAATCTTATCTAGGTGCACAAGAATGGACCCTTCATCACACATAGTTTTACTATCCTGGGGTCTATGTTTTGGAAATTTAGAAACTCTTCATGAACAATTATTAATGTCATAAAAAAATTTGGAATTTAAAAAACATAATATGACACATTTCTATGGATAACATATATTGAAACCTATATATTTGTATTTCTGTATATAATTATCATTTATAAGTTTTATTTAAATGTTTATATGTTTCCCTTTTGTATGTTAATTCATTCGAATCTTATTTATTTTATTCTTTTAGTTAATATATGGAACTAGGTGAAGTAATGCCAATGGAAAATGTTATGGGAAATATAGTGATTTCCCTAATGAGATTCCTGACACAATTGAAATTTAACATAGATATATTTTTATCATGATAAATGATCTATGTGAAATTATTATTAACAAATAGTATATTATTTAATTTGTAATAACATAATGAAAGATATGTATGATGTCTCTAAGAAGTTCTGCTGTCAAAGATGATAATGAAAATAATACTCAATTTTCTACATGTCAAAAACACAGGGAGAGGAAGCCTGGAAAAATTACTAATGTAAATAGAAGTCTAATTTTATATAGGGAAGGAGGGTACAAATAATGAAATAGATGATGAAAAATAAAGAGTATAATTTATAATACTCTAGAAAATAAATTTCAACCTATGTCATCAATAATAGTTTAATGTTGTAGATGTGGAGAATATTGTTATTATCTAATATTATTCCCTAATTCATGGATTAATTACTAAATGGTTATGCTGTGAAAATCATTAAAGTGGAATAATATATGTTTTTATGTTTTAGAACATGAGAATCATATCATTGAAGTATTTTTTTCAATGGTCTTTTAGTTATAAAAATCATGAATCATTTATGAATTTTTCTATATTAGTTTTTGCTTAAAGATTTGAAAGAATAATTTGAATGGTACTGATGTCGCTGAAAGGTGATTCAATGGTAAGGTTATCTTTTATAGAAAATAAAATTATCGAGTAAAATATAATATTTGATATCTGTTTGATTTTGAGGTAATTATTGTCAATTAAAATTATTTTATTTTTTGAAAAATATGTTTTACACAATAATTTATCGGTTAAAAATTAATTGGATTCACCACGTTATTTATAAGATGTTTATAATACTTTTGGTAAAGTTATAGTAATTATATTAATATATTTTTAGAGAAAGGACATCCTACATAATGGGTGACAACCCATCATATTCAGCAATCCCATATGGATTGAACACACAACTAAAGGGAGATAATGTTTTTATTTGTACCATTCACCCACGTGATATAATACCTAGTACAATATTATTTTTATATAGATAGTTGACGGATGAATATTAAGTTTGTTTTGGGAAACTAATTTTTAGGATCAAATATATTAAAAAATTTAGGATTTTGAGGTGATTAATGATATTTTAGAAAATGATTCATTGGGGTGAGGTATATATAACCCTTTGGTATAAAATGGGATTCAGAATGAATGATTATTTGGGAAGAACACAATTAAATAATTAAAAGTTGAGTTTATTTTTTATGGGGGTTTACATATTTATGTATTAAATTTAGTAAAACATTGTATTTTGAGATTAATATGATAGTTTATTCATTTTGGGAATTATCTTAAGGTATGCTAACCATTTTGGATATTTTTTTATTTCTAATGAAAATGCAGATATGTTGATCTCATTTTATAGAATGATGAAATCTTTTAGATGTTAATTTTAGTGTTTCAGTGCAAAAACAAATCTTGAAAACACATCATTTTGATCAGTAGATTATTTTATGGTATAAAAAACCCTATTAATTTATTAAATTGTACTTTTAATGTTATTATATTACATTATTTTTTAATATAGATGGAGAAGGGATCCCCCAATATTAGGAAAATTATATTAAACATCATTTTTGATTAATCAATGGACTTCTCATTTTTTTAAACCTGGTTATCACTTAAATGTATTTTTTTTCAAATTTAATGTGTTAACATCCCACCAATGTTTTCTTATGTGGAAACTTCGTTATGTGATGACCTTTTTATATCATTTTCCCTTTTTTTAAGTGGATGTTCAATTAACCCTTTTTTATGTGGATTTTTAAAATAATCATACCCTTAATTACCAAGAACAAGTTCAAGTTGTATAGAAATAATTTCATTAAAGGGAGTAGAATAACAAACCCTACTATTTTTAAATAACACTATGTTTTATATTCTATATAACATGAAACACTAATATTAAACAAAATGTGATAAAATATTTAATTATTATATCTTCAACATGAAATATATAACCTTGACATTAAAATGTTAGGTATGAATAGGCTTAAATGGTTTAAAAAAATATATATAAAGATACTAATAAATATATTTTTGTTGATAAATTATTTGTAACTAAGAACTAAACTTTTATTAAAGATATTTTTTTGATAAAAAGTATTTTTTTCCATCTAAATTAATTTCATTACATTTAATGAGAGAAATTTTTAATTAATTAATAAAACATTTATAAATTTATATTTTGATAATAAGAATAATTTTACAAATAAATATATTCATATTATCTTAGGATGAAAATTTTGTATTTTTCTAAAATGTTTTATTTCTTAGTGAATACTTAAAATTACATATTTATCAAATATTATCATTTCTTTTCATTAAATCTTGTATTTAAAAAGATTTATTAAATTTTTTTTATTAATGATAAATATGAACCATTATATTTATAATCATCTTATTAATTTCATTCCAATCACCAATTTTTTTGAATTTGTTAAAAGTTTTCTTTTATGCTAAAAATATTGTTTTCTGCAAACTTCTTTTATGTGTATAGTGTTTATCTATTTCAATTATTATAAATAACACAAATAAGTAAATGATTGAAATTAAACTAATAAATTTTACATATATTTATTTGAATTTATATTCATATAATTATGATTTCTAGTCCTAATATTAATATAAAACCATCCATGGGTTAAAAAAATGCATATCTTGAAAAACAGTTCTATGACATGTTTTCTGGGTATAATATTTTATTGAATTATTCAAATTTTATTATTTGCATTCAAAAGAATTTATTCCATATTTTTAATCACAATAATTAAAATTATTTAATATATTCAACTTTTTTTTTGAGAGAATGAATAATGAAAACAACAAAAAAACTATTTCCCATGGTGAAAAACTATAATGGTAAAAGTGTCTAACATTAGTTTTAAACGAAAAAAATGATTAAAAATATTTTTTTTGGAATTTTGGGGGTTTTTAAGACCATATCATCTATTAAATCCACTATTTATTAATTTTTAGTCACATTAATTGATATTGACTTCCCGTTATTAAATAGTTGTGGGCATTTAGAAAAATTTCACTCCTTCTCCATTAAAAAAGGGCACACCTTCACTTCACTACATAAAAAATCTCAAGAATTTTTTCATAACCAAAACATTTAAAAATATCTCCCCGACATCTATATACACATTATATATATTTTCATCTTCATAAAAGTCACACATTAGGGTCTTTAATGAAATATGTGGTGGAGGTTCTTCTAATCATTGGTAATCATCGTCACTGAGGTCCTTAATTTTACTTATTCCTTTTCTATAATCAATTATTCATTGAAAAATAGAATATAATGACATAATTAAATAGTATATACCATTATTTTTTTATTTTTATGACTTAATATTTATCCATATCCTCTTCCATTAAATGGGGAATGAAACCATAATTCATTTGTACGAAGGATTACTACCTCATGAATTGATGTAATTATTTTTCCAACATTCCATATCAAGGTTATTCATGATTATAGATTATGGAATTATATATTATATTTATTAAATATTAATAATTCTTTAAAATTATCATATCATATACATTCTTAGCTTACCATCCATGATAATCGATAACATTATTCGTTTGTATGGTGGACAGTTGCCATGGGAAGTGACATGATTCACTTTTATTTTGACAGAATCACATGAATGGTATATATATGTTTATTTTAATAAATTACTTTATATTTATGATATAATTTTTTATTTTTTAATATAATGTACCACTTACCTTTTTTCATCATGATCATTGGAAAATAGAAGTGTTGATCATGTGTACGTATGACATACCATCTCATTGATTGGGACATACTTTTTTTTAATATCAATATTTCCAAGTGGTGTTTAAAAGTATAATTGACATAAAAAATTAAAATTACTTCATTATTATCACCCTTTCTACCATTGTCAGGACACTGATTCCATTTTAAAATTATGAAATGACCAACTTTAATACACCTAACTTCGAAATAATTCAATAATAATTTTTATATGTCATCAAAATAGATGAATTATTTGGTTCTGTATAAATGGAAATCAATAAAAAGGGTTTAAAAAATAATTTATATAATATTATTAAATATAAAATAAAGATAATACATTACATTTATAAACATGAGGTATGGGTTTTATCTCTAACCATTAATCATGAGACACATGTTCCATTATGCACCTGATTTCTTTTAAATGATGTATATAATACCCACTAAAATATTATATAAATAATCCTTCATACAATATGACATTTATAGTTTTAATTAATTCACTTTATTCATGGGATTTATGATTAAAATGTTACCAAAGTGATAAGGGTTTATGTTTTAATATCATTTCAATCAAGATTCTTTTTTATTGATTTTTTTTAAGATATTATTTGATTTTTGTCTAATAAAATACCTTAATTTTAATATCCTATATCTATTCATGAAATTTTAATTTTATATTTCCATTTTCCTCTATTTGATAATTAAATTAATTGACAAAATGTATAATGAAAATTTTCCTTTGTTTCTCTCATCGGTCAAAATTTTTTTTTGACCATAACCATGTTTTATAAAAACAATTTTTAAAATATTTTTAACATTATTCTGATTATTTATTAAAATAATTTTTATCTATGTTTTAATTTTTACAAAATTATTCTAAATTAAAATTACTATCATTTTCTTAACAATGTACTTTTTTACTTTTTACAATAGTGTGGAAGGAATATGTTTTTAACTTGTATGAAAAATATAGAATTACCTATTATCATAGACACTCCCCTAATAGAATAATAAATTATAATTTTCCATTTTAATTTTTAATGAATTTTTTTACATAATATTTTGTAATTTTTATGATTTTGAATAATTAATTTCTATATGAGAGGGGTATTTATCTAAAAAATATTCCCTTTAATCTTTTGAATAAATTTCCATTATAATAAAAATATTGAATAAATATATTTCATTTAAATATTGAATAAATGTATCCCACATATATAATAATCATATTCTCTTATAATTTTAATGGGTTATACATGCCTTATGTTTATCTCTCAACTTCCATCATTATGAAATTTCCTTTAACTATGATATGAGACTATATTATGTAACCTATTTTCATTTTATTCATAATTCTTATGAATATTTATTAATATTTATGTATATTTTGTATCATGTATAATCATGAACATGTTATGATGGGTGTGACTAGATAGTTCTCCATTGAATTAGGATAATATTTAGTATCTTGAGGCCTCTTGTATTGGGTTAAGGAGTAATTCTAATAAATTACGATTCTTTGTCTACCATGTGATATTTTATAGGATGTTATCCTTGAATAATGTTTATTTCATGTTATATATAATTTCCACATATCATATGATTCTATTACTATGTGATACCGGGTTCATTATGTTATTATCCTATTTTATTACTCTTTAGGCATATTTTTCATGATATCATGTTATACATTGGACTCGCACATTATGATTCATTATAATGCTTATTCACTTACTAGGATTTGTAACCATCCCCTTTAATAAGTATGGGAATATCCCTTTTATTAATATAAATAATTCATATTTTACATCTGGGTAGGGGAGAATCCCAATGCATGTTCAATAGACCCAATGGAGACTTATGTTTACACATTTTTTCTATGTATTATCTAGGTTATCAAATGTTGTTTTAATAGATACAAATGATTTAGGAAAATATTTTAAAGTATAAAATAATGAATATTTATTTTATTCCCACATTTATGTATTATGAACCTACTCATCCAAATACACTAGGCTACATAATATTTAGGTTACATTTATTGGATGTCTATTTTAACAGTTTTAATATGTGTAAAATGAATGGGCTGATATAGTAGTTTGTTCAATGATTCAATTTGACCTCTAAAACCTTATCATAATATATATATATATATATATTAAAATAGTAAAAATGAGATGACTAATAAAATTTTCCAACTATATTATGCTTTTTCAATCATTTATTGAATAAACATTATAGGTTAATAATTATTTATCTAACTATTATTTAGATTTATTACAATATATTCCTAAATATGAATCTATGCAATGATTTACAATTTCAAACCCAAATTTAGTTTATTTATGGGATTTATGAGATATATAAAAACTGTGTTGATTTACTTGTAATTGGATTGGGTATGTTGAATGATATGACTTAACTACTAAAATTGAAAAGGTTAGGGATGTCATAGACCATGTATGATATTCTTCTACTTTTTTTCATAGGCATTGTTAGTTTAGATGTTTTAGTCTCAATGAGTCTATTGGTGTTTAATGGAAATCATTTAGTAGTGAGGTGTGTTATAAGGTGACTCCTATACACCTTTCTAATAAAACTACCAAATGATTTTGGGAATCTATATTAAATTTTGTTTTAGAGAGCAGATTCTGTGATGGTCTTTATATATACAAATAAAAAAATCCCACACCAAAAATGAGAATTAATAATATGAATATTTTATGTTTTAAAGGTAAAAAGGGTGTGCATTGATTCTGTTGTTTTATTTCTATTAAAAATAATTTAATCTTCTTATTATTATTAAGGGGGTCGTTTTTTTCAAACATGCAAGGTTTTAGAGCATCAAAATAATATCCTGAATAGATATGTATTTTAGAACCGATCATAATGTTTTAATTTATTATAATGGTATATGAGTGGATTTATATTTAATAAATATATATATATATATATATTTATGTATTATTTGATTCCTATACACTGAAAGATTAGGGGGATCTAATAAATTTATGATTTTTTATCAATTTATTGTTATATTCAATCATTGATTTCATTCATGTGTTGGAATTTATTTATTGGTTATGATGGTTTGAGTGAAGTATCCCTCATGCAATTTAGCGTGGGCCTTTCTATTTTAGGATAGTTTTTAATTCATAATTATTATAATTTTTAGAATTATATAACATAAGGGATCATGTTTTTTCAAACCCCTTTCATTTAACATATCATGGTTGAATTTCATGTTTGAGAAATTATTAGTTGTATTAGAGGTTGTGGAAACGTTTTCAATGAATTTTTTAAATAAATTTTTAAAAGGTTTGTGATTATTGGGTTTTAAAATAATTTTTGGATAAATATGGATGGTTTCATTGTAATAATAATATATTTTGAGTAACCATCACATATTTCTATATTTTGGATTTTTATTCGGTAGCATCACTATTTTGGTATATCCCTTAAGTTAGTTTAGGAATACCCTTAAAAGTAACTTTTTTATTTTTATTGAGAATCTTTAATTATAGAGGAAACCTTTACAAAACCCCTTGATTTTTGTAATAAACCCTTTGTGATATCCACTCCCTATGTGGAGGTCATCACTTCTACTTGTTCATAACACCATAATATTGGTATATAACTCTATATAAATATATTTCCCAAAATTCAACCATTATATAAACACAAACCATTTTTATTTTAAGATATTTAATTTCCATATCAAGGTTTATTCACTATTTTCATTATACTTTATAAATTTATAACTAAAGTATATATAAATTTGTACTATTTATTGTACTGTATACTGATAGATTTGAAGTACTCGTATGCAACACAACCTTCCAGCACTATGTAATAGTAAAATTTAAAGTACTCATGCATAGATCATTCTGGATGGGTGAAGCTAAATTGGAAATACCTTAACATGGATCACCCCTATTTTGGGAACATACCTTCTATTGATAAAAATTCTAGTTTCTATAAAAAAAATATGTAACGTGATTCTATGGTTTAAAATGGAAGTTTAAATGTTAATTTAAATGAATATGAATATTTTCCATCGTAGATGTTATTCCATAGATCTAAAAATTATTCATATATGGTAATTAATTTTTAGTAATTGATAAAATTAAATTCATGTATTAACTAAGAATAATTGATTGAGTTTTAATAAAATATTTAAAACTCCACTTATCAATAATTTTAAAACCATAACCTTTCCATTATTTATATTTTATATTTTTTCTCCATCATGGGTGTAATAATATTTATTATTTGAGTTATATAGGCCTTATACGGTCATTATAAACCTATAATCCTTGTTTCTACACCTTTGATTGGATCTCCCCCTACTTTCATGTATTAAGATCATCATAGTAGGTTGATGGAAGAATCTTGTAGTGCTATGTTGAATTAATTTCAACAATGAAATGCCCTGTTCGTTTTGGTCAGGAATATTGGTGGATTAATTTATCTTATGCAATAAAAACTAATCGAAATTTTTGGAATAATATTAAGACCATGTTATTACATAATCCTTAAAATTAAAAACCTTTAATGCATAATTGGAATTATAATAATATTCCTCCTCATTAAATAGCCCATTTAAATGAGTGGTTGGAGTTGGAATCATTCATATCATGAAACCCACTGTAGATTCAAATTCTTCAAATGGTTTTATTACATCATCATGTGATGGAAACCCATACCAAAAATACTTTCATAGATGAAAACATAATTCTCATCCTATAGGATTAGTGTAGATGATTTCACTTGGTTTGGGGGATGGACATCTACATTACAAATTTTATTAAATCACGCTTCTCTTGGACACATTTTTGGTTCAGGGAAAGGAGTCCTTAATTTTCAATTATTTTCTTGTAATGTATATCGAAATTATGCTCTATAAGTTTTAGTTTTTTAATTCTTCATTTAATTCTTCTTATATAAGTCTGTATATTCATATGTACTACTTCTATATTAGTTAATAGGTCTTGATGCTCCACTACTATAGGTTTAGGATTTACCTAAAGAAGGTTATGTATCCTATAAATGAATATATTGAATGATATATAAGAATAGATATAACAAGGGTAAACTATAATGATGGGGATGTATATGAAAAAATCTATATTATCATACAAATCTCATTGATACTACTATTTAATTATACATGTGATATCAATTTTATGGATCTACCAAAATAAAATCAGGAAATTCAAAAAAGTGAAAAAGGAAAAATAAAGAAAAATTAAAATCGATATGGATATATGAACATGCTTCTGATTAGCTAATTATAATAATTTTTTAATTCACTTTTATTTAAATTGATGAATATATATATATATAGTATTTAAGGTGTTTGGATAAATCATGATTTTATGTTAACCTATAATATTTGGATAATTTAGTATAATATTGATTAATTAATTTAGTTATATCTAAATATATGTAAATATATGCAGTGATGTTAAATAAATATTGTAATGTTGAATTATCTTAGCATGTTTATAGAATTATGTTCAAATTTCCTTTTTGAAATAATTTTTTTTAAAATCGAAAGTTAGGAAATGGTCACATAGATATATTAATCTAGAACTAAAAATTATGTAGGTAATGGTACATTAGGTTTGAATATGAATATGATTATGACACTGAAATACAACTTAATTTTTAGTAGGGGTACCTCTAATGATTCTAATTACTTAATAATATGGAGTTATAAATAAATTGATGATGTTAATGTTTGAATTAAATTAATATTTTTATTAATAAGGTTTTAATTTTATTAATGGGTTGAGTATTAGTTTATGTCCACAAGATATTGTTCAATTATAAAGCTAATTAATATGGGAATTGAATCAAATAGTTAATTTATTCATCAATTACTATGTACATTTTGATAATATATAATAATGGTGACTAATTAATCAGCAGACAATAACCTATAAAAATTGGATGAGAAAAAAACATAGTAGGGGTAAATATTTAATCAACAAATGGTGTGACTAGTTCTCTTGTTGTTGTATTATTTTCTATTCTTCTTATTTGTTATGATGTATTTTTTATTCTATTGTATGTGGTGATTTTGTGTTTGTTTCACTTAGTATATTACTTATATTTGTTCTTGTATGTCTATTTTTATATTTTTTCCTCCCTTAACACTTTTTTTGACACTATATATACAGGTTGTAATAGATTTAGGCTCAGTGTGTACCTACACAAATAGTAATGTCTTGAAGTATAATTCACTATACATGTGCTATAATGAATCACAATAAAAACTAATAGTTATATAAGGACATGGGTTGTGGTGGAATTATGGGATGTGTAGGTATATAGTTATATATGTCGGTTATAAAGCCTCTATGTTTCAATATGTGAAACAATATTTGTTATTAAATAGAATATAAAAAACAATCACACATTTGCCTAAATATATGCTATCTTAGGTTTGTGTCATGTTTTGGGATATGGTGGATCAAGGTTATAGGATCAGTCATTGAGGTGATTATATTATGATGTAGGGAAATAGAAGAATGTAATGTATTATACTCAATGGTGTTAAGGATGACACTAAAGAGAATTTTATGTCCATGATAGTATTGGTATTTTCATTTGTGTGAATTTGGAGAGTGGAATGGTGTCATGGATGAACGTATGGGTGAATGTATTAAGAATAATGGTGTTATAGATGATAGATAAAAAGTTTAAATTGGATAATATCTTGGGTTTCCTACTTATATCAATAAGTTGATGGTTAGGATATTATGGAAATAGTTATGACATGGAATAATTATCCATTAATTATTTTATATTTAAATTATTTAACTTTTTTTATTATAATCCCCATAAAATTGAATTTCATTTGACATCCTTTCATTATTTCGAGTAATCATAATAAGACCTGTACAAATTATATCAATAAAGGTGAAGAATAAATTTTTATTTTATTTAATCACACTCATTTCTTTTATTAATGTCTTCTATTAATGTTTATTATAACATTAATGTTTCCCAAGGATACTGAATTTTTTATAAAAATGGTCTTACTAAATACTCCTAAGTTCTCACTTCACCACATTTTTCTATGAATTATCAGGGTAGTCCAAGGGACTTTGGACCTATATTTTAGGTATCTTGTATTGATTTAAGAGATTATTTGGATTTTGATGACATCATAGAGTCTTATTGTTTTTATTACTCATACCTTATTGATTATTTGAATTTGATATATATATATATATATTGGGTTATAGAAATTTATCATATAAAATAGAAATTAATTGGTATTAATTATTGGTTTTTATCTGATTTTTAGGGAAATTTAATGGGTAATTCCTCTAATTTAATAATTTTATGCCCATCGTGCTAGTCACTAACCCATAGCCTATTGGAGATTAAATTTAGGGGTCATTCTTGTCTAATCTACTAACGAATGAGGGGTTTCAGTGAGGGTAGATCATGGAACTAATGTAATGTTTCTAATAAATTTTAAAACTTCTAGTAATGTAAAAAAAATCATACCTCCATATTATTCATTAATTTGATTTTATATAGTCACATTCATTATAAGAATATTATTTAATTTTTTTATCAAAATGAAATAGATTTATACTTATTAAACTTGTTATCATATATTATGAGTTTTTATTTAAAAATATAATTTCAAAATATTTAATTTTAATATAAAAATTAATAATAGCAGTTTTAAAATTATCATATCAAAATTATTACACTATGAAATTTTGGTATTTTTCAGAAATAATTTATTTTTATTGAATTGTAAAATGTTCCTTATTTGGAAAAACTACCATTTCATTTCATTAAATATAGTTATTTAAAAGTAAAATTAAATATCAATTAATCCTAATTATCCTTTAATTATAAATAATATAACTATTCCAATGGAATCATAATTATACTCAATTTTGGAATAAGATCATTTTTTCGGACTAAAGAACATTTTTCTTTAATAATAACATTGTGTTTTGTGTTTCTACATTAAATTAATCTCTTCAAATTATAGAAAGTGAATAATTAAAAATTGGTTCCATATTTTTTACTAATAGGTAAAAAAATTATGAAGAATTTTTTTTTATTTTATATCATTATGAATTGCCACTGTGGTAAATATATCTCCACTCTACAAGGGTAAATTGTGTAATTATAGGTAAAAATAATGTGATAAGGCCAAAAAAGAAACCTAATATATATATATATATATATATATTAAAATGTTTCTTCAACCAAGATCATAAAAGATTCAAAAATTTAGCAATTTATTTTAACATTATTTTGATAAATACTGTCATATCATTTTAAATAATGAATACAGACAAAATATAACTCTATTTATTCTAAGGAAACTTATTTTTTCCATAGGGATAAATGGTGGTTATGTTCAGTTCTAAATAATTATTTTAAATCGAATTTATTTTAATATGGTACTTTATTTATATGTTTTAGTGATATAAAATTACACAGTGCTGATATAATGCTTGTTTATAAAGTAGAAAAATCAAGTAAATGAGTTGAAAAACTCTAAGAATAATATTTTTTGGGTGAGGTATAGTGTTCTAGGAATAGTTTTTTTGAGATATAACATATTAAACATGTTTAAAAAGTTTATACTATAATTACATTGTTAACATGATAAATTTAATGTCAAATAAAATCCATTGTCCCTAAAATTACAATGATGATATTTTATATTAAAATATATTTTATTAAATGATTTAAAAAATTTAAGAAAGAAATCCTTGTAATATTTAATGTTATAATATTTATTATATTAACATTTTTCCATTGATGGGTTACTTTTAATTTTCTAATAATTTTATTATCTGTAATAAGGTAAAAAACATTGAAATCATGATAATCATAAAAATTCTTATTAAGGGGTTAAAACAAAGAGATAAGCATGAAAAAACCACCTAATCAGGACCAATATTTTTTGGATAATATAACTTATACTTATTCTCATCATATATACTAAATATATGAATTTGGTTATATTTTTACTTCAAAATTAATATATGTTAATTTAACACTATATGTAATTATTAGAGTGACCCTCCCTCACTTATAAAATAGATCCTAATATAGTCACTTAATCATACTTTTTATCACTATATTTTGGATATAGTCTACCAAATTTTCTCTAAAACATCATTACCCAAATCATAGAAGTCCTTGTCTCACCAAAATACCAAACCGAGGAGTCTTAAGGTGTAATAAAAATAAGCTTTTTTATAACACTGTATAATTCGTAATGGACATGTTTCTAGTTTATTTATTCATCTACCAACATGAAATCTTTTTTAACCATAGTGATATAAAAAATATGTATTTTCAATATAAATAAATTTTAATATGATTATGTTATAAGACATTTTATATTATTTTTTATCATATATAAATAAAAACATTTCTTGTGTATTTTTTTGTATTATGACCTTCGCATCACATGAATGATATATATAAGTATATTTAAAGAGATAATATGATTTTTATGAGATAGTAATAATTTAGTAAATTTTAAATAGTTCTTATCTTTTTCCCATGTGATCCTTAAAAAAATGAAACTTTACTCACACGTTTGTACAACTTACCATCTCCATGACTGTGACATTATTCATTTTTCATAACCATCTATCATGGTTGGGTTACAAATTATAATTAATATATAAAAATTTATATTATTTCAATATAATAATTATTTATATTGTTTACCTCACCTATTTTTATAATTCTACTTATGCATTCACATACTTTGATAATCCCAAATAATGTTTATCTATATATTAATTTTTTCTATCTATGACATTCTATTATCACGTTGATAATAATAATAAAATAATCTTTGAAATATGTTAATCAATGTTTATCTATGTGTGTATGAACTTTGAAATAATTCTAACTCAATCGGCATATGTGTTTCATAGAACATATAAGTGCCAGGTCCACTGGTATACACAAAGCTACTAATACAGACAAACAGAGACCTACTGGTACTTATTCTATCGATAGAAAATGGTTACAGATAAACTGAATAGACAGTCAGTAAAATATCACAGAGCTACTGATATGTATAAATCTACCGGTAATCATGACACTGATAGATCAAGTCTATCAATAGAAATAGATCCTACCACTACTGGTACAAACGAGCTACCGGTATGAACAAGCTGTTGATAAAATGTCTTCTAATATTCTAGTCTACCGTTACAGAAAGGTACGTGATGCACAAATGCACCAAAATACACTTTAGCATTTGAATATAATGGTTTTGCTGATACAGATGAGCTACCAATAGACCAATGCTACAAATAGAAGGAGTCACAGGTACATAGAGTTACTGATACATCGAGTAATAGCTATCGATACAAGGAGCCTCTGGTACAAGGACAAAGAGATATTGATAGGAGGTCATTGCTATACAAAGTACACCATTACATATCTACCGACAGAAGGCGACTGGAGAATGACTTACCAGTAACTGCTATTAAAACTCTATACTCTAAATATTAATTATTTATTATGCAATCGTCATATTTTATGATTTTAATGCAATTAATGTTATTTAATGTTAGTCGTTGGCATGTTAGGGAACCCTAACTCCTACCTATAAAAAGGAAATCATTCGCATTGCTGGTGGTAAAAGCTATAAAAGGAATGACAAAGACAGGGTAAAATATAACAACAAGAATTTGCGTGAAGTGTGTGAAATAAGGGCTGAAGAGTGCTGAAAAAGTGGTGTATACAAAGGCTACATCCATACTGGAAGAATACTGTACATGCACAAAGCCATTCACTCTAGAATAGAACACAAGATACACATTATTCATGAAGTGAGGGACTACGACGAGCACTTCATACATTCAAGCTGATCAAATCTAAACATGAATAAAATTACCCTCTATTTTATAGAAAAAAACAGAGAAGGACTCTGAAGCATTCTTAATCAATCAAAGGAGTCCAGAGCTACATGTCACATCACTAGAGCATTCTAAAACTCATATCTACACTCTTAGTGATTCATTTATTTAAATTTTGAGTAGTGTGCAGACTCTATATATTTTATACACACACTGTATCATGTACTAAACTAGAGGATTTCTAAATCCTCACAGAAACCTTCCATAACTCTCTTTTTTATCCCACGGGTAGTGGTAGAGGTCATGTTAGACCTGGAAAACCAGTGTGATGTTGTTTTGATTTCCCACATAGAACTGTGGTTGAGGTATTAGTACCTGGAAAGTCTTTTCACTATTGTTTACCCCGATCCAGGGTGTGGATCAAATTCATATAAATTTTTTGAGAGGACTAAGTCTCGGCTTGAGACTGAAACTATTTGTTATATCATTTGTTCATTTTATAGTAAGTATAAAGTATATTGCATACTTTATTTTCCGCTGCTAATTACTTTGAAATACAATTTGTTTTAGAGTTACTTTGATAGTTAATCTAGCAAGTGTTTATAACTATTGTAAATCTGAAGGTTAGTTTCAAATACTAATTAAATCTTTTGAATGGATTAACTGAGACCTAATCAATCTTTTGAGAACCTAATTTAACCATTAGAGTTTTACAAATTCACTATAGTTTAACTTATTTTTTAATAGGTTGATTCTAATAGAAATATTTTTTAACAAAAATTTTAATTGGAAATTAATTCACCCCCCCTCTTGAGTATCCACATCGACCAAAATTTGGTATCAGAGGTTTGTTTATTATTATAGTATTTTCAAACACTCTATTATTCAACAGTAATTTTAGTTGTATCTCAAATATCTTAAAGTCCAGTTAGTTCTAAATTTTATCTATTTAAATATATTATCTAAATTTTTATTATGGATTATATACTAGATGGTGGTGCTACCAAACGGCCACTTTTCTTTAATGGTACAAATTATGCCCAGTGGAAGCTTATAATGAAAATTAATTTAGATAGTATGGGATTTGATATCTAGACGGCTATAAAAACTCAGTATAATATTCCAGAGACTGTTAGAAATACTTGTAAGGAACCTACTAAATCTACTTACAATGATAATTGTAATGAAATGAATGCATTGCATTGTGCTTTAGGAGATGAAGAATTTAATTGTATATCTGATTGTAAAAATTCTTATGAAATTTGGGACACTTTGGCTATTTCCTATTATGGAACAAAAAATGTTAATGAAATGAGGCTAAATACCTATACAATTAAATATGATAATTTTAAAATGAACCCTGATGAACCCATTTCTGATATGTATCTCAGGTTCAATGAGATTTTCAACACTATGAGCTCACTTGGAAAAGTTGTTCCTACAAAGGAGCAGATAATGATAATATTAAGATGTCTACCAGGAAGATGGAGAGGTGCATCTGTCTCTATAAGATAATCATGTGGTATTGGTATGTTGACCATTAAGGAATTAATTGGTAATATTTTGATGTATGAAGAAGAATTTAAGGTAAACATGAAAGAAGATGATGAACCAAAAAGGAAGTTAGTCGCTTTTAAGTCTACTTCCTCGAGGAGTAAGGATATGGAGAATGTACACATACCAATTGAAAGCTCAACAAGTAAAAGTTCAGATTCTGACAGTGATGCTGAAATGACTCAGATAGCCAGTAGATTCAAGATGTTCTATATGAAGAAGAAATTATTCAGAAAATCAAACTTCATAGGAAAATATAATGACAAAGGTCACTGGAAGAAGGATTGGAAAAAGCCTAATAAAACTGATGAAATTATCGGCTATGAATGCAAAAGGAAAGGACATGTAAAAGAAGACTATCAAAAATTGGCGTTCAACAAAAAACATGACTACAAGGACAATATGTATACGAAAGATATAAAAGAAACATGGAGTGCTTCAGAATATAGTTCAATTGATTCTGATTCTAATCAGGATGAAAATTTTCAAAAATCCAATATGTGTTTCATAACGGACACATATTAGGTAACCCTGGACACTCATGATTTAAATTCATATTATTCTGGAGTTGATTCTGATTTTGAATCTGAAAATATGACTAGTTAAGAGTTATTTGAATATTAAAATATTCTAGAAGAGACATGTAATGAATTGAAGGACAAGTATAATTCTTTAAGTAAACAACATTCTTTAACCGGCTCTGTTAAATCTTCACTTCATATAGAAAATGAAAATAATGCTAAATTAGTTAAGAATAATATTGAACTGAAATTGTCTAATGACCAGTTAAGAAAGGACGTAGAGAAATTCACAAATTGAAAGAATACTCTAACTCAAATGTTAAGTAAACAAGTGGAACCAAAATATATCACTAGAATAGGCTATCAGCCTCAAAAAAGACATATTTCTAAAACTAAATTTATTATTAAATCTAGATATAATGCTACTTTTTCTAGTTCTGAAAATTCATATGGTTCAACTAGTTACTCACATAGTTATAGATCTAATAAAGTTCACCTTTCAAAATATATTGATTCTGTAAATTATTTCAGACCCATAAGACAAATCTGGGTACCTAAATCTTTTCTTTCTAACCTATCTAGACCCAAGAAAATCAAGGTACCAAAATCATTTTCCATCTAAACCTGTTTTGTAAAAAAACCTGCTTGAATATTTTTCATAAGAAGATATGGTACTTGTATTATGGGTGTTCAAGGAATATGATTGGGGATTACTCATGTTTCATAAGTTTAATCAAAGATGATGGAGGCCATGTCACCTTTGGTGATAACTATAAAGGAAAAATCATCGGCCTAGGCCAGATTGGTAACACTGATTCTATTTTAATTTCCAATGTTTTATTTGTTGATAGACATAAATATAATTTTTTAAGTATCTCTCAGATGTGTGATGATGGTTTCAATGTTAAATTTTAAAATGATTCTTGTGATGTTTTTAATTCTAAAAATGTTTAATATTTTCTGCTTTGAGAAATGAGAATGTTTATGCAGTTGATTTAAATTCTTTAGCCAAAAAAAAGATACTTACGTAAATTATTTTCATAAAGAGTCCTGGCTTTGGCATAGAAGATTTAGACATTACAAAAATTATTCACTTAGAAAACTAACTAGGAAGAACTTAGTTAGAGACCTACCTAAACATTAATTCCCAACTAACAAATTTTGTAATACGTGTCAAAAGGGAAAGAAACATAAAGTTTATTTTAAATAAAAGAACGAAGTTTCAGCTTCTCAACCTCTTGAGTTGGTTTACATGGACTTGTTTGGACCTTCTATAGTTTCTAGTTCAAATGGGATGAACTATGTCTATTTCATAGTAGATGACTTTTCTAGGTACACTTGGGTATACTTTTTAGCTCACAAAAGTGAAGCTTGTTCTTACTTTATTAAGTATTCCAAGTATGTATAAAACCTTAGTGAACTTAAGATTAAGGCCCTGAGAAGTGATCATGGTCGTGAGTTTGAAAATCATGAGTTTGAATCATATTTCTCACACAATGGCTATAGTCACAGCTATTCTGCCCCTAGAACACCTCAGCAGAATGGTGTAGTATAAAGTAGAAATAGAACCCTTCAAGATATTGAAAGAACTGTGATTAATGAATATGACCTGCCTATTTATTTTTGGGCTAAATCTGTACATATAGCTTTCTATATCATAAATAGATTCTTAATTAGACCTGTTCTTAATAATAACCCTTGTGAATTGTCAAATAATAGAAAACCTAAGGTTAATTACTTCAGAGTTTTTGTATTCAAAGTCTTTATTCTCAATACAAAGGATAATCTTGAAAGTATTATTCTAAAAGTGATGATGGAATTTTTCTTGGATATTATTTAACTAGAATAGCCGATAGATTATTTAACAAAAAAACCAAATTTGTGTAAGAATCTATTCATATCATGTTTGATGAAACTGATCCACATGAACCTCTGTCTTCTCTTGAAAATATTGAAGAAGATCAGTCTATTCTGGACCTTAATGATAAAATCAATGAACCTCTTGTAAAGACAACAAGTTCTGGTCATATTCTAGAATCTGCTTCTGTAGAGCCTGAACATAGAGAAGAGCCTGAAATTTTTAGTCTCACATTTACTAGGTCAACAAGATTTCTAAATAATCAACCTTTATATGTTGTTGTTGGTAATATTTAAAGAGGGACACATACTAGAGATTTTATAAGAAATCAAGTTCAATATCAAGCTTTTATTTTATAGTTAGAACCTAAAAATGTCAATGATGCAGTCAATAATGAATTTTGGGTAATGGATACACAAGAAGATTTAAATCAATTTGAAAGAAAAAAAGTTTGGGAATTAGCTGACAGAATTAATGACACTTTGACTATAGGCACTAAATATGTTTTTAGAAAAAAGTTGAAGAGTTTGGAAATATAGTTAGAATCAAAGAAACGCTAGTTGAAACAGGTTATAGTCAAGAAGAAGGAATAGACTATGAGGAAAAAATTTCCTCTATAGCTAGATTAGAATCTATTAGGATTCTACTTACCTTTGCTACTCATCTGGATTTCATGTTATATCAAATGTATGTTAAAATTGATTTTATAAATGGTTTTATATTTGAGAATATTTTTGTTGAAAAACCACCTATATTTACTAATCCTCATTTTCCAAAACAAGTTTCCAAAATTTCAAAAGCTTTATATGGTCTGAAACAAGATCCAAGATCTTGTTATGATAGACTTAGTAATTTTATTATTTCAAATTGTTTTACTAAAGGGATTGCAGAACCAAATATTTTTATTAAAAGAATTTCTAAATATGTTTTGATAGTAAAAATATATGTTGATGATATTATTTTATGATCTTCTAAACATTTTTATGTACTGAGTTTTCAAAGCGTATGCAAATTGAATTTGAAATGAGTTTAATGGGAGAACTCAAATATTTTGTCTGATTTCAAGTTTTTCATAATGTAAATTGTATTATTTTGAATCAAAGTAAACATACAAAGGATATTTTAAAACATTTTGGTTTGAATAGTTTTAAGGAAAGAGATACACCTATAATTACAATTTGTAAGTTGGACATTGATGAAACTTGGAACCCAGTAGATCAAAACAATTACATAGGTATGATTGGAAGCTTACTCTACCTTACTGCTAGTCGACCAGATATTATTTTTAGTGTTTTCATGTGTGAAATATTTCAAGATAATCCTAATGAATCTCATTTTATTCCTAATAAAAGAATTTTTAAGTATCTTAAACATACTGAAAATTTAGGTTTGTTTTATCTAAAAGGACAATCATTAGATTTAATTAGTTAATCTGATGTTGACTTTGCTTGTAGGAATTTGGATAGAAAAAGAACTTCCGGAGCATTTCATCTATTGAGAAAATCCTTAGTATCATGGAGTAGTAAGAAGTAGAATTTTGTTTCTTTTTCCACTGCTGAAGAAGGGTATATAGTTGCTAGTAGTTTTTGTGCAAAAATTCTGTGGAATAAACACACTCTTTTGGACTATGGATATCAATTTAGACAGGTATCTATTACTTGTGATAACACTAGTGCAATTAATATCTCTAATAATCATGTGTCTCACTCTATTACTAAACACATTGATGTAAGTCACCATTTCTTGAGAGATCATTACCAAATAAGTGATATTAATCTTGAATTTATAGGTACTGAGTATCAATTAGCTGACATTTTCACAAAGACATAAAGTTTGAATAGTTTAAGTTACATTATACATGAGTTATGAATGATAGATCACCTATATACATCCCCGATATAAAACCTCACCAATATATCTCACCGGTATGAAACCTCATCGATATACCTCACTGGTATGTAACCTCACCGATATAACTCCCTGGTATGAAACCTCACTGATATACCTCACCAGTATGAAACCTCATCGATATACCTCTCTGATATAAAACCTCATCGTATCAAACCTCAACGATATACCTCACTGGTATGAAAACTCACTAATATACCTCACCGGTATGAATCCTTGCCGATATACCTCACCGGTAAGGACCTCACTGATATACCTCACCGGTATGGACCTCACTGATATACCTCACCGGTATGAACCTCACTTTTATACCTCACTAGTATGGACTTCACATATTTACCTCACGGATTAGTGGATCTCACCGTTAGTAATTCTCACCGGTATACCCTATTGTTAAGTATGCGCTGTTTTAAGCTTCTGTATGCCATTAGAATCTATATCGTTTATACATTACTTATTATGTTTTAATTATTTATTTTATGATTCCTAAATGATAAAAATAAGTCTTAATTAATTATAAATCCACCTCAAACCATTTTCCCTCAAGCCATAGCCCCCAAATCTCATGAAAACCCTAAGTTCCTCAAACCAAAAATGGAGAAAACAAAAATGCCCACTGTCAGAGATGACATTGATGAGCCAAATGTGAAGAAGTAGAAGACAGAGCCAGAAGTAAGTAGCAGTGTTAGTCGAACATGGTCGGGGAGGCGACCAGTGAACCCGCATTTACAAAATAGAGTTATTGTGATCGAAAAAGATCTATGCATGGACTGGCTGTTGTCTAGTAAATCATTAGTTCTAGAGATCCTAGAAGATCAGAAGTGGGTAGAATTCTTTTCGATCAAAAATTTCCCCTACTATCCAAAGTTGTTAAAATATTTTTATGAGTATGTTCAGTTTGAGAAATCAGAAGTTGAGAATAGTATGGTATCTATTGTGAATGGAAAGGAGATAGCTTTTTCTTTTTTTAGTGGGATGAATTCTTGAAAGATCCACACGAAGGTGTTTCTGGATATTTCTCAAAATCAATACCACCTGCAAGTGACATATTTGATTATGATAATGCCTTAAAGGATCTCACTGGTAGTGGAAATCAAGTACAGGTGGTGGAAACTGAAATGGATGGAGAGAACAGATTGTTGTTCAAGTTTTTGCAACATGTGCTAAGTCCAAGAAGAGGGGACTTTGCAAATATGAGTTTTCAGGATAACTATCTGCTACATCTCTTGAGACATGGTGTGAAATTTAATCTGTGTAGGCTGCTAATGATTCAAATGGAGGATATGACCAGGCCAAAATCAAAGACCAATGCCTTATTCTTTGCCAAGTTGATATCAGTGATGATTAAGTTAAAAGGATTATCTGAGTTTTAGGATGATAGAGTAGTGGTAAGAAACAACTTATGTATCACAAGCACTATATTTAAATACATGAAGATAAACTAGAACCCATGGAAAGGAGAGTGGGTTATTGATGACAAAAAGTTATATGATAAGTTCAATCCTGTGGATCATCCTTCAAGACCTAAGGATATGAGGGATCCATGTATGGGACCTAATGAAGAAGAGCCATAGTATAGTGATGATTCATAAGAGGATGATTTGTCTACAGCAGATGGGGGAGATCTCGACTTGCCTCCTATCCCAACTCCTAAAATTGTATCACAAGAAAAGAAGAGTGCTTCTTTGAACCTACCTAGTACAGAAACTATTTGGGGTATAAGAAATAAAGAGGCACTTAGGGATGAGGAAGACCAACAGAAAGTAGATCAGGAAGAGTCTGCTCAAGAAGACGAAGAAGAAGTTCCTGCAAGTGAAGCATATGTTTCTGTCAGCTTGAGCCTTAGTCCACTAATTGAAAATTCCCAAATGCATGTTGAGGAATTTGATGAAGTTGATAGACCATTACCTATTCTTGAGTAACCTCCTGATGTTGTAGAAATGGAGATGGTTATGCAAAATTCTTCTGAGGAGTAAAGAGTTACTGAGTATGTCATAGTTGTACAAGAGAATGCACCAGTTGAGGGGGAGAATCCAACCAGGTTTGGTAGTGTTTCAGTGGCTGTTGAGTTTGAACACTGGGTAGAGGACCCATGGTTTGTAGTTTGTGGACTGGATTACCCAGATTGTGATAATGAAACATCCCTTCAGACACCAAAAATCATTTATGATATATAGTCTGAGATATTACCTGAAGATGTGGAAAGAATACATGATATGGATATGTTATTGTCTGATCTTAAAGCCAGTTTTGTGGAAGAGATAAGAAAAATGTAAGTATCCTTAGTGTCATCAATTCAATCGGTTATGATGGACTCAGTGGCCAGTATTATGTCTGAAAGAGAACCTGTAGTTTTACATGAAAATGTGATCACTATAGTTGATCTTGAATCCTTAAATAATGATCTGAAAGAGTCCTTGAGTACTTTTGTGGCTGAGTTAAATAGTTTCTTTGTTGAAGAGATGAGAAAAATGGAAAAGTCCTTCGAACTCTTTATTGGTTGTAATGTGTCATCCTTTGTGGTAGAGATAGTGGATGAAGTTATAGCTTAGCAGACTCAAGTATCAAGACTGGCAGAGAATGTTGAAATTTTAAAGCAATCAGTTACCTCTCTGGAATCCTATATGAGTTAAAAATCTATAGCAGAGAAGGATTTGGCCTATGTGAAGAGTGTAGTGAGCCAGATGGTTTCATTTTCTGAAGGCTTTAAAAATTATGTAGGGAATCATATCGGTGCCCATGATTTTGTAGTGAAAATATTATTAGTGGTATAAGAAATAATTTCAATGAAGCTATAACATTTTCTATTTGTTATCTTGCTACATGAACTTCAATAGAATTAGATCACATTAGAACCTTGATGAAGGAGGAGTTTGGTTCAGCATCAACTAGTGGCCCTATGGACTCATCCGATCTGACCAAAGTGGTAACATCTACCAAATATACCACCATAGATGTCATGAAGATTGTTCAAGACTATATGAGATAATCTTCTGCTTCTCAGAATGAGGTGAAAGAAAATATAGATTATTATTTCCAAATGTTTTATACCAATAATCAGCTCAACAACCATTTCAAGATTATGTTAGAAAATATGAAGCTACCTACAGTCAATCAAGCCTTTAGAGAAGAAGTTAGAAATATCAGAGAATTGACACCTGCACTAGACAAATTTATGGAGAGAAAGGACGATTTCATTTATTCTATGGAAAGAGGAGGAGGAGTCATTATATATTTCAGAAATCTCTTGTTGCCATTTTTGCATGTTGATTCTCGGCTAGTGATTATACCTCCAGCTTTACATACATCTGCCTCTACTAATTCTCCTATTCAGATGAATCCATATACAGCCTTACTCCTATGATCACTCAGAGAGCTACTCAGTACAAGTCATGAACAATTTCGGTAGCTTAGTCTCCTCTGATCATTTCTGGTGTTCCTAAGCATCCACCTGAATCCACCACACTTGAATCCTCTTCTGATCCCAAGGTAAAATCTCATTCTGAGGATATGGATTGATTAGTGGCTAGGATTTTTTTGATATGAATCACTTATATTTCTTTTTTGTTTCATGTTTGTATTTCATTGTATTTGTTTTCTCCAAGGAATATATCTGATCTTTCCTTTTTTACTTGTTGTTAGTTCTCTTTTCATATATTTCATTTTTGTCCCACTTTTTGCTAATTGAAAAGGGGTAGAAATACTATCTAGGGGAAACATATCTGGGGGGAAACATATCTGGGGGAGAAATAATATTTTTTGACAAAGGGGGAGAGATACCATCTTTTCTGCTGTTAATTCATATTCATTTCCCTCCGGTACATTTGTTTTATATTTTACATTTGATATATCTGTTTTGAAATATATTTTTTTCTCTAACACAATTGGATTTAATTCAATATCATTTGATGCATTTCTGATTATTTAGGGGATTATAATATCATCTGTTGTGATTATCAAAAAGGAGGAGATTGTTGACCACAACTGTTTTGATAATCCCAATAATGCTTTCACAAAGTTTGACAATCCCAAATAATGTTTATCTATATATTAATTCCTTCAATCTATGACATTCTAATATAAAGTTGATAATAATATTAAAATAATCTTTGAAATATGTTAATCAACGATTATATAAGTGTGTATTAAAATTGAAATAATTCTCACTCAATCGGAATGTGTGTTGCATAGAACAGAAAAGTGTCAAGTCCTCTGGTATGCACATAGCTACTAATACAGACAAAAAGAGGCCTACTGGTACTTAGTGTACCAATAGACAATGGTTACTGATAGACTAAACAGACAGTCACTAAAACAGAACATGGCTACCGGTATGTATAAGTCTACCGGTAAGCACAACACTAATAGATCAAGTCTACCGATAGAAGCGGAGCTACCGCTACTGGTACAAACGGGCTACCAGTATGTACAAGCTGCGGATACAGAGTCTACCGATATGCTAGTATACTATTACAGAAAGTTCAGTGATGCACAAGTCCACCGACATGCACTTTAGCACTGGAACAGAACAGAGCTACTAATACATACGAGCTACCAATAGACCAAAGCTACCAATAGAAGGAGTCACCAGTACATAAGGTTATTGATACACAGAGTAATAGATACAGATACAAAGAGCCTCTAGTATAAGGAAAAAGGGCTCCCTATAGGAGGTCACCACTATACAAAGTCCACTGTTACATATCTACCGATAGAAGGCTAATGATGAAAGACTTACCAGTCACTGCTATTAAAACTCTATACTCTCACTATTATTTATTTATTAAGCAACAGTCATATTTGATGATTTTAATGAAATTAATGTTATTTAATGATAGTTGTTGGCTTGTCAGAGAACCTTACCTCATACCTTTAAAAATTTAATCATTCCCATTGCCAGTGCTGAAATATATAAAAGTAAGGACATAGACTAGGAAAAATACAACAACAAGAAGTTGTGTGAAGTTTGCGAAATAAGGGCTGAGGAGTGCTGAAGAAGTGGTGTAAAGAAAGGGTTCATCCATACTGTAAGAATATTGGACATTGAAGAAGCCATTAACTCTAGAAGAGAACACAAGATGCACCTTAGTCAAGAAGTGAAGGACTACGATGAGCTCTTCATACACTCAAGCTGATCAAATCTATACATGAAAAAAATGACCCTTTGTTTTCAAGATAAAAACAGGAGAAGGAATCAGAAGCATTCTTGATCAATCAAAGGAGTCCAAACCTTCACTTATAATCACTAGTGCATTTTAAAACTCATATCTACTCTCTCTATGATTTTTTTATTTACAGTTGGATCAGTGTGCATACTCTGTATATTTTATACACACACTATCTCTTATACTAAACTGGACGATTTCTAAATCTTCACACAAACCTTCCATGACTCTTTTTGTATCCCACGGATAGTGGTAGAGGCCATGTTAGACCTGGACAACCAGTGTGCTATTGTTTTGTTTTCCCATGTAGAACTCTGGTAGAGGTATTACTACCTGGACAGTCTATTCACTATTGTTTACCCCGAAATAGGGTGTGGATCAAATTTATATAAATTGTTTTAGAGGACTAAGTCTCGGCTTGAAACTGAACCACTTAGTTATATCTGTTGTGCATTTTCGATTAAGTCTAAATTATATTGCATACTTTATTTTTTGCTGCTAATTACATTGAAATACATTTTTTTTAGAGTTACTTTGATAGTTAATCTATAAATTGTTTATAACTATTGTAAATTAGTAGGTTAGTTTCAAAGGCTAATTTAATCTGTTGATTGGATTAACTGAGATCTAATCAATCATTTGAGAACCTAATATAACCCTTTTAATTTTACTAATTCACTATAATTTAACATAGTTTTTAATTGGGGGATTTTAATAGAAATTTTTTTTAACAGAAATTTCAATTGGAACTCAATTCACCCCCCCCCCCCTCTTGAGTATCCACTCTAACCAACATATATTATAGAATAATGAAATTATTTACCGTGTTCATCCTCCCAAAAAAAATTAGGATTATGAAACAAAATTACTCAAAACAACCAATGCAAACATGATAATTATATTAAAAAAATTAATCATTTTCATAGTTATATAAAATCGATTTTTATAATGAACTGAACCTAAAATTTAAAATTAAAAAATTAAATAATGAAAATAATTTTATGATTTATGAATATAATGAATTTATGTCATAAGTCAGACTAAAGGTTAATGAAAAGTTTTCGTAAAACATAATTTTAAATGTTTTTTAATATTTATTTTATAAATTTATTTATTAAATATAAATATTTGTAAAAAAATTTATGGATTTATTTATATGTAAATAAGTGGATAATAAAGGTATTTTTTCCCCTTTCAGATTTATTAAAAATATTTTCAAATGGAATATTTTTTATTATTTAATATATAAGATGTTGACATTCATTAAAAAGGTAATGGAATTTATATTTTCATGTATATTAACTCCATGTTTTTTCCAATTACCAGAACCATTATTTGATGTTTTTATTTATTTTCAATATTACATGACATATTTTAAGAAAACAACCCTTATTCCATTTCATCAAGTTAATTTAATTTTTAAAATGAATTTTTAAAAGAAAGGTTACATTGATTCATAAAGATATTTTTCATACGGGTTGAAAATAGTTTTTTTCTTGGGGTTTATGTGGAAAATGTAAAAATTTTACAAATTTTCTTTATGAAATTGAATGTGATATTTATAGATGATTTAGGGTGAGTAAAATACAACTTATATGTTTGGTGTGCTTGATATATCTCCCTAGTTCATTGGGTAATAGTCTATTTCATCAACGGAATAAATGAATTAGTTATTTTGAGAGTATTATCTGATAGATTTAACTAGTATCCAGTTATTTATAACATGAGTTTAACAGTTTTTATTAATATAAGGGTAAAATATTCCTAAAATATACATTTCTTACAAGGGTATTTATTTTCTTGTTATGGTTTATAATGGTTTTCTTGGGAAAAAGCTTTGTTTCTAATGTGGATATGATTTTCATCATACACACAATGAGTATTGTGTAAAAGCTAACAAAATTATGATGTTTTCCAGTTTACTAACATATTTTTTACATTTATGCCCCTTTGGAGATTTTTTATCATCCAAAATTTTTAAATTTTTTATTGGGTTTATGAATAATTAAGATCAATGAAGAATTTAACATGAATGTTAAGAATTTTTATCGATGAAAGAAACTATATTTCATTTTAACAGTATTATATTGGGGAAAATATAAATTCAAAGTGGATGGGTACACTTTTAAATAAATAAGTTTGTTACGAATACCTTCTGGAAAAATTATCTAATACACTGAACATAAAATATCATTAAAAATTAAATAAAGGTAATAGTTGTAAAAAGACATTGGATTTTGTAATTTTTATGTTTTGGTCTTTATAGTATGAATCAGAGGGAATGATTAAATAGCTTTAGATGATATGTTATTATTGAAATTGCATAATTTTAATATTTAAAACATTATGAGTAAATATGTTAGTTTCATATCTCAAGTTATATGAATCATATAACCTTAAGTGTAAATATTTTAATGATAAACATTGTTATTTTCTTGATAATGGATTTATTTTTATACTCAAATTACATATAATATATTTGAATGTTAAAGCACTAGAAAATTTCTATGGGTATTCATTATAATCACAAGTAATATTTACATTTAAACATGCCATAATTATTTCATATTTTAATGATTTTACCTTCACAAAATTACTGATTTTTTATCGTGATTGAAGGAATAGGATCTCACAAAACCTTCATATCACTTCCATACACTTTAATCACAACAATGGTAGAAAAATGTTTAAATAATTTTGATAGACTATTTAATATCAAAATACCCTAGAAGAAACTATTTTTTTATGAAACACTTTTTCATTTTACATACATTATATGGATTTTTATATCACATTTATTTGATTTAAAAATCTCAACTCATCCATCTCATTTGATAATGTAAATATCAACTTTGGAAAGAATATTTATTATCTTTAGATATGAACATTATGATGAATGACAAAGGGGATATAAACCACCAAAAAGAAGACCTTGTTATCTATATTTTAGGTTTCAATTATTTTTACCCAAATATCATTAAAAAATTTATTGTAGTATAAGAAATTAAAATTAATTTTTGGCCTTTTTTCATATTATATGGATTTATAATTCACCCACCATGTAAACACAATTTTCTTTCATCAAGTCAAAAACTCTATTTATTGAATATATTATTACAAGGCTCATAAACCCAACCGTATTACAAAATTATATTCCTCATTATTTTATGGGTATTTAATTTTCTTATTCACTATGTTTATTTGTCTCAATGTAAATTCCTTTAGAAATGGGATACATTTATAATGTGTATTTCTATTACACTATTCTAAAAATCATAAAAGGTATTTCTTACAAATTATTATGTTTATCTTCCAAAAAACAATTATATCAATTCAAACTTTTATTATTCAGAGTTCAAAAGAATATTATATTTTTTATATCCTTGTTTTTTCTTTTAAATGTATTTTATAAATGTTTTAAATTTATTTTAAACATTATAATCCCAATTTTATTGGACTCAATAAAAAAATGTGAGGAAGAAATTTACAAAAGAGTGGAAGAATGTAAAAATTGAAATAAATTTAATAAAAACTAAATTTCATTCCTTAATAATATTCATTTATTATATTTTATAAATCAATAATAAATATAATAATATTAAGTAATTATTTATGAAAAAAGGAAATTGATTTATTCATTTTAAACTTGTTTTTTATATTATCGTGTTTTATTTAAATTTTTAATTTTCAAATTTTGGATTTTTTTCAAAAATTAAATTCATTTTTTAAATAAAAATTTCATAAATATAATTTGTTTAAATTTTGGTATTTTCTATAATTTTTTTTCATTGATTAGTTAAAATACCAATTTTTATAAAACTGTCATTTATTTTTTGTTAAATATTGTAATTTAATAGTCTAATTTTATCTAAAATTAATATAATAATCCTCTATATAAATATAATATAATTAATTACATATAACTCTCAATTATATTGTCTTTCAGTAAAAGATAATTTTTTTGTCAAAAACAGCATCTTTTTAAATACTATTGTTCATTTCATCTGATGTTTTTATTTTAAATTAATTTATGAAACATCAAAAAACGTAATCTAAAAATGATTTATAAATTTTTAATCATAGGTAACAAATTTTTAAAATAGTAAACTTTTACTTTTTGTCCTTGGGAATAGTAATCATACTTAATATTATTCACCTCTATAAGGATAAATCGGGTCATTAAGGTTATAAATAATGTGATAGGGCCGAAAAGTCTCCAAAATACTCTTATTAAATTTATTGTATTTCTTTTTATAATAGTTAACATTGAATTTTGGATACTTCAAAAATTTATTTCTACCTTCTTTTAATAATGACATTAATATAACTTTAAATAAGGATTAATGAAATATTTTCCTTCCCATTGTTTTAATATTTGTAAATTTTTCATTGGGATAAAAGAAGTTTATGTTATGTTATAAATGGATATTGTAAATTAAAATAATTTTTCTCATGTTGATTTTTTAGTCATGAAATAACTACCATAAATTCATACACAACACTGACACAATGTGTGTACAAGGAGTAGAATATCCCAAAAATTATTTTAAATACTCAAAAATTAATATTTCTTTGGTGGGATATTGGGTACCATGAATTATATATATATAACATAATTGGTATGTTAAAAAATTTTATATTTTACTTCAATTGTTATTTTGAGGAATTTCATGTTAAATTAAAAGAATATTTCGAAAAATGAAATTAATGATATTTTATACTACATAGTATTTTATTAATAGATTTACATTTTATAAAAATATTATATTAATCCAATATAACAGTTTATTATTTATAATGTTAAAAAATGTCTTACTATTTCAATTTGGTTCCATTTTCCGGAAAACTAATTTATATTAATTTAAAACTTTATGTAGTTCCAAGATTTCCTCTCAACTCGCTTATAAAAGGTCATCTATTATCCTCTCATACTCACACCTATTGAGATATCTAGTTTGGAGAATCCAAACCAAGTCACTCCTCAACAGCACTCCTAATGTCATAGTTGACCAACTCTCACCAAAAGACCTATCCTTTAAGTCTTATGGTGTAATCCAAAGATGTAGTTTGAGGAGAAGTTATAAGTCCTTATTGACATATTTCAAGTTTATTTCTTCTTCAAAATTATTAAATTATTATTTAAGCACAATTAAATAATAAAATAAATATATTCCATATGTTTATTTTTATTATGATTATGTTACAACCCATTTTCTTCAACTTTTCTATCTTGCTTTAAATTAAAACATAGCATGTGAATGCAATAGATTACCACATTCAGAAAGTGATGTGTTTAATTTTAGATCAACAAATCTCATAGATTATTATAGTATGAGATTTAATTATTATATAATATATTCATTAAATAATAAACATTCTATAAATATAACGCATTATCAACTATCTTACCTTTCCATCCATTGAATAATATTAATGTTATTTGTGCTTATGTGTGAACTACCACCTCCCTGAAGCGATGTGATTTATGTTTCATCACTACATCACATTGATGATGTATATAATTTTATTTAAATTGGTCATAATATTTTTTGATGTAATCATCATTTTTCAAATATAAAATAATACTTACCTTCTTTCCCTCATATTAATTTAAAAATGGAAGCATTACTCAATGTGTATGTACAAATTATCGTCTTCATGATTTTAATGTAAATAATTTTTCATAACCATCATTCATAATTGGTTTTAAAAATAAAATTAATATATAAAAACATAATTATGTAATATTTATCTATCTATATATTATTTAACAATTACCTATTTGACCATATTTATCTTATCGAATCTTTTTTGAGTTTATTAAATGAATGCCCTAACAAACAAACGTAAAATCAACTAAGGAAGAAACTAATAAAAATATTGTTATTAATGATATAAAAGGGATAATAATAATGGAAGTAACATTAATGGTGTTTTTGAGAAATTAAGTAATTAAATAATTTTAATATTCTGGAAGATAAATAATGTATGTGATGATTTTGACTCGTGGTAATGGAAACATTAACATAAAATCTAATTTTAAATGTTTTGAAAATTTATTTTTTAAATATTTTTCTTCCCTGTCTATATTCATTAAATTATTTTATAGGTGTATTTAAATAGATATAAAAAAATTAATGGGAATTTTATGTATCATTTCAATTTCACGGAGAAAAATTTATAAGGAATGTTTTTAATCATTTTATATAGAAAAATATTAATTTCATTAGAAAAGAAAAAATTAATGTTTTATTTTAATATATTTGGTGTAAATTTATTTTACCACCATAGGAACTATTATTTCTTATCCCTTTATAATATTCCTTGTTATCTTCTTTGAAAACCCCCTTTATCTTTGTTATGGGTAACTTAGTTATGAAAAAAGATTTTTAAAATGAATTGGTATCTTGATATCCAAAAATGATTTGTGTGTGGGTTAAAATAGTTTTTCAAGGGTTTTATGAAAAGAAGGTACAAGAATATAAAATTTTATTTATGATATGGTACTTCAGAATTAAAGTTCACAAAAAGATATAATGATATATATTATATTATATTTGATCTAGAAACATCATATATGTTGCATAAGACAGATACAACTTGTATGACTAGTGCATGCGATATAGAACTCTAATTAATTTGATAATGTCAATTATCATAAAATATAAGGAGGTATTTTTTTAAGGAGGTTTAAAATTTGGATTTTACTATGGTCTAATTCTTTCTAACATTGGTTTTATATGGGTTATGTTAATAATGTTCGAAGATTCTGAACAAATAATTTTCTTACTAGGGGTTCTATTTTCATTCTATGGTTTTTAATGGATTTCATGAGAAAAAATTGTTATTTTTAATATTATAATATATATTTCATATTATTAAAGAATATTTTGATAAATGAAAACATTTTATGGGTTTTTATTTTTGTTACCTGACTAACGTATTTTTTAATTTTATTTCCCTTTCTGATATGTTTTTTCTCATAACATGTTTTTAATGATTTTTGATATACTTTAACAATTTGTAATAAAAAAATTATAATTGAAGTTCAAATTCATAAATATTTTACCTAAACAAATCATTTCATTTTAAGAGTATTATATTGTGGGAGAATAGATAATGAGTGGATATTTCATCATCGTAATTTAAATATTTTTTATGTATGAGTTATGACCAAATTATCTAATACTTAAAACCTAAAATATCTTTTTGAATGTAGTCAATTTAATTTTATTATATAATAAATATATTATATAATGTTTATGGTTATTTTTTTATAGCCATTGAATTCAATATACTTCAATCATGATCCTTTTTTAGTCTCATAATATCATAACATTTACTATGGTGTTCTTAATTTCCGATGATTATTTATTATGAATAAATAATCATTTTAATTAGATATTTAACCCATAATAATATTCTCTCAAATTCTTAGAATCAGACCCTTTATTAATCATTGATAAATTTACCCTTAGAAAGAATTCAATCTCACACTTCTTATTATTCCATTTCCATTTATTATAAATAATGATCATATATAAGATAACTTTAAAAGGGTATCATGTGGTGATAATTTAATGAGATATTTTGGATAAATATTTTCAAATATGAAATATTATGTTTAGTGTAAAAATGATGATTTAACAGGAAATATATGGGTTGTGTTAAGTAATATTTTTTTATTTCTATAAAACTATAAACAAAAAATGTATTTTCTATTAATGTATCTAGGTATTTTTTTTAATAAGTTTATAATTATAATTGTTTAGGATAGGTTTTAGTGGGATCCTATTGAAGGCAATTAGTAGATAATAAATGTATATCATGAGGTCTAGGAGTGTAGGATTGGGGATTCTCAGTTGGTATCTGAGTAGGGCTCATATAATTATAATGGTTTAGAAGTTATCACATTTGGATACTTTCATATTTGTGGATACCATCGTATGGTTCTATGTTTAATGTTTATTATTTTTTCAAAGGTATAGATACCACTTTTAACAACTTATGTTCTTTTATTTTGTGGTGACTAATTATATTTTTGCAATATTTCTATTGTGCCTTTGAAGGTAAACATGATTAATGTTTAGATAAAAAATTAATGTTGGTTTATGATTTTATTTTGAGGTAAATAATTTTATTTAGGAAAATTAATTTATTTTTTGTGAATATAAGTTCAGAAGAATAGATTATGTTGAGGTTTGAAATGATATTAGTTGAAAAGGTGGTTATGGTTATTTTTAGAAAGGATTTATATATTTTTAGAGTATTTATGTTCATGATATATATTGATTGGTAAGTGATTTTGAATGTTCTTAATGTTATTTAGGGATTACTGTTCTTTGGAATTATAGGTGAATAGGATTATATTGTTTTTATTTTTTGTATATGGTAAAAATCAAGATAATTTAGGTTAGTTAATTTCCTAATTAGGTTTAAAAATACATGAGAAACTAACTCAATGAATCAAAGGTAGAACCATAATTAGTATAGGTTTCACTAAAGTTGTTATAATATAAAATATATTTCTTATAGCTTAAGTAAATTATAATTTATTCTCTATATTGTAATGTATATCAATATTTTTCATAACAATTTTTATTTTTTTCATTTTTATGATAATAGTTTCATGGAAATTAATTTTTAAAAGTTATGTTCCTAGAAACTCTTGTATAAAATTAAGGAAGAATATTTGGTAAAAATTATAAGGATTAATCAAAAACCCAATATAAACTTATTATATACAAAATATATGACTTTCCAAGTATTTAAGATAGTGAGGTTGGTATCTCATAATACATTATATCTTGAGTCATGTATTTAATATGGATCTGTTGGATATTTTCCTTAGAGAGTGATAAATAATATTCAAAGGATGTAATTTAATTAATGTACTTGAATGAATCATAATTGATTTCAAATGAATATTTTTTATAATTATTCTTTCTTAAATTAAATGATTTTATTCCTTTTTAATAGTATAAAAAACATTTATACACATATTTATCACATAATGTGTATAATTATATGTTTTAAAAGTATTGTGTTATTTTATTTATTATAATTTGTAATTATAAAAAGTGTATCCTATAGGTTGGGTGATAGCCTATCATGTTTCGCTTAGCTGCAGGATACAGACACATGATCGAAGAGCAATGGGGGCCCATCAACTACCGTAAACCTATGTGTTTTCCTATATCCATCATCTATCCTTTTTAGTAATAAAATTATATCTCTATTAATATATTCAAAATTATTTTTCATATATATTTTTCTAACTATGTTACATTTAATTTTGTTTTCATATCATCATTATAATTTATTGGTTATCATAGTGTGATACATGTTTTCATATTAACAAAATTATAACATATAACCATTAAATGTAATTTCATATAATAATTGATATGAAAAATATAATATATAGTGAAATATAATATTTAACCTAAAATAATAATTTATCATGAATTTTTTATTTCATTATTGTTTACTTATTTTTTTGAATTGTTTTTACCCTATTCCATTATCATATTTTATTAGTAAAAAAACTCCCACTTAAAACATTAACAGATATAGTAAAGACACATAATTTCCATGTAGTTTTTTTAATTAAATGGGAATTTTTCAAGTCTGCGAAATCTGACAGCGTGCTATTCTGAGGCCCGGAGAGCTTGAAATGATCCGTCGAAGTTTTTTTAAGCTTAAGTTAACCGGCATAGGCAGTTTTCTTGAAAATGATGAATAAATCAGAAACAGTTTCTCCAATAAAAATTCAGAGGGCACTATTGCACTTCGGATGGCGGGTTTACCCTATGCGCGACTTAAGATTAGTCGGCATGGGCCTCCTATGAGAAAACCCAAAAAATGAATAATCATAAATAAAATAATGAAATAAATTATATTATTGTAAAATTCATAACTTCTTAATGGTACCTCAAATAGAAAATCTGATTATACAATTGGGTTCATTGGGGTTGGTTTCACCTAGGCAGAGCCTAACCTAGACTGGCACGGGTCGAGGGTGACTGATAATTTTTTTTCGAACTTTTTTTCGGGTACGTTCATTGAACACACAAGCGGCATTTTTTATCTTTTGAACCATTTGTCAGATATGTATTCTGAGGGCTCTGTTGAACTCACAACATCGGTATTCTCTTAAGGATACTTTCACCTCGATGGCAGATAAAGGATGGTGAAAGTTAGTTTTTGGGTTTTTTGTAAAAATAATAAAATTAAATAAAATTCATTTTATTTTATTTAGAGCTTCCATGAGGATATTTCATGGTGGGTCCACCAGAACTAAACCTCTATGTGGAAGTTGGAAGTGGGGACCACCAGACCATAACCACCCATGAGAGGTTAAGGTTGTGGGGACCACCTAAACCATAATCTCTCCTCAGAGGTTATGGTGGTTGGGACCACCATAACCCCCTTGAAACCCACCTTTAATTGGGAGAAACCTTCCACTCCCACAATTAATGAGGGAGATCCACCTGAACTCCTCCACCTTAATTGTGAAAATGTACATACTATTAATCTTTCCAACGCAACACATTGTTACACCAATGTCAAATAATTGTCCTTCCCCTTTTCAAATTCAATAACAGCATTTCTAGAATTTAGGATGGTTCATAATAAATGAACCTTAATAAATTCCAACGATCGTTAGCTACCTCCCCCTCTCCTATATATATTTATCTTGGTATGTGGATTTGGGGTGGCTTCACGAAGCATCGAAGAGCTGGTAAAGTTAAACGACGCCCTACACTTGGAGGAATACACTCTCCGATGAAGAGTGTCGATGAGGAACACATTCGACTACGATGAATGAACTCGACTTTGATTTCCGTTCTTGGAACATCCTTCGACGTAAAGCGTGTACATCTACATTGAATTGACATCTGCCTTCTCCTACCAACATCGAAGAACAATGAGCACAGTAGGGGTTTAATTTTATTTATTTATAATATTATTCCCTTGTTTCATTCCTTCCAAAATAAAGAATGTGGACCAACTTATTATCAAGTTGATCCACCGATGTTTTTCCTTGCAGGTTGGGATATATTTTTATTGGGGGACTTTGGAAATTGGTGTTGTTAAGATATGTTCCATGCTCGTTCTTTGTTTATGTTCTTGATGAATGGATTTTTACCACCCAAAATGCGGAGGGTGTGGGAAAAACTAACATGGCCTGAAACCCCTCGGTCATTTTTCTTTGTGATGTTCTATGGAATGCCGACGAGGCGACGAGATGGAGAAGGAAACAAAGGAAACCTGCATCACCCCCCATGATGCTCTGGCGCCCCGACCGATCAGCTCTGCCACCCTGGGAGGAACCGCGCCCCCCTCCAGCTTCAGAGTCGCCCCGGCCATGCTGCCCTCCAGCTGCGCCGCCCACCGGCCAAACCGCCCAGGGTCGTGTCGTACCCCGAATCCTAGCCACCATTCCTCCCTACCCATCAGGCCTCATGGAGACCACTAGAGTCACCTCAGCAGTGTTAGTCTCCTGCCTCCCGAGCATCGGAAGAGTCGACCACTTGTACCCCTCGCGGCGCACCGGCCGAACCGGTGCGCACCCTCGCGGTTCCCTTTGGGAAAAGTCACACATGTGGAGCCCTCCGAGATGAATCTCCCTCATGCTGACCTACAGTGGATCCATTCCCTCGCGACTGATTTGTGCCCTCTCAGCTCTTCGCGACCCCTCGCGGGCTACTGGGCATGGAAAAGTGGGTCAAGACGAACCCAACAGGCTATCCCACCCAACGGGATAGGACATACCCAACAAGTCAGGCCGAGTAAACCAAAACTGGGTCAGCCTAGACTGGGTCGGGCCGGGTCGGTCCAACTCGGGCGGACCGTACAAGGGCCCACTACGACCCTTTACTTTCTTCTGGCCATATCATTGGCACTAGACATCTATTTGATGAATCATCAACGGTGCTGATAATCTTGGAGTGTAGTGGTCCTATTGAGTATATTCCACTGGAGTTTGGGGTATAGTTGAGATATGGCCAGGTTGGATAGTGGACGAATCCAACTGAACCCCCAAGACTAAAAGGCTAATAACTCACAGAACAGGTACCGGATAGACGCATCGGCAGTTGTGTTGAGACCCCTATCACATGGCATACATTTGAGATACTTTTTTGTGGGACTTCAAGGCAGTCGAAGCATCGACTAGTAGCTTGTGGAGTGGATCTTATAAAGACGACTATGCATTTGTGTGGGAACCTAGTAGCTGGATGAGACTTGTCAACTACTGACCAATTGACTCTGAGTAACACGACCAACCCAGTGGGGAGCTCTTGGATTGTGGCTGCAGACCCATGGCAGAGGAGAACCGTTTTGTGGTGGTAGCACCACGGTGCCTGACATGAAGAGTACCTTTGCATGCCATGAGGGGGAGAGCTTGGTGGTGGTGACAGACCCACAGTGGGGAGCTCCTCTATTTGAGGCATCCAACCCGTGGTACTGAAAAGGAGGAGTACCTCAGCAGTCCATGGTTAGTGAGACATGCCTGGTTGTGGAGGAAATCCCACTATACTCGATCGATGAGGAGTTCTTCAACAACCGAGGAATCTAAATGTTGCATCGCCTATAATAAAATCTTGGTTGAGCTGAGTCAGTTCTTCTGTGTTTTCCTCATTATTGTGATGGATCACTTGATAACTTATGTATATGTTTGGGCATATACCTAAGTAAGGTTATCTGTTGATTTCATACTTTGTGGTTTATCCTTGTTTTATTTTTGGAGACCTTGAACGTATCGAGGTCCCTACTGATTATTTTTATACTCAACACTACATGGGATTTTCCCGCACCTCGTTGTATTGGATGCAGGCTACATATAGAGTTGACAAAGGCTACGAGTATCAGGACTAGATGGTACCTAGAGGTGGACCATACGGTGTTCCAGTACACAGAGGATCTAGAAATACTTGGAGTGATGAGGAGGCTATCTGTACTTACCCTTTAGGTTGGAGTCTCGGAGGATGACCCAAGAGCTGTTTTTCCTTTTTACTCAGTTGTAATTGTACTTTCAGTTTCTTTTACTTTCCAGTTGGTATTTTATTCTATCCCCTTTTTACTTACTATAAACACTTTTTGGTTATAAATTTTACTTGTGTTTTTAACTACTATTGTTGTTTACAGGTTATAAAGGCAATTCCTTCCCCATTTTAGGGAATTACGCATTTGGTGCAATCACTCCACCATAGGGATGGAAAATTTTGAGGTTTTGTACGAGCGACCTTGTAGATCACCTTTATCCTAGACTGACCTAGGGGAGTCCGCACTTGTGGGACCAGAGATGGTATGGCCTACCAAAGAAAAATTTCAGATCATCCAGGAGTGGATGAAGAATTCACAGAGTAAGCAGAAATTGTATGCTGATAGAAGACAGACACCTCTGGTGTCCATTGATGGCGACCACATATTCTTATTGGACTCACCCTGATGAGGTCTATAGAGATTTGGATGAGGTAGCAAGTTATCTCTTAGATTAATCCCACCATTTTAGGTCCTCAAAAGAGTTGGTGAGTTGGCATACTGCTTAGATCTTCCACCTCAGTTGCACTGGGTTCACGACATCTTCCCTGTATCCCAGGTGAGGAGATACGCGCATGACCCTTCTAACATCATCGACCATGAAGATATGGACGTCGACGATGGGGTGACTTTTATAGAGGTTCCAGTTGATATTGAGGATCGACAGGAGTGGGTCCTTTATGGACTGTCGATACCTCTGGTGCGTGTTTGATGGAAGCACGAGAACCTCTAGGAGAGCACATGGGAGCGGGAGGCTCAGATGTGTGCACAGTACCCCCACTTGTTTCATTATTTTAAGTTGTGGCTAATGGTGATGTAGAGCCTTGATGTGGGGAAAATTTAAAGCCAATTAATTTTCATGTAAATTTTTTTAATTAAATTTAAATTTTACGAGTCTGCAAAATCTGACGGTGCTTGATTCCGATGCACAGAGTGCCCGGAATGATCTGTCGAAGTTTTGTTAAGCTTATGTTTACATGCGTAAAAAGTTTTCCTAAAAAGTAGAATAAGTCTTAAACAGTTAATCGAATCAGTAATCTAAGGGCATCATTGTGCTAAGGATGGAGGTTTTACCCTAGGTGTGAGTTAAGATTAGTTGGCACAGGCCTCCTGTGAGAAAACCCCAAAATGGAATAGTCGTAAATAATTTATTTAAATAAATTAGTTTATGATAAATTTTATAAATTCTAAATGGTAACTCAGAATGAAAATCAAAGAGTATATTTGATTTCGTTGGAGTGTTTTTCACCAACTTAGAGCCAACCCTCGACCGGCACGGGTTAAGGTTGAATAATAATTTTTTTCTGAACATTTTTTCTTGTACATTCAGTGAACGCACAAGTGGCATTTTCTATCTTTTGAACCAGTGCTCAGAATTTAAATCTGAGGGCACCGTTGAACTAGCAGCACTGGTATTCTCTTAAGGAGACTTTCAACATGATGGAATATGGATGAGGGGGAAAGTTAGTTTTTTTGGTTTTTCGTATAAATAATAAAATAAAATAAAATTCATTTTATTTTATTTCGATCTTCCATGGGGATATTTTAAGTGGGGTCCATTAGAACAAAACCTCCACGTAGAATTTGGAAGTGGGGACCACCATAACATAACCTCCCATGAGAGGTTAAGGTGGTGGGTACCACGTGAACCATAACCTCCCATGAGGTGATATGGTGCTGGGGACCACCCGGGATTAAACCCCCTTGAAACCCCCCTTTAAATTGGAGAAACCCTCAACTCCCACAATTAATGAGGGAGAGCCTCTTGAACTCTTATTACTTAATTATGACAACGCACATACCTTTAATCTTTCCAATGTACCACATCATTGCACTAGTTTAAATTAATTGTCTTTCCCCTTTTTAAATTAAATAACAACGTCGTTGGAATTTAGGAAGGTTCCTAATAATTGAACCGTCATGAATTCCAATGATCATTACCATCCTCCCCCTCTCCTATATATATGGGTCATGAGAGAAGGATTTGGGATGGCTTCACCAAGTAATGAAGTGCTGGTAAAGTGACGTGATGCCCAACACTTTGGGGATTATGCGCTCTAATGAAGAACATTGACGAGGAGAGACTTCGAATACGAAGAACGACCTCGACTTCAACTTATTTTCTCGTAACATCATTCAACATAGAACATGTTCATCTACAATGGATCGAATTCCACCTAATTGTGCTAGCGTGAGTGAAAAACGAGCAAGGTAGAGGTTTAATTTTATTTATGTATGATATTATTCCCTTGTTTCTTTCCTTCCAAAAAAAGAACGTGGACCAACTAATTATCAAGATGATATGCGGATGTTTTTTCATTCTAGTTGGGAATATACTGTCAATGAGGGATTATGGGATTGTTGTTTTTAAGATATCTTCCATGCCCATTCTTCATTTATTTTCTTGATGAAAAGATTGCTACCACCCTAAACACGGAGGCTGCGGTCCAAACTAACATGGCCCGACCCCCTCCATCATTCTTATTTATGATGTTCTTCAGAATGGAGATGAGGTGAAGAGACGATGAATATTATGAAGGCAACCTACACTTCCCCCACGGTGCTCCAGAGCATAGGCCGAATCGGCTTCGCTGCCCCGGCTAAACCACGCCACCCTCTTACTTTTGAGCAACCCCGACTGCGCTGCCTACCGGCCGCACCACCCGCCGGCCGAACCGGCCCAAGCCACAACACACCCTTACTCCCGGCCATCGTTCCTCCCACCCGAGCCAGCCTCACGGAACCCTCCCAAGTCCCCTGGTTGTTCCATCCACTAGCCTCCCTAGCCCAGGCCGAGCCACCCCCTCATGCCCCTTGCGGCACCTCGGTTGAGCCGGCCTCCCTGCCCCTCACGACGCCCCGGCCAAATTGGCCCGCACCCTCGTGGTTCCATCCGGGCTGAGTCACCCATGTGGTGCCCTCCAGGCCGAACCGCCCTCACATTGACCTGTGGTTGGTTTGTGCCTTGACGGCCGGTCTGCGCCCTCTCAGCTCTTCACGCCCCCTCACGGCCAACTAAGCTAGGCCCACGGGCCGGGCCGAACCCAATGGTCTGGCCCACCCAACGGGCCAGGCTAGACCCAACGGTTCAGGATTGGTCGGCCTGAACCGGGTTGTCCTAGACTGGGTCGGGTCGGTTCGGTCCCACCAGGTCGGACAGGACCCGGGCCCACTACGTACCTTTACTTTCTTTTGGCCATATCTTTCGTACCAGATGTCCGTTTGATGAACTGTTAGTGGCGCTGGTAATCATGGACCACGATGGTCTCTTTGAGAATATTAAACTGGAGTTTGGGGTATAGTAGAGATATATTCAGGTTGGATCATGCATGAATACAACTAGGCCCTCATGACTAAAAGGCTAATAACTCACAGATTGAGAGTCCATTTGGCGTGTCGTCAGTTGTGTTGATACCCCTATGACATGGAAGACCTTTGAGATACTTATTTATGGGACTTTGTGGCAGTTGGATCATCAACCAGTAGCTTGTGGTGCGGATCTTCTGAAGATGAGCAGTCATTTGTGTGAGAACCTAGTAGTAGGCTTAGAATTGAAAACAACAGACTGATTGACTCGGAGTGACTTGACTAGCCTAATAGGGAGCTCCTGGTTGTTGCGGAAGACCCATGGCGAAAGAGCACTATTTTGTGGCGGTAAACCTGTAAGGCTCGATAGGAAGTGTACTTCTGCAGGTTATGAGGGGGAGTTCCTGGTTGTGGCAGAAGACCCACGATGGGGAGTGCCTCTTTGTGACATAGCAGACCCATGATACTTGCTTGGAGGTGTACCTCAGCAGTCCATGTTTAGTGGGAGGATCCTGGTTGTGGAAGAAATCCCACTATACTCGATAGAGGGGGAGTTCTCCAATAGCCGAGGGTTCAAAATTTTGCTACCCCTATAATAAAATCCTAGTTGGGCTGAGTCAGTTTTTCTATGTTTTTTCTCATGATTAAGATGGATCACATGATAACATAGGTATATGTATGGGAATATACCTATGTAAGGTTATCTATTGATTTCATACATTTTTGTTTATCCTTGTTGGATTTTGTGAGACCTTGAGGGTATCGGGGTCCCTACTAAGTATCGTTATACTCACCACTGCACGAGCTATGCCCGCACCTCATTGTGTTAGATGCAGACACCAGACACCATTGAGAGATGATAAGTGTACCAGGACTGGATGATACCTAGAGGTGGACCATACAGTGTGCCGGTACATAGAGGAGACAGACAGATGTGGAGTTCTGATGAGGCTATCTGTACCTACCCTTTAGGTAGAAACCTCAGGGGACGAACCAGTAACTATTTTTCGTTTTTTTCTCAGTTGTACTTGTACATTTAGTTTCATGTACTTTCCATTTGATCTTGTATTTTGGCCCCTTTTAACTTACTGTACTCATTTGTTGGTTATACATTTTACACTTGTTCTTATCTGTCGTGTGTGTTTACAGGTTATAAAGGCAATACCTTCCCAGTATTAAGGAATTATGCCTTTGGTGATAGTCGTTAGCCCCTGGACTACAGAAGGCAGGTTTGGGGTAGTCCCGACACGGGCCCTGGGGGACGGGTCATGACAGATATGTTTTAAAATAAAATAAATGTATTATATATTTATTAATTTTTGTTTAAAATCAAAACAGAATTATTTATAGTTTCATGTTATCAAAAATAAATATTTTTTTATAATTTTTTTTATATAAGTATGGAGATCATTGACATATAACTTCAATCATAGTGTATAGAAAGGATCAAAATAAATTTTTTCTCAGTTATGTACTAAAACGATAAATCTCACTTGATTACAAGATTAGATTCATTAAATTAATATTTTTTTGAACTATAAATAATTTTATATCAATAATATAATACATAATACATCATAAAAAATATAATTTTAATAATTAATAATAAAATTAATATTTTTATTATAAATAATTAATTTTTCAATGAATTATTTGATTTCATTTAAAATTTATGATTCTAAATAATAAAATTTTTTATATAAAGGTATAAATTTTTTAGTCATAATTTCAAAATCATCTTAAGGTGAATTTTTTAGTTTTTTCTAAATAAGATTATTTTTTAGTGAATAGTACAAAATACCAGTTTCAAAAATATCCCAACATTAATTAAATCATATAATGTAAAAATTTACTAAAATTTTATAAAACCATTAAATGGAAAAAATATGTGTTTTAGTAGAATTAATTAATTTAAAATATTATATTTAATTTCGAAACCTAGCCCTGGAGTTTCAGATCCTAAGTTATATGTTATTCTATTAGAATAATTTTATTTACATTTAACAGAGGGTTTATATGGTTCCATTAGTCTTGGTATTGAATAAAATTTTAAATAACCATATATTTTTAAATAATAATAAATAAATATTTTTTGTAACCATTTATACTCGTTATCAATTTTGGGATTAAAAATACATTTTTCTAAAATCTATTATTGTTGTGTTATGAATATTAATATTAAAATTAATTCTTACCACCACCAAGAAATTTAATACTGTAAACTAATTTTTTATTTTGGAATAAAAATTTTAAAATTAGGTAATAAATTTAATATCAATATTATAAAAAATACCACTGTTAAAGTTTTTTACCACAGTGAAGGCTATAATAAATTAAATGTGTTATATTATAGGCTCTAATCTTTATAATATCAATACCATTACCTAAAAATTGATGTATAGAGGATTTATTTACCACAAACTTGTCTATTTTCCATTTATATCCATTTTTTATTAGCTTTCCAAAAATATTTCTTCCCCTTTTAAAATTAAGAAACTAATATTATTAAAATCTCAGACCTCTCACATATAAAACGATTCCTCCCCCAAAAATTCTAAGAAACAAAAAAATGTAATACATATCATTAATATGACATATTTCCATCCCTAAAATTCTTCTCTAAATTTTTTTATCTTTTTCTCCCATGAATTATAACTCACCCTCTATATTTTGAATGGTTCATCAGGGGGAGATATAAGCTCTCAAAAAAATAAATATGTTCTTCAGGATTATTATTTTATATCTTCTTCAACTACCTATTATGGAATTTTATTTATGAGTTTAAAAAATGTATCTAAAATCAAAAATATTCTAAAAAATTATATTGTCCCACAAAAAATAGCATGTTCTTATTTTTTTCAGTTTTCCACTTACATGAACATTGTAATTATAGTTATATAATGAATGACTTATAAAACATAAATATGGTTAATGAGATATAATTAAATGTAATTTAATATGTTTTTATTATTTTTCATTGATATTTTTTCAAAGTATATTTAACAATTTCTTAAATTATTTTGTTAAATCAACAATCTATGAGGAAGGTAATTTAAAATAACTCCATGAAAAAAAACACATAACTTCCAAGAAATTCTTATCGGAATTAAAAATTATATAAAAAATTTATTGATTTATAATTTAAAAATTTAAGATGATTAATCAATTAACATTACAAAAGGATTGGATCCACCAAATAGGATCATGTATGGGAAAAATAATGGTAAACATTTTAATTTTAATTTAAAAAATATGCAATTAATTTATGGTTAATAATAAATTATAATTGGATGTTATAAATTAAAATAATACTGAATAATATTCTTATTGAAATTAATAATGAATTAAATTTATTATAAATTCATATTATAGTACCTTCGACTAAACAAATGTATATGGTGATGGTTCTTTGTCTCAATTACCATTTCATGAAACGTATTTGAAATTATGCACCTATTATTATTTAATAAGTCTGAATTTATTTCCATAAAATTCTTTTATAAAAAATAAACAATTTTAATGTGATTTGGAAGACTATTTTTTATTTAACTACCATGTGATTTTGATTCATTATGAAACCCATAGGAAGATTCATAGCTCAATTTATATACATTAAGTTATTTCATTTATTCTTTAATTATGTTATACTATGACTATATGAAATAAAAAAATTGCTCATTTTTTTTATTCCCACGTATTTATGTGGATATATACTTATTTTATATAATATATTCATTTATATATTTTCACATATTTATTTTACTCTTATAAGGGATTTTTGTTCAAATTTCAATTCATTATGTCATTTATAATTTTTCACGCCATGTTTACATTTATTTTTGGTTATCCAAAATCACTAACCCATTAACTATTATTATATATAAATGATTTACATAATTATGTTTTAAAAAAATAATTTCATTATTTATATGTATTTTCAATCATGTGTTATAAAATTCATAATGGATACTCATATCAAAATTTCTTTCTTTGATACATGTTTTCTATTATGCAAGTCCTTTCTATTAAATAGAATATATACCTCCTCCTTGTAATTATATATCATTTCACTCCATTTATTTATGTTATTTAATGATAATTTTTATATTTTTTATTTTTAAATGGTTTGATTTGAATGTTACCAAATATGTAAGGGTTTCATCATCTCAATTTCCATTATAATGGGTCATAAATAATTTTCCTTAACTATGATCAACAGATTTATTTTATTTTTTCACTTATCCATACTCAAAGTTATTTTCTATTTATATATTGGAATATTACATTTTCACATCAAATCCTCCTTCTTTAATTTATTTCTTCTTGTTTAAAATATTATGTTTTTAAGAATAATCCTCATCATTTATAATGACACATTCTCTTCCATGATCATATTATTCTTACCATAAATATTTCTTTTCATTTGACGTTGTATTATATACTATGATCTTCATACTTCTATTTACCAATTTTTAAAATGAATATCTATTATTATTTTAATTATCTTGGATTCAATCATGATATTTCAAAATTTTAAAAAGGCATTTCATATCATATTCGTAACAACCCATCATCCTAGACCATTATTTTGTGCTCGAACAAGGGAACATTATTTTACCTTAGGCATACCCCCACATATACCAATGGCCCTTGACTAGAAATATTTTTTTAAATGGTGAAATTGGGAGGCTATAACTATGTTTCCACAATAGAAAATAACAAATGATGTAACCCAATGTTATGCACAATAGAAAATAGATAGAGTAGGAATGAATAAAAGACATACAATCCAACCTAAATAATATATTGGCCCAATATTGAGACTCAATCACCCTCTAGAATTTTAATATAAAAAATGAAATAATATAATAAATAAAATAAAAATAAAATCTTAGGTGGACCCACTACAAATCCTTAAACCTCACCTCATCCCAAACACATATGGTCATTTGAGATGTATTTCCTAGTAAAACAAATATCTCACCTTGGCCCAATGTATGCCAAAAATAAGTGCAGTGCCTATCAGGTGCCAAAATGAAATAGATAATTGGGTATGATTTGAGTACAGAATGTTGTAGGTAACCACACATTCAATCAAATAATACATTATCATTGTATTTATATGTTCATGTGAGGATGTCTGAAAAAAATTCTAGAATTAAGGGAAAAGACCACCATTAATACTTGCATCAAAATATGGATGAAATTTATATGAACATGTCCTGGGGGACATTAAAACCCATGGAAAATAATTTTATTTATCCTTACCTGCATGACCCTAGTTGATCACACCTTATTTGGAATGATTCTATGGGTATGTCGGACCATTTTGATGACCATGTCTCCTGATATAATATATTCAGCTCTCTGTAGCATGCAGATCAAGTATCACATATATGGGGAATGTTCTTAAAAATCACTTTTCTAGTATAAAGAATCAAACTAATCTTAAAATCCATGTAATACAATATAATAACATCATATACCTCCACTATGTGGGTTTTCTCACCTAAGGCATAATCCAGTAAGTTACATGGACATTCAGGACAAGAGTTTTCTCAGTCTGTGGAAGCATCGAACTCCCCACTGAGTGTTTTGTTAGCTAAGTATAATAGAACTCTCTAGTTTTATTTTTCTCATATAGTAAATAAGATATCCCAAAATTTTTCATCCATATATGAAGAAAAACACCCCTAACATCATTTTACAATGAAAAAATAAATTACCACCTCTATGAGAATTTTCCATGAAATAATTAAATTACTGACTATATGAGTGCTATTAAAAATATAAAAAATACAACCCCTATGATAATTCTTATATTTAAAAACCAAAACAACCCACAGGAGTATAATAAGTCCAAATATAAATTATAAAATAATATGGACTAGTTGAACTCTAAAACTAGTCATCATAGTTCATACACTATGACACCCATTCTCTAGTGTCAAAATATATTAGGGACAGCCTCCAAGGTCCCCTATATCAACAAACGGGAGGAGGAATCTTTTTTGAGTCCTAAATATCAAGAAAGTATCTCAGGGAACAACCCATCCCATTGATGATGTTACAAACCTAATAAATGTCATAAATAGAACACAACACATGGGCCACCCGAGATGCACCCCTTTATCAAAATTCAAGGAGATGTTTCATTGCCCATAAACTAGTCCATGATCATCATAGGATAGTCCACACTTCCAACCAAATACCTCCTTCTAATTTTCCATCCACCTAGGATAAATACATTTTCAGGGTACTTAGAATTCTTACAATGATTCTCCATATCATGTCAACACACCCCCTCATGTAAGTATCCAAATATTCCTATGAAAATCATACCAAGTCATAATATTTTTTGTTTAACTCAATAACACCGTTCAGTGGGATCTACATATCACGGGAACCTAGTTGTGTCAAAATCTTGGAAATCGGTGGCCAAGTCCAAAAAATTAGTAGACATAGACCAATGTGGCATTGAATCTTTTCATTTTCATTCATGGAACACAAAATAAATTCAATATTTAAAAGAAATAAAATTGTTGAATTAATTATTCAAAAGGAACCAATTCCTTTGGTGTCATAGAAATATAATTTATGAATCATAATAACATGCATTAAACATTGGGTCAAGTACCAAGGACCACATACCTTTTTTATTATTTTCCCCTTTATTTTCCAATGTTTGGTAGTTACTGTCAACGACTATCCATTCCTCACTGGTCCTGATACATCATTAAAGAACCTATATCAACCCCAAACATCTGTGTTAATTTATTAGCAATGATTACATAAATAAAAAAAATTCATAATTAAAAAAAAGTTCAAACAATGTTTTATAATTAATAAACTGCATACCATCAACTAATGATTGTTGAAACCATAGCATATTACCCATGTGTGGCTTAATCCATGATACTCATATCATACTATAATAAATCTTTAATAGGATGGGGTTATTAAATAGTCATTTAAATTTAATTTAATTGAATATATAAAACAAATAAATAGTGTGATATACCTATATTCAAATAGTTATTAGCGAGAAGAATGCGTCATCTTGGGAATTCAATTTACTAGGAATAAAAAATCATGCATCAAACTAATATATTTCACTATGCACATGTATAATCTTTACCTAATTCCCACACTAAGAAAGAGTTGAAATGGTTTGTAATAAGTAGTAATAGTGGAATATTAAATTAGATACACCCATACCTTTATCTTCTATAGAAATCTCTAAATAATCACACCCTAAATCATGGGTGAACTAAATGAAGTATAAGGGGTTAAAAATCACCTAATATGGACAAAAAAAGAGAGGGTGTTCCCCACTCATAAAATTCAAGCTTTAAAATCATATTTCTCCCCTTTTAATTCCATTGGTTAGCCAGTACATTCCCATTGGCTAGCTAATAGCCACCTGCAGTATATAGGTTTTTTTGACTAAGCCACCAGCTAGATCTTATAGGGCTACTGACAAGCAGGTGGTCATGGAAACCAGTTATGCTAAAATTTAGAACCACCATCAAAAAGGTGACATCCCTGATCTAGATGGTTTTTTAATATAGTCTACACTATAGAAACCACCTGGAAACTCATTAGGCTCTTTTGAGATCTTATTTCATCACTCAAACAACATTTCTCATCCAAAACACCTCCATTGGTTTAGTACAACCATTTAATAATCTTTAAAAATCTAAAATTAAAACTCTATATGTACCCAAAATGAAAATATAAAATTTTGTTTAAATTCAAACAATCATATTAATAAGGGGAATTAAAAACTCCCCGCCATAACACTTTGCCTCAAAAATAATTCTCATCAAACATCCAATCATTGGTCCCAACCAACTCAGGTCATCAATTCATCGATCAAATCTATTTTTCATAAATAAATACACAGCATTCCTCCAATTCATAACATCAAAATTAGGTTCTAAAAACATTGAAACGTGAACCAAATTTCAAATGCATCACTGAATAACTAGGATAGTGCCCAAAACACCCTCTTATACTAAGACACCTAGGGTGGATTCATAAATCTCCCCTATTGCGTGTTTCAACCCAATAATAAGGTGTTTCTTAATGAGGGAAATTTTTTTATATTCCACCCTCCCCCACTATAATTTCATATAAAAAATACCTTTGAGTTTTGATGATTCCAACGATGTGGTTTCAAACACCCACACCCAATAATGAGTGAAAAATAGATCCAGTATATGTAAAAATCAATGTTCATTATTTTTTAACCAAATTGAAGAATCAATATTGTCCATAAACAATATAAAAACATTGATTTTTCATCACAGAGGTTGCATGAAAACCTGATACATTATCATAATATCCAAATCAATTTTCACAATATTTTTTCTATCCATCCACATCTAATTACATGTTGGAATTCATGTTAATCCTCTTTAGGATGGCCAACCTAAGAAAATCCAGACATCAACCACCATCGTTAAACTAACTCACCCAAACATGATTTATCAAATCATAGAGGCATCCAATTCACATTTCAATATATCCCCAAATTTTTATACCAAACTCCTAGTGGAACGTCATAGTTGGTTAATCAACTAACCAATATCACTATCACACTCTGTTGTGAGCCCTAATTTACACCAATATGATCACACATAGATCACATCAAAATGATCATATTCTTAAATCCTACACATGATCTCAATATATCACCTTAATTTAATTTTACTCTTGCATTTTCACCCTCATTAGTATTTTGTTTCCAACCTGATCATCCAATGACTTCTCTCAAACCTCTAAAACCATTCTCATATAAGGTAATTATCACCTTTATCAACATGACACATTCCACCAAAGGTGTGTCCTTTTCAACTTCCTTATGAGGTGAGTTTCCAATAATTATGTTCAATGATCCTTCCATTACTGAACATAATATTTGGATGTGGGTGAAATCTCTTGTACCTAAGCATCATTATGAAACACCCTTTACCACTAATTACATTACCATGGTAATGTTATCCATGGATCAAATTAATTTTAACTAATAAAGAGGTGTACTACCTTATAATGGAAAATGGATCACTTTGAACTATATGTATTTAATTACACCACTTCTCAAGCTAAAATATCATTAGCACAACTATCAACATATGTGTGCTACCCATCCAAATCTACAGTCATGAATTTCATCAAATACATCAACCCTAAACCCACACATGACTTCTAAAAAAATTAAAAACTCCATAGTATCATGTGTATCCACTATCTACTACCTCATTCACATAAAATATGAAATTTTTATATACTTGAACGCCTTCCAGTCCATACTAATTGACACACACTCATGTGAGTCATATCACACTCGTACTATAATCAATTGAATAATTGAATTTCTAACATGAATATTTTATCATTTTCAACCATAAAAATCATTATAGATGCTCTCATCAAAAATTGTTCTTGGAATCTCACATATTCCAAGACTTTCCACCCAAAAATTATAAAATTGCTTCTATCACCTGTCAGTTTTAGCATGTCAGGATCACCCCATGGAGACTTAATTAAAATTGGTCACTCCACTTGTGACATGGACACTCACATAATTACCAACCTAATAAGAATTATTCAAATTCATGATCTTCCAGCCATCCTTGAATCATGATACAAAGTCACATAAAAAGTAAATAGGTTTAGGACCCCAAACATTAAATTCCATCAAATACAGTATAAACCATGAATCTCTATCTGACTCACATCCCAAGGAACTAGAGCTAAAGGCTTTTGTCTTATAAAACCCTATGGTATCCCATGTTCCTCCATGAAAATTAAATCTAAGGGTATCTATATCCTATTGGAAGATCATTCCTGATCCAAGAATAACTCTTAGGCACACCCCACCTATGTCAAAAACCTCAAGAATTGCCCATGTGAGAACCTCATAGCTTGATACACCCCATGTTCACCCATCTCTAATTAATGTGTCCACCAATTCTTCTTCGACTAAATAAAAACAAAAACCCATACCAACCCCTCTCATTGGTTTCCCTTGATAATCACTAATCAATTACTCACTAAATCACAAGATATATAAAAAATAAAAAGACTTAGACTCACTAAAATATTTGTCCAATCAAGGGGTCATTGTGGTCTCCACGCAGTCCAGAAATTCAACTATCAATATATGTCACCATAGAAAAAACATCATCCATGTTTCGATATCAAACAAATTACTATATCCAATGTGCACAACCATTCAATCATGGGTATAATATAATTAAATATCAAGAATAAAATAAAAAACAACATTACCACCAAGGAATTGACTCACACCGAGTGTATATATATGGAATATCCCACTCAATAATAAATATTTCAATAGAGAAGTACGTTATATATAATATCCTCCTATATTCGACAATTAATGTCCAAAACACATAAAATAAGCCTTAGTTTTATATAATTTAATTCTAATTTAATTGGTAAAATTCCATATAAGTTGTTACATATTCATTAAATAACCTGATAGAAATAATAATCAACCCTATAGGCATCCTGGTAAAGCATCATATGCCATACATTTCCAATAGGGTCACTACACCTTCTGTATACATAGACTATTCCATCTCCATCAAGCACCTCACTATGGATCCTTATAACATGCTATTATAAGAAAGTACATATACAATTTTTCCAAACTATGTATAATTCCACCAATTATTGTAATAGAAAATTTCATATAACCACTTGTGGGATCTTTAAATAACTCATCCTATCATCAGTGACACAATTTCACACTTAAATGAAATTATTTATTTTGAATCATTTCTGAATACTCAGTATGCATGAGATTACTTTCAACATAGTGGACCCAAAAAATATAATTTAAATCATAAATACTTCACACATCCATGTACTCCACTCAAGGTTGCAATCAGGTAGAATCATAACATTAAATAGTATTAATAGAAATCTCAATCACCTGGTAACATGAAATTCATACCATAACCGGTTTACATGACCCACGAGCCCATCATCCATTTCAGGCTATGAAAAATTCCAATATCTATAGTCTAACATATCCCAAATCGTAAAATAAAATCAATTTAATAACAACGATGCAATATTATAGTGTCATTCTACCAATGAAAACTAATCATTGCTACGATCGGTGGAATCTACTATACATTTGGTGAACCTATTCATACGCTAGAGGGAATTGACTAATAGTGGAGATCTAAGATGGTAACATGGGGAACTGTTACCCTATATAATAAATCACAATTACAAATAATGTAATCAAATATCATCTGCAACTATAAATAGAAAATGTGCATAGGAATACATGACATTTAATCCAACAAAAATAATTATGTGGGATATATGAACAGGATCAATCATCAACTGAACTAATCATATATTTTGAAATAAAATAAAATAAAAATAAAAATTTAATTTAAATGTGTTGGTGTAGTCATTGTAATCCAAGAGCCTCACCTCATCCCAATCTCCTAATGTTTTACAAGCTATCCTTCCTTCTTAGACAAATACTACTCCTCATCCTGACCAATTCCTGCAATAACAATATTTTTTCTTGGGTACCCAATTATTCTAGAGGATTAAGAAAATTATGATTAAATAACATAGTATGTCACCACCAACATGATCCAATACTATTACTAGAATTTAGTGATATACACATGTGAAAAGGTATAGAAAAAATAAAAAAACTTCTGAGAATAGATAAACAATGATACATATATTCCTTCTTCAACTGAATTCCACACTATCAATGAACATGTTACATAGCCAATTTCACCCCATTATCTATACTATTTTTAATCAGTCGTTATGTGACCTCAATCAGCCATTCCTAGTTTAGTTAGAATCAGGGTGTCTCTGAGAATTTTTCAATGATTATGCCTCCCAATATAACAATCCCATGTCTCCCTAGTATACATATCATGTATCGTTGACCTTAGGAATGGTTTTATAAATATTTATCCAAATACAATGAATCCAACACAGCTCCAAATACATGTAATCATCTCTAATATTATCAAATACCAACCCTATGGTATTTTTTCAATTGCAGAATAATTATATAAGTTTCAAATACATTTCCCATGTGGGTTTCTTTCTGTATGTTATAATATAGGCCTCCACAAAAAGAGTTTACTAATCTACGTATCCTAGAAAACCCAATGATATTTTTCTCTTATATTAAATTAATCCATACCAAGTATGACTTCCATTTATTAATAAAATACTTCCCCTATTATCATTTTACCATACAAAAAAATTAAACATTGCACCAATATGCCATTTACATTGAATAAAAAATACCAACCATATGATATTGTTACAAAAAATAAATAAAATACTAACTTATGGGTGTTTATAAATTTCATTAAAAATTCACCATTATGTCATTTACCAATTATCGTCTTAAAAGAAAAATAAAAAAGGATTATATTAATTCATTAATATATCATCACTATGTATACCCAAACATACCCCTTCACTAAGATCAAAATATATCATGGACACCATCTCAGGTCCCCTAGAACAATATGTATGTGAATGAGCCTTGAATGAGGTTCTCATTCTCAGTCATGTCACATGGGTATAAATCGTCTCATATGAGATGTCACACACCTAAGGGGTGTCATAAGTATTACACAGTCTCACATGCCTCCTAGGAAATTCCACATTAGAAAAAGTAAACACGATGGTTTGTGGTCCAACTATAATCTAAATTTTATTGTAGATTTGTATGATCCCCCCCCCCCATCTTGGAGGTATCCAAATATTCCTAGTCGAGGACCACCAGGTCATAAAGTTTTTTATTTAACTCCATCAAGGGGGTATAAGCATCAATTTAACCCATTTGAGTCATAGTACTATCCATTACCAACCAAGTCCATCAAGCTTGTACAAATAAGACAAATTGAAAATGGAAATTTTCTACTTCATTTCATAAATGACACTTAAATTCAACATTTAACTTGAATTAATCAATTCAATTAACTAATTAATGTGGGATAATTCTATTATTTTTGTACCTGTACAACACATGGATCTTATTGGCATACATTAAACCATTTGACAATTTCCATTGAATAACTTTATTTTTTATGATTTTTTCATTTTATTTGAACAGGGACAATAGCTAGTGCCAAGCCCTATCCATGCCTCACTAAGAATGATTAATCCCTTGATCACCTATTTTGACCTGAAATGTCTATGTCAATTTATTATCATCAATTTATCAAATAAAAAATACTCATTAAAAACTAGATTTTAAACTAATTTTCATAATCATTGAAATACCTATCATATACCAACATTCATCAAATCCATATCTAATAAACCATGGGAGGTCATTACCATGAACTTAGTTACATATAAAGATAAATTCCTGACATGTAGTGATGATTCAATTAGAATATCAATTTAATTTAATCAAAAACCTAAAATAAATTGATGGTGTGATGAACCAGTAAAGAAACAATAATTGGTTAAAGGTGAATGTTATCTTAGGATTTAAATTTACTAGTTAGAAAAATACCCATAAAATATTGCTGATTTTTTCTTCTCTAGTGAAATCACAATGATAATCTTTCATTGGGATGAATCTCAATCAGTGAGGAAGAATAAAAAAGAAAGGTGGATGAATGGGAGATACTCAATATTGTTCTACCAAAGGAAACCCACAAGAATAAAAAAAACAAATCAATGGGAACCAAGAGGATGATAAGGTTATTAAAACATCCATTCAGTTTCCTAAGTGAATGTGGGTATGGGTTTCCCCTCATTAATTTCATGGGAAATTGAAATTGTCCCCATTTTTAGGTCAACTGACTAGCCATTAGGCACCTGTAGTAAGAAAGTTGTCCTAGTCAGCTCACCAACTAGTAGTTATATGGCTGATAACTAGCCAATTGTGATATAATCCAACAACACCATGATATATAGTACCCATCTAGTTAGTTTATCATAATATTCCATATTATAGTAACCACCTTATCCAATCAGGTGGATCTTATAAGACAGAAAGTCATTGCCCAAGTCTTATTCCATGTTCAAGGTACTGGTTTTGGAATAATTTGTACATCAAAATTGTATTCTAAATCAAAATTCACCATTTGACTCATCCCCAAATGGAAATTAGGAATTATCTTGAAATTAAGACATCCATTCAAATATAGTAAATCAAAGCATTCAAAAAATATTATCTTTCACTCCATGTATATTTAAATAATGTTTAATTCTTTTAAAATTTATATTATTGATATTTATTTTTTATACTGTTTTAAATTTTATTCTTATCACATTATTACAATTTACTTCTAAAATTAACTCTTATGTTCTTATTTTTAATATAATTTTTAAAAAATTATGACAAATATTTTTAGTATTTCACTTTAATTTTATGTTTTGTCCCCAAAGGATCAATCCATTTTGGATAATGTTCTAGATAACTCAATAAATTATATTATGATATATTTTTTGGGATATTGATTGCTTAGTGTCAATGGAACTAATTTTGGACATTATCTTATGAAATACCTCTTGAACTTTTATGCAACACATTTTCTTTAAATGGGTTTTCATGATGAGATGTATGATATATTTCATAATGAGCATAAATATTTTTTATCATTATGAGAGAGGTAGGGTCATATATAGTCTTCCAATTAATTTTTTAACTCATGATACCACATGAGTATTGGATTTTTTTTAGAAATAGTTTTATTTAGGTATGTTAAAAACATTGTCATGGAAATTATTGTACTTTAGTTTTTTACAAAACATTGTTCATGGACATGATTACTATATAAATATCTTCAAAAAGTTGTGTGGGGTTATTATTTTTTGATATATGGTTTCAATTATTTGATTTCAAATGACATTTTCTTATTCCACACTCTAATTATTTGGTTTCGAGCAATGATATGTGTACTATGATTCCATGATGATCACTTTATGATCCTATGATTAAATTCATTAACAAAAACTGTTTTCCCATAATTTGGGATTATATAATAAAATAAATTGTCTTTTTGGTTTCTGTATTTTTTAGAATAACATGTTATCTCACAATGGTATGATTTAATGTGAGGGTATATATTTTCATAATCCCTTGAAATTTAATTCTGGGATGTGTGATGGTCTGGGGGAAATTTCAGTAATTTAGATGTTTTTAATGATTTTATAATTTATAATGTAATTTAAAAAGGTTTTTCCAATTATGGGATTAATTTGACAGTGTTAGGTGTTTATTTTGATGATAATTTGGATGTTTTAAGATAATTCTATAATTTTGTGAAGTGGTCTAGTATTTTTGAAGAAATAATAAACAATTTTAATAATTATATATAAAATAGTTTAATTGAAAATGTAATATTTTCAATATAATGATTACCCTTCTGCATAAAATATTTTTTTAATGGATTGACTAGTCCAAATGGACTGTAAAAAGGTAAAAGAGATATTATACATCCTATGTAATTGTACCAATGGTTCTACATAGCTTCCATGAATGTAAATCATTATTTTTGTAGCTTGTGTAAGGATATGTAGTGGTTCCCTTGAGTTGGTTATGGGTACTCCATGATTTAAATTGTACACGTAATGATATCCCCCCCACCACTATATAAAGGTCATTTCTAATTCATTTTTGAATAATCTAGGTTTTACAATGCCTAAATATGGGTAATTTGATATTTTTACATGGGTTGGTTTCAAATCATAGAGTTTCATAAATGTAACCACATTCTAATGAATCTTGTGTAAGGGTGTATGAATGTTTATGTGTAAAGTTTTATAATATTACCCCATTAATTTTCGAATTCATGTATGGTTTGTTTGATCCTCTATAAGGATAGTCCCACACTCACATGAAGGTAATATTTGGATCCTAAAGATCACATAAGGGTAATCTAGATATCACATAAGGGTCAAATTAGTTTTCTAAACCTCGCATGGGGGTAACCACATGTGTGAGGGTAAAAGAACATTACATTTACATTTTTCTTGATTCATGCATAAGGGTATCATTTTTTGTACATAAGCATTAATTTTTCTATTTATTTTAACAAGTAACCCCTATTGATCTTGTTTAAATGATTTTGAAAGCCTGAAATCATGGTGTTAATTAATTTTTCCATTCTTTATAATTTATAACTATATTCTATAAGATTTTGTTCAATTTAAAATTAACTTTTGATCCAAATATCATTGGGAAATTTACTAGCGAATAAAATATTAAATTTTTAATAGAGTTTATAAGGTATCTATGAATGGATATTAATAAATAATAAAAATATGTTTCTTACCATTAAATGGGTCTCTCAATGCTTCTCTCAATTTCTGGTTACATAAAATCATCATGTTTGAATTTTGATAAGATTAAAAAAAATATTACTAAGTTTCTCTTATAGTTTCTAGTCTTGAAAAAACACTCTCCCTCTTATATTTTTTGTAGTAACTTGTATGGGTAATATACAAGATATGAGTCTCAAGATTCATCTCAAATCTTCTTCAATTGGTATGTTTTAATATTTATGAGTTTTTTTCCTTCCATTTTTTTGGTAAATTGGTGCTGTTTCAATTTATTTGAAAGGTGTATATTACCAGGAGAACAATAAATGAAATATGTAATTAATAGAAATAATAAACATGGTATGAAGTGAAATTGAATGGGAAAAATGGGGTTTGTGTGTGATTGGTTTTTTCCTCTTTTATTTCTATTTTAACCCCTATGTTTTGTTTTAGTGTTTTGATTTCATCCATAATTATTTATGGATTATTACTGATGTGTTCTTTAAAATTTATAACAACCCATGGAACCCTAATAATTTTTAATCTCTTAAAGAAAGAAATTATAATTTAAAAATTGAGGATAAAAAGTATAAACCATGATGATAAAATTGTGGGTGTGATATATATTATTTATTTTCACTTTTATTGATTTCAAATGGTGTTTTTTTGTTCTTATGAATAAAAATGGGAATAATAAATTAGAACACAATAGAGGAAGTAGGATATGGATGGATGGTTATTGAATGTAATAAATTGTTATAGAAGGAACAACTATAATTATTAATTAATAAATGAATCTAGAATGGGATGTGAAATATTGAATGGTTGGGTATGGATAAATGAATAAACAAAGAATTAAAATTTTTGGGTACTGATGATTGATAGAAAAATGGATTGAATTGGTTATGATTTTTTTTGGTTTTGATGTTATTTTTTTTCCCTATTATTACTTGTTTATTTTGATGTGTAAGTATTAGGTTTTGGTTGTAAATTGTACAATTAGTGTGGAAGAAGGAATGAAATGTTGGAATGTTCCTCAGTCAATAATCGGTCATGGTGCATATAAACACACTAAGGGATATAATGGATCAATTTAGTTACATATTCAGGTGGTATATATGTTTCTGACACTTTTGATGGGGCACATGCATGTCATCTAATTTTGGGGATGATGGTGCTATTTTTTTCCTTGCATTCTCGCTTTCCAAAGGTGGGTGGCATCTGTTCTTTATTCAGGGTTGTTTGATTCTTGATCAAAATGGGATGATGGGATGTCGGTGCTTCCTTCTGTGGACTCCTCTTCGAAAATGTTCACCTAGTCTAGGTCCCCCTTATAGATTTAATATGTTGTTCATAAAACTATTCCCATTTCCATATCTTCATGGACACCGGTTAATTACACTACTTCTGTCGGGACATTCCAAGGGTTCTAGTCAGGGTAGTAACCTTCAGTTGGGGGAGTAGTCATGTTAGACATCGCTGACATGTCTGGATGCATGAACAATGGTGCGTTTGGGTTTCTTCACCTTATTATAGGGCTTGTTGAGGACAAGGAATCCTGAGGCATCCCACGTCGAATTTAGGGAATTATATTACATAAAAATGTCTCTGAGGTTTTCCTCATCTTGCCATGTTTAACATAGGGTATGTCGCAAGTTTAACATCTAGAGGGGATGGATCATACTGATCAGAACACTGACTAGAGTGGATCATATAGGTGAAACCCCTGGGGGAACACTGATGTCAGGGCTAATGCGTGGTTAGTTACCTAGTTGCGTCTTAGAGAAGCGAAGAGGTGAATGGCATGATCTCACCTGGATATTTTGGCCCAGGTATGAATCAGGATGGATGATGGCGATTTGAATGAAGTGGTGGGGGATGGGATGGAGCCGACATAAGGTAGATGGTGATGTTGGTTTTGAGCCTTGTAGAGACTTCCTATGTATCCCCGTGGCCAAGAATCAATGTCTACATAATTCAATGGGATGATGGGACACTTGAGGAGGAGGCCCTTGAGAATGGATGCATGGATGGGATATAGAGGAAATAGAACCTCCAGGAAGGGGAATGTTCTTCCCTGAAGAAATGGCATTGAGGGATATATCATGATGAGACATGAGTGATGGTATTGAACCTTCAGGAGGAAGCCTACGTACCATGGCTTGGCATGGATCAAAGCCCATGTAGTTTGGATGGGTGTGGTTGAACCGACGTTATGGAGGTCGAAACGACTGGTGGATGGGCTTGAATGTTAGTAAGGCTTTCAACGTACCATACCTTGGCATGGTAAAATATTCACATAGTTCAGATTGGGGCTTGGTACATAGACATGAGGGAGTTCAGGGCCTATGGTTTTTGAGATTGAACCTCAAGGAGGCTTCCTACATACCTTTAAATGGCAAGGATCAAAGTCTACATAGTTCGGGTTGGTGGTGGGTGAACCGACGTGGAGATGGATTGAATGATCAGGTGTTGGGACTGAACCTCAGATAGGCTACCTATGTACCTTGCCTTGGCATAGATCAAAGTCCACATAGTACGTAATTGTGTTAGTCAACTGACATAAAGATGGTTGAGACCAATGGATGGTGGGATAAACCCTGAAGAAGGATTCCTGCGTACCATTCCTTGGTAAGGATCAATGTCTATGTAATTCGGGAGTGGGTTCTATGAACTGGAGTAAATAATGACCATTGGTCCATATGGATAGTGGGATTGAACCTCATGGAGGCTTCCTACATACCTTTCCTTTGGAAGGATCAAATTCCATGTAGTTCAGGATGTTGAGGGGATTACACTCTAAGATGCCTAGAGAGGATGTCATGGTCGATGATTACTCTAATCCCACGTGAGTCATGCTCAGTGTGAGAAACAAGAGGTAGCAGAGACCTGGCAATCACATCATGAAAGGTGTATCCATGGGAAGTGGAATGGGGCTTACTTGTGGTTTGCATCCCAATTAGGAAACATGGGCTTATGCATGATTTGTGGCCCAGGGAGAGAGAAATTGGGACTTACTCTAAAGTGGGGGTATAGATGGAAACAAAGCTCATAGGGTGGGGGAAGGGATAGTAAAATCATTATCCCCATCTCTCCACTTAGTCTTTGGCACGAAATAAGAGATTATTATTAGAGGTGCTACCTCCTACAAGAAGATCTAGGGGCTTAAACCAAGATAGTTTCCCTTTCCCCATGGACAAACTCCACTCTGATAAAGAGGATCCCATTCCATGTGAGGAGTGATTTTAATCCTATGGAGACCAGTGGGCATAAATAATGTCTGAGGTGAGGAACCCTATGTGCGATGCATGGGGAATGGTCACAGTTTAACATCATGTGTTGAGGATGACGGTGCTTGGAATTTTAACGTTCCGCACCTCATATATATTTGGATCACTCCACACCCCCTAGGACATACAAAACTGATACCTCCCACCCCTTGAAGGAGGTAATGCATCGGCAATGTCATGGCGAAGTGGTGCCATGGAGTGATCTGTTGGGGGTCCACGTTAGCATGGCTATGCAACGAAGCAATATCTGTTCGTATGCCTATGCCAAGAAGCATGAGGCGATGCAACGCAATAGAATGTAATGCCAAATGGACTTTAAAATATCTTCGTGCAAACTTGCAAGGTCACATGGGAAATGGATTTGTAGAGAAGATGGGTCCATATATAGGGGCCTTGTGAAGCATTGGTGCCACATGTAGTGGAGGGTGCTTGCAAAAGGGTGCGCATCTCGAAGTGAAGTGGCCTAGCCTAAGCATATAACATAGGTTCATATGAGAGGTGCTTCACGAAGTGGAAAGGTATTCGCAGAGCAATACCCTATGGAGAAAGTCTTCCTCATGAAGTGTAGCATCATAATGCAAGGTGCTTTGCGAGGAACAGTTGCCCTTCCATTGAATTTGGGTTACATGTTCATGGGGGTATTTCGAAAAGCATAAATGCTTCACGATTACCTGAGTCCCCTTGGGGATCTCCATCCTATGAAAAGGCCTGTGGGCTTTTTGAAAGGAATTCCTCTCAGAAGAAGGGTTGATTTAAAGCAAAAGGGGAGGCACTTCTAAATGTAAAAGTACCTTGTGATGCTCATGGTTCGTAGAGCAAGAAGTGCTTTGCGATTTGAGAGCTCAGAAGGTGAAAGCTTGGATGACCCATCTTTTGGGATCGAGGATATCTCAGTATTTATAGGTGATGAGTGCTGTGAATTAGAGCTCTCTTGGCATGAAGACAAAGCTTGCTCCACATCAAGTTTGTGATAGTCAAAGGGGCTCATGGAGCCTCCAGCCTCCTTGCTCCGCGGCAGGTTCTCAAACATCAATGGGGCTTGCAGAGCCTCCCGCCTCTATGCTTCCCAGTGGGTTCTGAACATCAAAAAGACTAGAGGAGCATCTCACCTCCTTTCTCCGTGATGGTCGCGGGGCCATGGGATCTCCACGAATGGGCTTCGTGAGGTAGCCCTAGAAGCTTCTTGTATGTTATTCTATTTCCCAATTTTGGTGCCCACAAATGTCCCCCATCAGACTTGCAGGCGAGGGGAAATTAAGGGTCAAAGTCTTAGGGTCAATTTCCAAAATCCCTCGGCCATTTTCGATGCTCTCTCGTAGAGAGGGCTCACAATTCGGATAGTTGATGCGCAGGTTGAGCACACTGCGAATCTTGGCATCATATGGATGGGCTGCGAAGATCCAAAAGTCATCACCTAAAAATAGGGGAGCTGACCAATCTTTTGTCATTTCCTTTCTCTGTGAATTTGGCTTTTAGTAATATCGATTTGCAAAGCTTCTGTGTACTCTATGATTTCTCTCCGTGAATCGGGTCTTCTGCTTCGTGGTACATAGCAAGGCTTTGACTTCACGTCAGAGCACTTTGCATCTTGCAATTGGCAGGGCAGGGTTGGGTTCCATGAACAGTCTTTGCCAATGCTCTCCATGAATGAACTTCATAAATCAAACCAAAAAATCACCCAAACTCGAAACTGAATGCCTCGGCAAGAGGCTGCCAGGGGGTCCTTGTGGATGCTACCCAAAGGGAGGAAATGGTGAATAGTTTTGGCCTAGGGGAATTAATACTAATCCATTTTGACAATGGTTTGTTGGTTGAACGGCTATCAGAGAGAAATAGGAATTATCCACTGTGCAAGAGGCTACCTTTTACGTCTTCGGGAAGGGGGATGAAGTCTTCATTTTAGAATAAAGTTGGGATGAGCCATCATACTGGTCTTGGAGTATGCCATTTCAGTGCCAATGGTTCAGGGCGGCTGACAACCATGCCCTAGAAGACTTCACACCCGTCAATGTTGACTGTTTGAATAACCACTTGAGAAACGTGGATGGGAAGGCACTGTAGCTAGAGACGTCCCCTCCTCTGTATCAGATGATCTTCTAGGTATCCTTGAGGAATCTAAGGAATGGATAGTCTATGGAGTGGGACCTATGCAAGGGTGGCTACTACACATATTATTTGGCCTGGTCTTACTAGGTAGGTGCCTCATATGAAGAGTTTGGTGCTAAGCTGAGGAGAGTGGGTATGTGTGAGGCGTCTTGGGCCTCCCAATTTCACATTTACCAACCAAAGTAGCTGATATTAGAATTTTTGAGTAGGAGGACATTGAGGACCAATACATTCCACCTGCAGCATGGTGAGGTTGGTATCAGCTTGTGGGACGTGCACCAGATCTCAACGGTCCCGATATTGGGTGCGATGTATGATGAATTCCTCCTCGTCATGAGTGCGTTGGAGGATCCATAACAAATTCCATTACTGGAGATGATGCTGATGAGACTAGTGCATAGAGAGGATAAGGAAGTAGTGAGATATTTTGACTTCAGATGGTGGTTCAAGTAGTATCTGGACATTATATAAGATAGGCAGTGTCCAGTGATGCCTCACACTTTCCTAAAGGGGCTCAATGGGGCAAGGAGCACTCATACTATCGGCTCTTGGTGGATAGCCAATGGAAGGCCAAGGGATTTAGCTTCATCACTGAGTAGAATCTGATAGTCAGGTTGGCGGCCTCCATCGAGGCTCTCATCTATGGTTGGATCCTACTAGTGAAGGATACAAACATGGGCATGCAACACCGCACATTCATTATGGCATCCATGTTGGTGACTGGAGGGCAAGTCAACCTCGGGATCTCAATGATTGCCAAGTTATACAATATGTTGTGGAACATTAGTGAGGGGAAGAGTCCACAGAAGATATGCAGGCCATTACAAATCACATATGGGTTGATAGCAGCACATGTTAGGGGCGTGTATGAATACCTGAACCCCTTCTCACCTCCCGGATTGAACTTTCGCCTATCAATTATGAATGTTGAGGGAACCTTTTTGTCTAAGATGACATCACCGTTAGTACTAAACTTGGGGTGGAAGGTGGAGTAATTCAACCTTCACCCATTTTCATTACCAACAGGTGCTTTTATTGACGATAACCGAGGAACAGAAGAGCACCAGTCCTATCTTCTGGCCTTGGGAGGTGGAGTCCTGGTGGAAAGGGTGGACCGTGATCCCCTGTTCGAGCCGTACACCCCACACCATTTTTCAAGACAATTCCGTTACATGAAATAACTAAACCCGCAAGTCTATTTGGGGAGATATATGAGGAAGACCCATGTGTTATTAGGCAGATGTGGCTCATGTTCACATTGGAAGTAGGAATATGTGGAATGAACTACCACTGCATACTGCTGCCTTCGGGCTTTTAAAAGAGTATGCCCAAAGATGGGAGGCATTTTACCCTGGGGAGATTCTAAAGCATCCGACCGTTCAGTTTGGTGATGGTCCATCTCCCCAATCTCGAGGCCACAGCCTGAAGGCGGCAACGACAACCCACAGTGGTAGGGTTGTCGTGGCTGCGATACCCACACCGGTCGAGGATGAGGTAGCAGTGGTAGATCCTACAATGGCAGCGGACCTGGTGGTCCCAGAAGAATAGATTCATTCAAAGGGGAGGCCACCAAGGGGATTTCGTAGAATATCAACTCAGGATCTATGGAAACGGCCACGTCGCATTGATATGCTAGATAATGTTGTCTTCCCATATGCTATGGAAATTTGGGAATTCAACAGGAAATTCCACAGTGTTTCCAAGATGTGGACATACCTAAACATCCTCAAGATAGATTTTCCAAGAATAGTCTCTATCAGGGTCAGCTTTACAGTGTCCCAAGTGGAGTCATAGCAATAGCTGATGGAGCTTGAGGACTATATCCACTCCCAGGGTCATCTACGTCCAATGAAAGACTGGGTGAGGGTTTGTTGGATCAAATGGCTCCCCCGAAGTTGTCGGATGCTGACTAGAAGGAATGGTTCCATTTTTTAGAAGAATCGAAAGAATCCTCCTGGGGGAGCAAGCCGGTAGAGGGAGCCCATCAGAGGAGGGTGAACTTGGTGATCAAGACACAAATCACGATGAATTTGCATAGGATCATGATGAAAACATCCAAGCCCCTTCCTCAGGGTCTACTCACCGCCCATTCTAGAATCCTTACTAACACTTGAATTGTGAAGGAGGGTCTCGTACATAGAACACATTCTCACCCCTCAACTGATGCTAATGCAGGGCCTTCAATATATACACTTACAGTTGCATCAATTGTCACATCCAGCGGGGCCCGGATACCTGAGGTGGCTCCTCCAAAACTTTATGTTCTGACTAAATATAGGGGGCCATGCCCTGGGGTCCCAATGTTGGCAACCTAAGAACGAGACCAAGAATTGGATCTCTGCAAGTCTCTTATACCAAATTTATGATTTTCACACACTGACAATGTCAACTGACATTCATTCCCCTTTTCGAGGAAACATTTCTATAAATAGCGTGGGCCGCCTTGGCAAGTTTGGTCAAGACATCTGGCGACATCCTTACCAAGGGAATGTTGGTGATCATGGAGGAAGAGGTCCAGACTTACCAAACGAGGGCTCTCCCAATCACTGGTGACATCATCATCGGTGTTGTTCTTGGGATTATTGAGGAGGGATCCAATAATGAGGATCAATAATATAATCCATGTCCCATCTTGCCTGATCAATCGCCAGACATGGACCCTCCTAATGAGTTCCTGAGGGTGTTCCCCATATATGATCCTGCCAACTGTGTCTTTTGGGACGATACGGACTCTGATGAAGAGGACATTAAAGTAGTCCATCACCAATTGTGGAATTTTATCAAACAATTCATTGATGACACCCCCAAGCACTGTGGATGAATGATATGGATAGAGTTCACTCGTGATTGCAGTAACTATGTGCTGGGGGAGTGAATGCCTAGCATCCCCATATGCTCAACCGAGATCTTATGGCAGAGAAGATTCGGGAATACGACCATGGACTTAGTGTGGGCTAGCTGTAGAGGAATGTGGTGAACATCAAAAGGCTCTGAGAGGCTAACGATGGATTTTAATGGTGGTAGGTCTTGGTAGATGAGAATTGAACCTCCTTCCAGGTGCTATCAGTGCTAATACTGTGATTGAAGGCACAGTTGGTAGAGGATGAAGAGCATATGAAGCAAGCCTCCGAAGAGATTTCTGTTATTCGGACCGACATAGAGTGGGCCTAGAATATGACCGATGAATTGCGCCCCCTTGTTGTCAAGGAGGAGAAAGAGCTGAACAGACAGTAGAAAATCCTAGACACTGCAAGCCAGAGGGTGGCGGAGCTATAGCTTTCTTTTGACTAGATTAACCCATCAATGGGAGTGTTATACACTTGGGTGTTGTAAAGATTACAAACCATATAACGTACTCTCATGCTTTGATTATTTTATTCTAGTTTCATGCATGAGTTTGGTTATTTGTGTTGGTTTATTTCATCCCTGAGACATTCTTGGAGTGTCTATGGATCATTCCCTATGCTCACGTGGGTCGGGACATATGTGAGAAACCAGGGACGATCAATTAATTACTAAATTAAAACATGGGAGTGAAAACCGAGATTCTAGAATCTGGGGTTTAGGAAACTGATTCAGATTTTCAGAAAGAAATGGTAGAGGCCCTATTGGTGGATTTGGACCTCAAAACAATTGACATGTCGTTCTCCCAATGTGCTCTAGCGCACGGGTGATTTAATGCCAGGGGCAATGAAATTAATCTGAACATAGGTGAATAGAAAGTGTGAACCATGATACCCAAAATTCAAAACACTCTGGGGTGATGTGGCGGTGAAGGATAACTGTTGGCTGTGTTCGAATCACTGTATCCTTATTGTGTTAGTCTGAAATGGAGATAACAAACAAGGGCCGACCACTTACCATGTTCAAAACACAGGGCCACACTCTAAATGTTATCCATTAGCCTTACTAAATGTTAGCCCAGGATAGTAGGTGAGCCATAAGCCGAGCATCCATACTGTTAGGGGGTTCTTTTAGACATGAAGGGGGACAAGGGTCAGAATAACGGGTATGCGAAGTAGGTAGGGTGGAGTGATGGGTTTTTCAAATGGATTCCAACACTCTTGAAATTATGCCACTATGGTGGAAACACATTATGTGGTCATATCTGTCTGATCAGGGATCAAACATACTTCCGAACAGGCCCTCTATGGTAAGGACCTATGATGATTTATACTTTTACGTCGCACCAATAAAGATGATATACATGTAGTTTATCGTCGTATGGTGAGGACAGTGCACATAGTTTAAAGGTCACACTGCCTGGACCAAGATCGGGCCCAAGGGGCCCGGAATGTTAACGACCCTGGGGATGGGCCCAAGGTAAAATTCCAAGGCATCACTACGTATCCCATAAGGATGAGAATCAATCCAAATGTGGTTCATGAAGAATAGGGTGGTCAAATACTGATGATGGTAGGTGGAATCCTCTCAGGAGAGGAAACTAACGCATCCAATAATTATCACGAGGTATCCTAACTTGTTCAATGTAGGGGATGCAGTTCAAGGTCATGTGCCAAGGACATAGATACCCAAAAAGGAAATGTGTGGTTTGGTACATTACCCAACATGAATGAGGACCATAACAGTCCACACCACATAGGGGAACCCTTTGGTCGAGGGACCAAAGGTGAAAAATTGGTTGTGCCCAAGATGGGTTGTCTGGGAATTCCTACGTACCCCATGAAGATGGGAATAAAGCCACACATAGTTATGAGAGTGCAATTTAATTACATTTAGGATGCAAAAAAGGCATGTGTGGCACAGTTTTTCCATTACACGTCCTACCAAAACTACTAATCCCATGTGATTCATGCTCGATATGGGAAACAAGAAGTAGTGATGGGACATTCGTAATACAGGGAGGCACACAATAGGGGTAGTGGGATGCTAGGTTAGTGACATACCCATAATGTTGACCTAACTATTTAACACACCTAGATGCATGAAAGAGTAAAGCTTAGTATTTTGGAATTCCACTTGAACATAAGGAAGTGGAAATGTGTGAATCATGATGCTCGAGATCCAGATCACAATGATGGTGGCATGATGATAGGGGATAACTATTGACCATTTTCGAAACATAGTATCCAATTTTCATTAGCTAGGAATGAGGAAAAACAAATGACGGACGACCGATGACCATATTCGAAAAACAGGACCTGTCGCAAATTTCGTCGGAGGTCTTTAGAGATGTTGTCCCAAGAATGTACGTAATCCAGTGTGGCATGAGACCAAGTTGTTAAGGGGGCGCCTTCAGACGTGGAAGAGTATGTGGATCCAAATAACATGCTCATGAAGCTTGGATAGGGAATGTGGGAATATCCCTGTGAAAATTCTATATTTAAATCATTTTTGCCAAAACGCATCAGAATACACCCATAAGATGTATCAGATAAAGGGGGATGAGTCCCTTCCCAAGGACAAGGGTCCTGGGGTTGTGCACTTCTAAATTATGGTCCTACAATGGGCCATTAAAGGGGGCTTGATTTAATGGTTTTTTTGTAAGGTGGAGAAATAGCCAAACGTGACGTGTAGTTCCCATAGGGAGATCATAGTTTTAGGTCCTAAAAATTGGACAACGCTAGAAAAAAATATGGGAAGCACATGGTGAAGCTATTGAAAAACCCGACGTGAATGAGAACCTAAGAGGTAAAGCCACACCACAGGTTCCCAAATGAGTTTGGCCGAAGGGCCCTAAAATGAGAGGCATGATTGTAGATTTCGGGGGATGGACCCAGAGACAAAATGCCAGGCAGTTACTTCATATCCCATAAGGATGGGAATCAAGCCTAACATAGTTCTAGAAGTTTTCATGTAGTTTAACATCTTGCAGCAAGGATGATAATGATCTTATGTTATGGTCATAGAATTAGGACCATAGATGGTAGGAAATGGGAGAGACACATAATGATGTAATTACACAACCCGACGTGAATGGGAAATTGGGGTTCCGACCACCATGTGTTCGATGGGGAGGTTTAAGGTCAAGGGATTGAAAAATTAAGTTAATATGGGCCCGAGACAAGGTGCATGGGTGTTCCTACGTACCCCATGAGGATGGTGATCAATCCAAATGTAGTTCTAAACATGGCATGGCAGTATACCGGTGCTATGGATAATAAGGTTGCACTAGTCTAGACCTTTCCCCAAAAGAAGAAATATTTGATATATCTCTTTTGACATTTATGATGAATGGGTGTTTTCTTTGTGAAGAGGCGGATGTAGGATAAAATGAAAAGGCATCACTGCTAGAATCAATCCATGCACAGGCGTTGAAAAATGATATGGTGTATGAACAATACCAAACATGGTGTCCTCTCAAGTGAGGATTCCATGATGAAGTTCTGTTTTTTATCGTCCGGCTAGGATGATAAAGTTACTATTTAGTTTCATGTGATTGGACCAGGTGACATAGTTTTACGTCAGATGGCTTGGATGTATATAGGAGAGATGATGCCCATAATGGTAATTCACACGGTGTGGTAAAACATACCCGACGTGAATGAGGACATGGTCCACATCACACCACACGTAATTCCATGAGATAAACCTCAGTACGAGGGGCCAGGAAAGATTAGAGGAAATGGGGTATGAGAAACTAGTTCCCAATTAAGCTGGATCTGAAGATGAGATGTCTATTTTTTCCTACATATCCCACAATAATGATAATAAAGTTAAACGTAGTTCTTGAAAAGATATTAGTTTATGTTCTTAGTTCTCAGACCATGGAGAAATGGAATTCATCCAAATAGGCATAGACCTCAGTCCAATCCCTAAGCCTATGTGAGTTTAACTTGGTGTAGGAAACAAGGGTGGAGGAGATCTTCACTACACATGGACTATGTGTAAAGGCTGAAGTCATTGCGGAGCCCTGGAGAATGTCGTACTGAGGATTTTTCCTCCTAACGTTGGAATGTGAACTGAGGGATAACACCAGGAATATCAAGATTCTACTTGAACATGATCAGGTGGATAAATGATGTGAATCATGTGACAGATATTTTGGGATTATTGGGGTTGGCGTGATTATGGAGGATAATTATTGACCGTGTTTGAATAATAGTATCCATATCACGTGACTCGAAATGGGAACAACAAATTAGCATTGACCGCTGACCATATTCACAATGTGGGACAGGTATCAATTTTTTGTCTGAAACCTTTGAGTACATTGGCTCGTAATGGTAGGAGGGCCCTTGGGCTCAGCATCAATGCCATTTGGGGCGGTCTCTTATATTTTTAATGATGAAGGAATCCCTAGTAAATGAGAACATGAAGCCTGGAAGGTGGGTGTAAACATTTCTAGGTAAAGTCTAACACTCTAGGCGCCGAACCATAGGGCTCTTGGGCATGCTCTTGAATCTCCATAGAGGGTTGAGGTACTCGACTTGAGAGCAGCTAATTTAAAAATATATGGATAAATCTTAGGAGAAAGTGTTACATGGGGTGGTTGTTAAAAAATTGATATGAATGAGGACATAAGCCCATACCACACCATATATCCCTCTCATGGACGAATATAGAACATGGGGCCAAGATAACCATGAGGATTCTTTGAGATGGGGTTGGGCCAACAGACGAAATGTTTGGGAATTCCTACATATCAAGTGAGGAGAGGAATCAATCCATAAATAGTTCTAGAAGGTGTAGTTTAACGTCTAGGAGGATGATGTGATGTTTAATATTGTTGAGGACATGGCAGTTTAAGGTCTTGTGGGACCATGACATACAATTTAAGGTCATGAGGGACTGAAATGTAGTTTAGGGTCATGAAGGACCACACTACAGTTTAGGGTTGTGCAGTACCATACGGTTTAAGGCCATGTGTTACTATATAGTTTAATGTCATGCTAGACTATAGGTCTCATGTAATGTATTTCTTGAGGAAGTTGGCATTGGTTTGAGGAGTTATACGCTCACCATCCATGGTGACTATGAAATATGCTCCATTAAAGTAAACATTGTTAATGACGTAAGGTCCTTCCCATTTGTGTTCAAACTTGGTTGGTTTCCATTCAAGTATCATTGGTGTCCTGAGGGCCAGTACCAAGTCACCCTATTAGAAGGAGGGGAGGCGAACTCTCTTGTTGAAAGCTCTTGTCATCTTGTTCTGGTTCTTTTCCAGATTTTGTAGGGAATAAAGAATATTGTCTTCAAGTTCTTCCAATTCAGCCAGACAGATATCAGCTACCTTATATGGCGGCTTCTGGTCATAGACCTATGTGCAGAATGAAGGTAATGGGATCTTGATTGGAAGGATGGCCTCCGCTCCATACACCTGGGAATATAGAGTCACCTAGGTAAAATTATGAGACATTGTCCAATAATCCCAGGGTGCATTAGGGAGCCTTTCTAGGAAACTCTTCATTTTTTGACCAAACATTTTCTGCAAAATTTTACAAAGTGTTTTGTTGAATACCTAGATCTATCAATTTTCTTGTGCATGGTAGTTGGAGGTATTGTTGAAACAGATGTTGTACTTGGAGTAAAATTTCTTCAGCTCAACTTCTCTAAAGTAGGTGTCGTTATTAGTGAGGATAGTGTGAGGGACTCCAAATAAGTAGATTGTATTGGAGCTCGCGAAGTCAATGATGTAATGTTCTTTGACCTCCCTAAGTAGAACCGCTTCCTCCCACATGGAAAATAAATCCATAGCAGTACGGATGAACCGACACTGGAAAGCTGTCATCGGGGGATATTTCCCCACGACATAAAGCTCCCTGGCTGCAAGGGCCAAGAGAAATTTGTAGAGTGGGGAGGTTCTGGTGGCCAATTCATGAAGTTAACATGAATTTGGAACTCGTGTCACCTCTTTGCGAACTCGATGGAGTCACGGATCATGGAGGGCGAGAAGTACCCCAGTCTCTGGATCTGGTGAGATAGCTTCAGCCAAGTCTGATGAGACCTATAGGAACCGACATGAACCTATTGCATGACGTGATAAATCTTCACTCCTTGAATGAAATCAAGGAGAACACCATCAATCCCGCACTTTTAGAGGATTTTCTCATGACTCGGGCCATCCTGGAGGGTGAACTGCAACGCATGATGTCTGATTCACTCCTGCTCAGCCTGATCTCCCAGGAGATAACCATTTTGGAGATACTTGACAAAGGAGGTTTTCCAATCAGGAGTCACTAAAATCACTGCTTCATGGGGACCTGGGGGTCCTGACATAGAGGTGTCGGTGTTACGGTGGATTACCTGTGGTCTCTAATTGTCACCTGGGAAAACAGGGAGAAATGACTCTCTAGTGTACCCCTTGGATAATCAGATCATCTTACTCGGGGTCTCCAAGTGACACAGCTAGGCATGCCAAGGCGTCTTCTCTACCAATATGTGACTGAGCGATATGGGTAACCTTTGATCGAGATGGGAACTAGGCCATTAGATGGAGAGTGCACTCCAAAAATGGTATGAGCTCTGGATTTTTGATAACATAGTCACCCTTGTTCTGCTTGATGACTAGATCGTAGTCCCCACTCACATGAAAATGGGGAATGTCGATCTCGATGCCTAGCTCGAGGCTAGTAATGAGGTCCTGATACATTGCCTCATTGTTGGTGAAACCTTCTTATAGTAGGAATGTTTATGGAATAATAGCCTTTGTCGGGGTAATGATGACAATACACTGGCCTACTCTGTTGAGTTTGTGGTTATTGAGCCTTCTACCATTGGGTCTCCAGGAGGAGCCATAGAATTACATTTTTAATCATGGAATGGAATGATCCACCAACAGGATTTCCTCATTCGGAAAATCCAGGTCTATATATTGGTCCATGGGGGTTGGATGGGCAGTGAGGAAGTCTTCCAATGCTTGTCTCTTAATAGCCTTCTGATGCTCGAAACTACTATTGAACTACTGGAGGTTTACCGACAACCAAGCTAGACAGCCTATTAACAGGGACGGTTCAAGATGTAATTTAGTGGATATACCCAAGACACTGGCTGTACCTCATGGTGATGCAGGTAATGTCACCACTTATGTACTGTGAACACCAAAGTGATGCAGCTATTTTCGATAGTGGAGTATCTGGTCTCTGTATCTAGGATCATGCATCTAAGGTAATATCGGAGGTTCTCCATCCCCACATTGTTCTTTTAGGTGTGGAGGGCACAGATAGATCTTTCCAGGGTGGTCACATCAAGGGCCAATGGCTTTCCAGAGACATGTGACATCAATACCGGAGGTTGGAGCAAATTCAGCTTGATTTCCTCAAATGTATTCTGGCATTCTTAATCCCACTCATATAGTGTGCCCTTTCTTCATGAGATGAGAAAAGAGCTTACACTTGCCAGCCAGATTCACAATGAATCGGTGTATTTAGGATAAGTGGCCTTGGAATCCTCTAAGATACCAAATATTTCTTATGGGGACATTTTTTTGATGGCCTTGATCTTCTCTAGGTCAATCTCAATGCCCTAGTATCTGACAAAGAATCTGAGAAACTGTTCTAAGGTGACTTCAAAAGCACACATTAATGAGTTTATCATTAGGTAGTGGGAAAAGAGGAAGTCGAACACTTTCTCAAGATATTTGAGATTGTCCTATAACTGGATGAATTTGACCACCAAATCGTCCACATAACATTCCACCAAGGTCTTGAGGATTGACTTAAATATGCAATGCATGGCCTGCTGATAGGTGGCACTGACATTCTTCAAACTAAAGGGCATGATTTGGTAAAAGAAAGTACCTTGTGGTGACCTGAAGGTTATAGATTCCTCATCCTCAGGGCCCATGAATATATAGTTATACCTAGAGTACCCATCAATGAAATATATGGCTTGGAACCCAGCCATAGAGTTAATCAAAAGATCCATCATAGGAAGGGGAAAGTCATCCTTTGGACAGTGGAAGTTGAGATCTTGGAAGTCGATGCAGACTCTGATCTACTTGTTCTTCTTCTCGACTGGTATCATGTTGGCCATCCATTTGGTGTACTGTACCACCTTAACTAAATTGGCTCTGACGAACTTTTCAACTTCGGACTCAACCATGGCACCATGAGAAAGGTGCATCTTTTTGGGAGCCTGCTTGAACATGTGGTGATTTGCCGAAAGGCTGAGGTGGTGGATGGCTACCTGAGGATCTAGTCCTGTAATCCTGTTGTCACTCTAGTCAAACACATCACATTGTTGTTTAAGGAATTTCACGAACCACTATTTCTCCTCAGGGGTCATGGAGGCACTAAAAAATTTGTGTATCGGGTCTACCTCACAACCGAGGTTCACTTGTACCAATTCGTCGACTGTGGCATTGATTCCCTCTTCAAAGGAGGGAGGATAATCCTCAAAATCCTATTCTCCACTTATGGAGGAGGGCTCCTCCACGGGGGGGGGGGGGGGTGATTCTGAGTTGGAAGAACTAGATGGGAGGCAATTACCAGCCTGAATGGAAATGGATACTATATTGAAGGACTCATGTGCTACTAAAACCATAGCGATGAAGGTTGTTGACCTAATACCATCTAGTCTATTGCCCATGGGGACACTCTTGATGATTTTAAAGCAGTAGTGTCGTGTTGTCTTGATCTGGTTTATCCTAGCCCGGAAAAACAAGCATGTATGATACACTTTCGTTGCCTTGAGGTGGACATCTCAATGTATTATGGGAGTGAGAGGCTTGGATATCACATGAGCCTGATTTGTATATGTGTAAGATGTGATTTTCCACCATCTCATAGACTTGTGAATGTGTTTTCCCCTTTTTCGAGACACAACAAATAATTGTCCCATGTCTAGGGTTGTAGCCTCCAATCGGTGGATCAGAAAGATGTAGGAATCATCCAGATCTGTCCACGGGTTGGTCATAGTCATGGCATTCTTGAGATTGTTGGTCTGCATCTGCTTGTCCTTACACTTTTAGTATTCAGCGTCCAGATAGCAGGCTTCACAAGAGGCAATGGGAGATGAGTCACCTTGTACCATGCCCACTTGATATTTAAGGGAGTACCTGATAAATTTTTGGTATGATGAGGGGACTGCCACATGCTGGTGGAGCCATGACCATCCCCTCAACGCATTGTAGGTGGTGTCCTAGGATTCAACCATAAATTCGGTGCTGGAATCTAGGCCACCAAGCTAGGTATTTAAGTATATCATGCCTACCGGTGTCTATTTCGTCCTGTCATAACCCTGGTTTCTTAGGTCAGAGGGATTTAAGTCATCCTCAGATAACCCTAGCTTCCACAATTTCTGTGTTGGTATAAGGTTGATCTCATTGACCATGTCAACAGGACAATGGCAGACCTGCATGCCGTTGAACTGATTGTTGTTATACAGTGGAATAATGTGCCTCTTTGTGGGAGAGCCTTCATCTTCTCCATAGAATGAGATAATGGCCTGGCATTCTGCATTCTCGATTGCCTCATTGTGGAAGTCTTTTTTAGCTGCTACCTCCATCTCAAACTAGAGGGGGCTTCTAAATGCCTCAGTGAGTTCCTCACACATATCAAATGACAAGTGAAGATCCTCGAGGATGGAGAGTCTTTATAGAATGATGTTAAGATGTTTGAGGACGTCGTACTTCTATTCTAGGTGCGAGATTCATCTTACAAGAGTTCGCCCTATGATAGGAGGTATGGTGGGCCCTTCCGACTGGACTGGTGCTGGGAATGTCCTGCTACACACTAGTCGAAGCATGTGGAGTGACTATTAGATGGGGACCCGAAGACTGTAATCGGTCCATGGGGAAGCATGACTGATCATGGCGAGGTCTAGGTGGATCTACCTAATCTAGTAGTATGAGTTGCAGTGAAGGTGGACTTGATGTCACCATATGATATGGTTGCGCTTTCTAAGCTCTATGTTGATCCTGCTACATGGTTTCAGTAGAATGTTTGGCCTAGTGGGATGTACTAACCGAAGCACTTTGAGGGCCCATTAGACATGACTTCACCGATGCTAACGACGGATGGGGATGTTAGGATGGTCAGCCTGACGCTCCCCATCGTCAGGAGTCATGTAGGGGTTTACCATCTATATGGTATTAACTGAGGAGTATCCTTAACTATCACTTGAAGAGTATTCCGCTACTGGGCAGATTCTAGGAAGAATTGCCATCATTGGGGGCATGAAGTTTCTGAGAGTACGGGATGATGATGGCATTGGAGGGGAAATTTTTTTTCCCTTCAGGCATTGACACTTTATCTTTTTGGAAGAGGACGGGTGAGATGACGATGTAGAAGTAGTGGTTGCGGCTCTAGAAGGCTCTAGCCAATTCCGGAGTGCACAGATGGCACCATGGGCATAGGAAATGATCTTAGGAGCCATCCAGTCATCATACTTCTGGGAACCATGGTTATAAACCTGCTACCACTCACCCTCATTTTCACTGCTATTGTCTGGTCTCATGAAGATGCATTCCACCTGTGCTGGTGTAGGGACCAACCGGACTATGTTGTTATCTACATTCTAGTGGAGCCAGTCCTTAAAAACATACCACTATTTGAGAGTGTTCCCTAGGATCCTATGATAAGTTCAATAGTTAGGGAGATCAATGCAGTTCACCTCGACTTGCCTTCTACACTAAGTAAAACATATGATCCCCAACTCTAAGGCGCTGTATAAGTAACCAGAGACCTGATCCTCATTGAACAAGTAGGTCCTGTTTCTCTTGTCTGGAAAGGAGGCTCTTGGAACAATTCATTGACAAGGAGTTCGAGGATCCTGTTGAGGTGGTGGAGCCTAGTTATCTATCCTAGTTATCAGGGTCACATTTTGTAGGGGAACCTATCGATTCTGTGGTGGGTAATGCAGGGCCAGAGGCTGCGCCTAAGGTGGAGGGTATCTGCGAGGCTATGGAGCTGACTCCATTAGTTACAATTCTAGTTTTGTGGGGGCCTCTATTTGGTCCACTACAGCGGGATCAGCTCTAGTAGCCCTCATTTCAAGAATTATGGAGGGCAATGGACGTGCCTAGATAGCATTTCTAGGGCTTCCCCTAGACACAGGGCCTTATCAGAGAAATCTCAGAATCCACCATGGTAGTTCTGGGTGATCCAGGAGGGGGCCAGTTTAGTCTTGAAGTTCCCTACTCACATCGTCAATAGTTTCTCTTATGCCAGTGTCATGTCAAAAGAGTATGTGATACCTTTAAACTGGGTGAAAAAGTCTAAAACGTGCTCATCGGGCCTCTATTTTCACTTGAAGATGTCAGAGATACTCATCTTTTGGGTGGTGGAACTGAACTGGTAGAAGAATTTCCAATGGATGTCTTCCCAACTAGCCACCTATCTGATGGGGAGCTGGCTGAACTAGACGAATGCTAATCCCTCCAACGTCTACCCAAAGCATCAAATTTTTGCGGCTTCCCTGTATGTCGAGGTCCCTAACATGGGACTACACCTTGAGATGAAGTTGTCCAAGTGTTCTGGCAGGTCTCACATCCCGTTGAATGGTGAAACGGTGGGATTCCCAAAACTGGGGGGGGGGCTGGAACATCATCCACCCAAGTTGGATATGGTTTTCCAGCAGGAGGGAGTGCAACATATTGTGTTTCCAACAACTCTAGGTGGGAAATGAGTGCTTCCAGTGGATCATTGGGTCAGGGTTCCCTGTATTGACGGATATCCCATACCAGCAATGCATTTTTGGGCTCTTCAACATGCTAACCATGCCCAGCGGCTGGCAGAATGGCTTGTAGGGAAGTTGGGGGAGCCCAAGCAAGGTTTTGATGGTTGTTATGCCATTTAGAAGGATTCAGTGATATGTATTGTTCCCTATTTATGTAGGCCTCAGTCTAATCCCCGTCTGTGTGGGAATGATGAGTCTCATGGGGGTAGCACACCAATGGAAAGTTGTGCTTGTCCCTGCTGTCCTAGCTGAGGATTGCCATAATCAGGATGTTGTTCTATAGCGTGTTCAACCAGGAGGTCATTGGCCAACTTTTTTTGTTTAGAAAGCTAGTGATGATACATGACCTTTTTAGAGTCTTCCTCCATCTTCTTCACTAAGGCAGACGGTTTAGAGTGTTTGGCAGCTCTGAGGTTCTCCATACCCTTACCAAGATTCTGGCTTAGGACAAATTCCTCAGTGGGTGTAGGGAGAGACAGCAGGTTTTTATTTGGAGAGTAACCCTTCCCGATGGATCCAATAGAGGTGGTACACCATCAGGGGGTGGTCCCTATTGAGGATTTGTAGCTCATTCTCCACTTCTAGTAGGTTCTCCATGTTGACTGTGACTCTTCCCGAGGGCATGTCCTTGATATCACATGGCAGGTCGGGCTACTACTAAATAGGAATGAAGAGGAGGGAAGCAAATTTCCCCCAACCATGGATTTTCACGTGGGGGGAAGCCACATTGATAATCTTGAAGAGTACCTTGAAACACTGGATGCATCTTTGCAGGAGGTCCTTATGGTGACCTGGTGGCTCAGGGCATTGGGCCATGGGGAGTGGGACTAGATCAACTAGATGGAATTGTTCACCGATATCATCAATGTGTTCTTGGATCTTTGGATAATCCACTCATTGGTAGAGAAGGCAAAAGTTTGTCTCCTAGAGGGTTTGACAAAAACACTCAACTTCTTTGCGAGTGAGGGATTCCAGTGCAAAAAATTTTGGCATTGCAATGGGCCAAAACATCTCCAGGAAGTGGTCTGCTGTGAGGATATTCTATAATCTCCTTAGATCAGATTTGGGTCTAGCCCTTCATTTCTTCTCTCATTAATCAGAGGTGGCTGAGGAATTGGTAGCGGTATCGATGCTGACTGGTGGGACGGTAGGCTGGCCGGTGGAGAATACGGAGAGTGAGCTAACAAACCACCACATCTCAGGCTATCCTCCAAAGAGTGTGGCAACATAGACACCACGTCATGGTAGGACGGGTTAATGGCCATAGTTCCTGTAGTGGGGACTAGGGATACTGGAAATGGACCACATGGATGATCGTCCACCAGTGGTCCCCAGAATAGCTCTCTGTAATCTCTAGTAGAGGTAGAGAGTGCTTCTAGTGATGATGGTGGTGATTTCATGATTGTAACCTATGGTATTACCACGTTTTCTTCCTCCTAAATATACCTAAATCGGGAGGTGGGAAATTGGTGGACTTTTTTTCTAGGTGTACGAGGATGATGCGCCTTGTTCCTACCCTGACCCTAGACAAAGAGAACCGAGGGGAGGGTTCCATCGCTATGTCATACTCTGCATTGGAATCTGAGAAGTGGACTGGTTTGATCTCTATCTGAATTCTCTCCAATATTTTTTTATGACAGTGAAGACTCTCCCTCCTTCCCCGAGATGGTTCTTTAGGATAGAATAGATTTCTAGCACAAGGAAGACCTTTGACCACACTGGTGCTGGGGTAGACAAGATTCTCGCCTGAGTAAGCTAGTGTGTGAGGATCACTAGGGATGATATTGAACTGGACATGGGGAGGACCTCCATGGGAAGTGCTGGAGTGGGTAAAACCATCATTCTTACTTCCCCTAGTGACATTAGTGTGAGGAAGGTCCTCGTACTATTCGAGCTGAACAAAAGTAGGACCTATATGGGAAGTGCTGGAGAAGTGAAGTTGACCTCCACCCCTATAATTGTCATGGAGAGGAGGACTTTTTCCTGCTGTTACGGGAACATGGGGAGTCCCCTAATTTTGGTGTGTGAATAGATGTGCAACTTCCTGACCTTGGAAGGTTGTGGCAGGACGAATGACTCTATACCCAGTGTAGTGAGCGCGGGAAAGACTCTCATACTAAATGTTATCGTCGTGGGGAAAAACCTCACTCACATTGAAGGTTGTGTGAGGCATACCTCCCCGGTGAGCCTATAAGTGGGGAGTACCTACACATTCCATGGTGGTGGTATGGGGAGGACCTCTGTACTGGGTTTCGTCATTGCGGATCAGTTTGCAGTAGCTGCTAACGTTGACGCCCCTTGGCGGGCATCCTCTTCAGCTTGCGCCCGACGTTGGCTTCGAGTCCGATAGACTGGGGTCAGTGGTGCAGGTACGTACCTCACCTAATCCTAAGCTTGATGGACTATGTGGTGGCACTGTTGAGGCCTGGTGGGGTCCCTCCATGGGGGCCCCTAAAATGGGATCTCGGCTGGGCTAGCCCATGAATCCCCTACCTCATCAGTATAGGGGAGGGAGTTGTCGAGCTGTTCTAGGGAGAGGCTCCCGAAATGATTATAAATTGGATTTAGGAGTAGAGGATCCCTACACGGACCTTGGGGATGGCGGTGGTGACAAGTTGCAGATGCCTCCAGGTCCTGGTCGGCCATATCCCTAGTCTGAATAATTCCATCCTCCTCGTACCTGCGTACAAGTTCATTGATCACCCTCCGCTGAATGAAATAAAAGGGGGAGATGGAGTGTGGGTGCCTCAAAACCATTGTGGCGGAAGCCATTGCAGAAATGGTGGGACCACATTGGATTTCCACATTGGATTTTCCCCTACCCCTGCGTCAGTGGGTGGGTGGAGATTGAGCTCTTGGTGCAGCAAATTAGTTCCTGAGAAGCATGTAGATTGAACCATTAGTGTTGAAACAATGAAATCGACGTCCAATCCTCTATTTTCATTCCATATTCCATGGATGGTAAGAGGGATCCACACTAACAACGTTGGAAACCGAGATGTCCAACATTTTGACTACCCCAACTTCTAGTGAGTTTCACACCCTGCACGATATTTGCTTGGCGGGACCCGGTGCCGGATAATAGGATCTAGAGACATGTTAGTCTATCGATGTCTTGAATGCTACTAATCTTCACATTGAGATGTAGAAAATCAAATACGGTTCACCATTTTGGTTTCTGACGCTTTCACCGAGGCATGCACGTGTCGTCTAATTTCGGGGATGACGATGCTATTTGTTTCCCCACATTCTCGATTTCTAAATTCAAGAGACATCCATTTCTTATTCAGGGACTTTTTCTCCTTGATCAAAATGTGATTATGGGATGTCGGTGCTTCCTTTCATGGATTCCTGATTGAAACTCTCCACCTAGTCTTGGTCTCCCTTATATATTTAATACATTGTTCGTGAAACTCTTCCTAGTGCCATATCTTCATGGATTCCGGTTAATTATGATGCTTCTATCGGGACATTCCAAGGGGTCCAGTTATGGTAGTAACCTTCAGTAGGGGGATTAGTCACATTGGACAATACTAGTGTGTTTGGATGCTTGAACACTGGTGTGTCTGGCTTTCATCCCATTATTATAGGGCTTCTATAGGGCACAAAAAATTGAGGCATTGCACATAGAATGCGCGGAATTATATGCCATAGGCATGTCTCTGAGGTTTTCCTTAGCTTCCCATGTTTAACACAGGGTATTCGGTGAGTTTAATATCTAGAAAAGACAAATCGTACTAATCAAAACAATGACTTGAGTAGATTAGATAGGTGTAACCCCTTGGGGGAACACTGATGTCTGGGATAACGCGTGGTTAGTTACCCAATTGTAGATTGGAGCAGCGAAGAGGGGAATGGCATGATCTCAACTGAATGTGGTCGCCTAGATAATAATTAGGATGGATGACGGAGAGTTTAATGAAGTGGTGGGGGATGGGATGGAGCCGACACAAGGGCGAAGGTGATGTTGGGCTTGAGCCTCATAGAGACATCCTACATATCCCCAGGGCAGGGAATCAAAGTCTGTGTAGTTTTGTGGGACGATGGGACACTTGAGGAGGGGCATGTGAGAATGGACTCATGGATGGGATCTAGAGGAAATAGAACCTCTAGGATGGGGCATGTTCTTCCTGAAACACATGCGATTTAGGGATAGATCAGGATGAGACATGAGTGATGGGCTTGAACCTCAGGTAGGCATCCTACATAGCATGTCATGGCATGGATCAAAGTCCATGAAGCTTAGACAGGTGTGGGAGAACCGACGTGAAGGGTGTTGGAAGGACCGATGGATGGGATTGAAACCCACAGAGGCTTTCTACATACCATACCTTGGCATGGATCAAAGACCACAGAGTTCGGACTCAGGCTTGGTACATCGACATAATGGAGGTCGGGACCAATGGTTATTGGGATTGAACCTCATGGAGGCTTTCTACGTACCTTACCTTGGCAAGGATCAAAGTCCACGTAGTTTGGGATTGTGGTGGGTGAATCGGTTTGAAGATGGTCGGAACGATCGGGTGTTGAGATTTATCCTCAGGGGGGCTTCCTACATACCTTTCCATGGCAAGGATCAAAGTCCCCATAATTCAGGATGGTGTTTGTGAACCGCCATGAGGATAGTTGGGTCAAATGGATGGTGGGATTTAACCTTAGGGAGGCTTCCTACATACCTTTCCTTGGCATGGATCAAAGTCCATGTAGATCGGGAGTGGGGTTAGTGAACCGATGTGAATATAGACCTGGGGTCCAAATGGATAGTGATCTTGAACCTCAAGGAGGATTCCTATGTACCTTGACTTGGCATGGATCAATGTCCACATAGTTCAGTATGGTGTGGGGCTTACACTCTAGGCTGCCTAGAGAATATGTCATGGTCAATGATTACTCTAATACCACATGAGTCATGATCGGTGTAAAAAAACAATACGTAGTAGATACTTGACAATCACGTTGTGAAAGGTGCATTCGTGGGAAGTGGAATGCTGCTTAAGCATGGTTAGGAGCCCAAAGTGGAAAGAGGGTCTTACCCGTGATCTGCAGCCTAAGGAGAGAGAAATTGGGACTTAATCCACGGTGGATCCCCATATGGTGACAATTCCCATAGGGATAGGGAGGGGATAACAAAATCCTTGTCCCCATCTCTCCTCTTAGTATTTTTCCTGGAAAAAGAGAGGAGGGGAAGTGGTGATGCCTCCTACAAAAAGTGCTTGGGGCTTACACCAAGATGGTTTCCATTTCCCCATGGACAAATTATTCTTCAGTAAAGAGGATATAATTCCATGTGAGGAATGATTTCACTCCCACGGAGACCAGTGGGCTTGCATAATGTCCGAGGTGAGGAACCCCACGTGTGATGCACGGGGAAAGGTCACAGTTTAACGTCATGTGTTGAGGATGATGATGCTTGGTAGTTTTATATCCTATAGCTCAGATGTAGTGTGGTCACTCTTCCCCCATATGAAATACATAACTGATACCACCTTCTCCTTGAAGGTTGGAATGCATCGGAAATGTCGTGGTGAAGGGGTGTCATGAAGCAATGCATTGAGGGGTCAATGTTAGAGTGGCTCTGTGAAGAAGAAATAGCAGTTAACGTGACTATATGTAGAAGCATGAGGAGAAGCAACACAATAGAAGGTACGGTGAATGGGACTTCGAAATCACTTCATTCAAACCTGGAAGGTCACACAAGAAAAGGATTTGAAGAGGAGAGGGGTTCATAGGCAGGGGCCTTGAGATGATCTAGTTCCCCATGTATTGGAGGGATCTTGTGAAGGGGTGTGCTTTGCGATGTGAAGTGGCCTAACCTATAAATAGGTCATAGGTGAATATGGGACGTTCTTCTTGAAGAGGAAATTGATTCGCTGAGCAATACCTCACGGAGCAAGGGTTCCTCGCAAAGTGTACGATCGTGAAGCAAGGTGCTTTGTAGGGCATAGTGTCCCTCCCATGGTATATGGGTCACAAGTGCATGGGGGTGTTTCTAAAATAATAAACACTTCACAATGACTTGATCCCCCTTGGGGATCTCCTTCCATCGTGAAGGCCTATGGGCTTCAATAAAGGCATCCCTCTTGGAAGAGGGGTTTAGTTTATTCAAAGCGGGAGGAACTTCACAATGCAAAAGTACCTTAAGAAGCTCATGTTTCGCAGAGCAAGATGTGCTTCATGATTTGAGATCTCAGAAGGTTAAAGGTAAGATGATCCTTAATTTAGGCTCTAGGGGAGCCCTGTATTTATAGGTGAGGGGTGCCATGAAGCAAAGCTCGCTCAGTGTGAAGACAAAGCTTGCTCCGTGATGGGTTCGCAAACATCAAAGGCGTTCGTGGAGCCTCTCACCTCCTTGCTCTGTGGAAGGTTCATGAATGTCCAAGGGGCACGCAAAGCCTCCCGCCCCCTGACTCCATGGTGGCCACAGGGCCATTGGTGCTCCACGAATTGTCTTCATGAGGTATCCCTAGAATTTTATGTATGTTCTTCTATGTCCCCAATTTTGGCTACAACAATATAATATCTTGAGGTTGTTATATATGCGTGGTATTTAATGGATAGAAGACATAAGGGAACTAATGTTGATGTTTATAATAGTATGTGGTTGTTCATTGTGAGGTTCATGCATGCCAGAGGGAAGGAATGATTTTGACACTCTACATGTTCATGATAACCAACTATTGAGAATGGAATAGAGTTTTTGGGTAATGTTCATGGATGTAGAATGGAATGATGTTGATATCATTCTTTTTTACATTATCCTATCGATGGATGGTTGGAAAGTGATTGAATTATGGAGACTGAGGAAATATGTTTATGGATGTGGATATGTGGGATGTGGTGATGCAGTTGTGGATTCATGACTTGTTGGATGATTATATTTTGTTTATTTTAACTCATATATGTGTCACCACACTTAATAGAGGGTGATTATACAACCTTTCTACTGGTTTCGGTTGGAGAAACCCTAGGTGATAGGATGTTGTTGAGATGAGTATAATTTGGGACCATATGAGGAAGTGTTCTGGTGATGATTATGCACTCGTGGTTGTATTTTATCATGAAAGTTATTTTGGTTAAGGATTTCATGGATGAATGGAAGTAGAATAGTTGTTATGGTCTGATTGATGATTCTCATATATTTCTGAATTCATGGACCTTAGATTATTCCTATACTGCTAAAAATTATTTCTTGATAGTTTTATTTTTTAATTAACTCATACTTATTTTTGTATATTTATTACACATAGATGAAGAACTATTTTGAAGGAGTATCCTACTATTCGCTCCCAACTGCTCACCCCACCATAGGATTATATTGTTTTTGGATTAGATCTCATAATATAAAGTTATTATTCAACCATTTTGGATTGAGTTGGTAATCTTTAATTTTTTTAGAGTTTATTTAATTATTTTTTTGACATTTTACAATCATTATGGGATTTTTTGGTTTTATATCTTTTATATTATGTAAATTAGTTTCTTGGATGTTTTCTCTATCTTCTTATCATATCTTTTATATCAATAGTAATTCCTTTCATGTGTATGATTATATATATAGATATACTCTCACCATTATTCACCAACCTAGGGCCAATAGAAAGTAGAACTAGTGGTCATTTACTTCATTTTTCCATTTCCTTCATGGGAGGGGTATGTTTTGAAGAATGGGGTCATGAAAGAGTGGTATTAGAGATTTAGGTCGAGATATATGGAAGAGATTAGAATTATTCATTACAGAGGATTCATGGGATTGGAAAGGTATTGGTGGAACCATCTCTTGATATGTGGTATAGATTATGTAGACTATCTAGGAAACATATATTTCATGACCCCCTAGGATTTGAAACAAGGAAATTCATAACCTAAGGAAATTTTTTGGTAGAAATGAAATTGTTTTATGATATAAATAATATATAGGTTCGTGAACCACTATCATTAGTTGTAAGAAAACATGAATACTATAAATGATTTTGTTTCACTTTTTTATATAGTTTTTAGAAAAATTATATCATGGAAAAATTTATTTCTTACCCATAAATGTTAATAATTTAAATAATAATTAATTATATATAATTTTTAATTTAATCCCATACTTTAAATTGAATGATTATTCACATGTTTTTTGTTATATGTTTCCATTGAAATTATTTTAAATGCTAAATTTCACAGCATGTTGGATGGTTTTTGTGATCCTTTGTGTTTTTATCCAGGAATTGTTAATGTACTTAACTATGAATATTTTATTGTTTTTTGTAACCCTGATAAAACAAGGTATCATATGTGGATTTCATACTAGCATTCTAAAATAAATTATTTCTGAAACCATGCATATTAGTATTATGAATTCCTTTAAATATTCAATAACATGTTGGTTTTAATTTAATAATTTATTATGGTTATGAGATAAAAATAACTTTGAAGCATGGTTTTAGAAATTTTGAAACATGGTTTTAATAATTTATATTCTAGAGTCCTTTGAAATTACAATAATGTTTCATAATAATCTATTTTAATTTGAGAATATAAAATTAATGAATTTCCCTTGATTTTGGTATGACTAAACTTATATATTATTAATTGAATTATATGATATATGATAATGGTAAAAGTTCATATAAATTCATAAATTTTAGAGTCTTTTATTTCAAAATATTTTAAAATTAATAAGCTTACACAGTGATAACAACTAACAATTTAGTTTTTTTCAAATATTAATAAATATGACTCATTTCCCAAAATATGGTTAAAACAATTGTGGTGTTGGATTATATAAGGTATTGAAAACTAAAATTTTAATTCCATTCCATGTATTAGTCTATTTAACTACTTTATAAAAATTATTATAAGATAATAAGAATTTTTGGTTGTATCTTGTTAATACAAGAGACTATTATGCCTAATTAAAATTATTCTACCAATATTTATTAAATTTATTATTATCCATTATTTGTGAGTTTAATGTTGATTCATAAGTTTGATTATATTTTTAGGTTATCAAATATAGATAATCATAGCATTCAATGTAGAATGAAAATCATATTGAACATTGAAACCATTTATGGGTCATCCGATAAAAATTTTGTGCATATAATTCTCCAACATGATGCTAGTTTAATATATATTATTTATAATATAGAATCATGTTAGATTTTTTTTTAAATTTTATTTAAATATTAAATGAGTATAATTGTAGAATTGTTATGTGTACATTTATATTTATGAGTAATGAAAGTTTTAAATACAATTTGGTTCAAGAATGACATGAATGATAAATAATGATCCAATATATGCAATTTAAATCTTATATTCTAGTAGAATGGTTTATTTTAATGATCCTAACAGAATTTAATTTTTTAAAAATATATAAAATAATATTTCCTACATGATAAGTTTCTAGGAAATGTTTTATTTGAGTATGGATAACATGACCCATGAAATTATGTATGAGATTTTGCTTCCTAAAGAATGTCCCACATGAAGTTGAATATTTGGATTAAAATTTCATGACTCATTTGTTGAATAAAATACTTTCAATTTTTTATCATGGATTCATGTTAGGGTTATATAAATTCATGGATGGTTTATTCACACTATAGGAATTAGAAAATTTTATTATTGTTTTAATTTATCTTTTTATTGATTATTTTCATTGATGTATAGATATTTATTTGTTATAATTGTTTTCAAAATTGAAAAATGATGTTTTAAGGTATGTTTATGAAATATATATATATCTATGAAATCTAAAATAAATGATTTTTGAGATTAGTTTCGTTTTTTAACATGTACCCCTATTTTGATTATGTATTGTTTTATGGTTGAATGTATGGAATCATCCAAATTCCAAAGGGGGGGGGGGTAAGTACATAAATCTAATATTATAATGATTGTATTTAAAACCTTAAATGTTTATAAACATGGATTTTATAACCACACCTAAGTTGTTATAAAGATGTTATTTATTTATAAACCATTATTTGTGATTGATATTATTATGTTCATATTGGTAATGTGTGTTATGGATTCAAGCATATGAAGATAGGGACACCCCTTCCCTATTAGTGAGAATTCTATACAACATTTTTAAAAACCATTTAGGTGAGCTAGCGCCACCCAAAGTACCAAATATCATAATTTTGTGATTGGTCCCCCTTGATTTGTGTGTCTATAGTATAGATGGTATGGATGTTTTTTTACATTAACTATGTTTTATGAATTTTCTCGGAGGTTTATTTACATGAAAACTAGGGATAATGAAATTTTTGTGCTAATACTTTTTTGTAATTGAGGTTCCATGTTGTTACCTTGACATTATGTATTATTTTAACTAACTCAGGATGGTGATATAGTAATATGGGTTGTTTTTTCATGGGGTTTTCTTAGATTTATATGATTTTTGTGGTGTGTCTATTTATCTTATTTTCCAATTTTCAAGCCCGTTTGGATTGGGATAACCTTTTAGTCTCTTGGTTTAAATTTATTTCATAAAAACTCTATCAAGGTTTAGGGTTTGTCAAAGAGGAATAGTTGTCTTGGAATTAGACCTTGTCAAAATTATAGAGGTAGGAAGTGCTGATGTTATTTTTTGGACCGTCTATCCCCGAAAACAATTATTTTATGGAGAAGGTAGATGTTAAATTTGGGTTGGTAAAGACCCCATGTAATGTCCAAGTTTTTTTTTCTTGGACTATTTCGAAAAGAGGCTCATAGATGGTCGGAGATTATGTAAAGTTAATCAGTATATATTTATTATAGGTAATTACTTAATCAATCCATGAAAATATCCCTTTGTTATTTATAGATGTGTGATCATTTGAAGGAGCTTCAAGTGCTCCATCTAAAGGATAAGATTGTAAAAAAATTGGGGTTGCGTTTATGGTCATGATTTTTAATGACCAGAAAAAGTACTTCTTCTAATAATAGATCTCTTTCATCTCATTATATTTTTATTTTATTCTATAATATATTCACATAGAACAAATTTTATCATTATTAAAAACATTTAACATCATGTGTTGATATAAACTTGTATAACTAGGAAAAGTAAAGGAATATAAGAAAGGTACTAGAAACACGAACCATTTTATTTTATTGTTTAATAATGTTACATTCAGTACCAAATATTACCCTATTTCATAACAAATACAACTATGGGAAGAAAAATAGAGGATGAGGAAAGTTAAATATAAAGATTTTGGCAACATCAGTCTTCTATAATCATCTCACCCACAAACACCACTATAATAGATGATCATAAAATTAGAAATATAATATTAATTTTATAAATGATATTGAACCATGACATGAATAGATGTAAATAATGAAGAGTCTCAACGATGATGAATTTATAGTTGAAAATGATATTACAAGTTTATTTTTTCAACTAATATGGTTGGTCAGCATTATGAAAATTATTCAAATAATTGTTTTTCATTATTTTATCGAGTTACATGGACTCATTTTAATGGATGTAATTATGTTTTAATGATATAATACAAATTTTTTTATTTTTAGATACAATAAATATATTCAATTAAAAATATTTTTAATTTAGAAGAATTGGATAAAATTTATATAATTAAATAATCTTATGAAATTAGTTTTATGTGATAATCAATTAAAATTAATCCATAAGTTGTTTTGTGATTGTGAAACTTTTATTTTTAAATTAAATTGCTATTTTTCATTAAAATAATGATTAATATTAAAAATATAGATTTATTATACTATGAGAAGAATTTTTATGAAAAATGATATTGGAATAATTACCCCAAAATTATCCTAGGGTGAATTATTTTAAATTTTTTGTCAAATAGGATTTTTGGAAAAAAATTAAAAATTGCCACTTTAAGAGCATAGTGATTTTATAACATCATTATTATTTCCTCCTGATTAAAAAAATTATGAAATATTTTAATAAATAAATATTTAATATCGAAAATATTAAAAAAATTAAATATTAATTATTATTTAGAAATTTATGCATTACTTCTTGACCCAAAAAAAATAATGAAATAAAAATTATTTTTTGGAATTATATTCGTTAATTTCAGTATAATAATGGTATATTATAGGTTTCAAATCCCTTAAACATCCAACCATGATCTCCCAATCATTAATTATCTATAAAATTGGTTGGAATTCAATTTACACACAAGTGGTTAGATTATATTATCTAAAAACCAATACTTATGCCTTGAAAACCAACCCTCATCACAAATAAATACCACCCATTATCCATTCATATTCACTCCAAATTCCTAAGCCAAATTTTTCCAGTAATGTTTCCTCCCGAAGAGTCCTTCAATGTATCCCACAATGTCTCAAGGTTCCACCCACAATTTTTAGAAATAAAATCATTAAGGTAAGGGAATTCACCTCTTCACCATTTTTAATTCATGCACCTTTATTTTGTGATACTTCTAAATCCCAAAAACACTATATTTTAAATCAATTTTTTTTATTAATATAACTACAAAAATTTTATTTTACAAATAAGATACCTACATTTTCTATAATTATTATTTTTCCAAAATCCAAGTTGTATTTTTTTCTACCAAAATCAATTCATGAATTATACTCTTCTTCATGACATATTTTTATATTTTGAAAACCCAATCCTCTTATTTACCCATGGTTATTAACGTAGATGAAAATATACAATATATATTGTTGAATTTAAATGTATGAAATGTTCATTCATTTTTAATTTTTTTTTAAATTATGTAATGTTAAATTCATTAGGTGGTTATGTAAACATAGTTTTTATATGAAACCCATTATATACTCTCCTCAAGTTATTGATGAAATGATTTATTATGATCAATGTTTCCAACATTAATTAAGAAATATTAGAGTTTAATCTTGAAATCACACTAATTCATTTAGTATGTATTTAATCTCTAGATATTACATGTTTTATGATAACTTGGTAAAAAACATTGGTAATTATGATTTAAGACGCCCTGGTGATAAACCATAGTGATAAGCTTATGAATGTATTTTTTTATATTTTATCCAAATTTGGATCTTATGATTTATGTTATCTATATTATTATGTGAATCATGTTCATATGATCAAGCCATATTGATATACCACTTTGTAACATACTAAGTATATCTTTTGTTCATTCACTTCTACAGATCATTTCTCACCATTTTAATAAATGTATATCCCTATGGTATAATATAAACTTATATTAACTTAGGATGAACCTATAAATTATTATTTTAAGTGGATTATAATAATTATAATGTTTTATTATGTAATATGTTTCTCATTTTGAAGAATGAAATCCTCAAAATAACGTATGTATTGTTAAATTTTGTACCATTTAATGAATGTTTTATGAATTGAATTGTGGGTCTCCATAGTTGGTATCAATATATGGTTTAGTTATTTCTATAAAATAAGAATATATAATTTTTTATAAACCTCAAGTATAAGCCTAAATATAGAATATATCCTGGTATTTTGTTGAAGTATATAGTAAGTGGATTATAAAAAAATACATCTACGTATATATACTACATGTGGATGTGGATATAGAACTAATGTTTCATGTGGTATCAACCCTAAAAATATTTATTTGGGCTAGAATCGATCAGGAACTAGTTCACAAAAGTGGGAGTTGTTTCACATATGGTATTAAACTCATTGGGGATAATGTTTGGTGAATTACATTATAGTATAAATAATTATGAAGGATATAAGGACATTATAAACCTTTTATTATGTTTTAATTATGTTATCCAAGAAGCATGATAATAGGAATGTTAGTGTTATGATTTACTTCAGAATTTTTTTATAAGATTTTGGATACAAATATATTTCTCACATTGGTTTTCACCATCTAGAAAAAATGGAAGGAAATATGAGGACTCATACATATATTGGATGTAACGGACAATGTGATGATGAAAATACCGATATAGGGGTTTACTAAGTTGAATTTTTTTTGATGATGATGAATAAGTCAACTCAAGTCATGAAAAACAAATAAAAATAGTGTGGTGCATCTTACTTCCCCAAGGAAGAAAAAACAAGCTGTTGAATACTTTATACACCAATGAACACTTATTATTAGTGGAACCTATTATCCACAAATCATGGGACAATGGATCAATGATATAGAAAATATATTATTTATACACAATTTTTATAAATAATATTATGATTCATTGGTAGTATATCACTTAGTGGGAGAGGCTGATCAATTATGGAGATTGATGAAGAACTTAAAGAAAAGGTGTGAGGTGGACGCTATGGGTTGGGAAGTCATCAAAAAGAAATTTTTATTTAACTATTTACCTCATACCCAGTAAAAGAAAACGAAAATTAAATTTTTCATGTTTAAGAAACTAATAAAGACAATCAATGGGGAATAATGTGGTAATCATTAAAAGGATTATTTGTTATGATTAATGATTTTTTATTGATTCTGATAGGAAGATAGACTGATTCTTTAATAGAATAATACCTAATATATAGAAAAAATTGAAACTTTGATATGTTGGGAGTTATGAATAAATAGTATGATGTTATATAAAATTTTAAATGGAATGTATGTATTCCTAGTGAACTCATAGTCATAATGAAACGAATATAATTGTGGAATAACATTTTGGGATCAATCTAAATGACAAGAAATCAAAACATCCCATTCAGAAAAATTGTTGGAAGATACGTTTGGGGAATTGTTTACAACAATGCATAAAGTGATGATAGTGTGGAAGAGATAGTAATATTTCAAAAGACTATTAGGGAAATTTGAACCCTAAAAATATAAATTACAGTGAAAAAGTGAATATAATTCAGTGAAAACCCATTGTGAAATAATTCCAGTATAGGGAACTTGGGAATTTCACTGACCAATGACCAAATAATATAGAAATATAGTGAATCCACTATCAAACCCACTAAAGTCCTAGGGGGAAAGGTAATTCATTCACAATAATGATGGATGAATTCATGGATCCAAATTATGTTGTGGAAGGTACATTCATCATACACTCAAATGTAGAAAGAAAAATTTTTATCCTAGTTTTATGCATTCTATTATTTCATTTATGTTAGCAAAGAACATCATGTTAATCCTTATGCTTCTTATGGTGATTTTTTCTGTTAAAACACATGAAAGAACTATTCTAACATCGTTCATATATTGGGAATCACCAATAATATTTTGTGAGTACAATTTATCTGCAAACCTGATGATCATTCTGATAGAAGAGTTTGATATAATAATTAGGATGGATTGGTTGTAAATGTGTAATACCATGATCAACAATAAGAGTAAATAGTTTTCAATAATATTGAAGGTAAAACATTTGATCAGCATCAATTGAGGGATTTCCCTAACCAATATTTTTCTAATAACAAACACCTATTACCATTCTATTGAAATGATTAGTGAAGAATATGAAAAAATAGAAATCCTAAAGGTAGGATATGTTCCCATTGTTTTAGAATACATTCATGTATTTCAAGAATATTTACTTGGACCTCCGATAAAAAGAGAGATATGGTTCTCAATTGAACTCATTCTCATATCCAAGAAAATATCCTAGACTCCATATATAACAGACCATGTAGGGTTAAAGTAACTAAAGAATAAAATCCAGGCTCTTTTGGAGAAGTGTTTTTTTTTCAAGTGTTTATACCTGTAAATCCTCTGGTCTCTTTTTAAAGAAGGATGGATAAATGTGGTTTTTAATTGACTATAGAGACCTTAATTGGATCATTTTTATGAAAAATATCATCTTCCAATGATTTTTTATTTCTCCAACCAGATTTTGGGAGATTTATTAATTTCTCAAATTGGCCTCTAGTCTCTGTATCATCAATTAAGGGTGATAAGAGAGGATTTCAAAAATACTTCCTTCTAAAAAAGTCCTGAGAACGTAAATTTTGTATTTATTCCCTTTGGCTTGAATAATTGTATATCCATATTTATAGATTTTATTAATAGAGTATTTAGGGACTCCCTTGATAATTTTTTTTGGTCATTTTTTATGATATTTTGTAAAATATCAGAAGATAACAAGAACATATAGATCATATAGGGATCATATTATTAACTCTAAGGAAGGGTAATTTGTTTGGTAAAACAAAAATATGTGTTTTATCATTATAAACTGTCACATTCTTAGGAAACATCGTATTCAGTGAAGGAATATCAGTAGATATAGTAAAGATAAAGGCTGTATAAGAGTTTCATAGTCCACCAGCAATAACTAATATTCATATTTTCCTTGAATGTAAAATATGATAATGAGATTTTTTGAAAAAAAAATGAAATTCTTATCCACTAACCAAGTTAACTTTAATGGGAGTTAATTTTTGGTAGAAGAATTACTGCAAAGATATTTTTTATCAACTAAAGAATTTATAGGTTAGTGCACCTATAATATGCTCACCATATAAGGGGTATGGTTTTCCCTTATATAATAATACATCCTTAAAAGTTATTCTATGTTTACTCATTTAAAAAGGTTGTGTATTATACATCATGATGGTCAAATCCTCGCAAATAGAATTTTCATAAACATGATCTGGAGTTAGAAGCAGTTACAACTACATTAAATATATGTAGACAATATATTTATAGGGAGAAATGTGATATATACATAGACCATAAATTCTTTCAATATATATTCACACAAATGTGTCTCAAAATTCATCAATTAATTTGACTATATGTAATCAAGGATTACTATTTTATATTAACTACTAAACTAGAAAGGATAATAAGGTAGCAAATGATATTGGAAAATGAGAATAGATCATATTTGACCATTATTCCAAGAAGTACCATGATATTTCATGATAATTTTGAGAAATTATAATAAGAAAACATGAAAAGGGAGATCTCTTAGTATACCTAAAAGTAATTATTATGTAAGCAAGCTACATTAGAGTGATAAATTTCTATGTGGATGATAAAAATAAATTTCATAAGAACAAGTAAGTGGGAAAAAATAAAAATGGACTTCATCACTACTCTCATGGATACATAAAAAAGAAGAAATATGATATGGGTTATGATTTTCTTACTCTCCACGGGTATCCACTTCAATGTTATTTTTGAATATTTCCCTATTGAACAACATTCTAAGATATATGTGAAGTAAGTGGTGATTTTATATGGGGTACCACTTTCAATCATTTAAGAGCATGATCTCATGATTACTTCTAAATTATAATGAACTATTCAAGAATATATGAATACTAAATTGTATTTAAGTATGTATTATAACCCACAAAATAATTTAAAATATGAAAGGACAATTCATACACTTGAAAACATGATGAAATTCTTATAAATGGAATTTAATGGTGGGTGAGATCAATATCTCTCATTACTTTAGTTCTCATACAAAAAAATGCTTCCACTCAGGTATTAAATGGATCTATATAAATCTTTTTATAGGATATTATGTAGATTTATTACTTATAGTAATAAATTTGGTTAATTGAGTATAGTTGGACATGATCCTATGAATTACATGATAGAAAAGGTCTGATTCATCCAGCAATAGGTAAAAACATTTATCAGAGTCATTAGAAGAGTTATGCTAAAACCCGAAAAAGGGACTTGAATCTAATATTGTACATAATATTTTTATTTGAATATTAACTTGTAAGAGAGTCATTTAGTTTATAAAGAATATAAAACATATCCCTAGAAAAATTTTCCCCTTTTAGATCCTTGTTCATAAAGGAGTAGTGGACTATAGTATAGAACATCAACCAAACACGGCTTATGTTCATGACATGTTCCATATATCACTCTAGAAGAAGTACATACCTAATTCATCACTTGTAATTAATATAGAGGTGTTATAACTGGTGAATGAAATTTATTATGAGCATTATCCCATGATGATATTGGAATATAGAGACAATGAATTGTGCTATATGAAAACTCACTCAACCAATATGTTGTGGAATAATCGTAAATATGAATAGGATACATTGGTACTAAATGAAACATTGATATATAATTACCATCATTTGTTCTAAACCAATAATATGAGTTGAAATTTTTGGTATGATATTATTTTAAGTGGGTAATAATGTAATGATCAAAAAAAGTTATTCTTATAATAATAGATCTATTTTCTCTACTTAAATTTTCATTTTTTTACATTATAAGCATATAAAAATAATTTTAGTTTTATTAAGAATAATGAACCTCATCAGTTGATATGAAGGAGCGGTGGAATATATTAAAAAATATTTTAATGGGAAGAAAAATGAAGTATAAATTATTTAAAATTAAAAAATAGAGACTTCTTCGATCCTTAATAATCATAACACCAATGAACATTACTATAATACTAGAATAAAGAGTCAGCAATAAAATATGCATCACTGAAATTACATGTATCATTGATTTGAATAGATATGAATAACGAAGAGTGTGGATGATGGAAAATTTTGTGGGGAAATATGGTCATCTATAATTATTTTTGTTAACTAATACTATTGGTTAGAATAATTACCATTAGTCAATTATTATTTAATATTTTTTATTTTTAGTTATATAGGCACATTTAAATGACTGTTGAGATTATTTACAAATATAATGGAAAACTTATTTTTGTGTGAGACTATACTAATATTAACTATAAAAATATTTTATGTATAAGTTTTTAATAATACTTATTTTATGAAATAAGATTTTAAATTTTTTTAAATGATAATATAAATTAACAAATCCCATATTAATTTTTTTCAATGGTCAGAATGATTATTTTTATTATATTAATATGTAATTTTTAATTAAAATAATGATTTATATTTGAATGTTAAATTATTAAGTTAAGAGAATTATTTAAATGAAATAATTTTTTTTTGGATACAGAAAATAAAAATTAGCTTTAGGTTATTTTTTGGAATTTTCTGACAAAGTTGATTTTTTGGTGAAACATTAAATATTTAAACTTTACAAGAACTATGATTTTATGACATTATTATTATGTCTTCTTGATTTAAAATTTTATGACAAATATTATTAAATAAAAATATCATTTATTTAGTATAAAATTATCCTATAAAAAATAATTTGAATTTATAATTTTATACTTTACTTTTTTGTCCAAACATTAGATTTAAAAAAATATTTTTTTAAATTGAACACATTAATTGTGTAGGATAGAATATATGGTTTGTTTTTGGGAGGACATAAATATATATCATAACCCCCAAACAAATTAATTTTCTAGGAATTTATTGTAATTCAAATTACCCACTAGTTGTTGGATTATAAGGTAAAATAAATAGTATTTGGTCCTTTAAAACCCACCCCTACTCACATACAAATACCACTCATTAGTCATCCAAATTCACTCCAAATTATAAATCCAAGAATTATTTTTCATTTATACTTCCAAAAAAGTGCCTCAATGGTTCCCTCAATGTCTGAAGGTTCTTCCATTTTATTTTTGTAAGAAAATATTCATGGTGAGGAAATTATACACTTATCCATTTTTTATTCATGTATCTCCCTTTTACGTGTCTTCTAAATGTCAAAGTTTCATTATTTTCACAGTTTTTATCTTCACATCACATCAAAATTTGTTTTTTTACCATTTTATAACTTCATTATCTCTCATTATTCTTTTTTTATTACAAATGTTGTAAATCATTATACTTCTGAAATCATTTCATGAATTATTCTCTTTTTCATGAAATATTATTAAATTATGAATACCCAAACCTTTTATTTACCCATAAAACAATAACTAGATGTAAATATGCTATATTTATTTGGGTATATATATGTATTAAACCAACATTCCATTTATATGGGTCAAAATGATGTAATGTTCATCTCTTTAAGAACATTGTACAGATTGGTTTTATATGAAAATTGTTTTTTTCTCCAATAGTTATTGATGAAATGATTTATTATGATCAATGTTGACAACATGAACTAAGATATATAAAGGGTGTTACCTTATAGAACTCCAATGTAATGAGAAAATTTTGATCCTTTGGATATTAAAAGTTGTAGGACACCATAGAGAATAACTTTGATAATTATGATTTATGACAACCTGGTGATAAACCATAGTGATATTCCTATGAATTTATAGTTTTTATGTTGTATCCATATTTTCCTATTATGATTCATTTTTTTTATTTTATGAATTTTGTTCATTGGATCGTGCCTTATTAATGTGACACTTTTTCACATTTTATGTATCTTTATTGTTTATTCCCTAATTGGAATTTGTTCTAACCCCTTACTTTTATGTATTTTTCCAAGATATGAGAAGCAATAATAGTAACTTTGGATGAACCTATGATGAATTTTTGAATACAATTTTGAATTATTCTTTGTTTTTTATGTGTTATATTCCTAATTTTCATGATAATATTTCTCTTAAGGTACTCTATATTGTCAAATTTTGTATCATGTAATGATTATTTGATGAAATGAAATAGTGGTCACCATATAAATAGTCAATCCCAACATATAATTACTAAGGATAGAGGATTGATAAATATTGTTGAATCTTATTTGAGGTTGGGGATTCATTATTCTATCAAACCCTATTCAATTTCCAACTTATGTAGTAGTGATAGACTATGTAGATATTATAGAGAAAAGGGTTTCTATGAAGGAAGATTCTAATGATGATTTTTCCGAAGTGGATGAGTATCTAGAGTTGAATGTTCAGAGTTATGTGGTTTAGGATTCATAGAGGAATAGAGTTTATTGATCTCTTAATGAAAAGTAATGATGTGGGGATCAAGGGATGGGAGGTTCACGTTGTCTCCTAACATGAAAGTTGATATTTTTTTAGTTTTATGTTGTGGGGAATGTCTAGTATAAATATCACAAGGATTATAATGCTTCCCATTCATTAATGGATAGTTAGTAAAGAGTGTTTTCATTATTTATTTATACTCCTTTAACTGAACCTTGTAGTGTATTTTTGGAAATAATCATAGAAAAAGTTTCTAAATGGTTCATGAAATTTGGTGTTAATGTTTTCAAAAAAGTATTAAATAATCCCTTTACAAAAATAAATGAAATATTTTTTTATCAAGATGTAAAGTCCCGTGTTTTTGAACCAGTTTAAAATATGAATGTTTTCAATTTTTTTTTAAATTATCAACAGTTCAATTTTTTTAAACGGAGAAATAGAATTTTATTGCGAATGTTGGAACACCTAAAGGTATCATTTCTGGACTTGCATAATTACCCGATAAATTTTATTAGGTGTCTCGATGAGTCTAGGGTGCACCGGATCCGGAAAAATCTACATTAATGGATCTGCATGGGCAGCGCATGGTTGTGGTCTAACCTGCATAGTTTATCTTATTTAATAAATTATTATTATTTTAATTAAATATGATTATATGATAGATTTGGATTAATTAAAAAATAATTTTAATAATAACAATAATAATGAAGTTATTATTATTATTGTGGTTGTAAAATGTATTGAATGTAAAAGAATTAATTAAATGACAATGGAAGGTTTTTACGTGGCTTTTGGGATTATCAAAGATCCGTTTTATTTAAATAAAGAGTTTCAGAATTATTAAAGGACCATTTATTATTAAGTGGAGGAATGTTCTAATAATAATAATGTCATTGTAATTATTATGGGGTCAGATATTATTTGATACATTTAGAGTTTAATTTTATGTTAAAGAAGTGTATCATTTATGAGAATTAAATGTGGTTTTTGAACTTCTTAAAGAAAAATTTAATTAAATGAGGGGTTATGGGATGTACTTTTTTTCATATTAATGATATTGTAATAAATTTTGGGTTTGGGTTATTAAATAAATGAAAGTTTGAAAATTAATAATAATGATGTTATTATTATTTTTGTGGTTGTTTTTTTAAATAAATGTTAAAAGAATTTAATGATAAATATGAAGTTTTATAAATAATTACAAAACATTTATTATGAGAATAATAAATAGAGGTTAAAAATGAATTAGATAATTAATGGGGATTTAAAAGGCAAGGTTGGACATAATAAAAATGAGTGTTTTATATTTTCTTTTAATATAATTTAATAATGGGGTTTCTCAAAGTTTTTTTATTTAATGGGGTGTAATACTTATGTGAATTTAATGACGTTGTTGGGTATCTCAAAGAAACGTTTAATAAAATAAGACATTTACAATTTAATGAACGAGTGATGTTATTTAATAGAGGTGTTGAGTTATATCAAAGCTTTGAGTAATAATAATGATATTTTTATTATTATGGTTTTATGAGTGTCATAATTATAGATAATATTTGATATTATTATTTTAAATAATAATATTAACGAATTGGAGAGTTTTCGTTGGAATTAAAAAAAATGAATGTTTTAAAAATAATAATGAGGATTTTATTATTACTATTATTTTTTGTTTTAATTAATCAAATTCAAGGAAAATTAATTTTATTAATTGCTGGAAAGGAATTATTTTTTTATTACTTTTAAGTCAAAGAGATTTTAATATAATTGAGGAGTAAAGGGGAGTTTGATTTTCTCAATGAAATATTTCCTTTTATAAGGATTATTTGGGGAGTTTTTCACTTTTTAGATAAGTGATTAATGTGTATAATAATAATAAAAAAATGCGTATTACTATTATGTTTTTTTTATTATTATTATCACATTAATGGTAGTATTAATATGATATTTTAAGAGTTTAATAATTATTATTATTAATGGCAATTAATTTATGGGTTTGAAAATGAAAATAAATGGAATCAAATTCCCCTCTTCTTCCTCCCTATGCACAAGGTGCTGCACACACGCAGCAGCGCACCCCATGATGTGGCCCCTTCCTCCCTCTTTCGAGCTCCCTCCTCGGTGTGAGATCCTTCCCACGGTGCGACCAAGATGCACGTGAACCCCCGAGCAACCCTCCGTAGAGCAGCACAACACCCAAGCATAGCTCATGTAGTGTGTGACCTCCGTGAAACGACCCCCCTCGGGGAAATACCTAGAGGTGCGCCACCCCCGCTCTTGGACTCAACTTTGTGTGCGACAATTCCCCTCGTACTCTTCATAAATCTTTTCTTACTCATCAAGGTGAGTCTATTTGTGTATAAATCATGATTCAAATCAGTCATTTGACTTCTATCTCTCGCCCGGTTTTCTCAGCTAAAATACAAAGGTTAAGGTTTAATATGATTCTTGCATTCCTCTATTTTTTTCAGATATGTGAATGTCGAATCGGGACCCATTGGTCCATAATCTGGCATTCGCCACTAAGGGTGAGGCGTATGGTGTCGAATTTTCTTTTGGTCGTTGGTTTGGGTAGGTTTTTAAACCCATTTTTTGGTTTTCCACATTACGGCCTATTTTTTTATGAGTTCTACGTACTTAGTTAGGGATGTGTTGTTCATTATAACTTTGATTCTGGATACTGGTTTAATATATTGAATTTTCGTTGATAAATGTATTCAATGTGCATAGATATATATAATGGTGTGCACGCGTGTGATTACGGACCAGTTGTTGACTGGTTTTATCCAAGTACATTAATGTGTTTTGGATTTTTAAATGGAGCCACCATGATGTAGGGTCCCATCCCATGTGATCAACGTTAATAAATACCTTAATAAAATTCTTGCTGCAATTTTGTGGATATTTAATTTTTTTCATTGAATTATTTATATTGTATTTAATCTAAATTTGAATTTAGTATGTTTTATTAAATTTCTAAATGCGATATATATGATGTTGATACATGAATTTGGAAGTTATTAAATGATGTCGCCCACATGAGATAAATGAGGGATTTAACTTGTGTTGATTTTAAGAATGTTTTGCTAATTTTGTTAAAGTGATATGATTAAAAAGTTAAATTATTTCAGTGGGAAAAATATGAAATAGGGTAATTAATTGTATAATTAATTATCAAGTCCTGAGTTGGAATAAAATTTTGTCTTTTATTGATGATTGGGAATATTTAATGTTTGTCATGTCCAAAAATATAAATGTGAAATTGGTAATAATTAATGGATAGATTAATTATTACATGTTAAAATGTTAAATGGTTAATTAATTTATGATTGGTAAAAGAGATAAGATTTAATTAATTAATTTTTTAATTAATTAATTCTCAGGCATTAAAATTAGGATTGTGAATTGATAGCTTGTTACGACTGTTGGCCAAGGGTCCTTTTAATGCATGATAGATTTATATTCATTAAGTTGTCTTGGATGGAGGTTTTTTATATTATGAGATGATGCGTGAGATGGTTTCAAAATATATGGGATTTGTACATCATGTTTTTTGATTATTATGACATGCATGTAAATTGTTAATGTTCGGGACGAATCACTGTTTGAGTGGATGGGTTCAGACTTGTTAATGAATTTGGATAATTATATGTTGATTTAATTTTTTATATGTCTTCCTAATAATAATTAAATGTTAATTAATTATTTACTATTAAGATGGTGAATGGTTAATTTAGGGTTGACTTTTGACTGGAAATTTATGTTATTAATTAGTTGTTGAATTAATTAACGGATTGGATTAATTAATTTATGAAATAATTAATGGACGGTTGTGGGTTGTTTTACATGGAATTCTACACCAATGGTAAATATATATGTATTATTAATAAATGGGTTGTGAGACAGGGACTGATGCTCCAAATACTCACGGGGTTCTAGACATGACGTTATATACCCAGCATGCCAGCAAATATTCTTTTATGGGATAGGGACTGATGCTCCAAAAACCCATGAGTTGTGAGACAAGGACTGAATCTCCAAATACTCACGAGGTTTCTAAACATGATTTTATACACCAAATAATTAACATTGGACTATGGGTCCAATTTTTCCTGCATGAGATGTGTTTAATGGTTAATGAAGGCTATTGTCACATGATGATTTGTGAATTGATTGTGAGTAGGGTTTCAGAATTTTATTATCAATTGGGTGAACCAATTTTAGTGGACGGGCTCATGATTAGTATATGAAAGGTTGAATTGAATAAGTTATGATGCGTTATCCAATCCAAAGCACAGGCTTGGATTCAGTTTTTACTTAGATTACATAGATGGTCTTTAGAGACATCTGTGGTGAGTAACTTATACGGGAGATTTTGGGCATAGGCCGAATCTCAAGCCCTTCATAATTTATTAATATTGGAATAATTATTAAAAGATTAATGATCATGTAATGAATATTTAGTATGTATGACAAATGTATAATTTAGGTTCAGACACCAGCTGAGGGATGAAGCAGGTACTTGAGTAAATAGTTACATTTTACCGTTTACTTAATTTATGCATGCCTTCACATGTTATAAGTTATTTAGTAAATTTATTGTTTGGGGTAGACACCAGTGGTCATGGCCTACTAAGATTTATATCTGACACCCTACTCAGGACGCCATTGTACTAGGTACCTGAGAATATTCTATTTGGTTGCAGGACTATTCTTTTGGAATTTACTTGGGAGTTAGGAGCATAAGACCAAGCGGAGGCTCGGGATTCTCGAGGAGATCTCCCGTGGGGCTTTGATTCATTATTTGTTTATGCATTGAAAAGTAAATCATGCAATTTTGTTCACTTTTTTCTACTTTTGTATCGTTATCATGTCATGCACGCATCTACTGTATAATTTGGCATTGGCCATTTGTTTTGTACAAGATTTCCAATATCTTCTTTTCGTTGGTTATTCATTTATTATACCGTTTCATCTATTTATTGCCTTTGTTTATTTTTTAACACTAAAATGAGGGTATAGTCTACCCAGTGACTATCCTTAGACCCTCACTACTAGTCAGAAGCCACTGGAGTACGAGGAGGCGCTCTTGAGGTCATGTGGTGACACATCCGGCCACCGGTTTAGTGGTGAGCTGGGACGGGACGTTACAGATGATAAAAAAATTAATTACCAAGGTATTCATATCATGAAAACCTTATCAACATGGAATGAGTAGTTAGGGATATTTTGTTTTTTATTAAAGATAATGGTTCCCATTTTTATGTATGTCTTGAAAAACAGGTTAACATTGAATGAGTTGTTATGAAGATTAGGTCATGTGTGGGGAGAATGGTACCACTTTGGTGTCCAATTTTATACGTACCTCCATTAATTATCATATTTTCTTGAGTTTTGATTTTTTTGGGAGGATTGTAGTCTAGATATTTATGAGTTCATTGGTGATAGGTTTATTCTATATTTGAGGTTTCCAATAAGAGTATATAATGTTGGTGGTCACATTTGTGTTCTACCAAGCTTCCTAAAAGTTTTCTTGAGGGACTACTGTTGGGACCTTTCTATTTTTTCATTTTAGGATTTATTTTGATTTTTGATGGATATAATTTTTTGATGGGTATCTAATATAGGCATCTAAATTTTACAATAACCTTTTTCATTCTCTGATGTTTATAATTTCATATGAATTTCAAATTATTAGAAGTTTTTTTATTATTTCAAAGTTTATAAATTAATATTGAAAATTATTTTCAAATTTTGGGGGTAAATTCATGAAATTAAGAGTTTATTTTAATATTAATTTGGAATATTTAAAATGAATCAACATTTCATAAAGCTTTTTTGAATTTTTTTTATACTAAACCCTTTTCATAAATATTTATAAGTTTGTTTTATTTAATATGAAATATTCTCAATAGAATATTTAGCATTATGCATGAAATAGTTATTGGGTAAAGGTAATGTTGATTTTAGTTTATTTTTAAATTTGATTGAGTGTTTTACATCCTATATATTGTAAATGGTTGTTCTTAATAGTGTTCATAAAGGCAAACCTTGAAATACACTAGTTTTGTGAGAATAATTAGTGGTTCCCTTGATGAGAATAAGGGTGTTCTACTATTGAAAATGGCTATCTAAGGGAATCTTGATACTATTTAAAGGAAATTATTGGATCACTTAAAGGTATTATAGGATTTTCAACACATATATAAGAGAAAATGATTTTTTTAATGGTAAATTCCAAATTATAGATCTATGAAAATAAAACCACATGATTCTTAATCTGGGATAAGGGTACGAGCTCTCATGAGGTTAGAGGTTTGTAAGGGTAAACCGTAAAGTCACACATTCATGTTACGGTAGTTTGGTCCAGCATAATGGTAGTTCCCTTCTCACATATTGCAATTCCCTAGATCCTAAAGCTTTTGTAAAGGTAAGAAATATCTTATGTAGGTTTTAGTCAAGTTTTTCAAACCTCGTGTAAGGATAATTGACTAAAAAGGGTAAAATCATATCACCCTTATACAGTGCATGATTATTGTGTAAGTATATCTTTTTTTGTATAAAAACCAGATTATTACTTTTAATTCATTATATAACCATCATAGACCATGTTTCAAGAATTTTAATAGCACGCTATCATGGTTTTAATTTCATTTTACTCATTTAATAATTTATAAATCCTTTAAAGAATATTTAATTATATATTAAATTTTGTTTTGATCCAAAAAACATTACGAAATTTAAATTGTGAATAAAATATGTAATATTTGATGTAGTTTTGGATGTGTCTATAGAGTGATGTTTGTAAATCTGAAAAATAAGTTCCTTCCCCTTGAAAGAGTATACCCGTGTTCTACTCATGTTTTGTTGACCCAAAACCAGACACAAGAGTCATTCTATGAATCTTTGAAATCCTGATGAGTTCATATTGATCATTCCATCCATTTAAGAACTCTCCCCCTCATATATTTTTTGGTTTAGTGATGTGAAATGGAAATATCTAGGTAGGGGATCTTGATACTTATCAAATTTATCTTATAATTAATATTTATTAATATGATTGATGTTTTTTCCATCAATTTTTTTTAATTATTTTAGGTGTTTCAGTTTATGGGAAATGTAAGGATTCCATGGAACACCATAAATTAAGAAATTAATGATGGAATGAACCTGATAAGAATATAAATTGTATAGGGAAAGAGTGCTTATTTTGTGTGATTTATGTTTTTCAAGTTATTCCCAATATTGAACCCTAGTGGTTGATGTTACTATTGTGATTACTACTGTGATTATTTATTGATTTTTAATGATTTGTTCACTATTATTGGTAATAGACTTGGAACCCCAAAAAAATTAATCATATAAAGTTGTGAATAAGAATGGGAAAATGTATGAAATAAAATATATGTAGTGTTGCTAAAATTTTAAGTGATAAAGATTATCCTTATTGGTGGATTCATTTATTTGAAAAGGGTGTGTGCTAGTGTTGATATTTATTATATATTCTATGAATGTTTATGAAACTGTTATGTGAAGTGGTTATGGGAAATGTGAATTAGAAATCGAAAAGGGTAGTGGGTTATAGATGAATTGTTAATGAATGTAATGAATAGTTATGGATTGAATAAACATGATGAGAAATTAATAAACAAATATTGAATGGGATGTGAAATTGTGAATGGTTGTCTATATAAAATGTATAAATGAAAACATAAATATGGAAAGGAACTGGTGATTAAAGGAAAAATGGAATGAAATTGTAAAAGGAACTTGTGGGTTGTGAGGTTATAGTTATTGACTTGGTATGACTTTTGTTGTTTTATGTGTAAGTATTATTTCTTGGATATAAATTATAAAAGTGGTTTGGAAGAATCAAATATACGATGGAATGTTTCACACACTATTATGGATCATTGTGGTTACAAATTTTCTAAGGGATATAATGGCTCAAACTAGTTACATATTCATAATGGATATGATGGCTCTATGTTGGTATATATGTGTGGGATGTGATGTATAAAAGATAAATGATCTAGAGGAAATGTGGGTGATAGGATGTGGTGGTTCATACTATGTTTCATGCATGGTAGGGGGAGGGAATGAGGTTTATTCTCTACATATTCAAGGTACCCTACTATTGATAATGAAATAAATTTGGTGGAGAATTTTAATGTATTGAGGAGTTCATGAGGTTTATATCCTTCATCATTACACTACCCAGCCAATGGATTATAGGAAAGTGAAGGAATTGTGGTGATCATAGACATATAGTTATGGATGTGGATGTTTGTTATGCGGTTATATGTTTATGGATGTATAAAATGATGGTTGATGATATTTCTCTATTCTTGACTCATACTCATGTCCCTACACTTATAAGAGGATGATCTTATCAGCCTGATACCATTTCGAGTTTGTGAACAACTAGGTGACAAGAAGGAGTCAAGATATGTATAATCTTGTCCGGGAAAAAGAAATCATATGGTGATGATTGCGGATTAGTGGTTTGAATTTGTTTTGATGTTTTAGTTTGTTTATAGACATGGTGGAGGAATGGAAATATAATTGTGTCTATTGTTTTTTTCATTATTCTAGTTTATTTCTAATATTATAGCACTTGGTTTATTCATATATTGTCAAAGATTATGTTTTAAAAGTCTTATTGGTTGGTTTCACTCTTACATATTCTGGTATATTTATCACACATGGATTTTGATTGGTTTAAATGGATAACCCTGATGAGTGCTTCTAAGTACTAGGATGTCCATAGTTCATTAATATTTTTATAATAGATTGTGCGTGATGAAGTTTTTTTCATGTTTCCTAGATAGATTTTAAAGTTGTATTGGAGTTTAGAATTTCATTTATTGTTTTTTAAACATTTTACTTGTATTATGGGATGGTTTGGTTTGTTTTATTTCATTTTATTCTATGTAGTGGCTTGGATTTTGATGCCATATCTCTCTATTATATATTATTTATTAAGGGTATTTCCTTCCATTAGTTAGATTATATATACATATATATATTGTTGGTTTTATTCTCCACTTTGGGGCCAAATAAAGGAATTACACCAAGATCATTATCTCTCTTATCTCATTTCCATCCCTAGAGTGTCTATTGTTATCCCAATAAGGATACCATTAAAGGGAGTGGTCAGAGAATCTAATCTTTTATTACAAATTGATATTTTTTTCATTATTGAATGTTTGAACTCTAACTTATTTAGTTTCCATTTTTATAGGCTATAAATAATGGTAATATGTAAGATATGTCTAGAAGTTCTCGTGTGTTGAGAGTTTTGTGGTAAATCATTAAGAACTATTGTAAAATAAGAAATATATTTTTTAGTCTGAAAAATTCCCATTTCATGGATAAGATATGTTAAGTAATGATTTTTTCTAATTCTGTAGAAATAAAAATGTAAATGGTATTTGTCATATATGTTTCTTAGTGTTTGTTACTGATATTTTAATAATGGATGTTTATATTTGGGTTTATTTATATCATATGAAATATAATGTGCAAAAAAATGTTTTCACAACAAATATAGGAATTTTGTTTTGGGGAAACTCAAGAAAAAAATTAAAACCCTAAAAAATTTTATATATCTTCATAATAAAAAATCATGGATAAATTTAATTCAATCTAACCATTTCTCAGATTATATAAAAATTTTACCAGATTGAACTCAATACATTATTATTCCAAATAAATAACTAACACATGTTATATAACAAAATCAAACACTTACTACCACTAATCCCCTAGGATAACCGATATTCATAAATATTCAACATATTCATGTTTATGATAAATATTTCACATTTAAAAAACCCTAACATTCATTGTTTTATAAATAAAACCACCTAATAAAAAAATTAAGAAACTCACAAAAAAAATATTTTATATTCTTTTAAAAAATAATCCCTGGATGTCATATATTAAAATATTTCCCCAATATTTTTAAAAATTGATATTTAAATCATGAAACCTAATTCAAATCACATTAAACTCTTTTCCCTGTTTATTTAATTATTATCCATGAATATTTATAATCAATTACTTTTATTAATGCAAAATTTTATATTATTTTTTAATATATTAGGTGAAAATTTGAAAAAAAATTCAAATCCATTTTTCCTTAAAATGGTAAACAGATCCAAACCTAATGTTAGACTATGAATTTATATTTAAATTATTTTGAAAACATTACAGACACTTAAATCATTTAAAATGTTGAAGAAATACTTATAAACACTCTTATTATCTATACATTCAATCCCCCACGTGCAATAGCCCATCCAATTATTTAATAATACTCAAACAATAAAATTTACACTCAAATAAACCATTTATCTAATTTTATATAGTAATTTTGTTACATTAAAATAAAAGGAGTCTCTTTCACATTATATGAGCCAAATATATCATACCAATAATCATAAAAAATATTAAGTTAAATAATTAAACAAGTTTCCATAATCCAAAAATCCTATTTTATCACATAACCAATAGATATATAGATCCCAACTATATTTTACCAGTTTAGTTAAATTATACCTCATGAATAATGATTATAAATTAACACTGCCTCAATTCACCAAAAATAAACCAAAACATTATTTTGGAAATTTCATGTAAAGTTATTTATCTGATAGTGAAGAAAAAAAATCAATAAATTTCATTACAACTATAATATCCAAATAAATATTGTGTGCACACCTAAATTTGTATTCCTCAACTACCACAAGAAGAATCATTAACATTCAAAAGGGGTTTTTCTGATTAATAAAAAAAATCTATCTGTTATCTTTAAAAAATAATTATAACGACTTCCATAGTTGAAAGGGAAGAGGTTTATAGGTAGATTAATTAGAACATGGAATTTATTATTTGATACATATGAGTAAGATTAATGGTTCAACCTCCCATGACCCTTGGTTAAAGGGATGTTTAATGGTTAGAGGACATGGTCTTTTCAAGTCAAAAGGGAGGAGAAAATGATCATGTATATGGATAAATCATGAAACGAAGAGAAATTATAAGGACTATGAGATTAATATGTTTTTCTGAAAACTATAAACATAATTTTTTCAATCCATTAAACCACTCAAGGTGTCATACATGATTATTTTTTATAGATAACTAACCATGCACCTAACTGTGCACTATCACAAAAAAATACCTTATAGTTTTTTTCATTCTTTTAATCATTATAAAAAAAATTCACTTCTTAAATGATTATTTTTTATATTTTAATAGGATTTGATATTCGCCAATCAAAATATATTTGAATAGAAATATTTATTCTAAATAAAATGGAAACAAATCTCATGTAGTATGATTAAATTCATATTTAATATTTAATTCAATATTTTATTTATAATACAACTTAAAATATGAAGTCTTACACATATAAATAGAAATAAAATAAATATAATAATGACAAATTAATATGTGGGAGAAATTTTTGGATTAGATTAATTCTTTGAGAGGGTATGAGAAACAACTATTTTTAAAAATTTATAATTTTGGGTTCTAAATTTGACTTGAATTAATACAAATGATATGAGAATTTAATTCCATGATTATATAAGAACTTTGTTATTTATTTTTTTTCTTATAACTTTTCAAAGTTTATTTTACTTTTTTTAGGAACTGACACAACAATTTGAGTGATATTTTTTCGTCCATTGTATAAATTTTTTAGTAAATTTTTTTGTTATTTTTAAATTATGCATGCATTTGAGTAATCATTGTGTCCTCTATAATTATATTTTTTAGAAATATTGTCCCACTTAAATTATTTTCCACACAAATTCACACATTAAAATACTCTCACACACACACACAGACACACACATATACTCATAAATATACATGTGAAAAAAAATTACTATTAATAATAATCAGTTTCATTTTAATAACTAATATCATAAAATTCAAAAAATATTTAATTATTTTAATTACATAGTTAATCATACTATTAAATATGTTTTTAATAAAATATTTATCATTTTATTAATTATATAATATGTTCTTGTATGATATATATTAATTATTTGTCACATATGTGAATTAATTTACATTCCTCTAATAATTCTGTAATTAATACCTTCCATGATCATATACTAAGATTTATTTATATAAATTATTAAAAATAATCTTCTTATTTCTAAATAAAAACATTTCTTTTGACACCTTCAAATCCATAGCTCATGCAACCTCATGAAAAACTACTAAACAATGGCCAATGTATACTTCCATTATAAATTATAATAATAATTTATATTATCATTATTATGCTCTTCCACCATTCACCTCTCTCCACTTAGATAAATTTTTATTTTTCATTATAATTAAAATAATAGTATTTAGAAATAATTTTTTTGTTTATCTATAAATATATATATATTTTTTCATTTTATTTTTTATTTTTTAATTTATTAATGTAATCTATTTTATAAATATTTTTTACATTGTTATGAAAATTTAATTTTATTTGACTTTAGAAGTTAAATTTTGTAAAAAAATATAAAAAATAAAAACATTTTTTCTTTATGATTTCATTTTGTACAGACATTATACTAAATAATGTTATTATAGAAGACATCAAATAAATTAAATATTAGTAATAATGATGTCTCATATTTTTAGTGGTATTTTTTAATCAAATAAAACTGATAAATTTATTTTTTTTATTTTTGTTCGGGTGTCAAAATGAGATACAAAAGTTTTCAATATATATAATTTTTTTAAAACATTATATAAAATTCTTATATGAATTTAATGATAAATTTTGTTTATGAATGTAAGGAAATTTATAAATTTCAAAATAATATATCTTTAAAATTTTCTTTAAAAAAATTATAAGACATAATTAATTTAATATGATTATTTTAATTTTTTTAAAATTTGTTTCACCAAGTTAATTTTAATTTTTTAAAATACAATCTAGAATAATTTTTTCAAAAAAATCACAATATTTAATGATAAATGATTTTGTTTTTATTATAGTTCCATTGATAATTGAAATTTATTTTGTAAACCTAGTGAGAAAAAATGTTTTAATAATGATATGTATTTTTTAAATGAAATTCATTTGTATATGATAGATGATAAATTTAACATAAAATGATATGTGTTTCCAAAAAATAAGTTCATCTTATATATTAACTGAGATAATTTCCTATATAATAATTTATATTTTGATAGTTTAATTTTATATCATGCTTTAAATGAGAAAAAATAAAGAATCATAATGAATCTTTTATAAAATAAAAATTTTCCAATCAATGGGGTGAGGTAAAATTCAGATATAATAATACACATTATAAAAATAAAAATTTAAATCAAATACTAATTAAAATAAATTTTTTATAATTATATATTTAATAAAATTAATATGTCTAGTACATGATTTGATATTTATTTCATGTACAATGATACATATTTTCACAAACCTAAAAAGACATCCCTAGATCTAGGAACCCCAAGCCGATCCATGCCATAGATTTAAGGGATTTCCTGAGACCCACGGGATAGAAACAAGTTCCTTAGAAAAAAAGAAGTTGTTTCAAAATATGTTTTCAAATAATAACAATAATTTAGTAAAAACAAAGATCCCAATTTTTAATCTTGGTACATTATCGGACCACACTTTCAAATAATCAAATGATAAAATATGTGTTCATATACAACAAAAATTGAATACATCCATAATTAAAATAACTATTCCAAGAAACATTAAAGTATGTAATACATTAATCACTTTGTATATACATTCCATAAACTCAAAATAATAAAATGTGTTGGGAAGCTAAGTAGCTAACACATCAAAAAGTACATATTATTAATAACTTGACCAAAATGATCAAAATAAAGAAAATGAGAATCTAACCATTTATGTGTGAAAATAGTCATCATCCCACCACTATATCACTTCCACAAAACTTGATATCTAATGTGGGAACCTAACACCTCCACCCAACACCATTTCATTTCCCACCTTATAGAAAACCAGGCATTTATACCCCATTTTGAGTATACATGGTGTGTGTATACCAAACCAAGTACGATCCCACCAATTGTTAAATATTAATCCTTTATTATTACATCTAATTCATGATAATTTAAAATTAAAAATATAATATAAAATTTAAACATTTTATTAAAAATGAAACAATGTAGTAACAGAGATGTATTAAGAAAAAACATGTGCCTATTGGTCCATAAGAACAATATTTTTTAAGAAGAAATAAGGGAGGAAACCTTCGGAACACTAAGTCTAGTGTAATATAGTAATTCAACATCAATAATTCGGAATTCCCTCAATTAGTGGAATGTAAAAATATATACTTCATTTGAACTATGGGATTCACATTTCATTTCTTCACTCCTAACAAAAGATCATAACTAGTGAAAATAACACTATCACAATCTATTCGTTCCATCCCAATAACATTGGGTTTCTCATGATTTTTATTTGGATCCCAATATTTTTCATGACATAAAAACTCCATTAAAATAATTCATAATTAGTTCTAATCTCCACTAAAACTATTTTCATATCTTTTTTATAAATATAATGGGTTGATCAAACATAGTGTTTCATATAAACAAGTTCCTAAATAATTATTAAAATATTTCATGGGAACATATATAATTTTTTTTAAACTAACCATCCATAAGATCATCTTACAAAGGAATCAATGAATCAACATAACTCAGTATATCCAAAACACTTTGAAATAGGGTGAATACAAAATAAGAATAGGTAAAACGCCTTTAGGCTCCAATAGGATACTCTAAAATAGAATCACACATTATATTAATTTTGTTAGAGAGATATTTAGGATTCTATGTATTAGGGGAAAAAAGAAAATAATGATATATTGTTGGAGAATCCAAAAATAAGGGAGAGGGGGATCTTTCTTGGTGTTTATTGGAAGATCATAATGAAATTCCACAAAAAATTCCAACTAAAAGGAGGGGGATAGGACCTTTGAAATGTGATAGGGTTTGGATTGAGTAATGAGACAATTTAGGGTTTTGTGAAGTATTTCAAATATAGAAAAAGTGTAAATTTTGTGTTTTCAATTTTTTTGGGTAGACATCATGGTTTATATGCATAGTTTGTCAAACCATACACCAATTGTTCAAGTGGAACTATCCTCACTTTGAAACTTTCATTATTTGGATTCATGGTTAGGTAAGCCATTTGAAAATTATGAAAAATAACTCTGAAACAATGTATATTTTTCATGGCTAGTCGTACAATAGTGAATTGACCTTCGCTGACCTAACATGACACCCGAGTTGTTCTACCATAAGTCTTGAGGAATGTTCATGATCGTCTATTTATAGTGTGAAGCACTGAGGTCTCAATATTGGGCACGTGGGATTTATTTTAACCTCCTTAAAACAAGTATCAACAATGGTTAGAAATGGGATCCCAACATGAGGTATCCTTATATTGGTAGACTGTACCAAAATAAATAAGAGAAACAAAAAATAAATCCCAAACATACATGGGGAAAATCATAAAATAATAAAAATATCTTACAAAACATTTTCATGATAATTTATACCATTTCATATAAATATTTTACATTTCTTATACAAGGAAATCAAACCAAAATGATGCAAGTATCCGAAAATGTTGATTTATCACATAGACCGAAATAGTCTAAAGAACATAGGTAGAAATTCCAACCTCACTATGTGACTCTCAAGTGATCTCCATTACCCAAGGATCACAAAATTTGTAATTTAGAGTTATAGGAAACCAACATTAAATCTATAAACTGATATCCTACATAAAATATAAATACTATATACCCACCAATGTGATTATGTGGGGTGTGAGACAAAGGATAGTAGGACACCTCCAGGAGTCTATTACATTACATTTATATATGGAAACCATGTCCATAGGTTTTAATTTAATAAAAAATTTGGTTCTCATTTACATTGTATAAAACAAAAATAAACATACCATATTTCATAATGTCTCTCAATACACACATTATTTGAAAAATTACTCAAGGAGGATATATCATGGAAATGTAGTTTTTGAAGTCCAATTATTTAAAATTTTCAAAACAAATCCCCAAAAATTTCAAAAAATAAACTATTCAAACTTTCAGAATTATCAAAATGCCACCTTCTTTGAAACCAAACAATCACATGGTTTATATATAGATTTCAACGGAATAATTTTCTTGGTATTTCATTTTAAACAAATATCTTTTTTCATTTTTTAAAACTCAACACCCCTACACAATCAAAAGGTGTATAATAAACTATTAATATAAAATAATCATATAAATATAGTCATAAAAATACGAAAATTAATAAACAAGGGAAGACTTTTAATAAGATTACTCAAACATAAAAAATGGATACATCAACTTAATCTCAAATCAATAGATAAGAAACTCATATGTTAATATACAACGAAAGGAAATGAAAATAATACACTACATGGGGAAATAATATAAGGGATAATGGTGAATTTACTAATGATTTGAAAGTGGAACCAATTGTTGATAGGTTAATAGTAACATAACATTCCATCTGAGTCACACTCAACTATTCTCAACAGTGATAATTCTCATCTAGGTTATAACTTTTAAATAGTGGCTATTATCAATTGTGAAACTCTCAACTTGCATAGCCAACATACCCTGACTCAACACATAATTTCGAGTGATCCTTAATTAATAGATAATATAGGTAGACAATTGTCGTGTCAATATCGTCAAATGAATATCAAATAAACCTAGGTAATACAACACATCAATCACATACATTCCACCTCCAACACATCCCCTTTTATAATGATCCAAATCTAACCCACATAACCATGAATCACAATTAATATAACTTTAAAAAATTATCATAATAATAAAAAAATTATTATACTGGATCAATTGTAGTGTAAACATCAATCATTAAACCACCTTCCCCCACCGTTCTAAATGGTTCTTCTAATTATACATAGAAAATACATACTTTGGAAATCCCACTTCAGACCCCATTTAAACACAAATACAACTACAAGGAAAATAAACCTAAAATTTTCAATAAATCAAGATAAATATTCATCTAAAAGATTTCTCCCAAAAAAAATCCACTAAAGAGTACACACACACCTTTTAAAAAATGGAAATACTTTAAAATGAATACTCTAATTTTTTTCAACAAGGTTGTTTATTTAAAATAGGGGATCCCATTTATAAAATAATGTAAACCCATTTATAAAAAAGGAAAAATAATTTTAATACATATTAACCACATAAAAATTTTGAAAAAAGTTTTTTAAACAGTGAATACTTCTCTTTATAAAACCAAATTGGTTCATAACAACTTGAACTAATCATTTTTATTATAATAAAAATTCCATAGAATTTCATAAAACAATTTGAATTTACAACAAACCAATTAATCCCAATTATCCACTATACTAAAAAATTTAGAATTTTTTTAAAAGGAAAAATCCAAAATTACATGGTGAACCTTTGATAACACAAATCAAGGAGTTATATAAATCATTAACGTACACCAAAAACACCTATAAATGATCATAAAAATAATTATCTCGATAATGAAAGTATTTATAATATAAAAACATGCTTCAACTGGCATAAATATGTCTCTATCATTGAAATCCACCGTAAAGGTCCTCAATAGAGAGCTCACAACCTATAGAAACTAAAATATCAAAATTTAGAGTAACTATGATAATTAAAATTTACAAACATAAAAAGTATGGTTAGAGGAAAAGCGATAGAGGGAGAAACATAAAAGAGAATCAAGGATGATCTATTAACAATAAATTTGAGGAATAAATCACAATAAAATATCCTTTAAAACACTATATATGATTTGGAAGAGGAAAATATTGATGGAAGAGTCTTGAAATGTGGTGTTTAAATGGACTGAGAGTTTGGGGTGACACGAAATAAAAAGTAACAAAAATGAAAATAAAATATACCCCTACATAAGAAGGTCAATTATTTTTCTTGAACAGATTACCTAACCTTTTTTAGACTATGTGATAACCATTTATATAGATCTTCCAGCATCATACAGTTTTCTCAGATGGTTTCCCAAATCATTTATAGGTTATGTGATTGTTAATGTCCAAAAACTGCATTTAGTTTATGGTTCTACTATATAGTTTCCAAAACCATTAAACTATCTTTCAATCACTATAAAATCATAAAAAAATCACAATTTTAATTAAAATACTCACCAAACACTATGGATAAATAAATAGCATCTAAAAAATCATAAAATTGACATTTAATGTATAAAAACCCATCACTAAATTAAATATTAATTAACAGTTTATTATATAAAAGTACACATAATACCACACAAAAGATCTAGAATGATTGTGACTTTCAAATTAGGTACATTAAATAACAACATAAAATATGAAATACATCATCATTATTGAAAATATCCTTAACATTGTCTTACTTAAAACATTATGGGATAACCTGGGAACATACAACATAATTGGTGAGCAATAAATCCAAGTAAGGGAATAAACATGGAATAACCTAAAGACATAAACACTTGATAGATAATAGGAATATTAGTGGGACATAAAATGGTTTATAATCAAAAACATGAATAATAAGGCATGATATTTCATTATAACATAAGAGAAACATTGGAAATGTGTAAATAATATAAAACACAACATCATAAACATAGATCAAGGATAAATTCAAAGAAATCATGAATAAAAAATTACCATAATGGATTATTTTCACTCCCAACACACTTTTATGATGTCTCATGAATCTAAAACATTACCCAGTGTATTAGATCTCTATATAATTCCAAGTGCACCCAACACTTTAATTTTATTCTCACACTTATGTTTTCCACATAGATCATACAACATGGATTTGTTCAACAAAAATTTTTTGTCCATGACAATAGAGTTTGTAATAGAAACATATCATTTCCCAATCAAGAAGTATAATTTCCCAATTCTAAACACCCATGATATGAAATGGGTACATGCATTCAATACACAATTTCTTGGCTTATAAATCCACGTTGAAATTTCAGAAACAAAACTATGTTACATGAAAATTCATAATTTTTTTATGAGATATAATATTGTCTTCCATTATTTATAAATCATATTAACATTAATATAGATAATTAAATATATATATTAAAAATAGGAATTCGAAATTGGAGGAATAATATAATTAATATTTTTGACTAACTAGGAGGAGGAAACAATACCTTACCATGAGATTGTCACACAAAATGCTTGGAATGGTCATCTTAAGACCATGGGGGTATCTTGGGAGGACTCTATAGAGGATAAATTAGAGTAATAATGGGATAAAAGTATTTTAAATTATGTAAAATGGGGTTTTAGGTGGGTTTTTATATGAAATGAGTGGAGGATTCTTTATTTTTTATCAAACATAGGTTTTGGAGTCTATATCATAAAATATACCAAAACATAAACCATATCATGGTATTTATTCATGGTATATCTAAAAGGTGTGTTTTTTCATCTTTTTATAATTCTAGTGTCCAAACATAAGAAAATAATACCCTTGTTGAAACAGAAGTGACACATACTCTAAATGAAATAATTTTAAAACCATAAAATATATTAATTGTTCAGGAGGATTCATAATGGATTTTTAAAATAACTATAATAATATAAAAAACATATTATAATAATCTGAAAATATATATTTGGTCATGGAAACGATTTATAGTATTTATTACAACATTGTGGGTCATTATGATGTCATAGTACACACTGTATGTATTTACGCTGCTTAATTTGTATATGAAAATTCAATTGTCTCTGAATATTATGAAAAATTAACCGTTGGATAATTTCAATGTTATAATTCCAAAAATAATATTAACTTTTCCTAAATATTTTTCTTCATAGTTTTATTATCACATTTAAAATAATAAATGACATTTATTGAGAAATTATGTGTTTTTTGAAAATAACAGTTTTGGAACCCTTAAAAAATTACATTTTACTTGATTAAAATATATGATAATTTGTATTTAACAAAAAATATAAAATAATTGTTTTATTTTGAAATATTATTTGTTTCAAAATATATTAATTATCCACAATAAACATATTAATTGAAATTTAATACTAATTAAAATGACTATTTTTTATTGTATTAAAATACAATTCATTTACAAAGTGATGATTAGAAGAAAATATGAAAATTATTCTATTAAAAATACAATATAATTATTCATATTAATATTTAAGGGATAAATTTCTATTAAATACTCTAGAATACAAAATAATGTTAATGTACAAGATCGTGATACATTCATGGGGTGGTTTGACATAAATGGTATAGGTCGTGATCTTGTTGTGCTTCAATTTCTACAATAAATGGTTGTGTTCTTACTTATGTTGTTGGAAATCATATTGTTATTTGGAAAATGCAAAATCCTAGTGATTTTATCTCCCTTTAAATCTCCAATTAATGGGATTCATAAGGTAAGATCCTACTAGATGGGGTCATCACTTCCTTTGTATGTTTCAATTAAATTAGTTAAAATCCTATATTAATATTAATCATGTGATCCATATTCAATAACTATATTATAAAAGTCAATTATTCTTAATAATATTTTAAATATGATAGGATAAAATGAACCCAAAAAATGTGAATGTGTATTCTATTTCCATATTATATAATAATGTATTAATTTAAAATGAAAGTGGGGTTTTATTTATTAAATTTCTTGTCGGTGAAATCTTCTCTCATTTGGAATTTCCCCCATGAAATTCTTATTTACATTAATAGAATATATAAGGGTAATTTTGTTTCATCACCTCCTCTAGTTCCCAAACCTCTTCTTCAAACTTTTTTTCTACAAATCACTTTGACTAGGTGCATTGTCTTGTTTAATAGAACTTTTAATGTATGATCTATGATCTTCATTGGATTATCCTCATTGGAAAGGTCATTATCAAAGAGTATAACCTATATATTGGGTACATGTGAGGGTTTTGGTATGCACATCACCATGTGGGATACATTTAATACATCATTTACTTTGGATAACTTAGGTGGGAGTGCTAGTTGATAGGCCACTACTCTGATGTGATTAAGGATTCCAAAAGAGCTAATGTATCTTTGACTAATCCTTCCCTTATTCCCAAATTTGATGAATTTATTCCATGGAGATATTTATAAGAACACCATGTTTACAACATAAAAATCTAGGTCTCATTGACGAAGGTCGTCATATGTTTTTTATGGACTCTGAGTATCCTTTATGTAAGGATTAATGGTCTTGACATTTTAAACCATTTCCTTGACCATTTCAGGACCTAGAAGTTTTTGTTCTATAACCTAATCTCAACATGATGGTATTCTAAAACTCTTCCCATAAAGGTATTTATAGGGATCCATTTTAATTCTACAGTGGAAATGATTATTGTATGAGAACTAGACTAGTGGAATATATTGATCCCTTTCCCCTTTTATTCCAATTGAGCATGATCTCAATATATCTTAATGTGTATGGATAGTCTACTCTCAATCTCTATTTTTTGGGTGATTAGTCAAGAGGAAGTTAAAATCTGAATTTAGATAATGTTAGAGACTCTTCGTGAACTTATTGGTTAATCGTGGATCTCAATAAGATGAAATCAAAAGTGGTGTTCTTTATATCCCCACTAATTATCTAATTTATATCCTTGTATGTTGATTAAGTAAGAAATCCTCTCAAATCAAAATGATGTGTGTACAATTTTTAAGATGATATTACAGAAATAAGATAGCATTATTTCCAATTAATTTCTCTAAATGACATGTGGAAAATCTACGGTGATTTTTCCCATTTCCATATAGGTATGGGTAATGGTTACATAATCCCCTTGTATTTTTTTCCATTCCACCATCACCTGATGACATAAAAAACATATGGATGTATATTCTATGATATCATTATCTATATTTACCCACCAATAGTGCTCTCAGATATCGTGAAACATCTTTGTGCTTCTCTAATTGATAGAGAATGCCAAACAGATAGGTAACACCACTATAGTAATACAGAAAACTCCAGATAATATATTGAGAAGTTCTATTTATGGGCATTCAATTGCCATGATGCATAGGATATCACTTTTTCATCTTTTATTTATACAAATCCTAATTCCTTATTCAATGAATTATTAAATACAACAAATGTTCTTTACTTGGGTGTAGAGTGAGTATAGGTGAAGTGATAAGAATATTTTTTATCTTCTTTAATATCTCTTAGCATTCATCATTACAAGAAAACATGACTCTCCTTTAACATATCGTTGTTTGAGGGTTCAAAAATCCTAATAAATTCCAGAAAAAATCGATGATAATACCAATCTAATCTAATGAAACTATGGATATATGTCACAAATTCTATCCATTTCCATCCTTCAAACACATATTTTATTAAAGAGTGAACATGTATCCCATTTTTTGTGATGATATTTCCCAATAATGAGATTTCCTTCTACCAAAATTCACATTTTTTTACATTTCATAATGCCTCTCTATTCATAGGGCCTTCAGCATAGTAATCTGTTGCACCTATTACTTATCATTTATTTTAGAGTATAGTAAAATATCATCTATAAAGACTACAATATTTTTTCAACGTAATACCTAAAGACTGTATTTATTAAGTCCTTTAAGATTTTAGCATTAGTGAGTATTTAGGGTGTTACTTTCAACTCAATGATATTTTACCTTGGTGATATCCTCCTTCTTCACCCTAACTTGGTAATATCCAGATGACATATTCACCTTGTATACATATTGTGTTCCATATAGAAAATAAAAATATTCATTTGTACATGTTAGATGATATTTTTTCATTATCATGATATTTTTTTGATCTTGATAAACAATGAAAAGGTGTATTGATATGTCATTATTCATGACTAAGAGGACTCGTTCACCCCATCATAAATCACATGGTCATATAGACCCTTTACCAGTATTCTCCTTTAGTTGTTTCTTTATCTCCGAAAGTTTAATAAAACCCTTTCTATTTGGATTATTGGATAATGGTAATTCTATAGTTATAAACATAGTTGAAAATTCAACCTCTCTACTCAGAGGAAGACTAGCCAATTCCTCTGGAAACACATCAATGTATTCCCTTACAATGAGAATTTTTTCAATATTGATATTTCCCATAAACTCAATCATTTGAGATATATACAATTTTTTGTATGGAAATAATATCCATTCGTGAGATGTTAGTTCTGAAAATATTAATCTTCCTCCTTGAACATGTACTAAATCGTGGTTCGATTCGCGATACAAAGTGTGATATCCTTCTCACATAATTTTATGTTTACCTTATATAGTGAAAGCCAATTCATAAGCATAATTGCATAAAATTCCACCAAACGTTGTATAATAAGGGTTTCTAGGAATTTCAGCCCAAAAAATTGGATAGGGGCAGATTTATATACTACGGATGCAATAATTTCCCAATTTATGGTTCTCACCTATAACTCTACATTGATGCATTTTTCTTGTGTTTTAATAATTCTAATGAATATTTTTGATATGACGGATTAATAAAAACCAAAATAGAAATTTAGTTCACTATTTGTGAATGAAAAAAATGTACCTATCAACACATAATTTTTGGGATCCACCTCAGTAGTTGTGATGAAAAAATATTCAAATTCTACTATGATGGTTGTTGGTTGTCTCCAAAAACTCGTGGCATAGTGCATTAATTTGAAAATTTTCATTGTTCCTTTCAATTGAGTCAATTAAGTAATTTTTGAGGTTTTATCAGAGTATTCATTTCCTCTAATGAATTAGTGGGGTTCTCCCATCATAAATATATATCTAGTTTCCCTTCTATTTTACACCTAAATCGTTTTATCAATCCCTTATGGAGATTTTTTGGGTTCTTCCATCCTCACATATGACAAGTGGGGTGTTAAATTTTCTAATCATTTTTATATTTCTCAACCGCACAACTATAATTGAACTCCACTTTTTTACTTCCTATCCTTATGATACCCTTGAGATTCAATAATATATATTTCTACATTAAGTTCACATCAAACAATTTCCATATATTTATAATGTTCTTATATCTTTGGGGTTCTTGTATACTAGGTTTTAGTCCACCAAAGAAGCAGTCATCCATGAATTCTAGATTAATGACAAACTCGAAGTCAAATCATCCATGTCTGGTGAATTCTCATCATAAACTCAAATACATTCATCAACTTTTTTCTTGAGGGAAAGGAAATCCCTTTTCATATTATGTTGTAGAGTGCGAGGAAAATATTTATCTAAAAATGTTTTCCATAATTCCTTCCAATGCATCAATGTAATGTCTTCATCAGGCTCCATATTCTTGATCAATATAAACTACTTATTAGCATCTCCCACCATATGATAAACCTATAGTAGATCCTTCTCTGGATCAGAACATTTAATGTTGAAGAATATCTTCTCAATGGAGTTGATCCATTGTTCCATTATTAATGGATCATATGATCCATTGAATTTTGCAGGCCTTTATTGTATAAAGCCCTCAATAGTAGCTTGTTATTTCTTAAAGGGATTTGGGAGCCCCTCTATATCTAGGGTTCTATTCATAACTTAATTCTTTTGAAATATCATCAAAACAATGTTCACATTTCATATTACCATTGGGTTGGGCATCTCATTAGGGAGGTCATCATATTTCCCATAAAATTGATTATTTAACTAATTCCTCTTTGTTAAAGACATTGGATAAAATAAAAAAAATTAATATTAAATTAATATATTGAAAATATTTTAAAATTATATATAAACCTTATAATTTAAATTTATTTCTATATCTTATGTATTTCTAGGCTTCTATCTATGTTATGCAAAATATATTTCCAAACAAATATTCTTATAGGGATTTTTTCTATTCCATTAATAATGATCCATAATTAGCTTAAGAATTTATTAAAAAATATCCCATGGGGGAGTCAATACATTTTTTCATAAATTCCAATTGTCATTCACAAGTTCTGGGTCGAGTCTAGCTCAATTCGATGTTTTTTGGTTCTACCCCAATTTACATTTGTGCCATATCGACACCCACATATAGTATCCAAATATGGATGTATTTTCATCATAAACCTAATAAATTTTACTTTCCAAAATTTAGTGATTTTTCATATACATAGTCTTATACCAAAGGTTTTCTCAAGTGTTTTGTAATCCAAATTCCAAAAAGAACTAAAATTTTCCTTATATACCAACTATTGAAACACTTTTTCTATTGCATATTAATTCCTGATTTATAACATATAATTACTCATCATAATACTTGTAATATTTATAATTCTACTATATTTTTAAATTAGGAACATTACATAACAACATAGAATATTAAATATATCATATTTATTGATACATTCATAACATGTTTGTACTTCAAATTGCATTGGATAAACATGGTGCGTACATAAGAAAGGGGTGACCTCTAAAGCCCAGTAAGGGAATAAACATGGAATAATAGGAAGAAATAATACATGTTAGAAAATATGCCTGTTAATGGACAATAAAAATCATGAGAATCATAAACATGAATAATAAGGCATGATATATAGTGTGATACCATAAAAGCAACTTGGGAAATGTGGAAACAACTTAAAACACAAAATCATAATCATAATTCTTGGATAAATGCCAATAAATAGTGATAGAAAAGTCCCATGATGCACTAGGTTCACTCCATATTCCCTTTCTTGATTTCTAATGATGATAAAACATTTCCCAATGCATTGGAGTGATATATCATTTTGGATCAACCCATCACTTTCATTTTATTGTAATACTTAGCTGTTCCACATAGACTATATAATATGGATTAATTAATTATAAAATTTTATTCCATGATCATGGAGTGTGGAATAAAAACATGAAATTCCATAATAAATAATTATAAGTGAATAAATTTCAACACCCTATATAGGAAATGGGTGTGGTTATTAACTACACGATTTCATGGCATTGAAAATCACAGTGAAATTTGGATGGTAGAATTATGTTACATAATGATTCATAAAATATGTTTATGAGAGAGAAATGGGTACCTAATAATATCAAAATTAAATTTATTGTATAAGGTACATGTAAATACATATCCTCAAATTTGTAATTAAAAATATTTGGAATAAGACAATAAATAAAACTTAAGTAAAGTGTAAAAGGAAAATAACCATTGCCTTGAGAGTGTGACTATAAATTCTTGGGAGGAGATGGTTGAGAGATTGGGGTACCTAAAAAGGACTAAAGATAGTGAAGGGTAGAGTATCGATGTTCTAAAAGAATTTTAATAAACATAAATGGGATAATTTGTTTGTTTATATTGTAAATGAGTGGTTAATTATTTGTTATAACTCAAACATAGGTTTTGGAATCTATATATTACAATAACCAAAACCACACTCCCAATCATGGTTTTTACCCATTATTTATCCCAAAAGTCAGTGGTTTTGATTATTTAATAAGTATAAGGGTTTAATTTAATAAAATAATACCCAAGATTATGTGGAAGTGAGTTATACACTTAATAAAATGATTTTCAAACCTTAAAATATATTAATGGTTTTCAAAGATTCATAATTGATTTCTAAAATAAATAAAATAACCTCAAATTAAAATTATTTTAAATATAAAACCAATATCTAGTATTGTATATCCTTTATAGTTTTTATTACTTCATTTTGGGTCACTTTTATGTAATAATGCACACCATATGTTTATATGGTATTTATTTTTTACATAAAAATTCGATTATCTTGGGAAATTATGAAAAATTAACCGTTGGATAATTAAAATGTTATGACTCCAAAAATTATATTCATTTCATAAATAAATTCAAAAAAAGTTTTTCAATTTTAAAATATAAATATATATTTATTGATAAATGCTTTGTTTTTTTTACAATAATAAATTTCTAACCCTTATAAAAATTATATTTAACTTCATAAAAAATATATGATTATTTGTTTCCAAGAAAAATTATTGAGTAATTATATTATATAACAATTTTATTTATTTAGAAAACAAATTAGTAAGTTAAAATAAGTTCCTTAATTAAAATTTAATTCTAATTAAAACTATAATTTGTGGTTTATTGTAAAAAAATCATTTATAAAGTAAATATAAGGATAAAATATGAACATTATTATATTTAAAGTAAGACATACACATTCACATTATTATGGTATTGATATGTATCCCTTTGGTAACATATAAAACTCCCTAAGGGTATGGTACGTGGTGCTGAGACTATCATGGGTGTTTTCGGCAGAAATGGTCCAAGTAGTGTTCTCAATGAGATTGAACTACTCCTATAAATAGATTCAATATTGGTTATACTATTGGATCTAAACTTGGTCTTGGTCAATGGAGAAACCCAGTGATGTTTTATTCCATGTAATATCAAAAAAAAGTTCTTCATAGGGTAATGTTATGCTGGTTGATGTCATCAATTCCTTTTTCTATGTCAATTGGAGTTTTTAATACCCAATATATATAAAAATAATAATATCACAATGAAATGACTACATTATCAATAGTAAATGTGCTTAATGGTCTTTTAAATATGATAGTATTTATCAAAAACAAATAATTTCATGTTCTTTCTATATCCATAATATATAATAATGAAATTAATTAAAATGAAAGGGGGATTTTTTTTATAAATTACTGAGTCATTACATTTTGGTTTCAGAGTTCTCCCTAACATGACACTTTATAACCCCATAATGTTCGTTACTATAAATTCATTTAATTTTTAACTCTAGTGGAAGTTCAATACCAACACCTCAAAAATAAGGTTAAAAAAAACTTCATAATATGAAACCAAATACATGGGGATTAAACAACTTGTTTCTCATGATATACTATATTAAAATGATTTATTCAAAAATAAATCATTCCAATAAAATTAAAAAATGTTATTAAAATAAATTTCATGGTTGTAAATACAATCTCATGGTCTTCTATAAAATATGGAACTTCTCTAAATGAACATACCAAAAATCCACAGGTTATTTACATGTCACATATAAGACAAAACAATGGAACAACACCAAAAACACAAAATAATTGAAGGTAACAAGAGATATATACAACCATAAGTTCAAACAAAAATCATCTAGAAAAAAACACTAATGATGAATAGAATCACATAAATACGAGATTTTTGTATACCCACAATTTTGAAATGATTTTAAATGATGTTACATAAAAGGGATAACCCTAAAAATAGATCTTATACAAACCTGAAAATTCCACAAAAAAGATCAAAAACTTGAAAAATAAACAAATAACCCCTAGATAACAAACTCTCCAAAATTGGTGAAACACCAAAAACCCAAAAATTCTTAAAAAAGTCTTGACGTGGCATTTATTTTTGGTCATGAAAAATATAGAGTGTAATACGGCGTCAAACTCATGGAACAAACAATCTTAGTGGTCTCAAAATAGAACCCTAACTTGGTAGATTTAATGGTCTATACAATAACAAAATTCTTATCAATATTACCCCTTCCCACACCAATGTAATTCCAGATTAACCTATGAAGAAATCATTAAACCATAGTCAACCCCTTTCAAAATGAAAATAAACAATAAAAGTATTGAGGAATAAAAAAAATAATACAATAACATGAGTTAAAATATATATCACTTGTTAAATAATGGTGTAGGGTATACAAAATTGACATAAAAAATCCCAAAAAAAATAGGTTAAAAATTTATATTTCCTTGAAACCACAAAAAAAACATTCAAATCTCTAGGTGCCAGAAACATCATTGATCATCACTTCGAACAAAACTAATTCTATGAATTATCTTCTTCTGATGTCAGTTCATTTTGCAGAACCTCTAGAGGTGACGATGATGTTAGATATGGCCTCAGTTTACAAACATTTCTATATCCATTTTGGTTGAATAATTGAACATTTTTTTATGAATTTGATATTTAATTTGAAAAAATGATGATATTTTCTCCTATTTTTTATATTCTGTTAATTTATTAATAAAATGTACATTTTTATGGATAAAATGTACATATTTTGCAACAAAAAAATATAGACGAATTGAATTATATCATGTTTTTTCAAATAAACAATTTTTGTTGTATTTAAATTTTGTAAAAATATATTTTTTCAATTTGTAATTGCAATTTATTTTTCAGATTCATAAAGTTGTGAAACTATTTAATGAATATATATATATTATTTAGGATGGATTTTAATTTTTTTGGTTTTTGAATTCATTGTCTATAAAATTCTTTGATTTTATTTCAGTTATTTTTCTAGGAATTGAAATTTTAATTTATGTTAATTCCTTGATCTATTTTTTTTGGAAATAAATATTTAGGTAAAACTATTTTCTTATAAAATGCATTTTTTTGGTTTATAATTTTTGATATAGTAAGGGTGAAATCATCCGCCCTATGACTAATCCAAACAGCACCACTATTTATCGTCTTTATCACATTATACTATGGTCACACCCCTCTTATTTATCTACTTCCAACCTCTATAATGGATCTATTGATGTACTCCTCTATAGCCTGAAATTGATGTCTTTAACCTTTCCAGCTAGCAATGTATTGGTCTGTCAGTAATCTAGATATCCAGAATGCATTTTACCATCGCCCCACATTCTAATCACATTTTTTTCTAGCTATCATTGCTCCTAACATTATGTTCCCTATATTCACACCCTGATCATCTATTGTTTCCCTTGTTTCACCACATTCTACTACCATCCTCCCACCTACTATTGTTCTTACACAACCAATATATGATCATTCCATCACCACAGAGCTTCTATTTGATCCACCATTTATGAATCTCATCCTAAAAGATCCTGAAATTATGACCACAAGCCTTCATAATCCACCAATGTCACACAGCTATAGATAAAGAGATCTACAAACCAATCATTATGATTTACACTAATCCAATCTTTACTATGGTTGATGAGTGGACATGAAAATGAAGAGACCAAGATCAGACGATTATTCCCTAGAAACGACCATCCCAAACCCACACCTGTTGATAAACCACACCATCATATAAGATTATGTACCACTATATGTTGAACCATTACTATTGTGGTGAAGTTCAATCCATGGTGTTGCCAAAATACAAACCCCCAAGCTGATGGAAGCCCAGTACTCTCCAAATCTTCTAAAACTGAGGTTTATGGAGGAAGGATGGATACCAAGGATACTTCACTATAACATAATAGGATACACCATCATTGAGATGATAAATATGATCCTCACTATGGAAGATGTCGGTGCTTAAGACACACCAACCCACCCACCCATAATAAGGATCATGGGATGGAAGATTCAATCATCCTCACTCAGTGATGATGAATATTGACCCTTCCACATGGAAAGAATATGTATTGGTTACAATTATTGTTTCATGTCATGAATTTTTGGGATGTTATGAATTTTTTTAGAGTATACTTTTCATTGGTAACTAGGTAGATGAAAATTCAAAATGTATGTTCCATGTGGGTGGAACACTAAACAAATCATGGATCATTGAGATGAGTTATTTTTATGGGTTTGAAAAAATAAAAAGATTCTAAAAAATGAGGGAAGAGAATATAGAATGAACAAAACCCAGAACACATAGAAGGAAAGAATATAGGAATATAATAGAGACACATCAGAATAAAATATAGATTACTAAAGGAGACATAGATGGAGATACGTTATAATAAATATTAATTCCCTCCTCTAAAAATTTTTCATTTAATTCTACATGGATTGTTCTCTATCAAAATCATTGAATTTATTTATTATAATATTTATCTTCATCTGAACACTATTTGGGGAATAGTTTTAGGTGGTTAATAATTTTTAATTAATTTATACATTAATATTCATGAATTCTACTCTCTACTTTGAATTACGATAATCATTTTTTGAAAAAAATATTAAACTATTGTTGAAAAATGATCATAATCGATCATAATTAAAACCTATTCAATATGGGGAATTTTCTGAAAATATATTTAGAACAAAGAGATATTATAAAATTGAGTTCGACTAAAAATTTGAATTAGTGATAATTTATTTGTTCTTTCTCAATGGTCACGTGACTTATATAGGTGAAAAGCTATAAAATCCAATCATTCTAATGTTTTCCTCATAAAAAATATGTTTCTCCTTATTTAATTTTTTCTTTTATATTTAATTTAAATAATATTATAATGTAAATTAACTATAAAAATAATCCAATTGATTTACCTATACTTCAACAACAAATTTCTCTCACTAGTTTTGGATCTTATGTATTTTCTATTTTCATCTGTCTATCTTGTATCTTTTCTACACTTACACTAACACTCATAGTCACAAACTAATATTTATTTTCATTATTATTACTATTTTCATACACTTTTTTTATATTTTATTTTAATTTTTTTTGTTTTTTTATACTTGTTCACACACTTGAATCACATATTATGAGTCCTTCCCTGTGGACATACCACTAGTCATCACTAAAATTTTTCAATGTATGGTTATAAATAATTAATTTTTATAAGTCCAATGACCTTGTTTAAAATTTTGGTGATATTTTCAAGAATGTAAAATGTTACCAAAATTAAAACAAAACAAAAATTTACATATAAAAATAAACCCACAAAATTAAATATAAATAATTGATATAATAAAGATGTAAAAAATTATGCAATAAAAGTTCAAAAAAAAATATGAATTTTTTTGTTTATTAGAATAAATAAATAAACAAAAAATTCATATCCATACATAGTAGATAATGAGAAAAACTAAGGGATTTAAAAAAAAGGCTTACCAGTAAAAGAGAGGTTTACCAAGGATCTAAGAACCATAATAATCAACAACATTATAACATTAATTCACATGTAATTGAGATTATAGAAAGGTATAGTTTGAGAGAATTATTATTTTCTACAATTTGTAACAATCCCTCATGAGTTAGACATCTCCAAATTTAGAAAGTTATAAAATAAAAAATTCATATTGAACCAATAGCTTACCTTCAATGGAATTTCTAGTGAAGACTAACTTGAATTATTTATTTACATCTATTATAGTGTTTAATAGTTACCATAGATGAGACTACGAGAGGAAGTTATTAAACTCAGATTTTCCCCCTTTATCCTCAAGGTAAATTCCCAAACATGGATTCAAAAATTGGTAGAGTAAATTTTTAAAACATGGAATTGGGTTTATAAATCATTCACAAGGATTATTTAATAGAGGATAATGAATTTTGAAATCAGACTCAAAATTAAAATATTTTTACATGATGATGGAAAAGTATTCCATGAAAAATGGAATATATTTAAGTGATTGATAATAAAATAAAAACACTTTGACTGACTTCCCAATTCCTCAAGGATGCTTTCTATAACAACCTTACCCCTTACTACTAAACTTTATGAGAGGAATCAACTAGTTTGGATTTTAGTGAGAAAATAGACGTGGATTTAGAACAAATACTTGAAAACATATCATAAAATTCAAATAAAAATGATCTAGAAGAAGAAAAATTTTATGGGAAAATACCAATAATGTTCCAAAAGTTGAAGTACAGACTGCTAGAATTTTCAATGCAAATACTCAAAGAACTTATAGGGAATCATAAAATTATTGTGGCATGTTTGGGAATATATAATATTTTTGTAACAATTTTCACATTTATGAACAAAATATAGGGAATGAAAACATATTTATGTTTTTTCATATGATACATCATAAGGAAAAACCATTATGAAACACTTATAATCAAGATATTATAAACAATCTATTTCTTTCTTCGATATAGTAAAGATTGATTAGACCTAATGCTCCCCTGGTTTCCAGATGAAACCTGGGTAGTAATTCCAACCCTAACAAAAATATTTATAATATTACTCACAATATTAACTAAAGTGTTTGTTCAAACAGATGACAGGATTTTTTTAAGAATATAAGTCCAACATTGATTTTTATTAAGTGGAAACTAAAGCAAGGATGGAAAATCTATAACATCAAATGGGGTAGTTAGCTAGAGATGTTGGTAGTAGAGGGAATGGTAAGATTCCAAGAACTAATAATGTTAACCCTATAAAAAATTACACGGATACAAAAGCTAGGAGTGATCTCCAAATCAACTAGTAAGATAACAATCTACCCTAAACTGTTTAAAAAGGAAAACTAAATAAATATATAAATAAAAATATGAATGTTTTTCAATCAATAATTCTAAAAATCATCACGGAAAACAATTTTATCCCATCTATTCCAACTGAAATAAAATAATAATGTTTTAAAAAAAATAAGGGGAATAAAAAACCTAAATAATAAGTTTAAGGGATTCGAAAAATTGTCAGGATCTTTCTCTAATAATTAATTTTCAATAAAATAAATTAAATAATACAAGTATTGAGAACAATAATAGTTTCTAAAGGTTATTAAAAAACTAAAAAGTGAAATTATATTTTTGGATGATATGTTTCAAATCCCATATTATCTTATGTCACTTATTAAAATCTATTCTTATAAGAAAAAATTGAATAATTTATCACTTAAAAGTTCATAGAGGAGTGTAGTGTTTTTTTACACAATAGGATACCTTCAAAAAATCTAGACCAAGGGAGTATTTCATAAATTCACATTCATAGATAGATATTTAAAATTCAATTATCAATGTGATTGGGGAGAAAGAAAAAAATATTATGTTATATTTGTTTCGACACATGGACTTAGGAATTCCATGATCACATAGAGGAGGTTCATTATATATTTTTAGTCCATGATGGATGAGGTTATATAATTTTTAGGCCATACAATATTTTATTAGAGGTTCAATAAATTTTTTTCCTATGATCGATAAGCCACTTTGACCTCTTCTTATGAGGAACACAGCCTTTTTTATGAGAAATTACGATATTCCTTTAACATGATAAAGGAGAAACTCAATACTTCACCAATGATCAGTACCCTAGACTGGAAGTTCCCATACTAGGTTATGTGTGATGCCAATGATCTTGTTTAGGTTTTATTCTGGATTAGATTAAAAATAGGAGGTTTAATTTCATTTATTATTCAATAAATTTACAGGATAATTCCTAGAATAATTATTCCATCACTAAACGGATGTGTCTATCGTTATGTTTTTGCATGAAAAAATTATTCAACACTTGACTGGGTCAGAGGTTATTATTCTCATTGATAGTTTAACACACAAGTACTTTCTAGATATGAAAGACTCAACAAAACTTATAAAGAGGTGAAATAAAAAGTTTTAGGGGTTTGATATAGAAATAAAGGATGAAATGGTGGCTAAAAGTTTAATTTCAAACCATTTTTTAGGTTTCCTAATAATCAAACTATGAAACCACGGGATATTAAAACATCATTATTAGTTGAAAAATTGGTTGTAGTTTCTATGAAGAAACATTCATGGATTGTATATTATACTAAATTCTAGCTGTATGTGTTATGAAAAAGGACCTTTTAGAGAACCAAAAAAATAGGATGGTATCTAAACTGATATACAACTTCTAGGATGACCCTATTCATTATAGAGAATGTGATCATGTGTTTTTAGGAGGATTGTAGTTGGAGAGGAAATTCTCCCCATTCGTGAGATTTGTAATTCATCCACTTGGTGTGCCAACTATGGAGGATAATTAAATACCAATAACTTTTTATAGGATTCTATCTATAGGCCATCAATTTTGAAGGATACTCTGAGTTTGGTGATTAGCTGTGCAAACTACTAAATGCATTAAAATTTAGTTGGAAGTTAGGATCTTCCATATATGGGAACACTCAAGGTTTCTTTTTTTGATGTGAGGGGATTAAATTTTGTGAAAAATTTTCCATCCACTTATCAAAATGAATTTATTCTTGTTTCTATGGACATTGTTTTTATATTCATTGAGTTAGTGTATCTTCCCAAAAAAACATATTGTTAGTGTGGTTATATTCATCAAGAAGAAAATCTTTTTTCGATTTATAATACCCATATAATTAATTAAAAAAATATAACTCATTTAATTAATTATACATTCATGAATTAAATGGATATGTATCGGGGTACTCATAGAACTCGAATAACCTACCACCCATGATTCAGTGGGCAGGGTGAAGTGTCTAACAGAGATGTCAAAAAAATTGGAAAATATCTTTTCTACCTAAATAAAGGATAGGTATGTGAAGCTAGATGAAGCTTTGTGGTCTTACAAAACTATCTGTAAGACTCCCATAAAGATTTCCATGTATAGGATATTTTTTGGAAATACATTTCATCTTCGACTGTATGTAAATAAAAATTATTTTTGGTAAGGTAAGGCCCTCGATTTTTAATTCATGTCTAATTTTAATCAGAGGTTTCTATAGATGAGTCAGATAGATGAAATTCAGATAAAATAATGTGAAAATGAATAAATTTGTAAATATAGAATAAAACCCTTTCGTGACTCAATCATTAAAAATTGGTGTTTCATGGTTGGTCAAAGGGTCATACTATTCATTTTAAGGATAAACACTTTCCAAGAAAATTGAAATCCAAATTTTCCAAACCCTTCACCATTTAAAGGGTGCTTGTTAATAATGTTTTATATCTATTTTAAAAGGAAAACAGACCATCAAAATTCAATATATAGAGAATAAAAAAATTTTTAGGGATATAAATTAGAATGGTTGTCATCTCCTCACATGAAAGCTGAATGTGTCTCCTGTCAAACTGAAGATAATAAATTCAATTTTTATGTGTAATAACTCATGGTTCTTGAATTTATTATTTTTTATTTATCTTTACAAATAAATTTAACACCCAATTCTTGATTATATTGTAAATTATCCCTCATATATACTATCATTGCATGACTTCTCACTGTTACAGTGTTACTACTGTTAGAAATTATATAAGGGAAAACAAAGGTACAAACCCACGTAATCATCTAGATAAAAACTCCAAAAATAAATCATTGGTTGAATTTTTTATAGAAAATCAAATTCTAGATTATTGTTTCTATATTTTATACCTTACATTAAATTGAAGTTTTCAACTAGATAAATTCACTCAGGTCGATAGTAGGAGATCCTTTTAATGAACATGAGTGATAAAAGATCCCACATTAATGGAAGTGTGTTTTTTTCATTTCAATACTATTCTGAGCATTAAATTCAAAATATTATAGAACAATTTTTGGGTAATACCCCCTACTTTTGTGAGAATTGATAACCAGATTTCTTAGTTGGGTGTTAGATTTTTGGTTTCTAAAAAATTTATAATCAAATTGTGCGACATTTTAAAATCCAACTAACTGCTAAAACAAGCCTCTATCTTCAAAATATTATGTTTTATTAATTATTTTTTATCATGATTCCATTTGAGTATATTATTGATGAATTTTCTATTTATAACACTCTAAAATATAAACAATCAAAAAATAATATTTTTCTAAAATTTCTATAGAAATGTGGAATAAGTGATTTTGGAATATTCATGAAACCCCTCTAAAAATATCTGTACATATGAATTGAAAAAATATTTTGAATGAAATTTATTTAGTTATATGATTCAATATTAAGGAAAATATTTTGTTTCATGTGTGTGGTGGAGGGGTATTTCTCTATTCTATGCTCAAATTTAAATTTTAGACACAAAAAAGTCCAAATTAATTTTTTTGTAAACAAATTGAAATTTTTTTCAAAATCGTTCAAAAATGAGTGTCTTCAAGATTCAAAATGAAATTAAATTTTATTTATCCTATGTGATAATTTCAGGTTGGGTATGGATTTTTTCACTAATTATGAAGTTTTTTGGGAGTATTATTTATGAGTGATGTTATATACTATTTTCATAGATTTTCTATTTAGGAACAAAAAAAGGGAGTTATATGGGATAGATTTTTTTGGAATTATGATTATAACATAAGGAATAAGAAACATTAACAAGAACTTAGGGGACACACTTTAAAAAAATAAACCACCTGAGTGATCTGACTCCAATGAGAGTAACATATTTCATATTATGTTTTAGTAAAATGTGGAATTGGGATACCATGGTGAGCATTTCAGAAAATTTCATTATGGGTGATTCTATAAATAAATAAAATTATAACTCAATATTTGTTTCTCATAATTCTATCCAAAACACTTGGATAAAAAAATAAACTAAAGGAATTGTAAAAAATAATGTCATTATGGTGAGAGGATATTGAAATAAAATGAAAAAGTTGATAATTGACTCATATGTTAATAATATGAGTTCTACTAATAAAGTGATATAAAAATTGAATTTTTGGATTCTAGTAAGTTGTGAAAATTAAAGGTTCCTCCTATTAAGATTTTTCTCCATTTAAATATTACGTGTCATCACTCTAAAAATTTGAACATGAATTGAATTGATGAATAAAGGTGAGTTACTATATCTAAGAGGAATAATAATTTCATTAGTGAAAGGATTTTTTGCCTTTTTGATTTCAATTTTTATTTGAACTTAGTTAGTACCTCCAGTGATAATTCCATGAAATGTATGCCCCGTGTGAGAAAATAAATCATTCCCCCTTAATAAATGTATCAACATTCTATATTTTGAGATAACTATGATATTTATTATTTTATATTATATAAATAAATACGGACTTGTGATCTTTTGAGTAAAATAATAGTTAAGTGTGTTGTAGTTTGATGTGTTATGTGATTATAGACTTTTCCACCTATTTTTTGTTTGAATAAATGAGAATTTTTTATGAATGTGAGCCTTAATTGGAAAAAAAATATGAAAATAAACAATCATCATATAATGGATTTATATTACATGAATTTATAATAAAAATGTGGCTTTTGGGGATTAAATTAATAAATTCATTAGTTAATAAAATTTTTATGAAATTAGTTATTTTATTTTTCCAACGAAATATTTTTATGGTATTTACATTTTCATAAAATTTTCCTTCTAATGTTGTAATTGCAATTTGTTTTTCTAATTCATGATGATGAGTTTTCAATTAAATGAAATTAAATTTTTTTTCTCTAATAGATAAATGAATTATTTTTTATACTAAATTAAATTTTTGATTAATTTCCTTGATTTTATTTCAATCATTTTTTGTCAATTGAAATGATATTATAAGTTAATTATTTGATCAATTTTTTGAAGAAATAAATTTTTAGGTGAATAATTTTATTTTTAAAATCAGTTTTTTTTGTTCTAGGTTTTCTACTATAATAATGCTACTGGTATACCCTACTAGCAATCCAGCTAGCAACACTTCCTTTACTCTACCTTGCATTCTAGTACCCCAAAAACCCTCCATCTTATCTACTAGAAGCCTCAATATTAGATCTGTTATTATGATCCTTTTAATCCTAAAACGGGTGTCTATAACCGTTCTAGCATGTAGTCTATTAGTCTTCTATAAATCAGGTGGTCCATCATGTTTTCTACCATCAAAAAACCTCCCTTCTTATAGCGACCTTGCTTTTTCTTATAGTACTAGTGTATATTTTTAATTATTAAAAACATTATAGAATGAAATTATAAATATCCAAAAAAAATTCTTTAAAAAATTAGAACCATATACAAAATAAATCATAAAAATTTATTCTATTCCCTCTTCTTGAGATTCTTATAGGTATTCACATTCTCTTTAGTGAAAGTAATCAAGTAAGGATATAAGTCAAAAAGGGGTGAGATAAAATCCTAGTAAGATGATAGATAATAACATGAATCAATATAAATTGGGGTGATCATAATAATCATCATCATAACGTAATAATAATATCATTATTGTGAAAGGGAGTATTTTGAAAAGGCATGGAATATGGAAATGCATAAAAATATAACATCATGTCTTAGTGGTCTATTACCACACATAGTTAGGAACGAAGACAACATCATGTTCACACATATTGAAATTTTATCATGAGATAAATCAAATTACCCAATAAATTGGATCTCTATAAAATTTTGTGTTTATCCATCACATCATAACATTTATATTATGCTATATAATTCGGGTCACACCCGTCACATCATAACATTTACATTATCATGTAGGAATCATAGAACATATATCAATATTGACTAAAAATAACCCATGTAATGAAATGTTATTCATATCATAAAAATTAATTCCTAAAATTTGGGACCCCAAATTATAGATGTAATAACATACTTGAATCATCAATCTTAAGTGAAGTAAATATAATCATGAGAAGTTAAAGGTTTGTTTTCTTAAAGAATAGTTATTTTGGAAAACATTATGTTTGTCATAAACTATAGTAGAAAACATTTATAGCATAGAAACTATAACATAATTATTTAATAAATGATATTTAAGGATTATCCATACTAAAAAATGGGTAAAATAGAGAATCCGAATGAAATAGAGTTTGGTTCGAGAATTCCCCTTATGTTTTTCCTAAATCAATTTACGAGTTAAGATCATGAATAATCAAATTAGATTCATTAATTAAAAATCAAGAACATTTAAAACATTTATTTTATTCACTATTTTTTTATTATTTTCATTTATGGTCCTTTAGATGAGCCTTAGAGTTTAATTTCAACATTCGGGAGCATTTGTTTTCTTAGTTTTCATGATCTGTTCACTTATATTCATGAATGAAAGCTCATGTAAAATGAGGATAAATATATGGATTTTTTTAAGTGTTATTAATGAGATTATAGAATATTAAATTATCTTAAAAATAATTTTCATATATAGTATGAAAATGAATCATTAGATAAATGTTAATGGTGATCATTTTAGGTTAATTTTGGTGGTGTTTCAAACACAATGAACTCCTTTGGTTTTATCATTTAGTATTATGTATATATGTTAGTTCTAAGAGATAAACAGGTTTTTAACGTAAAATTTATAATATTCTCAAACCATTATAATGGTTTTTTTAATATCATATAAAAAAATAAAAATAAAATGAAAGTGCACCGCCCATGAGGTCGCTAAATTGATATATCATGGGTGATTATTTCATTTTTCATATAAAAAAGAAAGAGGGAAATGAGATTGATGATTGATCTTAAATTAACATGATATCATTCTAATATATCAAAAATACTATAGTTTTCATGCCTTTTGGATAATAAATGTGGATGAGAAGAAATTAAAATAAGTGACATTGAAATGAAATTAAAAGAAAAAAGAAGAGGACTTAACCTCCAGAATTTATCTAAATTTAGAACCTTCATAGGGAATGGTTTTGGTATTTTGGTCATACAAAGTTATATAATGAGTGGGATAAGGGCTTAATAAGAGGATTTTTTAGAATTTGGACAATGATATATGCTTTAGAGGTGTGAGGAGAATAGGGTGTGAGGGGTGGTATTTATAGTAGAGGAATGAGGTGTCTTCTTATTATTTAATTCCTTAGTTAATTATTTATATCAAGATAATTAATTTTTTTGATGATTGAGACTAAATATAGTAATTATATAATGTGAAAAATAACCAATTTTTATTACCTCAGTGATTACTAAATTAAAATTTTATTTAACTTATAATTTATATATATATAAGAAATTATCATATTTTATTATTCAAGAAAAAATCAAGTATTTTAGAATAAATCTATCACTTCACCCTAATTTATTTTTGATGTATAGAATTAAAAAATGAAATACATTTTATTAAAATTATTTTATAAATATTTTTAATTTAAATTTTAATAAAAATTATCATTTACTTGTAAAATGCATATTTTAAAATTATAATACATTTTATATCATATTGAAAAATTACTTATGATCTCATAAAATTGTCTGAAAATCATAATACATCAAAATATTAATTTATGAATACATTTTATGAAAATAAAAGTTATTTAATATTATAAAATTATTCATAAAAGTGTAATTAAATATTTATTACTTAGAAAAATACCAATAGATAATTAAATTTTTTGGAAAATATATTTACTTAGACTAAGATTTAGTTATACCATAATTTAATTTATAATATGCCTAAATTTTATTTATAATTTTATGGGTGAGGTTAATATTCATTTTTTCAGTTAACTATTCATAAGATTCATATAATTATTATTTATTTTGAGTTAATATATCATTAGTATTGGTTCCATAACTTCAAGAAATACTTCTTATTTCATTAATTTTACATTTATAAACAATTTAATATAGTCTCTAAGTTATTTTTATTTGATTTATAGTTTGTGTAATTAATATAATAATTGATAAATCACATTGATAAATGTTTGGATTGTAACATTCTTCCTCCTTTTTTTAAATTTATCCTTTGAGATTTTATTTTACAAAAGAGGTGAGGGTACATCTCCTTCATCTCCTTCTATAGTTCCTAAGATGCTTATTCATACTTATGGTTCTTCCAAAATTCTTTGACATTGTGGGTTGTCTTGTTTAATTGAACCTTATATTTCTGGTCCAAAATCATTAATGGAAAATCCTCATAATAGAGATCATCTTCCAACCGTACCACCTCTATGTTTAGTACATGTTAGGGATTGGATATGTACATCCTTATGAGTGATACATGGAACACATCATGAACATGAGCTACATTCAGTGGAAGTGCATATACATAGTCCTTGAATCCCATGCGATCAAGAATATCAAGGGGTACTATATACCTTTTTCCAATCTTCCCATTCTTTCTAAACCACATGAATCTCTTCCATAGTGATATTTGAAAGATGAATTTATCTCTAATGTCAAACTCCAAGTCCCTTCAACAATTGTTATCATAAACCTTTTTTTGACTCTAAAAATCATTTATATATTGTTATATGGATTGAACCTTCTCTATAAACTCTTTAACATTATCAGTCCCAAGTTGCTTCCATTTACAATTTTTACTCCAACTGGTTGGATCTCTAAAGTATTTTACATATAGAGCATTACATGGATCAATTTAAATACTCGAGTGGAAGATATTATTATAAGAAAACACAACCAATAGGAGATGTGGATCCAATCCACAATTTAATTCCATAGATAATGGTATAATCATAGCATCGAGCTTATGAATAGTAATTTTAGATTGACCATAAGTTAGGGGTGATAGGTCATACTGAAAAATAATTTTTTACTCAAAGCATGTTTAATATTCCACCACAATTTAGATTTTGACCTGGGATCATGATCAAAGACAATTGAGAGTGAAATTCCATTGAGTATCACCACATCCTTCACATATATCATTCCACATTTTTCAAGAATGTGATCTTCTTGAATAGTAATAAAGTGGGAATTATTCATCATTCGGTCCACCACAAACCATAACGAATTTTTTTCCTTTTGATGTCTTAGGGAGACCACTCACAAATTACATAGTGACATTCCCACATTTCTACAATGGGTATAGTCAATGGTTTCATCATCCCTTTGTGCCATTATTACTTGTATTAATCATGATGACATATCAATAACCATGAAAAATACTCAAAAATATTTTAATTCATGTCATCCAACTAGATGTATTCTCATAGATCATGTTATATCTGGGTACTCTAGGGATGGATAGAAAAATTTGAGCTATGTTCATTATTTAACAGATCCGTATTTATCCAAGGTGATGAAGGAACATAGATCCTCATTCTCAAATAAATCACACTATCATCATTGATATAGAACTATTGATGTTTCCATTCCTTTATTTCATTCACCTTATTTTGAAAATCCAGATCATTCTTTTATTCCTCCTTAATCTTCTCTTGGAAAGATTCCTAGGAAATGTAGGATATATTCCCTATATTTATGATTTCCAAATCCATTCATTCCATATACATGAACTTAGGGTCATTATAAATCTTTATCACGGATTGAGTAGGTGGCCCTTTATGCTAAGAGAATCATCTACCATGTTTCCCTTTCTAGAATGATAGTGAATAGGGAAATCGCAGTCATTGATTTGATCTAACCATCTCATTTGATTCATGTTGAGATCCATTTGTGTGAATATATACTTTTGGCTCTTAGGATTGGTATATCTGTCATGCTTTACATGATAGAAGTAGTGTCAATATATTTCCAAGGAAAGAATCACTGTTACTTAAAATAGATCTTGTGTTGGGTAGTTATGCTCTTGGATATTCAACTATAGTGATGTGTAGGATATCACATTATCATTTTTCATGAGTAAACCACCCAATACATTCTTTGAAGCATTATTTTATATCAAAAAACATTCTCCACTTTTTGGTAATGTGAGTACAATTTCCGTGATAAGCCTTCTCTTTATCGCTTTCAAGATTTCATCACATTCATTCGTCCAGACACACTTTACCCCTTCTTTGATAACATAGTTAGTGGGCTACACAATCATGATACATTTATTAAAAAACATCAGTAGTACCAATATAATCCATAAAAGCTATAGATTTTTTTAACACAAGAGGGTCTAGTTCATTACTCAATTCCCTTTTTTTGAAGGGTCCATAGAATTTCTCTAAATTGTGATCACAAGTCACAAAAATGTGACTTGATTCATATAAAATTCACACTTTTGAACGTTTCATACAACTTGTCCTTCTTCAATTTCAACAACACATGCTTTATATGTTTTTCATATTAATTTTTTCTCTTGGAGTAGATGATAATATCATCAATATACACTACCAAAAATTTGTTAAGGTAATTTCTAAATACTATATTCATCAAATTCAAGAAGATTGTAGGTACATTAGTAAATTTGAAGGGCATCACCAGAAACTCATAGTCCCCATACCATATACAGAAGGTGGTATTATTAATATCGTCCTTATTCACCATTATGTGATGATATCCAGAATAAAGATACACCTTTTAGAAGTACGGATCTCCCCACAACTGATTGAACAATTCATCAATCCAAGGACAAGGATACCTATTCTTTTTGGTGATATTGTCGAGTTCTCGATAATCTATACACAACCAAATTGATCCACCCATATTTATGAAAAATATCTCTTGCGCATCCCATGTTGATGCACTACGGTGTGTGAACCCATTGTCCAAATTCTCTTGAAACAACCTCTTTAACTTCTATATTTTGATAGGATCTATCCTGTAGTGACATGTTGAGGAGGAGTATCTCCAGGTATTATTTCTATTTAGAACTCTAGCTCAAAATATTAGGGATGTATGAGTAACTTATTAAAATATACGTCATGATATTTCCTCATGATGGGCATTTACCTTAGGTTGATTAATTCATTTGACTCAACCATTTGAGTGAGGTATTATTATTCATATGGAATCAACACCCACACCATTGAAGGAATTCTATAAGGATATTCGTTATCTTCTATACATTCGTAGAGGATCATGGGACAGTTAGGAATTATAAAATATTTATCCATTTCCTGATAGTTGATATGTTCTCTATATAAAGAGTGTTAATCCATCCCTAGTATAGCATCAAATTCCACCATGGGATGTGTTATGATATTATCTAGAATAATAATACCACATACACAAATAGAAGAAGTTTCAAATAATTGGGTTTAAATGATTTCACAACTAGGTGTTCTTATATATATCTTCACTTCATTGTTTTGGGGATTCAATTCAATAGTTCTAGAAAACATGAAAGATATAAAGAATGCATATAAATAGAATCAAATAATAATACTTACATTATTGAGTGAATACTAAGTGTACCTTGTATGACTTTTTTTCATTGTTCCAATTCAGTAGTAGTGATGGAATAATCATTTCCTTCCACATTTCTCTTCGGTGGATTCTAATGTTAATTACCCTTGATTACTCTAGGTTTAGTGCACTGGATTTCATATTACCCTTTCTCCTTAAAGTTATAGCATTGGGACATGGGTGGTGATTCCTTTCCTCCACTACATTTTCCTGCTTCCTCATGTATTTTTGACATTCATGATCTTGGTGTACTTATCTCCAACACTTGAAAAATTTCCCTGCCCCTAAGATTTAGTTCTCGTGATACTTCTTCCCGTATTTTTTCACATTTGGGTAGTTGAGTTTTCTTTCCACCTTTATCATTAGATCCACTTCATTGGAACTCTATATTTCATTTATTATAACCACAGCTAGGTTAACATTCTCCAAAATCCATTTCAATATTAAGAGAACTCTCAAAAACGTTTTCATAACATCAATAGTCTCTAATTTCTTGTTCCTTTTGAATGTGGTTATTTAAAACACTATAGAATATATAAATGTTGTTATAATTTTTTATAATAAATTCCAAAACATTCCTTTAAATCCTTTTGAAAATTTCAATGTTGGAAATGATAGGTAATACTTCTTTTTTACTTTAGAATTATGAATTCTCTCTCTATTTTGTAAGAAGTGTTTATGGGAATTACTTGTTAAGAAGAATTATCTTTAAGTCATCTCACACTATCACCACAACTTCATCCATTGTATTGGTGTTCATAATCAAGGCCCACAATTGATCTACATCCCCATATAGAATATAAATGGAATGGGTCACCTTCTCCATCTCAGAACATGGAGTACACAAATAACATTCTCTATTCAGTTGCTCCATTATTCTTCTAGTACTGGATCAGATGATCCACCAAATTTTAGTGGTCATTGATGCATAAAGCACTTGATAAACAATTTCTACATCATAGTTAAAGGAGGACATAATACATTATTCATATTATTTTGTATACCATGAGACATCTATGTAATAATATCCCTAATATTTTGAACTCCACCCCCAAAGCATTGGAGATGACAATTGGGAAATCGCTTCATTGTCCCTCGTATAGGTTTATTGCCTAGTTTATCTTGGTTCCACCTATTTTCTAAAATAGAATATGTTAGAAAAAAACACAAGCCAACAATTCATCAATAATTTATCCATTTATATAATTAACACTAAAGGAGTACATTATGGTATCCATATGTTTAGAATATTCAAAAATAAATCTCCTTGGATTTCTATATACTTAGTGTCATACTAAGGGTTTTAAATAAGGTTCTCTAATCCTAATTCCCAAATTTACTGAATTGTGATCTGATAGAAACGGTAGTGAACCTTATTTTTCTTACATTAATATGACATTATTTTAATGATTAACAACATTATATAATTACATATCCAGGATCTAATGTTTTAGTGTCTTGGTAAAATTAGTAAAATTTTCAAAATAAAATGTAAACATTTATTTAATTCTTTATTCAATAGCTTCTTAAAAGTATTCATATTTTATTTAGTACAAGTAATGACATGTGGATATACAACAAAAATGGGTGAGATAAAATGCCTGTAAGAGAAGAGATAAGATCATAAATCTGTCATGGGGTGATCATAATATTTTTCATCATAACATAATAATAAGATCATAATATTGATAGCAAGAATTTAGAAAAGTATTGTAATGTGGCTAAGCATAAAAATGAACCATCATGTCTTAGTGGTCAATTATCACACAAAGTTGTGAAAAAATATAAAATCATATTCATGCATATTTCACTTTTCTCATGAGATAAATAACATTAACCAATTCATTGGAATGTTATATAATTTTGGGTGAACCTTTTATATCATAAAATTTCTTTTTCACAATATATTTCTAGGTGCACCCATCCAGTTATAAATTTATATTATCATTCACACAACAAACAATATAAATAAATATTGAACATAAAATAACCCATGGAAATTAATGTGTTCCATTTCATAAGAATACATTAATAAAATATTTTTAACAAATGAATGTGGGAATAACATAATTGAATCATCAACCTTGATTAAAGAAGAAACTACCTTTAAAATTAAAAGGTGTGTTTTTCAAAAGAATGTTTTTTTGGAAAAAATTGTCTTTTTCATAAACTAAAGTAGAATAAATTTAAAACCAATAATATTTATTATAATTATTAATAAATTATATTTAAGGTATATCAATACTGAAAATGGGGTTAAATAGGGAATTCCCAAAGAAAGAGAGTTGGGTTTGAGAATTCCACTTACCTTGTGTCTGAAAGCTTCCTTCACATTAATATCTTATATAACCATAATAGGTTCATTAATTAAAAATGAATAACCCTTAATAAATTAATTTTATTCATTATTGAGTTATAAATCTCATTTAAGGGCCTTTATATGAGTCATGGAGTTTAAATATATCATTTAGGAGTATTCATTTTCATATTTTTCACGATCAGTTCACTTGTATTCATCAATGGATATTCGTGTAAAATCAGGATAAATATCCAAAATTATTATTATATTTTTTTAATTATATTAAATAGGATTAAATATTCTTTTAATGAATTTTCTTATATGTTATGATGATTAATGATTAGATAAAAGTTAATGATGATCATTTTAGGTTATTTTTTTGAGGTTTTTCAAACACAATGAACTTGTTTTGTTTTATCATTTAGTATTGTATACATATTATAGTTCAATAATATAAAATGTTATAATAACCATTATAAATTGTTTCAACCATTTTAATGGTTTTATTAACCCCCATGAAGGCATAAAAGGAATATTTAAGTGCATCTCCAATGATGTCGCTAAATTGACACACCACAGGTGACTGTTTTATTTTTAGTATAAGAGAGAGAGAGAGAGAGAGAGAGAAAGGAGTTTGATAATGGATATTCCATTAACATGATATCATTAATGTATATTATATATACAATATTTATTATTCATTTTGGATAAGATATAGAGAGGATAGGATAAGAAATGAAATGAAATTGAAACAAAATTAAACAAAAAAAGAAAAAGGATTTTACCACTTGGATTTATGCTCCGTGAGAACCTCATTAGAAAATGGTTTTTGTATTCTAGTGAGACATAGATATCCTAGACGTGGGTGTTGGTATTGTGGATGGTTTTTGATAGAATTTGGACAATTTTAAGATCTTTAGAGGTGTGAGGATAAGAGGGTGTGAGGGTGGTACTAATAGTGGATGAGAGGGGTGTTTTCTCATTATTTAATACATTTGATTATTATTTTTCTCAAGATAATAAATATTATTCATTATTGATATTGAATATAGTAATTATATCATGTGAGTTTAAACCAATATTTCTTACATCATTTATGACTCAATGAATAATTTTTTTAACTTATAATGATCATATGTCTTAAATTACCATGTTTTGCTATACACCAAAAATACAAATATTTTAGAAAAATTCCAAAAATTCACCATAAACATTTTTCAACATGTATAAGTAACAAATAAAATCAATTTTATAAGAATAATTTTCTAAATATGAATATTTTAAATTTAAATTAATATTATCATTTACCTGGAAAAATATAGATTTTAAAATTATAATTGATTTTATAACACTTTAAAAAAAGTACATAAGGCCTCATAAAATTATCATAAATTCATAAGACATAAGAATATTAATTTATGAATACATTTAATGAAAATAAATTTATTTTATATTATTATATGAATCATAATATAGTAATGAAAAAATTTGACTTACAAAAATACCAACACTTAATTAATAATTTTTAAAGAATTTATAGACATAGACTGTGATATAATTATACCATAGGATCATTTATAAGATTCATAAAATTTATGTATATATTCCTGGTTTATGTTAATATTCATTTGGATTATTTAATATTCATAAGTGTCATATTATTATTCCTATTTTCATGTTAATATATCATCAGTATTGGTTCCTTAACTTCAATAAATACTTATTAATTTATAAATTCATCATTTTTAAAGCTATTATTAGGGTCTCTAAGTGATTTAATGGGATTTATACTATGTTTAATTACTATAAGAATGAATAAATTCAATTGATAAATGTTTTGGGTCATTACATTTCTAGTGTTTATTTCTATCTTTCATCCCAACTAAAATTCCTCTCTCTCCTACAAAACACAGATCAATTATCATCACCCCTATTTCACCATGATCTGCCACCTACCTCCCACCTGCTACCAGTATGATCTATCCATGATAAAATCACCCTAACACCACAAAGAATTTTTTATTATTATTTATGAATTTAATCCCAACATATCTTGAATCATTGACAATAATCCATTGTAGGACACTGATGTTGCTCCCCTATGGATAGTGAGGTACACATACCCATCAATCTGAGTGCCACCAAGATGATATGCATCACAGATGTTTGAGTGGACGCAAAAATAAAGTGATCAATCTTAATAGTTGATATTGTAGTTTAATACAACCCATACCCAAGACTGTTGAAGAACTACACCACTGGAGAAGACAATTCACTACTTGATGTTGAACCCTTACTATTTTGGTGAAAAATAAAATTAAAAAAATATATTTTTGTAAACATTTATATTTTTTTATTAAATAATAATAATAATAATAATAATAGGTGTATATATATATAATAAAAATATTTATTGGGTGTCTATTAATGATGAATGATACCAAAATGATTTTTTGTTCAAAGGCCCAAGCTATGGCACATACCCAGGAAATTAATAACTGCACCATGACAAAAATTTGAAATTATGGAAAACAATTTCCCAAAATTGGAGGTGTATATTTTTTAAATAAACGTGAAATTTTTCATGTTTCTTGGTTTAATTAGGCAAGATGATTATAAGTGAATGATATATCGGGAAGGAAGACTCAAGTATCCTCTTACAGTGATCAAAACCATCAACCCTTTCAAATATAAGGCATCTATGTTAGGGATTGTGGTTACTACATGCTATTATGTTTTATAATGTTTTTTATTATATTAGATGGAATTTTTTTAATGATGATCCGAAAATTTCATAGAGAAAGTGTCACATGGGAAAAATTAAGAAAATATGGGAGTTGTGATAGGATCAAGTAACAAGGTTATATAGAATAAGAAGGTTTTTGAAAATAATAGAATAAAATATAGCAAAAACACAACCCATAAAACATAACTATATGGAGAAAATGAAAATAATAGATACACATCATGATATTCTGGAGATCACTACAGGAGTTTCATTTTTGGCTATAAGATAGAGAATATTCAATCTCTATTGAATTTTATATTTATTTATTTATGTATTTATTTTTCGTTATCCAAATCTTTGAATATATTAATTGTTGTCATGATATTTGCATAAACTCTCTTGGAGGAATAGGTGGAGATAGTTAATCAATTTTAATTCTTTCATATATTAATATTAATTAATGAGTATCTATATTTCTCTTTATGCAGTCATTTTTTACAAAACACCATGTATCACGGAAAACATTTCTTATTCTGACATAATTATATATAATATTTAAATAAATAATTTTTCAGAAAAGTTATTCAGGCTTAAGAAAGAGTAAAACATTGATTTCTTCAAAATATTTGAACTTACTGATAACTTATTTATTCACACTTGGTGATCAAGTGATTTATATGGTGTAAATGTATTAGGATCCAATAATTCATATATTCTGCTAGAAAAAAATATGGTTACTCTCTTTCAATTAGTTCTAAGATATTTATTTCAAATGCATGAATGATGGAATGTCATTATAAAAATAATAAATACAATTTCCACCTACATCATCAATTTACTTCTATAACTACTTTATGATCTTCTTTCTTTTCTGTTTTATTCTTTCTCTCTTGTAACTTGACTTCACACACACCCAAACTCTTACTGACACCCCAATTTTAATTAGTATCAATCTTTCATCACCATTCACATTCTCATCCCCCTTGTATTCTATTTTATTTTGTTTTTATTATAATGTTATTATATATTGTTTCACAATTAAATAACCTATTATAAATCCTTTTTTATTGATTGAAACCTACTCATCATTAAAATATTTTTAGGAAGGGTTTTAAAATTTAAATTTTAACGATTATAATGACCTCACGTGAACATCCACAATAATGATAACTTCTCAATGTTATTATAAAAGAAGGCTTAATGAGCCAAAAATTCCAAAACTAGTAGTATCCAATTTTATTTCATTCCATGATCTATGTAACTACCACAAATACACTAGATGGGGTTTCAAACTCATGTTCCATAGGCTACCCATATAAAATCATCAGTTTTTAAAAGGAGGACTAAGGTTTGTTTTGAAGGGTAAAGGGGATTTTTAATTTTTATTATCATGTTAAAGTATAATTAAGACATTGTGGTTGTATAACACAATATAGGATGTGTCTATATAATGGTTTTTGATCTATAGGGTTGTATTTGGTTGTGATTGTTCATGTTATTTATGGAATAGATACGTTGGGAAACATCAGATATAATGTGGATGTCTGATAGTGGATCTTGGGAAGTTATAATAATTTTGGTTTAACTACACCTCAAATCAGGGTCCACATTATAGTGTCCTTATGATGGTTTTGATTTTTTGGCGTAGAATTTTCTATTTCAATGTGGCCTTTTTTCGTAGTTTTAAAGATCTCATCATTAACCATGATAGACATTTTGGATGTGGTTTTGACAAGACCCCATTGTGGAGTTATAATATCCCACACATCATAGTCCTTCATAATTTAGGACACATTATGTTATATCATTATATAGTATTCTATAATTTCTATTTTTCCATGTTACTTATAATGTTTTAACACCACTTAGACCTATCATTTTCTCTTCCCTTCCTCTCAAACATTGGGTCACTCTAAGAGTCATTATAGAGAACTTCTACCCTCTAAACTCTTGGTTTTGTTATCAAGATTAATTGATCTAATATATATGATTCTAGGTGACTTTCCGTACCATTCTACATGGTTTTACTCCTTTATGTTTGGTTGGATGACATGACAAATCATAAGTTATAATTTTTTCTTAGATCTTGTTCTATTATATCATTTACGATGGTTAGGGGTTGGTTATGAGAGTCCCTGGTGTATGGGTTTGATCAAGTTGTTTCATGGGCATGATTTGGTTATTGAATATTAGATATACTTAAATTTAAATCAAAACACTAAATATAGGAATCACATATCATGTTGGGACATTAAATTTATTCATTTGACATGTTGGCTTGTGTGTATGTTCGTAGTTTAGAGACACATGACTGATTATGATCACATGTGTGTATTTGTGTATCCCTTAAACATATGTGTGTGTGCTTTCCTATTATTAACCATTCTTGTAATTCAATTATTTTACTTATATGTTATTCTATATTGTAGCATTTTTTCTTACGAGGTTTTCTTATAGTAGCTAATGATTGGTGGGTTGTCATTTCCTTCTTAAACCATAGAGGGCGAGCATGTGAGATATTTGGTGATGGAGACAATGGATCAAGACACAACTTTACAGTATAATGGACTTGTGACCTAAACTGATGTAGTGTACGTATATGAAGGACATGTGCCTTAACTATAGATAGAGGAAGTGTCAAGATGTGACATTCTGGTAGCATTACCTGTGATGGACATTGTGTGTGATGGACCTATAGAATGTCCATTGAATTTTTAGTTTTGTAGATATTGGTAGACTTATGAGGTGTCTTATGTGGTCAATCCAGTTTAATGATAATTATTATCACCATAATTCTAAGATGGATCTAAAGTATATATAGTCAGTGTTCATGTAAACTTGGTTAGTGTATGATCTATCAGTACATCATTATATTTATTATTAGGAGTTAATTTTCTATTTCATTATGTCGTACACCTCTATATACAAGAATATTTATGTTAAGGATACATTGGTGGTGTCCTACTTGGTTTTTAACCACACCCTTCATGGGAATCTTAGTGCATGTGTAGAATCATTGGCTAGGGATCTGATAAAGGGAAGGGCATTGTAGCTGGTTGTTATAGAGAATGGGTTAGGGATAGATATTGTACTATGACAGACTATATATGATTATTTCATCACTATTGTATATTTATTTTGTTATTTAAGTTGTAATTTTTTTCCTTCCATATTGGTGATTTGATTGATTATACATATATGAATTGAATTGATATTTATTATTGAACCTATTTATTTATTCATCTATTATGTTTTTATTTGTCTTATATTTATGTTTTACTATCATATGATGGTTATTATTACTGCAGTTATAGTGTCCCTGCATTGTCATATGAATGTTTTATAAACAGATTGAGGTGTTCCTTTCACTTATTTTATTGTTATTATAGAAGGATATAGGTGGTGTGGAACTCAAGATGGGTATTTTCTATGTTCCAAGATAGCTCATTTGTAATATACCTCTATGTTACTAATGATGGTTTTTTATTACATTTTTATGATATTTGGGTGTATTCGTGAATTATGAGATGTAACGTAGGATAACATGTCATATACATATATTATTGTTTAGTGCTTATTAATAGTAATTCAACTAAATGTGTTGATTCAAAATAATTTTTGGTACTCTCAATTATTAGGATACAACTAGGTTGTAATTAGGTAATTAGATCGATGTTTTCTTCTATGTTTTTTTATATATATTATTGTGGAAAACAAGTTGTTATGGAGGTTTGGGTGTGACCCTTGTATAGAAATAGGAGGGTTAACAAATGTTTTTATTCATCACGTAGGATGGATCTTCCATTTAGAATAACTTATGTGAACCCTAAAACATCATATATTTTTCTTGTAAGAAAGGTGTTAGTGGTGTTCTGAACAATTTTTTGGGATTTTAAAAATATTCCCCAGATTATATAACACACCAACATGAGATGATAACCCTATTCCATTATAGGTTGTGTAGGATAATTTTCATGGGAATACATCTACACCTGATTCAGTACTCTAAGTGGTAACCCTACCCCAACAATGAGTCTTACAGATTATACCTACATGGTGCAGAGGGGAATAAGGGATGGTTGTATAAGGCCCCAACTTTCAACATTACATAATATTGAATTAAGTTAATAATTCAAATTGAGTATATTTTCAGGTTTAGAGTTTTAGAGAATTAGTACATAACTATTACATCTCAAAAGATTACGAAGTAGACACTTCTACACTCTTTCCATTTTTTTCTTAAATTAAAAACTCTTGAAAAAAAGAGTCATGTATAGTTCCTGGTTTTGGAAATCATGACTTTTTCATTATCCCATCCTTGACCCTATTTATCTTTAAGTCCTGTGGAAACATTTCAAAACATGTGATGAACCTAAAAATCTCAGTATGGGTTATATAACAAAGAACAAAAATATTTTTTCATAATTACATAAAAAACATGAACTCTTTTACTTACCTCATGAAATCATAAGATTTTATGAATAACACATATAAATCATAAATAATATAGGTGACTTGTGGCATCCAAAACATAATTATATTGTAGCTATCACAACTACATAGAGAGTAACATTGGAATACCCATCACAGTATATTCCCAAAATCTATTAGGAGAAACATTCATGTTTACCTCCGTCACGTCACCCAATGAATTAGAGAGCTATCTTGGGCTCACCTGCCCTAGTTTTATCACGGAACAACCCGTATACGTAAATAATTCCCAAGAACCATAACATGATCATAACACATAACATAAGCATAAAAGAAAGATAAAAATTCTGCATTACAATAACAAAATATCATTTTATGATATTTAAATAAAAAATCCATTCTCAAATTCATTTTCAATACCATAATATGTAATAATAGTATATGTTATTTATTTTTCCTTTTAAAAACATTATGGCTTATTGAGGAAGCCAAAGATCAAATAATTCTCGTAGAGGTGGAAATGTCATTGTCACTGCTTACATTTAAAAAACATTCTTTTTTGTTATTTATTAAAACATTTCATCTAAAAAGATTCCCTTTCAATGAAATTAAAATTAAAAGGGGTCTATACACCATATAAAGTGATGTAGTGTATAAAACTAAATATGCCTCAAAGAAAGGAGATTGAGATGAAGTCTCTTACCTCATGTTCGACTTGACTGGATCATTATTAAATCTCTTGAATAATAAACAAAAGTTAATTTATAATTTCTTAAGAAAGTTTTTCAAGATTATTATTCCTTTTATATTACATGTTACCATGTTATAAATATTATGTAGTCATTTAATTTAATGACGTTTTTTTGTCGATATTTGGTACTTGAGTCAAAAATAAACACCATATATTTACATGTTGTCCATGTTGTCAATAGTACATTGTATCCAGAATGAAATTAATTATTTGTGATGACCCAGACTCTCTTGGTTCTTTCCTTTTCCAAAATATGGATCCTAAAGGAGTGGCATCTCGGTGAGACCGATCAGCGAGACCGATCGGTGAGACCGATCGGTGAGACCGATTGGCGAGACCGATCGGCGTCACCCGGCCTCTTCAAGTTGTTCCCAATAGCGCTCTTTGCTCAAATAGGGTTTTTTTTAAACCCTATTCTGACTTGTTAAACCTGTTTTAAGGACTTGTAACGTTCATAAGAGTTTTAATTAAATGCTTCATCAATTCTTGAGCCGGCTTAAACCACCCGACCCCCTTTTTGTGACGAGTGGAGCCGCGTGGTCAACCACGACCCCCGTGCCTTACGCTGTTTCGTGTTTTCACCTCAACCGTCCCTGGCTCCTATAAACTAAGGGTTATCCGTGGTTTCTGCATTCCTCGATCGTGACTTTTCACAAATAGCTTCTGGTGCATCGGACCCACCGCATCGTTATCCGTAAAGTTCCGCGCCCAGCCTAAGAGTCGATCGTCGATCAAACTAGTAGGGAATTTCTCATTTTCCTCTCTCTTTTGTGTATCATGCGGGGTGAACGTGCTTTTGTTTCTGGAGAATTGGATAAACCAGACCTAATTAAAGATAACAAAACAATTATATAAAGAAAGGAAGGGGGCTGTGAATCATTGATGTTGTCTTATATTTTGATGTTGTTTCTTTTATGGCCATCCTGTTGAGTTGTGCTGACTTATGCCTTCTAAAAATCGACGTCGTTGGTGGTCGTTGTTTGTGCACTAATGAACCTTGCTGATGTTTTAAAAGGAATGTTGTGGTTGTAAGCTTCTGCTGTGAAACGTGAGTTGGTTAATCACGTATATTCGGCCGAATAAATTTGGAAGCACCAGGATCAACCCTTCTGTGATAACTCCTGGTTAGAACACACAGGAATTTGAATCATGGAGTGTGTTAAGTCATTTAAATCTGAAAATACATGCAAGTACCTACTTGTGTTAGTGGTGGTAGTTGGTTGTTTTTATTTCGGGATGAATGCTGGAGATGTGGTAGGCGATGGTATCCCCTGTTCCTTTATACCCTCGGTGGTTGTGTGATTTTTAAATCCGGTTGGTTACTTTTTCATATCACAAATTGGGGTGGAATCCTCTGTTGTTGAGAACCGGGTGTGGATATTTTGGTTGTTGCTTGATTGCCTACTTTTTCTGGACATGTGCCTATGCCTACTAGTTTCCCAGTAGTGCTTAAACTCAACCATTATTACTGAACATGAAACAAGAATGGGATTATGGGTTTTGCTGGCGAGAGTCGTGACTTGTGACTCGGATACAGTGGTGTTATGTCCCGTAGGCCGGTTACAAAAACCTAGACTTGGGTGAGTTCTATTTACCTATATCTATACTTGTAGTTTTGTGTTTCTTATTCGCGCCCCACCCAAGTTGAGCACCTAGTGCCGAGCACCCCCATTTCATGGGGGAGGGTGTTTTTCCCAACACTATTCTTAGTGGCTGGTTATTAGCTCCTTTTTTTCTCCCTTTCCCGGATAGCCCAAGTATCTTCGGGCAGGCTGTGATGGCCTGAGGTCCATTGTTAGCCCATGAACCTTCGGGCAGGGTGGTGTGGTGGTTGGTCAGGTGTGAGCAGCAGGTGGTTTCCCAAGTGTCTTCGGGATGAGGCCCAGGTTTTTTCGGGCATGGTGGTGGTTGTTCTGGCCTAGGTGTTTGCAAGCATTGTTACGTGTGACAGTTGTGGCCCAGGTGTGTGCGGGGGGGATTTAGCAGTGGGACTATGTGCGGTTGAGGCCCAGGTGTGTGTGGGCGGGATTTCGGCAGTGGGACTGCATGTGGTTGGGGCCCAGGTGTGTGCGGGCGGGTGTGCCAGTGGGACTGTGGTGAGAATGGCGGGATTGGTCTGATGCGTAGGATGTCACAATAACCAGTGGTAAAGTGGCATGGGGTACCCAAACATCTATGTGCTCTGATTGTATATATTACTTGACTTGCGTTATTTGGGGAGTGTTCCCTGGTGAGGCCTGGGGTGGATATTTTACCTTGATAGTTTTTTGGTTTACTCTTTTCTCATGGGATTTTAGCACGTTCCCCCACTTGTGCACGAGAGTCTTGGTTTTCCCTACTGAGTGCACTTGTATGCTCACCCTACGTATATAAAACTGCTTTCAGGTTTCCAGGAGTATTTCGGGGATCACGCGGGACCTTACTAGCTCAGACCCTTAGATCAGTTGCAGTTGTTGTTCTTTTTTTTCCTTTTTGGTACATACCTTGTAGTCACCTCTAGCACCTTGTGGCTTTTACTTTTGAAACATGCATGTGGGAATGGTTTACTTTTGGCTTTACATTTCTTCTACATTGGTGTTATTGGGTTTCCTTCTCCTTATCTCTTGATACTATAAAATAAAAATGGTAATGCCTTCCATTTGTGAGAAATTTCTATACCCTTGGTGCTAGTCGCCACTCCGGGACGTATTGAATGTGGGTTTCGGGGGTCATTATCTCTCCTTCAACTTAAAGAAGGAAGGGCCTGGCAATCTGCTGACCCTTCCCTCCTTCTGGTGAAGGCGGGTAATGACAAAATGGTGTCAGAGGCGTGATGGATGAGAGATAGGATGGAGTCTGGAGTTAGGCACAGTGAGGATTGCATGGGATGGTAAGGTAATAGTGTTGGGTGATCTTGGAGGGTGAATTAGGGTAGGGAAGACCGGCTAAGACACAGGATTTTACGGGCCCCCATGATCTGATGCAAACACTCTGGACCTACCGAACAGCCAAGTGAGGCCACACTGATTGCAGGGTAGAGACCCTAGGAAAGGTACATGCATCATAATGACGTGTGTTCTTGTGTTTTTGGGATATCTTTGGAATTAAGAATAAATTAAATTTTAAGAAGTTTTAAGAATTATATTTTTCACTACTTGGGCTTAGGAATTCCTTGTTTACCTTGCAGCTATGGCACCGGGAAGGCGACCACGTGTGGTACAGGTGATAGAGGCCCCAGAGACAACATTGGCCAATCGGCAGAGAGTTGATCGAGATGAAGAGGACGACCAGTGGCATAAGACTCTTTGAGCCTTCCAACGACAGGCCCTCGAGAAGTATGAGGGTATCACCTCTGATATGAAGACGGAAGGCTGGCTAGAGGATCTAGTTATAGCCTTCGGCTGATTCGGGCCCCATCCAAGTAATGGATTCCCCTGGAAATTAACCAGATGTGGGGAGCAGCACGTCAGTGGTGGATGATTTACCTGGGGGAGAGGAGAGAGTCTGAGGTGGCTTGGGTGGATTTCGAGAAGGGGTTCCGGGCAGAATTTCTCTCCTCGATGATGAAGGCAGAAAAGAGGTAGGAACTACTCTCCCTCCAGTAGGGGAGTATGTCTGTGAGGGAACTAGGGATCAAGTTCAAGGACCTCCAACATTTTGCTCCAGACCACTTTCCCGACGAGGAGTCTCGGGCAAGACGCTTGGAGGAGGCACTCCGACGCTCCCTCCAGTATGTTGTTACCCCCTTTACCTAGCCGATGTACTTGGAGGTCCAGAAGAAGGCCGAAGTGGTGGAACGGATGCATGCTCTAGGAGGAGTGTCGCGAGAGGGGATCCAGCTGGGACCATCGAAGGGGAAGGCCGTCAGCAATAGGCCTCCAGGGTCAAGACCCTCTAGGTTCCCACCCACAGGGAGCAGGCCGCAAGAGTTTTAGTTTCAATCCCCTAGCCCTCGCCCTTTTCCTACGAGCCCGAGACCGTGGTGCTTCATCTATGGGAGCTCTGGGAATCTCTGGAGTCAGTACCCAGACCGGGTGCAGTACAGCAGTGGTAGTCAGCCCCAGCAGCAGCTTCCAGCAAGACCTTTTCAGTAGCAGCAGCAGGGACAGCGAGCTCCCGCTCCTCCGAGGGCAGACGTAGGAGGAGGGCGACCTCAGGGCGCTCCACAGGGACCTCGACTAGGGTGTCTAAGGGGAGGTGGCCGAAAGCTGAGGGGCAGGGGAGCTGGGTGTGGATATTTGCACGCTGCAGAGGCAGTAGTCCCAGCAGGGCCAGAGGTTGTTCGGGGTACGATCAGTCTGTTTAGCACTCTTGCTTATGCTTTGTTCGATACCAGAGCTTCACACTCCTTCGTTGCACCCAGTCTAGCCTGTGCATTGGGTCTAGATGCCGAGAGACTTCCAGTGCCCCTGGTGTTGAGCACACCAGTTGGAAGTCAGACCGACTTATTGATCATTTTTCAGGGATGTAGACTGATGATAAGGCCACATCAGTCGGTTCGGGATCTTCTTCTGCTATAGATTTAGCCATACGATGTTATCCTAGGCATCGACTGGCTATTTTCTGTGTATGTCTTCATCGACTATTTTCCAAGAAGGGTGGTGTTCTAAGACTTGGAAAGCCAGCGTGTTACCTTCACCGGCGAGCGGAGCAGTCCGAAGGGAAACAGGAGAGAGGAACCTCTCCTCTCCTTGTTGACCGAGCTGACGGTAGAATCAGTAGATGCAGAAATGGTGGAAGTGCCAGAGCTTGTCCGTGGGTTTATGGACATATTTCCTAAGGAAGTGACAAATCTAACCCCTCGACGTGATATCGAGTTCGGGATAGACCTATAGCCCAGAGCTCGTACAATCTTGATGGCTCCTTACCGGATGGCACCTTCGGAGCTATGGGAGTTGCGAATACAGATTGACGATCTGATGAAGAGGGGTTATGTTTGTCCAAGTGCGTCACCGTGGGGTGCTCCAGTCTTGTTTGCAAAGAAGGCAGATGGAGGTCTTAGGCTGTGCATAGACAACAGAAGGTTGAATCAGGTGACGATCAAGAATCGCTACCCTCTCCCAAGGATAGATGATCTTTTTGACAAGCTGAAAGGGGCAGGATGGTTCTCGAAGATCGACCTGTGGTCTGGGTACCACCAGCTGAGGTTGAATGAGAGCGACATCCCGAATATAGCGTTCAGGTGCAGGTATGGACACTTCGAGTTCGTAGTCCTGCCCTTCGGTGTTACGAATGCCCCAGCTGTGTTCATGGGGCTTATGAACTCCATCTTCCGGGAGTACCTGGACCGGTTCGTGGTTGTGTTTATCGACGACATCCTGGTCTACTCTAGATCAGAGGAGGGCCATGAAGAGCACCTAAGGACAGTTTTGGAGGTCCTCCGACAGCACGAGCTATATGGGAAGTTGTCAAAATGAAAGTTCTGGACACGAGAAGTGCACTTCCTCGGGCACGTAGTATCGGAGCAGGGGATAGTGGTCGACCCATCAAAGGATGAGGCAGTTGTTTCTTGGGCAGCACCTAAGAATGTGGCAGAAGTCCAAAGTTTCCTCGGGCTGGAAGGTTACTATCCGAGATTCGTACCCAACTTCTCCTGAGTAGCATCCCCTTTGACGGCTCTGACCAAGAAGGACCAGGCTTTCGTATGGAGTAAGCAGTGCCAGTCAGCCTTCAGCTATCTGAAGGAGAAGTTGGTCAGTTCCCCAGTACTGAGGTTACCAAAAGAAGGGGTGGCCTATGAGGTATTCTGTGATGCTTCGGGAAAGGGCCTGGGATGCATGTTGATGCAGCGATGAGGGGTGATCTCTTATGGGTCCAGGCAGCTGCATTCCCATGAGTGTAATTACGCCACCCACGACCTAGAGCATGCAGCGGTTGTTTTTGTGCTAAAATATGGCGGCACTACCTCATCAGGGAACGCTTTGTGGTCTTTACATATCACAAAAGATTGGGGTATATATTCTCCCAGCGGGACTTAAACTTGCGACAGCGGAGATGGGTGGAGTTACTCCAGGATTATGACTTCGAGATCTCTTATACTGAGGGAAAAGGCAATGTGGTGGCCGATGATTTGAGCAGGAGGACGCAGGAGGATGCGGTCCGAGAGTCGGCGTATGCCTGGAAGGCAATGGAAGAGTTGGCTGCCTTACACCTGGATGAGATGATGGATAGCGGCAGAGGCTGCCTATATCAGATGATAGTGAAGTCATCCCTATTTCAGCAGGTGGAAGAGTCTCAGTGGGGAGACCTAGAGTGCGAAGTGATGCATGACCAAGTTGACCAGGACAATGCTCCGGAAGGATGGACCGAGGATGGTCAGAACCGGATTCTTTTCCAGGGAAATTTGTTTGTACCGGAGGCGATGCGCGGCAGGGTTCTCAGTAAGTTCCACAACTCACCCCTAGCGGTACACCCTAGAGTTTCCAAGATGTACCAGGGTTTGAAGAGGCAGTTTTGGTGGCCCGGAGTTAAGCGAGCGGTGGCAGAGTCTGTGGCCAAGTGCCTAGTGTGTCAGCAAGTGAAGGTTGAACAGCGAGTTCCAGGTGGCCTACTATAGCCCCTAGGTGTCCCTGAGTGGAAGTGGGATGACATCTCAATGGATTTCATCACGGGACTACCCAAGGCCGACGGAGGGTACAACGCCATCTAGGTGGTAGTGGACAGGTTGACGAAATCGGCTCACTTTCTAGCGATCAAGGAGTCGAGTGTTGTGGATGCTTTGGCACGAAAGTAGGTGGATGAGGTGGTGCGGTTGCATGGAGTCCCGAGGTCTATAGTCAAGGATAGGTATTCATGGTTTACCTATCAAGTTTGGATAGGATTGCAGCATGTGTTTGGCACCTAGTTACGCCTTAGCACTGCTTTCCATCCCCAGACGGATGGACAAAAATAGCGTACCATCCAGACCTTGGAGGATACGCTGCGAGCATGTGTTCTGGACTTAGGAGGATCATGGGTGCAATACATGCCTCAGGTAGAGTTTTCCTACAATAATAGCTACCACTCTACCATTGTCATGGCCCCGTTTAAAGCCTTGTACGGAAGGCCATGTCGTTCGCCTGTGTGTTGGACCGAAGTAGGAGAGGCAGGCATCCTTGGTCCGGTGGTGGTGCTGATCACGACAGAGAAGGTTCAGCTCATACGGGAAAGGATGAAAGTGGCCCAGGACCAACAGAAGTTGTATGCAGATACCAGGAGGAGGCCCTTGGAGTTTGAGGTTGGTGACCGCGTGTTCTTGAAGGTCTCCCCTCGGCGTGGGTAGCGGAGGTTCGGTAAAGGGAGAAAACTCTCTCTTAGGTTCATCGAACCCTTCCAAGTGTTGCGGCGGGTCGGCGATGTGGCTTACCATCTAGCGTTACCACTGCCACTACTAAGGATACATGATGTCTTTCATGTGTCCCAGCTTCGTCGGTATCTGCACGACGATTCGCACGTCCTTGATTGGGGCGAGCTGGACGTCGAGGAAGACATGACCTTTGTGGAGAGACCAGTGGTGATCGAGGATCGCAAGGAGAATGTGCTTCATGGGAGAACCATTACCTTGGTTAGCGTGTTGTGGAGACATGGTGGACTTGAGGAATGTACGTGGGAGAGGGAAGCACAGATGTGTACCCAGTACCTGGAGTTGTTTTTGAGTTTTGTTCCTTGTTGTACCTGTTGTGGTAGAAAGTTTTGTCTTTTGGCTATGAAATGTGCTGGTTTTCTTTCCTCTGTTTGTTTGTAAAAAGCCACGGCTTTGGGGAAGGAGAGAACCCAACCCCTAATCAAGACGCATTAATATGGATGCGATGAAAACCGTGCTGGCAAGTCAGTGCCGCCCAAAGCGGATAATATCTTGACATGGGGGGGGGGGGAGACTCCCCAACCCATATGCCGAGGCAGTTAGGCATGGTATGTTGCTTGGGTCATGACAGAATACCCAAGAATGTGGCAGGAAGTGTTCTTAGTTAACGATGAGGTTCAATCATGAGAGGTATCTTTCGGGGTGGTTGCTCAGACCTGCCCTCCCCTTCTGGGTTGTTTAAATTCTCAAGGACGAGAATAGTTTGAGAGGTATCTGATGTGATGACCTATACTCTCTTGGTTCTTTCCTTTGCCAAAATCTGGATCCTAAAGGAGTGGCGTCTCGGTGAGACCGATCGGTTAGACCGATCGACGAGACCGATCAGCGTCATCCGTCCACGTCAAGTTTTTCCCAGTAGCACTCATTTGCGCAAATAGGGTTTTTTAAACCCTATTCTAACTTGTTAAACATATTTTAAGGACCTGTAATGTGCATAAGAGTTTTAATTGAATGCTTCATCAATTCTTGAGCCGGCTTAAACCACCCGACCCCCTTTTTGTGACGAGTGGAGCCGCGTGATCAACCACGACCCCCGCACCTTACGAGGTTTCGTGTTTTCACCTCAACTGTCCCCGGCTCCTATAAACTAAGGGTTAGTCGTGGTTTCTCCTTTCCTCGATCGTGACTTTTCACAAATAGCTTCTAGTGCATCGGACCCACCACATCGTTATCCGTAATGTTCCACGCCCAGCCTAAGCGTCGATCCTCGATCAAATGAGTAGGGAATTTTTCCTTTGCCTCTCTCTTTTGTGTATCATGTGGGCTGGGCGTGCTTTTGTTTCTAGAGAATTAGATAAACCAGACCTAATTAAAGATAACGAACCAATTCTATAAATAAAGGAAGGGGGCTGTGAATCCTTGATGTTGTCTTATATGTTGATATTGTTTCTTTTATGGCCATCCTGTTGAGTTGTGCTGACTTAGGCCTTCTAAAAATCGAGGTCGTTGGTGGTCGTTGTTTTTGCACTAATTAACCTTGTTGATGTATTAAAAGGCCTATTGTGGTTTTAAGCTTTTGCTGTGAAAAGTGATTTGGTTAATCACGTATATTCGGCCGAATAAATTTGTAAGCACCAGGATCAACCCTTCTGTGATAACTCCCGGTTAGAACACACGGGAATTTGAATCATGGAGTGTGTTAAGTCATTTAAATCTGAAAATACATGCAAGGCCCTGCTTGTGTTGGTGGTGTTAGTTGGTTGTTTTCCCTTCGGTCCGAATGTTGGAGATGTGGGAGGGGATGGGATCCTCTTTTCCATTACTTGTTCATATCCCAAATTGGGGTCGAATCCTCTGTTGTTGAGAACCGGGTGTGGATGTTTTGGTTGTTTCTTGATTGTATACTTTTTCTGGACTTGTGCCTATGCCTACAAGTTTCCTAGTAGTGCTTAAACTCAAACATTATTACTGAACATGAAGCAAGAATGGGATGATGGGTTTTGTTGGCGAGAGTTGTGACTTGTGACTCAGATACAGTGGTGTTGTGTCCCGTAGGTCGGTTACAAAAACCTAGACTTGGGTGTGTGCTAGTTACCTATATCTATACTTGTAGTTTTGTGTTTCTTATTCGAACCCCACCCAAGTTGAGCACCTAGTGCCGAACACCCCCATTTCATGGGGGAGGGTGTTTTTCCCAACACTATTCTTAGTGGCTGGTTATTAGCTCCTTTTCTGCTCCCTTTCCCAGATTGCCCAAGTATCTTCGGGCAGGCTCTGATGGCCTGAGGTCCATTGTTAGCCCAAGAAACTTCGGGCAGGGTGGTGTGGTGGTTGGTCAGGTGTGTGTAGGAGGTGGTTTCCCAAGTGTCTTCGGGATGAGGCCCAGGTGTTTTTGGGCGTGTTGGTGGTTGTTCTAGCCTAGGAGTTTGCAGGCATGGTTACGAGTGACAGTTGTGGCCCAGGTGTGTGCGGGTGGGATTTAGAAGTGGGATTGTGTGCGGTTGAGGCCCAGTTCTGTGCAGGTGGGATTTCGGCAGTGGGAATGCATGTGGTTGGGGCCCAGGTGTGTGCGGGTGGGTGTGGTAGTGGGACTGCGGTGAGAATGGTGGAATTGGTCTGATGCGTAGGATGTCTCAATAACCAGTGGGAAAGTGGTGTGTGGTACCCAAACATTGATGTGCTCCGATTATATATATTACTTGACTTGCGTTATTTGGGGAGTGTGCCCTGTTGAGGCCTGGGGTGGATAGTTTACCTTGATAGGTGTTTGGTTTACTCTTTTCTCATGGGACTTTAGCACGTTCCCCCACTTGTGCATGGGAGTCTTGGTTTTCCCTACTGAGTGTACTTGTATGCTCACCCTACATATATAAAACAGCTTTTAGGTTTCTAGGAGGACTTTGGGAATCACACAAGACCTTACTAGCTTGGACCCATGGATCAGTTGCAGTTGTTGTTCCTTTTTTTTCCTTTTTGGTACTTACCTTGTAGTCACCTCTTGCACCTTGTGGCTTTTACTTTTGAAACATGCATGTCGGAATGGTTTACTTTTGGCTTTACTTTTCTTCTTCCTTGGTGTTATTGGGTTTCCTTCTCCTTATCTCTTGATCCTATAAAATGAAAATGGTAATGCCTTCCATTTGTGAGAAATTTCTATACCCTTGGTGCTAGTCGCCACTCGGGGACCTATTGAAGGCGGGTTTCGGGGGTCATTATATCTCCTTCAACTTAAAGAAGGAAGGGCCTGGCAATCTGGTGACCCTTCCCTCCTTCTGGTGAAGGCGGGTCGTGACATTATTTATATATCATATATATAATATAAATCCAGTATGTTTATATATTTATAACAGTACATATCATTTGGAGGTAAGAAATGAAATGCACCATTCATGGAGACGATAAGTCGTACGTACGCATGAACTCTACATTCATTTCTATTTCTCATTTTAATGGAATTAAAACATAATGATACACAGGTATATTATAATTACAGTATAATTTCATATATAATATCATTAACTATATCCCTTATACGACCCACATATTGCATTTAGGAGTCAAATCACTTTGAGGGCGCAGTAGTCCACACTTCCCCAAATTAAATTATCATGTTTACCCATAGTGAAAACCATAAAGGCATGTTAAAAAAATTACAAAATCATGAAGAAAACATAAACATAATATATATAATATATAAATATAGTGGGTTCATCTTAATGGCCACCATGATAGGTGGTAGGAGATAATCAAACAATCATCGTCTCGTGAAGCGTTAGTTTGCCATCCACAGAAACGGTATGTTCTCACCCATTAGATGGAAGTGTGTGTAATTATAGTTACAATAAATATCATAACAACATCCTAGTATATTGAGGATACTGGTGTTGTTATAAAATGAAGTAATATAATGTTTTTAGGAGTTGGAGAAGTAAAAGAAAAGAAAATAAGTTAAGACAAATTGTTACATTTAATTTGGGTAACTTCCTTTGGTTTGAACCAAAAGGACCTCTTGAAGTGCCTTCTGCCTAACGTAAGGCTTATAGGAGGAGAAGATGGATGTAGGGAGATTAATTGGGTAGAGTTTGGGTGTGTCTAAAGGCCTGAGAGGTGTGTGGAAATTGGTTAGAACTGTGGGATTTTTATAAGGGGGAGGAGGGGCTCTTTAGGAATGTGTGATAATATTATTTTATTATATAACGATATTCGGTTTATAAACATCCCAAAATTATTAGAGTCAAAGATAAGATGACTAATAGTCAAAATAAAATCATCCAATAAGAATTGGACAATTTTTGAATGTTATTTTAATATTTTATAAATTTATTTATTTAAATTATTTATTAATGGGGTAAACATTGCATCATTGTTGTGTCATAAATAATTTAATTTATTCAATATCTAAAAATTATAAAAACAAATACCATGATGTGGGAAATATTTTTGTATTTACAATTAATATTTCTAGTCAAAAATATTACTTATATAACACCATATAAAAATTAATTTACTAAAATATTTTTGTTTATGTCATTTTTATGTTTACATTAAATTAATTAATCTAAAGTTTCATTATCATTCATAAGTGGCTTCATGGGGTCCCAAAATAGACCAAAGGATGTCCATGGTTTTATATTACTTATAAAATAATTTTATAACAAGTGTTAAGGTAATTTTGAATTATTAAAATATTCCTTTTACCTTGAATTACCCTATTTACCTTTAACCGCAGTATATAAAAGTCAAAAGTTACTATTCACCAAAAAAAATTCATCTTATTGAACAAAATTTTACTTACTAATAAAAACCATGTATATCGGATTTTAAAAATTCAATTCACATAAGTGGTAAAAGTTCTTTTAAATGAAAAAGACAGTTTTTTAACTACTATTAAGTGGTTTCACTATTCATCAAAAATTAAAGTTTTTCAAAAAAATACCAAAAATTAAGCCTAAGATATATTTGATATTACTAATTCAAAAATGATGTCTATTTTGATAAATTCAAAACATAGAAGTGGCATTATTTAATTTAAAATTAATTCCTGTTGTTAAAATAAATAGCGTGTTTTTAAGAAATAATAACTATCAAAATGTTAACACTTGTTTATGACCACTTTAAAAGTGAAATTAATTCTAATGACCAACATTGGATTAAATGGTAAAAACATATTCTAATTAAACATTAAAACCAATTAAAAATATTGTCTAAATATAAAAATAAATTAGATTAAAACACAGTTTTGAATTATAATACAATATTTTTCACTATTCATTAAAATGAACTTTATCAGAGAAAATTCAAAAATTTACACAAACTAAATTTTGATGTCCCCATTCTAAAGAATGATTTTATTTGGTCAAATAGAATGTATTAAAGTGACCTAAACTATATTTAAATTGGTTTCTCCATTAAAAGGTGGTAAATCGACCTATGTAAATTATGCTTAAAAATAGATTCATTCATATTTTAGGCCTCTAATATTCTATTGAATAAATTTAAATACATTTAACAAACATGTATAATCATATTTTTATTAGTTTTGGTCATTATAACCAATACAATGGTTATGAGTTTACTACAATTTAAAATAATAATATTATATTATTAAAGTGAAACGTAAGATTTCAAAGAAACTCGTTGTTGTGTATCGGGTATGCTATCGAACATAAGAACCCATTTAAAATAAAATTAATATTAAATTCACAAATATTTATATCTATGAAAATATATTATTCTCCATTTACCTGGGATGTTATAGGTGGTCTAAAACGATTGCATATTCATCTCCATAATTTACTATCATTCTACAACACTGGTGGTCCTCAAGATTCATAAGATTGTATAGATGTTGTTGAGGACATATTTTACATATTAAAGAAACTTGATGATAATAAGATGAATATTTAATCAATTATTCTTTAAAGACCAACTATAAGGTGGTCAGGTTTCATGGGATAGATAGAAACGCCTGAGGGAAATACTTGGGAAACCAGTAAGGAGTTTTTCATTGAAAAAGTATATATTAACATATTAAATTACGACCAAAAATGAGATTTTATGGAGCTTAATAAAGGGAAAATGTTTTTACTTCTTACTCATAACTCCTTATGTAATTACTATGATTATCAAATAAAATTGAGGAATGAGGGTAAAAAGTCGAGGAATTTTGACATTGGTATTCATACTAATCTCAAATATTAGGTTAGGGGATTTGAATTATACACACATTTTATCTTCAAATCCCTATCCCTTGAGAAAGGATTAGAGGAGGAAACGGTTGCATGCCTCCTTGTTCATTTTGGTGGATCGGTTCGTGGGATTTCTAATATTACATTGGGTGATACATTTTTTAGTAAGAAAAATTATGGTTCAGGAGTTCTTTTGGGAAGAAAAATGGATAATATTAGGGTTTATTTATCCTCCTCAATGGGAGAAGAATGTCCCTAGTGTTTCAACTTTGGATTATAGTTAGTGGTCATTTGGGTAAATGTTTTTTTAGTAATCGAATTAAGTTGCATGGGTGTTCCAATATAGGAAATATTCAGTAGTTTTATTGGAAGTTGTTATATATAGTATCTTTTAGGTGTGTGGGAATGAAATCAATTATAAGCCATGGGTATGTCCAGGGTCCATGCCATCATATTCTAACCCCAGCATACCTAAGTGACTCAATTGATGTGTTCTTCAAAAAAAAGATAAATTTATGTGAAGGATATTGTTATTTCATTAAGGAATAGAGAAATTTTATAGTTATAGTTATCATCTCTATTATCAAAATTTAATCTTCCACATTGTTTAATACTATAGATTCTCATTATTTTATATCTACCAAATTTGTTACTGTCTTAGATTTTTTGGATTAGTTATTTTTTGAGTTTCTCTATATTTACATGTCCTTTGTAAAGAAAGTCTTAAATATTCAGTGTTGTCCTGAATATCCCATGGTAGTTACTTGATTAAAAAATTTCATGGACTTCATGATTATAGAGATGAAAATTTTTTACCTGATGCTTTAAATGGAGTGGTTAAAGAGTTATTGAGAAAATATCGACTATTATCGGCTAGATTTATCTTCCATTATGCCTAGAGGATATATGTTTGTGTTGATTGGGTAATGTGATCTTATAGAATGTGGCGAGGTATTAAATATGATATTGATTTGAGTGATCATATAGAATATATTATGCTTTTATATTACAAATAAATTGGATGTATCCCCCTTTATTTTTTCTATAGTGGTGGATCATTGTGCTGATATTATAATATATATATTTTTAATTATTCATCAAAATAGAGGAATTGATTTGAAGATTCATCTTTTATATGGAGAATTTATAATATTTTTATGTGAAGGGATTTTTTAGACCATGCAAATTCACTTGGGCTACCCTCATATTATTTTTTAATAAAGAATATGGTCGTATGAAACTCTATAAGGAATACAAGATAATAAATCCAATAATGATGAAGAACTCATACACCTTACCATGTATTTGTAATCTATGTGATAAGTTATTGTGAGGCTAGTGTTTTTCCATGATTTATCATCATTATGTATGCCATCAGCATCATGTCAGAGAGGAAGATATTACCAAGACCATGTTTTAGAGTATGAATAGACTCTATGAGTATGTTGTCAGGACTATGGGGTTGTCAAATATCGTAGAAGTGATAATGGGAAAAATGAGTAGTATTTTACATATATATATTGACTTTATCATCATTTTATTTGTCTGTTAGATCATCACATATTCAAATACATTTGAAAATAATTTTAGTAAACATGAGATTCTTATAAATACACTTTGAGAACATAATCCGTAAGAGTTGTTGTCAATGTTTCACATTCTGATTTCAAAGGTTTATTTTTATGGAAATATCATTTTTGAGTAAATTAATATAATGTTACTGGAAAATATAGTAGTTGTTATGTCTTGATCACATACTAATAATGTGTTTGAGATTAAGATATTTTTTAGGATTATACGGTACAACCTGTGATTCATCCTAAAATTATACCATTTTGATACACAAATAAGATAGTTGAAAAATGTATTAAAGTTGGATTGATCAGTGTGAGAAATTCCTACCAAATAGGAATGTATGATTGACAACTACACCATTTTTTATCCTTTAAGATACTTTTATTGAAAACTTGGAGTATTGTGATGCTTTAGGTGTTGGGTTGGGTGCTGAGTTTAGGTTGGGAGATGATGTTGTTACTTATGGTCCAAGTCATCTATTTCCCCATGAGAGGAACTAAGTTATAAATAGATTATATTTGGATGTAGTGGTATTATCCCGGAAGTTAAGACAGAATGTCTTTAGTGATTGGTTTATCATGTACATGGACTATAATAGATTGCAATATTCCTTCTCTCAATAGGATCTGAATATGAGATAGAGCTATTGTGTGGAATATTTCTTGAGATTTTCCCTTGATATGGCCTATTATTCATGGGAAATAAATTTGATTATAGATTATTCTAGTATAAATACAACTAATATATATAATTTTGGGTATCATCCTTTAAAATAAGAATGGTTTTTGATGAGTTTGGTGTTTTAGTGTCTTGTGGATGCATCATAAAATCACAGTGTGATAACATGCATTCCTTTGGTTATCAAATATTCATTTTTAGATCATGTAATATAAAGATAAGTGTTATATCTTAAGTGTGTATTGATCCATGAATTCATTGTATGAGATGAATCAATTATAGGGTGGTACTAAGATGATGAGGATTTGTTCTATATTCATGGGAGGTTATCCATGCCAGCTTCCATGAGAGAGGAGCTAATGAGATACTCTCATTCATTGAAATGGTTAGTGAATCCTTAGTCAATAAAGATGTATCATAACATCTTATTTCATTGTATGTGGCCATGTATGAAGAGGGAATCAATAGTTTCATTTCACAATGCCTTACCTTCCAGAGTATAATGCTCAAGCATCATTGTCTTGTAGATTTTCTCCATCCCCTTATAGTTCCTAAGTTGATGTGGAATTATATGACTATATAATTCATGATGAGGTTTCCCATGAACCTGAGTATTAATGACACCATTTTTTTATAGTTGATCATTTAATTAAAGTGGCTCATTTAATAACAATTTGAGGGACCCTTCAATGGATGAGTTGGGGAAGTTTTATGCATGAGAGATTATATGGATTCATGTATCCCCTTTTCTATTATATCAAATAGAAACACTTGTTTCAATTTTTTTTTTGAAATTTCATACAAAATGTTTTGGGTATCTAGAGTATAGTGTACCATAAGCAGACTAATGGAATGTCTAAGGATAATATCCATATATTAGTTTATATGTTGTGAACATGTGTTCTAATATTTATCAAATCCTAGGATAATCATCTAAATTTATTTGAATTCACATATTACATCAACATATAGGTTTCAATCTTGATGGAACATTATAGGGTTCTTTATGGTCGATCATACAACTAAATTTTCTATTGGAATGTGGTGGAAGAGGTCTTAGGTGTGGGTTGATTTTTCTAGAGGAGAACAGTGATATATTGTTACAAATAATCAAGAATTTAACTTCCACTAAGATTGGTAAGTGTTCAAATGTTTTCATGAGTAGTTTACCCTTGTAGTTTTTTATGGTTGAAGGAGATTTCCTTCATGTTACTCCTTGACTAGTGAATTAATGTTTCTATAAGTAGGTAAATCCAGTGTTGAGATTCATTGGTCCATTTTTTATTGTTAAGGATATAAGAAAATTTTATACAATTTGGATCATCCTATATAGTAATGTGGTATGCACGATGTGTTTCATGTATCTTAGCTTCATAGATACATGGTCTATCTTGCACATGTGATCTAATATGAGGTCATTGAGATCAAGTGTTATGATTCATTTGTGTATAACATAGTGAAAATAATATATCAGAGTATGAAAGTGTGGTGAAGGAAGATAGTTCCACTTTTCCTTGTTTTATGGAATCATATATAGATTGAAAATGAGATGTGGGAGTGGGAGTATGATGTTTTAACACAATGGAATGACATTTTTAAAAATGAATCCTCAATTCACATCCCATGGATACAAATTCATTAAATATGGGTGAATTATGACACCCTGGGTTTTTATGAGGTGGCATATTGTTTTTTCTTGATGTGAAATAACTAGTTGAATTGTTCTTTTAAAGTGAAACAAGATTATATAGTATGGTTCTTTTATTACTATTTGGAGGCTATTTTTGTAGCATAGTTGGGACATTGTAGGGTAGAGACCTGTTTTCATGATTTTGATTATTTTTGAATATCGAGGGAATATACCAATGGATAAGGGTTTTGGCAGTGGCGTAGTGGAATTTTAAGGGTTTAGTGTCTATAGATTAGTCGTTTCCATTATATTGTGATTACATTTATTAGTTTGTAGTACCTCATCAGTGAACATGATGTAGATTATAGTCACATTTTTTAATAGGAACCTATAGAAACCCAATATTTTTACACATATTGTTACATGATTTATAAAAATTCCTCCATTAATTAAAACACAATATTTATGAGGTCTAGTATATTTGGAATACTAGGTTCATAATACAAAAAAGTGATACTAAAATAAAATATTTTTATTTTATTCTCCATAATAAGATCCTAAATCTCATTGATCTCTTTACATAAAATAGGATAAACTAAGGAATACAATGAAAAAATAGGGGAGAAAAAATTCCAATTAAGAAAAGAAACATGATAAGTAAACATTACATGTGAGTTTACGGTATAACGTGATGTACAAACAAAGAAGGATCATGATTAATCACTTAAATGAATAAAAATGAATATGGTATCAGAATATCAGGGTAACAAAAGAAATTTGGATGAATCAAAAAACATGAAATAATCATGAGTCAAGGCTAACTTCATAGAAAATATCACATGGTGGACAATGTCCCAAAACAGATTATATTTACTCCATAATCCCATAAACGATGTAACATGAGGGAAAATAGTTACCATATGTATTTTAGATCCATATTAGCTCGACCATCATAAAACTTTAATCATATATGTGTTCCACAAAAAATATATAAATCACAAGTAATATCATAACAATTACCTAGGAAAATAAGTCAGTTTCATAATCATTCCCATATCATAATAAATAGAAATTTCATAATTACCACATTTCAGAAATATGTAAAAGGAATTTTTTAACCCATAAAAGTAAAAGATAATAATATATATATATATATATGTGAGAGAAATATTTATATAATTTAGAAGCATTCCATATAATTAAATATAAATATAAAGTGATTTAGATAGTGAATGGTCATAACCCAAATGAAATGGTGCTTTGAAGGAATCTCGTTCTACTTTGGTAATATCTAATTCAAAAACTCATAAAAGAGATAAAATAATATTGATTTTAAAATGAAAATAATTTTAAAGAAAATAATCATAAATCAAATTCATTAAAAATATATACACTGTAAAAATAAATAAGTGGTGAGTATTTCATATGTCTCACAGAGATAAAAGTGTGATGAGAAACCCTTACCTCAAGTCTAGAATTTGTTTTAAATGAATTTTCTTTTATATATAAATTATTTGTTTACTTGAAACGTTTTTAAATTATTATAAATAATACATAAACAATTTACTTCATCTGTTTTAATCAATTATTTAATTTCTTAATCATTTATGTCCACATCGGGTGTTTTGTGGATGCATGGTTCATAAATTAAAAAATAGAATTTGTTTGTTGATTGTGGTACAATGCTTCATTATTCCCTCATATATAGAATAATAATCATCAAATAACTCTAATTTAAATGAATCCATTATTCATTTATAACCTACTATGAAATATAGCTGTTAAAAATATGCATCATTATAGTTAAGGAGAATGAAGGTCGTACGAGAACAAGAATAATGATTTCATTTTTCATTGATTGTGATGGATAGAATGTATGTGTTAGTTTATCTTTACATAATTATAATTAAATACTAAATATAATATTATTTTGTTAAATACATATATATATATATATATGACCAATGTGATGTTGTAATAAAAAAACTAACAGCATCACATCGTGTGGTGGTTGTCTGTCTTACACATGAACGATTTTAACATTTCTAATGGATGGTAAGGTAATGATGTATATGATATTATATTTCCATATTTATAATATTTTAATAATATCATATATAATCATTAAATATATCATCATTAAAAAGTTGAGGTGACGATTGAAAAATAGCCACATTTGTTCATGAGGGGGTAGTGCGCCATACAAACGAACAATGGTTTTGTTTCCCATTTCATGGAAGCAGAGATGTATTTAGGTTGTGAAATAAACATAATTAAATATAAATATAAGTCATATAATTTATTAATACATCATCAAGATTAAAAAATATAATAAATAGGTGGAATAAAAATTAAAACAATGAAACTCGGTTATGAATGATATCACTTCTTCAGACCACTTCATTAGGATTTTATCTAAAGAATTCATATACAGAATTGTTGGCAAAAATGTATTTTAGGATGAGGGGAGGGAAGTATGTAATGGATTTGGTATGTATTGGATTAACATATGGGTTTCTATGTTTGCAAAGAAGAGTATAGTCGATTATCTTCTTTAAGGGAGGAGGAGTGGCATTCTTGTAGACACATAAAACTATACAATAATGGGAAGTCATTGTCAAAACAATTTCCTAAAAATAAGAAAATAATAGTTTCAAATATATATAAGGCTTATCCACTCATCTAAAATTCAAATTATACAATGTTTAAACAAGTTTTTCCTTTTACCTATTTTGACTAACCCCCAGGTAAACCAATTTTAACATTTGTCATGGTAAAATATTATTACTATTTTAAATAAACATTATAAAAAGGTAAGTATAAGTTATTATATAATAATAATTAAAATAATTAAAAATATTGAATTCACTTTAACAGATTAAATTAACATAAGTAGGAGAAAATAAATTAAATTAAATCTTTTAGACATGTCAAGAAAAATCAGTTCTGAAGAGATGTAGTTTTCAATCAAAAGATGATATTATAATAACTATATAACAAGTAAAAATAATTAAATGAATAAAAATTAATATTTATTAAAATATAATATAGTAATTTAATTTAAATAATTTCTAATTATCTGTTATATTAATTTACGAAAATGTATAAACAATTGCACTTAAAAATTGTTTTCATAAAAATGTTTTTTAAAGCGTAAAAATAAACTAATATTAAAACATATTATAAAGATGATTTAAAGGTAATTTTTTTTTCAAAACATGAATAAAGGATAATTATTTTACATTTAAACTACATTAAGATAATAATGTAACTTTTATATTACATAATATATTTAAAAGAAATTATTATTTTACTAAAAATCAATTTTTTCACTATTCACTAAAAAAATCATTATATTTGAAAAAATCCCAAAATTTCACACTATGTTAAGAACAATATTATATTTTTAAAAATTATATTAATTTTATAAAATAAATTATTAAAGGTTAAAAAAAATAATTATAATATTTTTCAGAAAAAAATAATAACAGTTTTAGAGAAAAACTTTTTTTAAGAATAAATTTCTTCGCTTAAATTTGAGTGCTTATTTCATAAGAATTTATAAATTGAGTAGAAAATAAGTATCAATTTAATAAATTATTTAATAATATTCATACCCTATAGTTTAATGGATATGGTATAATAGTTATATTTAAATAATAATAATATTTTAATAGTGAGAAGTGGTTTGTTAAAACTCAGTGTTTCATGTAATAAAATCTACTTAGGAAATAAAATTTATTTAAATTAAAATATATCCAATTTTTTGGTATAAAATTAAACTACCCTTAGGTAAGTTCTTTGTGTGACATTAGAAAATACTTTCAATGGAACACTAACATGATAAAAAGTGTTAATAAAACTTCCTCTAAAAAAGAGGGAATGTGAATTATAAAGTCCAACACATTATGAGGTTTTAGAATGGAAGAAAATTGGTGAGATGTAAAAATATGTACTTGGAATAAAAACATAAATAATTGTGGATAATGATATAGATCATTGATCATAGTAAATTGAATGATCAAGACAATGTTAACGACTACAAAACCATAAATCTTTGACGAATTAAAAGAAAATTGATTCATAGGATATAAATGTAAAAGGATAAAAATTTTATTTCTATATACCTTTCCAATATTTAAGTTTTAATTTCACAATCTATAAAAAAAGCATAAATAAGTATACTTTCTTGACAATTATAATTTAATCCATTAATCAATTTCAACACCAATCTCATCTTGTTCTCTGAATGATGAGTAATCAAGTTGAATTGTTTGTGTAAGAATCCCTAAAATAAAAATATATGAGATAAAATAATTCCACAAAATGATATTAATATATTCTTCATATATTTAGATATTAACCAATATCAAAAATTGTTATTATGAGGTAATATAATTCCCAAAATGAATACACCATCATATTAATCTTTAAACCCAAAGTCCAAATTAAATCATTCCAAAACAAAATAACCCTACATCCCAAATAAAAAAACCAATAATTTCATTAATTTATTCGAAAATAATCATTCATCTTAAATCACAGTTCAGATGTTAGGATTATATAAACCGCATCCTAATGAATGATTTCCCAAAATACATTTAATCACCACAAAATTCTAAAATTATATTCAAAAAGATTTTATCATAAATTTTTTTCCCCAAAATCAACATAATATTTTCCATAAAATATCTTAAGTAAAAGTGATTTAATGTTAACAAATGAAAATTCAATCTAGTTGTAGACAGTACTCCCTTATCACCTTTCAATTTTTGGTTCATGCATTGTGGCCTTTCTAAATGTGATAGTTTTTCATACTGCTCACTGGTTGTCTCTTTTATAAAAATATACTAATTTAATTCATATAACTTCCATTATATATGATTAAAATCATCAAGATAACATTAATCACTAAATATCATTGTTACCACTATTTTTTAACAACTAATTTTTTCCTTGAATTCAAAAATGTTAATTGAATTTTATTTCATTAATATCAAAGATATGGTGACCCCTAATGTTTAACTATAACATTATAATAATTTCCACAAAATATAAAGTAATTCTTCACCAAATATTATTTTTACTAAAATATATAATAAAAAATAGTTATATTATGATAAATATATCACAATATACTTATAATCATCCTATACTTCTATAACATAAAACATTCAAAGGGGTACTTATGCATTTAAAATTATAATAAACCAGAGACATATCAACCTTGGACAATTTATGTTTAACCAATTTAATCCACCATTATCATACATTCTTGTCCTTAATGATGGTTAATAAATATCATGTAAGTTTCCAAAAAACATATCCCCTAGGATTTTCAGTCTAGGTGTGTATCAATCTCCATTGTCCTATAATAGGTAATGATCGATTCAAAACGCAATGCACCCATTCTAGAGTTATTACCCCTAGGTACACCTATTATAGAGCCACATACACTTATTGTATCATGATAGGGATGTAAAATAATTAAAATGACTCATTGTAACCTTCTACAAATTTCTAGGATATATTAGATAACTTATAATTATCTTTAAAATTATTCATTAGATTATTATTAATGTTTTATCATTCTATCATTCAAAGGTAAAATAAACCATTTCTCTAATACAAAAAAATAGTGACCCAATACTTTTTCGAATATTATTACAATATTTTTGACATATATATATATACTAATTAAAACCCAAATATCATGTGGCCTAGTATCTTTAGAAGACTAGGTTAATAATACATCAAAGTGAGGATAAAATAAATATTTTTAATTTATCCTCTGTAATTATCTCCTAAATAACTTTGATAAACTAAAATTGTATGGTAAAACCTAGAGAGTAAATTGGAAAATGGGATGAGTTATAAATCCAATTAATATAATAATGATTGTAAGGAAACATCACCTGTGAGTCAAATGAATAACATAATATCATAAAATACAAGGCTCATGAGTAATCACAAGAATAAATCACATAAAGATAATGATATCAAAATATCATAGTAACTTAGGAAATGTGGTAGAAATAAAAAACATGACAAAAACATGATTTCAGTATAACTATCTAGAAAATATAACATGGTGGAAAAAGTCTCATAATAGAATATTTTTACTTACTAATCGCACACATGACATATCTTGAGACTAAATACATTACCCAATGAATTGAAGAATTATTAGTGTTTATCAATCATAATGTTTTAATTATAATTGGGTTCCAAATAATTGAAATTATTAATAATTCATAACATAAAAATTACCCATGGTAATAAATATGATTGCATAATATTTCCTCATATCATAATCAATGGATATTTCATATTGAATTCATTTGATAAATAATCATCAGGCATGTACTATCCAATTAAAGGATGAGATAATAATCTAGGTATATTTTTTAGAGACATATATACCTAATTTTTAATAATTTCATGCCATAAAGTAGATATATAAAGTGATTTAGAAAGTGAGATGTCTTAACCCAAAGGAATTAGTAGTTTAGAGGTATCCCTTATAATATTGGTAGTCACTATATCAAAAAATCATAAAATATATTACATAATTTGGATTTTCAATCACAATATTTTTTATAAAAAATATTCTTCAAAAAAATTCATGGGTTGTATATACACCACATAATATAAATAAGTTGGGAGTAAGGAATATGTCTTAATGAAATAAAAGTGATATGAGAAACCCTTTTCTTGATTCCATACATTGTCTTATATATCTTTTGTCCAGTATATAATAAACATATATAAATTATATGTTGTATTATGAATTTTTTTTCTATTATAAATTTCTTATATATAAACCATTTACTTCATTTAATTTAATGACATATTGAAATACTTAATCAGTTATTCCCACATTGTGTGTTTTGATGTTTGGTAAATAAATTCCTAACAAAATTGGTGTATTTTATATGATCAAAGGAGAAATTATTAAATATTATAAAAAACATGAAATAATTCTCAATTTTATACATAAAATATACCTTTATAACCGAACATAAAATATTTTAATGAAAAATTAACATTTTTTCCATCATGAAGATGGTGGTACGTATGTACGCATGAATAAGATTTCCATTTTTCAATAATCATGATGGAAAAGAGGTAACTATAAATTTCTATTTAAATAATGATAATTATATATTAAATATAATATTATTTCTTTACATACAATTAAATATACTAACTATGAGATGTATTAATAAAAAAAATTAATCATAACAATTCGTGAGGTGGTGGCCGTCGTACATGTGAAATATATTATTATTTTTAATTGATAATAAGGTAACAAAGTATATGATATATTAATTTTCAAGAAATATTAAAATATAATTAATATAATATATAAAAATAAAATCTATAATAATAAATAGTAGTGTGATGAGATTATTGAAAATGAATTGCGTCGGTTCACGAGGAAATAGTATGTTTTACAAAAAATTAATTATTTTGAATCCAATTTAATGGAAGTGGAGACTATTTTAGGTGAATTCATTAACATAATTAAATCATAGTATATTAGAGATTTTGATTTTATTTTTTCATAATTATTGAGGAATATTTTAGTGTGGTGGAAGAAAAAAATAAAAAAAAAAGATATTGAATTAATAACTACACCTCTTCTACTGGCCACTCTTTAGGATTATTAATAAACCATTCCTATAATGAATTTTTTATTATAAAAATGGATTCTTGGATGAGGGGTAGAATTAAGGAAGGGATATTGGTAGTTATTTTTCAAGAAATTGGTTATGTAAGTGTTTAAATGGGATTATAGGGGGTTTCATTTTATAAGTTAGGAGTGGTATTCTTTTAAATACCCTAAACTATTCAATAATGGGAAGTGACACACAAGAAAAGTGCCTAAAAATTGATGAATAATGGTGTGTAAGAGATATAAGTTCAATAAAAATCTATAAAATTTAAAATAAGTATTTTTTTAAACGTGTTATGCCTCTATCTATTTAGTTTAACCCCCTAGTAAACAGGTTTTAACATTAACTATGGTAATATATTATTTATTTTTTTACTATTCATTATGAAAAAATATTAAGTTGACCTTATTTTACAATAATAATTATTATAATTAAAAATATGTAATCTATTTTATAACATTCAATTATCATAATTTATTTAATTAAAATTAAAATTAAAACCACAGACATGTCATAAAATTATTTTCCAAGAAATTCATTTTTCAATCATTAGATTATCATATAGTAAATATATGAAAATTAATCACATATAAAATAATTTAAAATAATATTTATTGATATATAATATATAAATTTCATTTAAATCATCCTCCATAGGGGTTATTTCAGTTAGTTAAAAAGAGAAACATTATTTACTTTAAAACAATTTTTAGACAAATGTTATTCAAAGCTAAAAAAACAGAGATAAAAATCCAATATAAAGATGATTTAAATGTAATAAATTTTATAAAACATAATTAAATAATAATTATGTTTCTTTAAAAAAATTAATATAAGGATAATACTTTTAGAATATAAAATTTATTAAAAAAATATTATTTTTCCAAAAATCAATATTTTTCACTATTCACTAAAACATAGAATTTTACTAGAAATAGAAAAAAAAATCCATAAGTTAATATTGTTATGAGTATTTCAAAAAAAAATTTATTTTATAAAATGGAATTTATATAAAAAGATTAAATATAATTTTTTTTCACAGAAATCAATAAAATTTATTTTTGAACAAAATATATTTTTTTATAAAAATATAATTATTAAAAACTAATTTCATATTTTATAACAATTTGAAGATCAATTTAAAAATATAATTTTTTTTTCATAAATTAGTTGATCATATTCATACCCTCGAGTTAATCAACTAGGTTATAGTGTTTATATATAAATATTAATAGTATACTAATAGTTTGTGTAAAACCACATATCAAAGAAAAAAATTAATTAAGGCTAAATATATAAAAAATTAATAGGCTGTTACAACACCATTATTATTTTATCATCTATAGTGCACCCTTTTCCTTTCAAATTTGGTAACCATTACAATGTATCCTTAAAATTTTCACCATAATGCATATTTTGACATATTAACTATAACATTATAAGGCCCCTCTGGCCCAAATATTTCCTTCCAGGCAATATTGGGGTGAATTAAGGGCATATTTTAGATCACTTATAAATAGAAATATTTTTATTTTTTCACAAAATTATAGGACCTACTCTTGATGATTGTAAGTGAGAATCCCCCCATTATAATTACTTATTTCCACTTCTCCTATGGAAAATCATATGTATAATCCTAGGTCACCATTTCAATCATGTATTATTTTCAAGATTCCCTTTTTTGATAGTTTTATTGGTCATAAGGATCCTCGATGTGTGGGATTAAACTATTTTTTGTGTATAGATACCAGTTTATTTCATTCATAGATGTTACATAATTTTATGTGAATATTCAATACATTTTTACAATAATACATGCTAGAGGACTGTAGTGGTACAGTGCATTTGGAAACATGGTTACATAAAAAGCTGTTTCATAAATAATCTAATTAATTTACCATTATTTTCTTCATAACTATAACAATTATTAGACTTGTCATACTAAATACAATTCTACAAAACTAGTGCAAGGGATGAATAAGAAAGGGTGAGATCAGTTGATCAGTAAGGGTAAACATAAGAGATATCAATAAATGATCATAATTGAGCATATGATAAGAATAAGTATATTAGAAAATTAAATAATATTATAAATTCATATATCATAATCACAAAACATGGAATAAATTTATACCAATATAAATCCATATGATATTAGTGTGTTAAATCATCAGTAAAAAATCAATGAGACATGAAAACATAAAATAATCATAAGACATCTATTTATGGTATTTACATAAAAAATAAAATCATTTCCATTGACAATGATCACTACCAATAATATCATAATGGATTGTCTTCACTCCCCATTCCATTTTTTCCTTGTCCTTGGTTTACTCCCAAAACTATCTTATGTAATAATGTCACATAGAAAACTAGGTTTATTTTCCATTCTATTTCTTATTATCTCATGAGATATCCTTATTTACCTAATTTACTTTCAAATCTATATAATTATGGGAACACTAGTCTCATATTGATAATTATATATATGTTTCTTATAAGATCCTAAGAAATTTATCTTATCATCATATTATAATCTTTATAATGGAAAATAGTTTAATTAATATTTCATCATCATAATATTAATCCATATATATAAAGAGTAAACCTGGTATCATTGGATTATATCCCCATTAAATCATAAGAAAGAATAAATTAAGTTGTTATAGATAAAAATAAAATTAAAATATCACTCTAACATTTCTTTAGTAAAATACATATTAATTTTAAATTACATATTTTGTATCTAAAAATCTCAAAATAATTAAAGAAAAAAATTTATTTGGAAATGATAATAGAAACTTGTAAAATAAACATTAAATAAAAAAAAATCATGATTTTTCAAACAATTATTTGGGTGTTGTATGTTAAAATAAATATTTCTCTCACATTTTTTGTATATTTAAAAAGTAAAACATTTGGAAAATAATTAGAAGGGTCATTTTGATCATCTATATGAAAATTAACATATAGTAGAAAATATGAATTTAAATACTATTTTGCGTATATTAAAATCATTATTGAAAACATTTTAATGAAAATATTGATATGGAAGAAAATATTCCTAGCTGAAGAAAAAAACAAGTTCATTTTCATTAAAAAAATTATTTCATTCTCTTGAATAATGAATTAGAGGGGAAGGAAATAAAAAAATAAATCTTTATAAATAAATTAATAATATGATGGTTTATAATATTATAGATAGATGGATCATAAAATTTTATTATCATAAAATTTATGGACAAACTGTATCGATAAAAAGATATTGTAACAAAATATTCATATTGTTATGGAATATTTCAATCTAAAACACACATAAAATAAATAACAACAAATTAAATCTCAAATACCATGAATATTTGGATATTCATGAAAATTTTATATAAATGGGGCATTGGATACAAATTATTATATAATTTATGGGGTAACATAAAAATATTTAGTAAAACTTAATTTAGAACTCCTCGATATTTTAATGAAATAATTTTTTTAAATAATTTTATTTCATTGATGTTTTTCATTACACGCAACTCCAACTTATCTTATGTTACATGAAACAATGATATTTTTATCAAACTTAATTTTATTATTCTAATTATTTTAGTAAGACAATTATAATCAAGCTGATATAATGGAGGGTATAAACAATATTAATTGAATTAATAATTTTTTGTTTACACAAGTAAAACCCTATTGAAATTAAAATTAAATCTTTTTCTGAAAAACTATTTAAATGCAAAAAATTTTGTTTTATACCAATAAAATATAAAACCACCCTTGTTGTATTATATTAATGATATATTAATATAATATTAAATATAATTTTTAATATTCATCCTATATGTTTTCTATATATGATTTAAAAATAAATCTATTTTTATTCTTAAATCAATATTTTTGTAAAATTAGTTATATCTACATTTAACGGTGCACTTATTTAAAAAACAGATTTTTAAACATTTATAAAATATATTTTTAAAATAAACTTTCCATTTTAAATTTTGATATCAAAATTTTATTTGGTTTAATTTTTTGTATTTTTATGAAAAGTTTCAATTTTTATAAATAATGGAATATATTGAATTTTAATTGAAACTAGATCTTTCATCTAAATTATGCATTGTGTTCTATTTTATTTTCAATGGTTTTAGAGTAAAAAAATAAAATTTTATTTTATTTAAACCAATTTAGGTAAATATAACCAATTTCACATTGATATTGGATGTAAAAATACTTCAATCTTTTGAAAATATTTATTTTAAAAACTAATTATTTTGTCTAGTCTAGGGGAATAATTTCAAATTAATTTAGGAATATTATGTTAATTGAAGTTCAAACAATGGATTCCATATTTTTAATTATATGGTCCAAATATATTAATTAGGTATCTTTTTTTTAGACAGTATAAATAGTAAATTTAGTATTTTATTAACACTACTAAGGGTAAATCAGTCAATTAATGTTTAAAATAATATTATAAGTATTATAAATCATTATTAACACTTGAAAAAATGTTATTTTTGGAACTTTTTTTCGACCATAAACATACAATATTCTATATCTAATTATTTTATGGACACTTATCCATAAAATGATACAAATATTATAAAAATCAAAGAGACTCACAAAATGTCCACTCTTACTTTTAATATGTATAATAATTTTATAATGGGGTCAAAATGAGTATATTATTGAATATATATATATGTGTGTGTGTTAATTAAATATAAATGGTTTATATAAATAATGTAAATTTATTTTAAAATTTTCAGTAAAAAATAATTTTCATCAATTACTAACACAATGATGATTCAGTAATTATCTAATTAATGATATAATAAATTAAATGATATTAGAAATATTAAAATAAATATAATTTTTCATAATTAAGGTGATTCAAAAATTCTTTAGGTAAATATTACATATCATGTGGGTAATAATTGATTTGGTGTGAATTTATCTTGTCATATTGATTTTCATAATGTCAAAGTAATGAACAATGTAAATATTGACACAAATGATATATTTATGAAAATAATATTTTATTCAATTATTTATAAATCATAAAAATAATAAATAAGAAAAAGTTGATTATATATGGCTTAATATATCATAATGTTTTAATTTATGTTCCAATTGGAACTTTATATGTAAAATCTACAAACTTTTAATATTGAAAAAGTTTTTACAGTAGTTTAATTTAAAATAGGATAACTAAGAGTTAATCAAAATGATAAATTATAGAATAACACAAAATATTGCCTAAAATATATTTTTTTGAAATTAAAACGAAATATTATAATCTAATCTAATCCATGGTGTTTTGGAGGTATTTGGATTGATATTTAATTTATTATAAATTAGTTGTTTGATAAATTAGAAGAGTGCTCATCCCCTCTTATATAAAAGGGAACAAAATATTCACTTTTATTCACACATTAAAACCTATTTGGATTGGAAAAAACATATCTAAATCAGCTCCCCATGTTCAGTCACTTCATCCTAGAATCCTTACATTGTGCCAAAATCCAATGAAGGAAGTCCTTTTATGAAAATCAAAAGAAGATACCTAAAAAAGAGGTAACATTCATCAATAAACATTTTTTATATATTTCATTTTTAAACCATTAAATTGTTTTTATTTCATGTTTATATAATAACCTCATTAAATTAAATATATTGATTTGTTCTGATTTTAAGGTTAACAACTATAACTTCAAACTCATCAATCAAAAGAGATATGTAATCATCATTTGGGTGTACAAAAGCCTACTGCCTCATGAATAAATTTCAATTTTCCTTCCATTAAAACCTTTAATCATTGGTAATAATAATATATTTATATATTATATATGATATATGTTATTTTTAGGACATTATTATTTTTTTATATTTTTTATATCTCCCATATATTCATGCTTTCTACTTTTTGGGATTACGATAACATTATTTGTGTGTATGGTGGAATACCACCTCACAAAATAATGTGATTCATTCTAATATTACCTGGAATGTATTTAGAATGTTTTTAATAAACATATATGATATATATGAAATAAATATTATTAATTAAATATAATATATCAAATATTTTTTGTTCTTTTAACAGTAAAAGAAAATAAAAATAATGTTTATGTGTACGTACTGCCTACTGTCTCCATGAATGGTGTATTTTATTTTCAAACTCTAAATTTTATGAATCATAATAAATAATTATATTATGAATATATATATATATATATATATATATCAGATTTTATGGCATTTTTATAATTATTGATATTATGAAATCATTATCTATGTAGTAGTACCACAAATAATTATTCAAAAGTAGTACGAAAAATAAAGCTGTTATTAACCCGAACATTACTTTAACATAGAATTGCTAATAAGAGAGTAATATAACGTCATAGGTAAATCATATATGGTATTGTTATATATATATTAATATGATTATATGGTATATTTATAATAAACACATATTTATTATATAGTATAATTTAATGTGTATAAATGAAGTCAAGACTTATGTTAAGGGATTTTTGTCTCCCTTTTATTTATGTAGGACACATGCCTTATACACTACCTATTTCTTTTGATGTGAATTATTATTTTTTGGGGGATATTATACAATGATAGCACTATTAATATTTATCTTAATGGTTTATGTTTATGATGTAATCATATTTATGGAACCTATTTCTTTTACATGAGTTATGTCATGATGAAATTTTTATGAAACTCATTTATCTAAATGGGTTTTGAGGTGGTGAATGATTTATGGTCATATGGAATTCATATGTGTGGTTTTCTATATTTTAGGGGTAGTTACTATATCTACATCTAATATATTGGGTATTGAATTATATATAATGATATACTTAGGGGAAGTAATTTTATTTGATTGATCCATGATGTGAAACAAGTCGATAGGCTTGATCCATAGTGGGAGACAAGTCGATGTGCATGGAATGAGGTTCTTGGTTGTTTACCATGAAATATAAAATGGTTTTATATACTTTTAATGATTCCATACACATCTTCCAATTAATTTATTTTTCAATATTGATTTATGATTAATTTTTATTCTTATGATTCGTGTCTTTTTAAATGATAATGTTCAATTCCATGTTTCACTTCTATGTCCCGGGACAGGTTGGGTAGGATATTTATAAGTTATCCTCATATACACATAAAAATATACTTATATAATTCTTAAATAAGATCATAAATTTTTATCATCCTTGTTTACCCTTATTGAGAATCTAATCTCATCCTTCCTTAGGTTTCCTTCTCACAGTTTATGATGAAAGGTTTTAAATACGTGTACTAAAGGGGTAGATCATTAGTGTAACCATTGAATATCTTTTACCAGACTATAATTTTTTGTTCCAAGATTCCAAAAGATCTAAACTATTACAGTCCTCATGGATGTGTCTATATAAGTTAATGAATGTTAATCTAAAAATATGTTATATCCATATATTAAAATCTTGGGTCATTATAGTTGGTAATAGAGGAAATATTTAGTCAACCATTAGAAACTCTGATGAGAAAACTTTAGTGAAATACATAGAGATATTTAAAATGATATGTCTAGGGATGTATCTATGTATAATCCTATGTTTTCAAATATTTAAAGTTATGTTTCAACATTTAGTCATCCTATAATTAATTTTTATTGATTATGTGTTTTTCAACTATGTTAACGTTTTCTCAAAATATTTGTTCTAGATATAGTCTATAGTGGGAGATAGATGGAATAGGGTTAATGTTGAAGGTTTTAGATTTGGAAAGTATGTTAATTATTAAAATGTATGTCCTTGGTGGGAATATCATAAAGATAATTATTAAGATGTTATATGTACTGGTTATATTGTTGAGGATATAGAGACATCAAATGATATTTTAAAGTTATAGTATGTTCTTAAAGTATTTTTTACATTAAATATTACAAGCATGATTAGATTGAGGTTGAGGAACCATAAGAAATTTCTCATATTTCATATTCTATGAAAGATTAAGTTAATGAATCCTGAGTATGGTTTTAGAACAATGTTATATGATTAAAGTATTTAATTTTTTGAATTCAAATGTTATATTATACAAATAATGAAATATATGTGTATTTTCAATCTACATTTTTTATTAGGGATTGAAAATATTATGTTTAATAGTGATAAAGAATTATAAAGGTGATTTAATTGAAATGTTTTTTGTTATCATTCCAACCTAAGTGTTATTTTTGACAATCCAAATTATATTACCCTAACAAGTATAGTATTATTAAGGGATCGATCAACAAGGAGAAGGAGTTATTTCTGATTCATTTATCTAGTTTTTAATTGGTTTAGTAAAGTCTAAATGATTTAGAGTTGATGCTATTTTGCTTTGATAAAAAAGTGATTAAATGTGATTTTCTTATAAAAATTAGTTGAAAGATAAATATAAAATAGATAAATTTTGTTTCTATTAAAATTTGGAGAGAAATGTGTCAGGGGTGTGTATTTTATTGGTTTTTATTAAATTTATTTGCTTATGAGGTTGTTTTGTTCATGATAATTCACATATCTAAGATTATTTATGTTATATAACCACCTTCGTCTAGGGAGTTTTATTTAAATCCATAGAAACTAATTTATTTGGTCTTGAAAATTATTTTTCATAATTTTATTAGTTGAAATCTCTTTGGAGATAATTAAAGCACCCAATGTTCATGGATGTTTTAAATCATAATTCCTTAAAGCATCCCTATAAATCCCATTCTTGTCCTGATATGAGATTTCTATAGATATTTAGAAAGATTTTATAAGAAATTATGAGAACTAAGAATAAAAAACATGGTTGTAACATCACAAATGATAAATTACAACTCACAATAGTCCACATCCCCTATAAATAGGGAATTTAGTTACTCATAGAGTAGCTAATAATTATAACGCATGTTATAACTGAATACATCTTCTTGAAAGTTTTGGAGCGATGGTCATCAGGAAGGTATCATGGAAGCACCTTCTTTCTTCACTTCTCTCCTTTTATTTCTCTCTCTTCTTCTCTTTTTGGTCGTTTCAAGAGTTCTCTCCCTTAGAATATCATAGAATGGATAATGGATGAATGACTCCCAAACTTGGAGGGCCTACCACCTATTTATAGGTTTTATTAGTACATGGAGTGTACCGATAATTACATGGCATGTACTACTGTTAAGCTCTTTTTAGCCATTTCTTCTATGCTGGTATGTAGGAAAACATGTCGTCTTTGACATTGAACATAGTTCCACCATGTAGGTGGAAGTACACTTTATGTAATGCCACCCCACATGGTGAGTAATGTCATTAATTACCCACTAATTGCTTCTAGAAAGTCCACACAATATTTATATGGGAATTACATTGTGTGTATGCCTTGGTCTACAACATGGGATTGTATCCAGTCTTCTGGATCAGTGTCAAAAAATTAGTGCACAGCGTGTATAAACAATTACATGCCTTGTATATTTGAAATTTTGTTTTGATGAGCCCTAATTTATGATTTTGGCAGGAAATATCATGAAAATTATCATAATAACCAAAATAAAGTATTTTACCCACAAAAAAAAGATATTTGGTGAAAAAAAGTTTCTATGCTAAATAAAATACATAAAAATCTATACACAAATTGGGTATATCAAACTCCTCTACACTATGTTGTTTTTTAGTCCTAAATAAATATCTCAACATCTAATCAATATAAATCTTACTCTAAATGGGAGGAATTTAACTAATTGTAACTGTAAATACTAATACAATAGCAGAAGCTTTTTAAAAGTCACAAAACAAATTTTATTTTAAAAGATATTATAATCATGCCTCATATATAACTTAATTAAAAATTTACATTCTCTTTGATTCACATTCTTTAACTTTTCATAAATAAACATTCCCCTTAATGATTCACCTCACCAATATTTACCACACTCATCACTCAATATTTATTTAATCAGATTTATGCTCAATCATAAGTATGTTCACTCTATCCATAGGATAGCATCTGTTTTCATTCTCTACATCATAATTCAAATCACAAAAATAACAAGGGATTTCAATAGGGATCAAATGTTTCTCAGGCTAAGGGTTGGTAGGTAATGTTAAAAATAAATCTCATAGGCTTGAAAATGAGGATTAATTCTAAACCAACAATGTATGATATTCAATATATATATTAATGAATATGATCCCCCAATCAATATCTTTCAAAGGCATCATTACAATGATATTCCCTTGTCAATATGGCCGCATAAACCAATAATATGTAATAAAGACTATGGTCCCTGTTTTTCATTTTTTCATTTTTTTAAGATAGAGAGACCACCATGAATGAAATGGATAGTAGTCTATGGGACCCTTTTATCCCAAATAAGCATGTGGAAAACTCCCCCACACGTAATTTCATGGTTTCTCACAAAAATGTACCTTGAAAAAACAATGTCCCTCTTTTCAAAACTCAAATGAATAATCCTGAAAAATAATAAAATAATTAGTGAAGGATGGGAAAATAGGATTGTAATGTGGCTTCATATCATGGTAGTTCATGGTTTCTAAGGGTTTAGAATGATCAGATGTAGGGTAGGTCTCAAGGTCAAATGGATGAAAAAAATTAACTACCTCATTCAATAAAATGTGATTCAAAAATCATCATGTTTTGAAGAGAACCACAAAAAATTATGGTTGTTATGAATATCCAAAGAATCTATCTAGAAATAGTGTATGAGAAATAATATATCAAAAAGTTTTAGAATACCTCTCAGGAATGGAAAAAATACAGGGTTCAATTACTTTAGGACATGAATACAAAATGATTAGTCAAATAAATGTAAATTTCCAAGATATATAATGCAAAATCAAACTATATCAACAATCATTTTATAATTATTTGGAAATTAAAATAAGAATATAACTTCTAAAAATCCCTTGTTAATTATAATTATAATTAATCAAACAGTTTCCAAATGTTAAAAATATGTCAAATATTAATGATTTCTCCTAGATAAGTCGAAGTAAAAGACTAGTGTAATTAGATGCCCTCCCCCACAGTTAATACAACACATTGTCCCTCATGTGAAATACCATGTAAGAGGAGGTAATATCATAAAATAAGGGGTGGTATATGAGTGGAATAAGTGGAATAAGTAAACCCAAAAATAGAAAAGAAAAATAAATACTGAAAAATACTCCCCTTGAAAATAGAGATGCCCAAGTCGCTCTAGGGTACCTATTATTGGTGATGGAATGGAAAAAAGAAAACTAGAAGGCATACAAAATAGCACATCCCAATAAGAGAACAAAACACACACACAGATATATATATATATATAATGATATAAAATGTGATATAAACTAGTCATGTGGTCACCTCAGAAGAGGCATCATCTATAACAGGAGGATCGTGTAGGGAATGTGCGGTGGCAGTAGTGGAGGCTATAGGCTCAAGAGTCGTTCTTTGAAGAGGATACATAGTAGCTGGAGCCTCATAAGTGGAACTCGACGTGGGTGGCTCTGTAGTGACACCTAGGTCGATTGTAGGTGTCGTAGTAGTAAGGAAGATGGTGGAAGGATAACTAAATTCATGGCCAGTGTTGTAAACTGCAGTGGAGATGCTGAAGAAGGGCCTGGAATAGAGGTACGTACATGTTCTGGGGGTAGTAGAATGCAATAATTTCAAAGAAGAAGCCCCAACATATAATCAATATAGTCTAGATAATGATCTAAACTATCTTGGTGGTTCTCTTCCATTTCTAAGCGGAGGGTGAAGGGAAGATCGACTGACGGTGTAGAGGTAGGTGGGGCTGTGGAAGGAATAGAAGAAGAAGGAATAGAAGAAAAAGAAGGAACAAAAGGGTAAGTGGGTCAGGGTGCTAAGGGGACATTCATATTTTGATGGGGTCGATCCTCAATAGTGACACCAGTGGGAGAAGGTTGGTCATCCCTCACCCCTACAAGTGTGGGGGAATCCAACAATAGTGCAAAGGGCTCTCCCCAACTCTCAGCCAACCTCATGTGGATAAGCATGAGGATTTCCAAAAACTGAGGAGAATCCAAGTAATCATGAGGGAGATACGGCTTAAACACACCCAAAAAGTTTGAAAACCAGGTGACATGTAACCCACCACATAGGATGCCTTGAAGGCCATGGATAATTGAATGAAAGTAAAAAAGTGACAGGTTAGGGGAGGTCTGGGTACTCATTCTAGATGATACAGGTAAGAAGCTACATGTCTCATCTAGACACAACAACCATATCATTATAGAGAAGAAAATTAATGACACTAAAGAACCATTGAAGGAAGCAAATATGAGGTTCAATGACGAGTGTTATCTTATTTGAGGTGGCGGTGTACCAGTGGCTTGGCCCAGAAAGACCTCGTCACATTGCAACAAGATCAAAGCTCTCAGGGTATGTTAAAGTGGAAACAAGAGGTGGGTGGTAGGATGGAGATAGAATCCACACCCATGGATAAACTCCACCATAGAAAGTGAAAAAGGTCATCCCCTTTTCTGAAAATGGACAGGGAGATCTATATCCATGGGTGTTTGTTGTTATGTGGGCCCGTCAAACTCAAAGGTGGCCATGAAGTCCAAAAATAAATCACAATACATATGAGTATTCATAAGAAAAGTATCTAGCATGTCTGAACGTCCCTAATGACCCTCAAGATCTTCCAAGTTTCCAAGTTTTTTTAGCACTAAAATTTCAATTAAGTGACCTCTCAACTAGTTAATGTGGTGAGAAAAGTTCTTAAATCGCTCTGTCATAGGATGATCCTCAGGAAAAAAAATTAGGGATACAGAGGAGGGAGGGAAGTAGGTGGTGCACGTGATGGTGAAATGGATGGTGCTAGAGTAGATGGTACTCCCGCTGAGGTAGAAGATGCAGTATTGGATACCTAAGCGGTAACAGATGGTTGGCTTGAAGGTGGAGGTGCAGCTCAGTTTGGTCCACCAATGTCATGGAGGGTATCTCAAAGCGGTGGAGCCAGAATATGGTGAAGTGGAAGAGGAGCCCTTGGCCAAAGTAGATGGAAAAGAAGTTGATGTCAAACGAATAGTAGTAGATGGTTCCACGTGAACATCTGGACCAGTAGATGTTGTAGAGGGAGGCGACATCCGAAGAGGGGGTAGAGTGGCCAATGATGGGGGCTGGAAAACTGGAAAATCTAAACCGGGATGCTCGTAATGATGAAGATGAATCGGATGGTGAGGAGGGCACTCAGCCTCAATAGTGCAATCTGGTTGCTTCCCACTTGCAGGATCTCTATCATCCATACCTACAAGAAAAAAAATTAAAACATAACAAAATAAAATAATAAGAAAAAGAAAACAATGAAAATTAGAGAAAAATAGAAATGCAGTAGAACACGGCGTATAGATTCAGGATACATGATGTGTAATAAGAGCTATGTAAGAACACGTGTACCCTGGATAGACACACTGTGAAGGCATGTGTCAGGAAAAAAAGTAAGATACAGTATGTATCATAGTTTACATGTCATGTATCGCAACATGGAATGATGCCCCTATAAGGATCCAAACATGGATTGATGTAGACAACAGAAAAGGGGTAATACGCGCCATCTAGATGCGATACATGCCCTGTAAGGGAACATGGTGTGTGGGGCATGTATATCATTTACTCAGGGTCCTCCTAATGGTTGGAGGACACGGCGTGTCCCAAAATGTCATGGTTTGTATTGTGAAATGGGAAGTGGGACATGTCTCTAATAGAGACGACCATGGCTAGAAGTCTAGAGGATAAAAGATACATGGCATGTACTAAACATACACACCTTGTGTCTTCCAAATAGGTAAAATGAACCATGTTTGGCAGTGTACATAACATACAGGGCCAGTGTTCTTCCCTCAATCTGTGTTCTATAAGCAAATCCAAATGGTCACCTGATCTTTAATCTACCTAAATGCTATGAAAATAGGGAAGTTAAGGGTGTATAAGGGCGTACCTGAACCAAGGATCATAATGTAGGATAAATGAGAAGGAAAAACTCAAAAAAAGGTGGATACGGATCGGGAGGACGTGACGACATTTGGAGGAATAAAACGAGGAGAGGGGGGGTCTCGAGACATTAGATAAAGGCAGGTAGGGCTACCTTTATAGTCAAGGTACATAGCGTGTACTAGTACCAACACATCATGTATCACTATGTTTTCTTACAACATAAAATATATAATATAATTATTATAGTAAACTATATAATAATTAGTATGAATAATTAAAATAAAAAGATATATATATATATAATTTAATAAAAATAAATCTATACGTGTAATGTTTCAAGAAATATATGTTGTGTGTTCTAAAATTGGAAAAATAGAAGTACAACCTATGTTCTGGTGCATGGGGAGAGATTATAACTAGCGATCGGTGGATCCAAACGCTAGCCCTCGACAACTAGAGCAATGGTTCTACTACTGCTAATGTTTATGAATTATATATATTTAATTTATATGTAAAATACTACACAAGATGAAGAAAAGGCATAGTGTGTGGTTTTTAATTGGAATAAAAGGGGTGACACAGGGAGATTAGCTGAGTTCGAACTGGGGTCCTTTGGATCCAAGGGCAAGAATCTGTCAATCTTCCAACATAACCCACCTGTAATTTCATATATAAAAAACTATTTAATTCATTGGAAACTTGGAATACATGACGTATATCAAAATGTATGACATGTGGTTTTATTAATATGAAAAATGATTGAAATGGTTTAGTTATCAAGAATCAAACCTGGGTCTTTTGGAAAACGGTATAGGACACTAGAAATCCGCTCCGTCCCCATCATAGGTTTTCGTTTATTTAGAAAACCTTATATATTATTATTTTTTAAAAAATAAACACACATTGTGTAATTACATACAGGTATAAAAATGATGAACCTCATGTTGATGGTAGGTATAGAGGGATTCGAACCGGCAATGACTCAGATAAACTCCAGTGACTTAACAATTGACACTAGAATCATCAATATTTATTTAGTTATTTAATCTATATTATTATAATATTAGGAATATAAACTAAAAATATATGTACACACTATGTGTATAGGTGGTACATGGTGTGTAACCTTTAGGTTTCCTCTGGGGTAGCACCTTAGTTTTGGGTCATTGGCTCGACCTACCTACATCTTGTTACCTAAAATGAATGGGGAGATTGTACCCACCATATCCTCTATGTGATGATAAAGATTTAGGCATTTTCCATTCACTTTGAAAGGTTTTCTATCCTCACCACCAATTTCCACCACACCGTGGATGATAACTTAGAGCACTTGGAATGGTCCTGACCATAGTGATTTCAACTTCTCTGGAAATAATTGCAGAAGTGAGTTGAAGAGAAATACCTGATCATCGAGTTGGATGTTGTTCCACAAAATCATCTGGTCATGGATCGCCTGTTTGTTTTCTTTGTAAATTCTGGAGTTCTCATACTCCCCATAGCAGATCTCATCAAGCTCCATTAGATGGAACATACGCTTATCTTTGGAATACTTTAAATTTAAATTCAAGGCCTTGATGTCCCTGTAGGATTTATGGTCCATCTCTATTTGTAGGTGTCTTGGATTCCCATAGATAAGGTGGAAGGGATACATCCCCAGAGGTGTTTTGAAGGCATTTTGGTATTCCCATAAGGCCTTATCATGCTTTTTGGACCAGTCCTTCATTAAAACTCCCATCACTTTCTCTGGGATATGTTTTAGTTCATGATTTGATAATTACACCATTCCACTATATTTGTAATGAAAAGGTGTTCCAAAGTGATTCTTTACTCCATACTGAAGTAACACATTATTTATCAAGTGATTTTCAAAATGCATTCCCCTATCACTGATCAAAACTAAAAAAATTCCATGTATGTTGAAGATGTGTTTCTTCAAAAAGGCCACAACTGCCTTTTCCATGTCATGGGTCGTAGCAGTAGCTTCCACCCACATGGAGACATAGTCCACTCAGATGAGTATGTAAGACTTACCATATGATGGGGGAAATGGCCCCATGAATTCATTTCCCTAGACATCGAATATTTTGAACTCTAGGTTGGGGTGTTGAGGCATCTCAGCTTGTCATCCCATATTACATGTCCTTTGATATCAATCACACCTGGTAACAATGTGATGTGCATCCTTGTACATGGTAGGCCAGAAAAATCTAGACCGTAGTATCTTCACTATCGTACGGTCTGGGTTATGATGTCCTCCAACTGATGAGGAGTGACAAAACTCCCTAATTCTTTTAACTTCTTTCTTTGGGATGAAATAGTGAATCACCCCCTCTCCACATGATCTATAGGGTCTTTCCAGATTTACCTCTTGACATTAGTTGAAAATTATTCTTCTTCTGGTAAGTTAGCTCAAGGTGAACTACTCATGTAACATAATAATTTGAAATATCATCATTCCAAAGTCGAGCTGTTCCTTAGCTCACTAAAAGTTGTTCATCAGGGAAGTAGTCTCTAATTTCTCCATCATCCTCCTTCTCCAAATGAGGTAGTTTCAGGAAGGAGAGGTGTTCAGCACTAACATTCTCACTACCCTTATTGTTGTAGATATCAATGTCATACTCTTGGAGGAGAAGCACTAAACATATGAGTCGTGGCTTCGCATCCTTCTTGTTTAGAAAACACTTGAGTGTTGAATGGTCAGTATATAAAATTACTTCACATAGCAGCAAATAATATTGAAACATATCAAAATAAAATACCACTACAAGAATTTCTTTCTCTATTGTAGTGTAGTTCACCTATGCTTCATTTAGATTTCTATGGGTAAAGTAAATGGGAAGGAAGATGTGATCTAGATGTTGCCTCAATACTACACCCATTGTATAGTCGCTAGCATCACACATGACTTCAATTTTCACCACCCAATTTGGAGAAATCATCAATGGAGCTTCCATCAATCATTGCGTCAAATGATGAAAAGTTGTGGAACACGTCTCATCAAACTCCAATATTGAATCCTTGGAGATGAAATTTGTGACTGGCTGTGAAATCATTGAAAAGTCTTGAACAAACCATCTGTAGAAACCAACATGCCAAAGAAAACATTGGATTGTTCTAATAGAATATAGGATGGGTAGATTTGAAATTACTTATATCTTCAAAGGGTCATCTTCTATCTCTTTCATAGAGATCCAGTGGCCCAATAAGATACCACTATACACCATAAAATGGTATTTTTTCAGTTTAACACTAGGTTAATGTGCATGAAACTTTCCAGAACCAACTCCATATTCCTTAGACAAGTGTTTAAGGATTTTTCATAAATGGAAAAATCATCCATAAAGACCTCTAGTATTTTTTCTTCTATGTCGTGGAAGATTTCTATCATAAATTGTAGGAAGGTTGAAGGAGAATTGCATATCCCAAAAGACATTATTCAAAAAAAACATATTGTAGGTGCATGTGAAGGTACTTTTTCTTGATCTTTAGGGGAATGGAGATTTGGTTATATCCAAAATAACCTTCAATGAAGTAGTAAAACTCATGCCCTACCAGTCATTCCGGCATCTAACCATTGAAGAGCAACAAGAGGTGATCTTTATGTGTTGCATCATTCAGCTTCTAATAGTCTACACAGACTCTCCAACCTGTGACTATCCATGTGGGGATGATTTTATTTTTATCATTGGAGACTACAATGATACCCCCCCCCTTTTGGTACCACATGAAGAGGAATAACCCATGGGCTATCTAAAATGGGGTATATTATTCATGCTTCTAACAGTTTTATTAGAGGCTTCTTCGTGACTTGTTTCATCAGAGGGTTCAGCTATTGTTGTGGTAGATGAGAGGTTTTTCCTCCTTCTTTCAATAGAACCTTATGCATGCAAATGGGGGGGCTAATTCCTGTCAAATCTGTGACTATCCATCTAATGGCATTTTTTCTTTTCTTTAGATTCTGCAGAAGTGAATCTTCTTGCCCTTAAGATAGATGTTCATTATGTATAAAAGGAAGTGTATTTTGATCACACAGATATACATATTTTATAGAATAAGGGAGAGGTTTTAGCTCAATTTGAGGTGTTTTTATGATTGAGGGAACAATTTTTTTCTCCTACCTTCACTTCAATGTGTCTGGGACAACTGTGTATTGCCTAAAATTACTACCCTAGATTTTGAGAAATTTCAACTTCGTGCTTGAATCATGGATATTTTTTAGGAGTGGGTTGTCAATAATAAATGAAAATAACATAATATCTTCCTTGAATATGAAGTGCCCCTCCATTGCTGTTACAACATAACAGTCTGCATGTTACAGTAGTGATGCCTGCTTGATAGCATTCAAGACGTTGTAGGAGACCCTTTCATCGCCTACTTGGAGGATGAGTTCTCCAGAGTGGACATCGATCAATGCCTTACCAGTGGCCAAGAAAGTCCTTCCCATAATCAAAGGTACCTCACGTTCCTCCTCCATATCAAGAATATTGATGTCAGTGGGAAGAATTAACATTCCTACCTTCAGCAGCACATCCTCGAGCCGCCCCTTGAGATATTTGATGGAACAATATTCTAACTAGAAGTCCAATTAGGTATATTTGGGATCATTAAGCCCCATTATCATAAATAATCTGAAACGGTATGAATTTGATGCTGGATACTAAGTCATAGATATATTCTCCAAACTCATAGGATCCAAGGGTATATGGGATAGTGAAGCTACCTGGATCATTGAGTTTCTGAGAAAGCGAGTGTTTCACCACTGATGATCATTCCTTATTCAATAAAATGTTTCCTAGATCCTCCATATTTCTTATATTGGATAGAATATCTTTTATGAACTTTTTGTATATCTACATCTGAGATAAAACTTTTACAAAAGGGAGGTTGATGTGTTTCATTCGAAATACCTCTTTTAATTTACCAACCTGGTGTTCCAACTTCGTTTGATTCATTCTTTCTAGAAATTGTATGATGTGATCAAAAGGACCGACCACATATTTTCCCTTACCATGGGAGGCCTCATTCTCTTTTTATGGATCATTTAATTATGAGGGGTCCTTCATTGTGGTTTAATAAACTGGAGAGTGTGATGTTTGAGATAGAGTTGTTCCCTCACCTTGATTTGTAGTTTGTGTCTGAGGTTACTCTTTCCCACTTCATAAACTAATTGCATTGACATTTTCTTGTGGGTTCTTCTCAGTGTTTCCAAGTATTGTACCGGGGTTGCCTCATGGAGATATGATTTAAAAGTTTCCCAATTTGAATTTTCATGCTTCAAATAGAAGATTTGTGGTTTTTAAATCTTGTTTCATTAGTTGTTATGAATTTTTTCAGCATTCCTTCAACATTTTATGGGGGTTCTTTCTGATTTTGGTGTGAAGATGGTGGAGGTGGTGGTTGCCTTAGTGGTTACTGGTGAGGGATTTGGTACCCTTTATACTTCTAAGTTCACTATTAATGTTTTCTTGGATATGGCTTCTGGTACTGCAGTTGATCATCACGGGGTGGTGTCTGGGGTGGAGGATTTTTATGTTGCTCCTAGTACCCCATATTTGTTTTTCCTCACAATGTTGGGTTATGGTATTGAGGATACGTATTAGGCCCCCCGTTTGTAGAAATGTATCTCACCTATTTTGTTGAAGGGTCAGCAGTTGAACTCGAGTATTCACAAATGATGTAGTGGTCACCATATTCATTGGATGTAGGATGTTTTGATACTTGAACATGGGATGTGTTCTTTAGGTTCAATGAATCAATATTCTTGAACACTGCATCCAATTGGGAAGTGAGAATCATGGTGGCATCAATGTTGTGCATACCTCACTTTTGAATTCCTCACTCTGAGTTCCGCTGGAAGCTGTAGGTTTACATGTCCTCTAGGAGGTCAAAGAGGTCTTCATGAGATTTATACATTACCATTCCTTTAGTAGAGGAAACCACCATAGATTTCGTGTTCATGGTCTGGTCTCCAAAAAACGTTTGTACATTCATCCAGAGCGGAAGTTCGTGGTGAGGATATTTGCATAGCATATCCTTGAAGCACTCCCCATACTCATATAAGGATTTTGAGTCATGCTACTAGAAGTATTAGATCTCATTCTATAGAGTCAACCTCTTCGATGGTGGAAAGTACTTGGAAAAGAAGGTAAGGGCGAGCACTTCCCCAGTTAGGATGGACCAATGAGGTAGTACCTTGACTCATACCTTCTCATTATACCTTAATGAGAAGGGGAAGAGGTGAAGATAGATGACATCTTATGACACTCCCTGGTAATGGAAGGTGTCAAAGATCTGGAGAAAGTTGGAGAGATGAGCATTCAGGTAATCAATAGGTAGACCACTGATTTGAACAGTGTTCTAGATTAGATTCCTAATGGCCGGTTAGATTTCAATGTGTTGGGCCTACATCGGTGGTCAGACGATTCCTGTATCTACCCCTTCGATGGAGGGAAGACCGTACTCCATAATGGTATGGCGCGGGGGCAGTTTCTCTCGATCCGGTGGGGGTACAAACATTAACATCCCAGGTAAATGAAATATAAGACATATTTCATATTTATTAATATTTGTGAATTAAATATTAATTTTACTTTAAAGGGGTTTCTATGTTCGAGAGTGTACCTGATAAGTAACGACGGCTTTCTTTGGAATCTTACATTGCACACTAATAATACAATATTATTATTTTAAATTGTAGTTAACTCATAGCCACTGTATTGGCGCGAATGAATGAAACTAACTACAATATGATTATACATGATTATTAAATTTATTTACATTTATCCAATAAAATGTTAGAGGCTTAAAATATGAATGAATCATATTTTAAGCATAATTTACTTTAAAAGGCCGATTTTCCATTTCTTAATTGAGAACCATCATTAAATATTGTTTTGGTGACTTTAATACACTATAATTGACCAAATATAATCCTTATTTAGAATGCGGACAAAAAATTTTACTTTTGGTAATTTTTTTGGTATTTTTCTGATAAACTTCATTTTTTTAATGAATAGTGAAAAATATTCCATTTTAATTCATAAGTGCCTATTAATCTAATTTATTTATATGGTTAGATTATCTTTTTAATTGGAATTAAAGTTAAATTAAAATATATTTTTACCATTTGATCCAATGTTGGACATTGGAAATAATTTCACTTTAAATTAGACATAAACAAGTATCAATCTTTGGATAATTATTGCTTCTTAAAAACAGGCTATTTGTTTTAATAGTGGGAATTAATTTTAGAATTTATTAATGAAACTTCTGTTTTTTGAATTTGAAAAATTAGACATCATTTTTGAATTTGGAATATCAAATAATGTGTAGGCTGAATTTTTGGTATATTTCTAAAAAACTTCAATTTTTAATGAATAGTGAAACCACTTTGTGGTAGTTAAAAAAGACTGACTTTATCATTTAAATGAAATTTTATCACTTCTTTAAATTGTATTACGAAAATCCGACATACATGGTTGTTATCAAGAAGTAAAATGTGGTGTATTAAAATGAAAATAATTTTTAGTGAATAGTAATTTTTGACTTTTATTTACCATGGCTAAAGGCAAATAGGGTAATTCAAGGTTAAAAGAATATTATAATAATTCAAAATTACCTTAACACTTGTCCTAAACTTATTGGTTGAGTATTTCCCTACTGTGGGAATCCTTGGGTCGATTTTGGGACCCCATGGAGCCACTTATAAAAGATAATGACACTTTATATTAATTAATTTAATGTAAAGACAAAATTGAAAAAAAAAACAAAAATATTTTAGTAACTTTTTTTACATAGTGTTATATAAGTCATATTTTCGACAATAAATATTCATTAAAAATCTAAAAATATTTCATACATGTTAGTATTTTTTTATAATTTTTAGACATCGAATAAATTAAATTATTTATGACTCAATAATGATGCAATATTTACCTTATTAATAAATGATTTAAATAAATAAGATTGTAATCATTAAAATATTATCTGAAATATGTCCAATTCTGATTATATTATTTTATTTCAACCGTGACTCATCTTATCTTCAACTATAATTATTTTTGGACCTTTAGAAACTGAATATCATTATAAAAAAATAATGTTTTCACACTTTCCTAAAGAGCCCCTCCTCTCCCTTATAAAAGGAGACCACTTCTAACCAATTCCACAGATCTCTCAAGCCATTTTAATCGTCCAAAATCTGCCCAATTAATCTCTCAACATCCCTCTCCTCTTTTTAGAAACCTTACCTTAGGTATATGGAACTTCAAGAAGTCCTTTGGTTCAAACCAATGGGAGTTACCCAAATTAAAGGTAACAGTTTCCCTTAAATTGTTTTCTTTTTTTTTACTTCTCCAACCCCTAAACTCTTTTTATTCCTTTCTTTTGTAACAACATCGGTATCCTAAATATACTATGATTCTGTTATGAGAATAATTAAAACTACACTTACACACAACTCCATCTAATGGATAAAGAACAAAAAATTTTTGTGGATGGAAAACGAAGGCCTCACGAAAAGATGATTGTTCAATTACATCTTACCGCCTCTCATGGTGGCCATGATGATAGAACTATATTTATATATGATATATATTATGTTTATTATTTCCTTATGCTTCTTGTACTTCTCATTTATATCATGCCTTTATGGTTTCCACAGTGGGTAAATACGATAATCTCATTTGAGAAAGTGCGGACTATCGCCCCCTCAAAGTGATTTGATTCGTTAATGCCATATGTGGGATGTATAAAGGATGGAGTTAATGATATTATATATGATATTATATTGGAATTATAATATACCTATGTATCATTATGTTTTATCTCCATTAAAATAATTAATAGAAATGAAAGTAGCATTCATGCGTACATACGGCTTACCATCTCCATTAACGGTGCATTTCATTTCTTACCTCTAAATCTTATGTAATATTATAAAAACATGTATATACTATATATATATATGATATATATTATATCAAAATCATGAATATCATTCTAGATATAATGAACCTTTGACAACTTGGACAACTTGTAAATATAAGGTGTTCATTTTTTCTCAAGTACCAAATATCGACAAAATGAACTTTATTAACTTCAATGATTGCATAATGTTTATAAAATGGTAATAAGTGATATTAAAGTAATAATAAACTTGAAAAGGTTCTTAGGAATGCATAAATTAACTTTAGTTTATTATTCAGGAGATTAAATAACTACTGAGTCATGTAGGATTCAAGGTAAGGGACTTCATCTCAATCTCCTTTCATTAAGGCATTTTTAGTTTTATACATGACTTTATTTTATATAGTGTATAATCCCCTTTAAAATTTAATTTTATTGAAAAGGGAATATTTTTATATGAACCGTTTTACTAAAAGACAAAAATGAATGTTTTTTAACGTATGTGGTGACAATGACCTTTCCACTGTCGCGAGTATTATTTGATCTTTGGCTTCCTTAACAATATAGAATGTTTTTAAAAGGAAAAATAAATACCATATACTCTTTTTATGTATTTTGGTATTGAAAATGATTTTGAAATTAGATTTATTATTTAAATATCTTGAAATGATATTTTATTATTGCAATGTGGAAATGTTAACTTTTATTTATGATTATATTATGTGTTATGATCATGTTATGGTTCATGGTCAATATTTACGTATACGGGTGGTTCCATGATAATCCAAGAGAGGGTGAACCCGAGATAGCTCTCTAATTCATTGGGTAACGTGAAGGAGGTAAACGTGAATGTTTCTCCAAAGATATTTAAGGATATACTGTGATTTGTATTCCAAAGTAACTCCCTCTGTAGTTGTGATAGCTACAATGTAAGTATGATATGGATGCAACAAGTTACCTTAATGATTTATTATTTCTATGTGTCCTTCATAAATCTTATGATTTCATGAGGTAAGTAAAATATTTCATGTTTTTTATGTATTTATGAATGAATGTTTTCATTCTTTGGCTTATAAACCTTACTCAGCTTTTTATGCTCATCCCATGTTTTGAAATGTTTTCACAGGACTTAAAGATGAATAGCATCAAGGATGGGATCAAGTAAAATTCATGCCATCTAAAACATGGAACAAGACATGACTCCTTTTATTTCAAGATTTATTGTTTTATGAAAAAAATGGAAACTGTATAGAAGTGTCTACTTTGTAATCTTTTGAGATGTTATAGTTATTTCCTAATTCTCTAAAACTCTAAACCTAAAAAGATACTCAATGTGAATTATTCATTTAATTCAATATTATGTAATGTTTAAGGTTGGGTCCTTATAGTTGGTATTAGTGTATGGTTTAGATAGCTTTAGGAGTTAGGGTATTGTTAAATTAATATCCATAAAGTAATTTATGTTAATATTACTATCATATAGCATTTACAGATTACCATGTTTCTTCGCCTAAGATATTTCTATGTTCAGAATGGTTTTCCACAGAGGAAATAGGGCAGATATGTTGGGACGACATCAGGAGGAAGAAAAATGTCCAAATAAACAACCTGGTATGGTCGGAATCAGAACATAACAGTTTGTTGAAGCGATGTCACAGTTGACTAAGGCTATAAATGGTGGTGGTATCCATGTACTAGATCAGCCAGATCAACCATAAAGGAACATTTCAGTAGTGGAACATTTAATGAGACAACATCTCCCATCATCCAGAGGATCATCTGACCCTGTTCTAGATGAAGGGTGGATTGAAGCATTGGAGAAGATTTTTGATGACATGGGTTGTTCCGAACATCAAAAGGATAGCCTTGTTGTTTATCGTTTTGATGTTGAAGTTGATCAATGGTGTTCGATGGGGAAAAATATTGGGGATAGTGAGGAGATTGATGCTCTCGATTGGGATGAATTTAAAGGTATGTTCTTTGAGAAATATTTTTCTTAGGTGTTTCATCTTAGGATGGAAAAACGATTCCTAGAATTGAGTTAGGAGGATGACTCAGTGGCTGTTTATGAAGAAAAATTCAATTGACTGGAAAGGTATGCTCCAAATTTCATACAAGATTTTTATAGTAAAATCAACCATTTTTACTCAGGATTAAATCCAAAGTATCAAATGGCTTTAGCTTCTCGAGAGTTCAAAAGTTAGGAGAATATTTTTTGTTGTGCGGAAAAGGTGGAAATGAAGTTTTCCAATGATCAAGTATTCTTTGAAAAACAACAGAATAAGAGGACGAGGTGGCAGGTTAAAGGGAAGAAATCTTCAAAAAAGTATGATGGTAGGAAACTCAAGTTTACAGTTTGTGAAAATTGTGGTAAAAAGCATTCTAGGGAATGTATTTTTAATTCTAGTAAGTTCTACCAATGTGGTAAAATGGGACATAAGGTTTGTAATTGCACTGAAAAAGCTCAGGGTAATGGTAAGACAAAATATGATTTACAGTCAATAAAATGTTTTAAGTGCAATGAAATGGGTCATTATGCAAAGGAGTGTCCAACAAAGAACTCAACAGAAGGAAAGCAGCCAGACTACATGCAGAAAGGGGTGGTGAAATCCTTTGCAAATACTTTAGCAGATGTTGGGCTATCAAATGAAGTTATATCAGGTACACTGTTTGTTTCTTCAGATTATGCCAATGTATTGTTTAATTTGAGGTCTACACACTCTTTCATTTCTGAGTAGTTTTCTAGCAAATTGGCCATTCTAACTCAAGATATGAATACATAACTTATGTAAAAAACACCTGGAGGAAATGATGAGAAAAAGAGAAATCATAAGAACATTCTTGTACTTGTGTGCGGAAAGAATCTACCTTCAAACCTTATTGTTTTGCCACTAGTAGAGTTTGATTTTATTTTGGGCATGGATTGGATTTCTGTTTATCATGCTAAGATTGATTGCAGAGCTAAAGAGGTTTCTCTTCAGAATGATTTTCAGTTTGTATAAAAAAATGAACCCTTGTTGTTGATAACACATCAGGAAGCTGAGAAACTAGTAAAAAATGGAATTGAATGTTACCTTGCACATATTGTTGAAAACAAAGAAACTGTTCAGATTAATGATGTGTCAGTGGTAAATGAGTACCTTGATGTTTTTTCTGATGAGTTCCCTGGTAATATACCTGATCAAGAAGTTGAATTTATTATTGACTTTGTTTCTGATGCTAAACCAGTTTCATAACCCCCTTATTGAATGGCTCAAATTGAACTTTTAGAGTTAAGGAAGCAATTGCAGGAGTTATTAGATAAAGTTTTCATTCGACCTATAACGTCACCATGGGGTGCTCTTGTCTTGTTTGTTAAAAATAAAGATGGTTCAATGAGACTTTACATTGATTATAGAGCATTGAATAACATCACGGTTAAGAATAAGTATCCTTTGCCTCATATTGATGATTTGTTTGATCAACTTCAGGGAGCTCAGTATTTTTCAAAGATTGACTTGAGGTCAGGGTACTATCAGTTGAATGTAAAGGAATCAGACGTTCCAATCACCACGTTCTATAATAGATATGGCCATTATGAATTTGTAGTTATGACTTTTGGGTTTACCAAATCAACTGCTGTATTCATGGATCTTATGAATAGAATTTTTGGTGAGTTCATGGATAAGTTTGTGGTTGTGTTCATTGAAGATATTTTATTTTATTACAAAACTAAAGAGGAACATAAAAATCATTTAAGGATTATCTTGAAAACAATAAAAGAAAAGAAACTATTTGCGAAATTCAGTATGTGTGAGTTTTGTTTACAGAAAATTTCTTTCCTTGGTCACATTGTTTCATGAAATGGAATAACGGTTGATCCTACTAAAACAAAAGTTGTTGAAGACTGGCCAAGACCCACAAATATAACTGAGATTCTTAGTTTTCATGGTTTTTCTAGTTATTATTGGAGGTTTGTTGAAAGTTTTTCACGGTTATCTATTCCAATGACTAAGTTAACCTGAAAAGGTGCTATGTTTATCTGGATAAAAGAATGTGATGATTATTTTCAGGAATTGAAAAGAAGATTGGTGAATGCTCCATTTTTTTCACTTCCTTCCCAAAATGGTGAGTTTATTATCTACAGTGATACTTCATTGAAAGTACTAGGTTGTGTCCTAATGAAAAATGATCAGGTAATTGCTTATGATTTATGTTAGTTGAAACCACATGAGTTAAATTACCCTACATAAGATTTTAAATTAGCTGTTGTTATTTTTGCTTTAAAAATTTGGAGGCATCATTTGTATGGAGTGAAATGTGAAATATATACTGATCACAAAAGTTTGAAGTATATATTCACTCAGAAGAAATTTAACATGAGTAAGAGGAGATGGTTGAAATTAATCAAGGATTATGATTGTAGGATCCATTACCATCTGGGAAAGGAAATAAAGTGGCAGATGCTTTTAGTTGAAAAAGTAATACTTCATTAACCATGTTACGTTTGGAACGAGATCCTTTGGTTTTTGATTTGATGAACTTTGGAATAGAATTTGTTGTTGCAGTAAATTCTTCTGTTTTGTTTCAGGTGTCAGTGAAATCATATATATCAGGCATAGTTAAGCAAGATCAGAAGGAAGATAGTGAGTTATAGAAAAAGGATGTGTTGGTTCAGAAGGGTAAGTTGCCTAATTTTAATGTTGATAATGATTGATTTTTGAGATTTTGAAAAAGATTATGTGTTCATTGTGATTCACTGTTGAATAATAAGTTGTTATGTGAAGCTCATAGTTCTCCATTTTCAGTTCATCCTAGAAGTACTATGATTTACAGAGAACAAAGAGAGTATTACCGGTGGGATAGAATGAAAAGAGATATTGCTGATTTTACTGTGAGGTGTTTGACTTGTCAGAAGGTTAAAGTAGAGTGGCAGTTTCTGAAAGGGATGCTTCATCCTTTACTGGTTCCAGAGTGGAAATTGGAAAATATATCCATGGACTTTGTTGTGGGATTACCAAATACATCTTGAGGTAATAATTCAATATGGGTTATAGTTGACCGATTGAGTAAATATGCTCATTTCCTTCCTATTATAGATACTTTGTCTCTAGATCAACTTGCTCTATTGTATGATAAAGAGATAGTTAGGTTGTATGGAGTTCCCCTCTCTATTGTATATGATCGTGATCCCAAGTTCACTTCTAACTTTTGGAAAGGCCATCAGAAGACATTGGGTACTGAATTAAATTTTAGTACATCTTTTCATCCTCAATCAGATGGGCAGTCAGAACAATCCATTCAGACCATGGAGGATATGTTACGTGCTTGGTCGATGGATTACCAGTGAATTTGGGACCAACATCTTTCTTTGGTTGAATTTTCATATAATAACAGCTTTCATTCCAGTATATAGATGGCTCCATTTGAGACATTATATGGAAATCATTTTAGAACTCCATCATTCTGGGATAAAGTAGGTGAAAGGAAGGTGATGGGACCAGAATTGGTATAAGAGATGCTAGAGAAGGTTTAGTTGATTTAGAAGCACATGAGAATGGCTCATAGCAGACTGAAACTTTATGTAGATAACCAGAGGAAGTATCTTTCCTTTGATGTAGGTGATCATGTCTTTCCCAATGTTTCTCCATGGAAAATTGTGATGCGTTTTGGTAAGAAGGGAAATTTGAGTCTGAGGTTCGTTGGACGTTATGAAATTCTGGAGAAAGATGGATCAGTTGCATATAGAGTGTATTTACCTCCATGTTTATCCCAGGTACACAATGTTTTTCATGTTTTTATTTTGAGAAAGTATATACCATATTCATCTAATGTTTTGAGCCAAGAGGTGGTTTAGTTGGAAGAGAATTTCTCTTATGAAGAACAACCAGTTCATATTCTTGACCGTAGAGAGAAAGTGTTACGGAATAAGGTGATTCATCATGTAAAGGTTTTGTGGAAAACCCATATGGTTGAAGAGGCAACTTGGGAATCTGAAAATTCTTTGAGGGAAAAATACACCCACTTATTTTTATAAGTGAGTAGAAATTGTGAGCACATAATTCCCAAATGGGGGGAAGGATGTAACATTCCATGTAAATGAAGAATAAGACATATTTTATATTTATTAATATTTTTGAATTAAATATTAATTTTACTTTAAAGGGGTTTTTATGTTCGATAGCGTACCTGATACGCAACAGCGGGTTTCTTTAGAATCGTACATTGCACACTAATAATGCAATAATATTATTTAAAATTGTAGTTAACTACTAGCCATTTTATTGGCAGGAATGAATGAAACTAACTACAAAATGATTATACATGATTGTTAAATGTATTTACATTTATCCAATAAAAAGATAGAGGCTTAAAATATGAATGAATCTAATTTTAAGCATAATTTACATTAAAAGGCCGATTAACCACCTTTTAATGGAGAACCCACTTTAAATATAGTTTTGGTCTCTTTAATACATTCTAATTGACCAAATATAATCCTTATTTAGAATGGGGACATAAATTTTACTTTGGGTAATTATATTTGGTATTTTTCTGATAAAGTTCATTTTTTAATGAATAGTGAAAAATATGGAATTTTAATTTAAAAGTGACATTTAATCTAATTTATTTATATGGTTAGATTATCTTTTTAATTGTACTTAAAGTGAAATTAAAATATATTTTTACCATTTGATCCAATGTTGGTCATTGGAAGTAATTTCACTTTGAAATTGGACATAAACAGGTATCAATCTTTTGATAGTTATTGTTTCTAAAAACACGTTATTTGTTTTGATGGCGGGAATTAATTTTAAAATCAATTAATTCTACTTATATGTTTTTAATTTTCAAAAATAGACATAATTTTTGAATTTGAAATATCAAATAATGCTTAAACTGAATTTTTTGTATTTTTCTGAAAAACATCAATTTTTTGGATGAACAGTGAAACCACTGTGTGGTAGTTTAAAAAAACTAATTTTTTCATTTTAATGAACTTTTACCACTTCTGTAAATTTAATTTCTAAAATCCAAAATGCATGGTTGTTTCCAAGATGTAAAATGTGGTGTATTAAGATCAAAAATAATTTTTGATGAATAGTTACTTCTGACTTTTATTTACCATGGTTAAAGGTAAATAGGGTAATTCAAAATTAAAAGAATATTATAATAATTAAAAATCACCTTAACACTTGTCCTAACCTTATTGTTTGAGTAGTTGCGGACCATGGGCATACTTGGGTAGATTTTGGGACACCATGGAGCCACTTATGAAAGATAATGACACTTTAGATTTATTAATTTAATGTAAAGACAAAATTGACAATAAAAAAAATCGTTTAGTAAATTAATTTTTATATGGAGTTATATAAGTCATATTTTAGACTATAAATATTAATTGGAAAGATAAAAAGATTTACTACATGGTAGTATTTTTTAATAATTTTTAGATATATAATAAATTAAATTATTTATGACACAATAATGATGTAGTATTTACCTCCTTTATAAATGATTTAAATAAATAAGATTATAATTATTAAAATATTATCCAAAAAATGTCCAATTCTGATTGGATGATTTTCTTTCGACCATGAGTCATCTTACCCTCAACTATAATAATTTTTTGGACATTTAGAAACCAAATATCATTATATAATAAAATAATGTTTTCAGAATTTCCTAAAGAGCCCCTCTTCTCCCTTATAAAAGGAGACCACAACTAACCAATCCACACATCTATCAAGCCCTTTGTCTCGTCCAAAATCTTCCCAATTAATCTCTCAACATCCCTCTCCTCCTCTTAGAAGCCTTACCTTAGGCAAAAGTCCCTTTAAGAAGCCCTATGGTTCAAACCAAAGAAAGTTACCCAAATTAAAGGTAAGAGTTTCTCTTAAATATTTTTCTTTCATTTTACTTCTCCAACCCCTAAACTCTTTTCATTACTTTATTTTGTAAAAACAACAGTATCTTAAATATACTAGGATTTTGTTTTGAGAATAATTATAACTAAACGTACACACACCTCCATCTAATGGATGAGGAACATAATGTTTCGGTGGATGGAAAACTAAGGCCTTAAGAAATGCTGATTGTTCAGTTACATCTTACCGCCTCTCATGGTGGCCATTATGATGGAACTGTATTTATATATGATATATATTATATATCTTATTTTTTTATGCTTCTGTACTTCCCATTTATAGCATGCCTTTATGGTTTCCATAGTGGGTAAATATGATAATCTCATTTGAGGAAACGCGGACTACCGCCCCCTTAAAGTGATTTGATTCGTTAATGCCCTATATGGGATTTATAAAGGATGGAGTTAACGATATTATATATGATATTATACTAGAATTATAATATACCTATTTATCATTATTTTTTATTTCCATTAAAATAAGAAATAGATATTAAATTAGCATTCATGCGTACGTACGGCTTACCGTCTCCATGAACGGTGCATTTCATTTCTTACCTATAAATGTTATGTATTATTATAAAAACATATATATACTAGATAAATATGATATATATGATATTCAAATCATTAATATCATTCTGGATATAATGAACCTTTGAAATCATGGACAACCTGTAAATATAAGGTGTTCATTTTTACTCATGTACCAAATATCGACAAAATGAACTTTATTAACATAAATTATTGCATAATGTTTATAACATTGTAATAAGTGATATTAAAGGAATAATAAACATGAAAAAGTTTCTTATGAAATTATAAATTAACTTTCTTTTATTATTCCTGAGATTAAATAATGATCGATTCAAGTCGGACGTGAGGTAAGGGACTTCGTCTCAATCTCCTTTCATTGAGGCATTTTTAGTTTTATACACGAATTTATTTTATAAGGTGTATAAAAACCTTGGACCTTTCATTTTATTGAAAAGGGAATATTTTAATATGAAGCATTTTACTAAATGACAAAAAGGAATGTTTTTTTAACGTAAGCAGTGACAACGACCTTTCTACTGCCCGCGAGCATTGTTTGATCTTTGGCTTCCTTAACAAGCTAGAATGTTTTTAAAAGGAAAAATAAATACCATATACTCTTTTTATGTATTTTGGTATCAAAAATGATTTTGAAAATGGATTTATTATTTCAATATCTTGAAATGATATTTTTTTATTACAATGTGGAAATGTTATCTCTCTTTTATGCTTATGTTATGTGTTATAATCATGTTATGGTTCTTGGGCATTATTTACATATACGGGTGGTTTTGTGATAAACCTAGGGTGGGTGAGCCCAAGATAGCTCTCCAATGCATTGGGTAATGTGACGGGTTAAACATGAATGTTTCTCCTAAGAGATTGAGGAAATATACTGTGATGGGTATTCTAATGTAACTCCCTATGTAGTTGTGATAGCTACAATGTAAGCATGATATGGATGCCAAAAGTTACCTTTATGATTTATGATTTCTATGTGTCTTTCATAAATCATATGATTTCATGTGGTAAGTAAACGATTTCATGTGTTGTATGTATTTATGAACATATGTTTTCATTCTTTGTTTTATAGCCCTCACTGAGATTTTTATGCTCATCCCATGTTTTGAAATGTTTTCATAGGACTTAAAGATGAATAGGGTCAAGGATGGGATCTAGGAGAAGCCATGTTGTCTAAAACATTGAAATAGACATGACTGTTTTTATTTCAAGACTTTTTATTTTATGAAATAAAATTGAAACTGTATAGAAGTTTCTACTTTGTACTCTTTTGAGATGTAGTAGTTATGTTCTAATTCTCTAAAACTGTAAACCCGAAAAGATCCTTAATGTGAATTATTTTTTTAATTTAATATTATTTAATGTTTAAGGCTGGGTCCATATACAAATTATTATGCCAGAGCAATGTACAACCCTTGACATGACTACAGGTATGGAATCTACTTCGGTTGGATCTTTTGATGTTGATGCAGGCCGTACCCTAGAACAAGTGGAGCTTGCTGGTTTTGGTTGTCATTCGGGAAAAACAAATGTCCATCTCCTTGGATAATAGCTAGATCTCCCTCCTCGTTATGTGCCATTAGATTTCTTCGGTTGTGCTTATCTATTATTTCATGTCATCACCTCAAAAGTCTTCTTTTGATCTATAGGTAAATTGGAAAAATATCTGACGACTCAATGCTCTTGGAATGAGTGATGCAGCCACTCATACACCAATGAATCATCACAACACTTAACCCACCAAATGTGAAAGAGGAAGGCATAAAATAATAAAAATAGAAATGAGAGTAAGAATATAATTTTTTATTTTTAATTTCACTAATATGTTTACAAACATGATTAAACAAAAATAATTGTAACATTTCTCTCCTACAGCGGCACCAAAATTTTTTTATTGTTCCTGCCAAAGTGTTATTTTCTATAATCACAATTATATTACCCTAAGAAGTATTTTAGCACTAAGGGATTTATCCACAATGAGAAGGAGTTATTCTTGTTTCATTTATCTAGTTTGTAATTGGTTTGCTGATGTATACTAAATTTAGAGTCGACTATATTGTGATTTGATAAAAAGATGATTAAATTTTAATTTGTTAACAAATTACTTGAAAGATAAAGGGAAAACACAAAATTTTGGTTTTTATGAATATTTTGGAGAGAAACGTGGAGGGTTGTAGATTTTAAAGGTTTTTATTAAATCAATTTTATTATGAGGTTGTATTATTTATGATAATTCACATATCAGAGCTTATTTATTTAATAGAACCCCCTTGGTCAATTGAGTTATTTTAAATCAATCAAACTAATTTCTTTGGTATGGAAATTGATATTTTTTAATTTTATTAGTTTTAGTTCATTTTGAGACAATTAATACACCCAATGGTCCTGGATGATTTAAATATTAATTCCCCAAAGGATCCCTAGAAATTCTTTTCCTTCTTTGATATGATATTTCTAGTGATATTTAGAAAGATTTAATAAGGAATTATAAGAATGAAGAATATACAACAAGGTTACAAAATCACAAATGACAAATTAAAATTTACAATAGTCCACAGCACCAGCACATATGGAATCTTTCTACTCATAGAGTATCTGGTAATTAAATAAAATGTAGTACCTTAATACATCCTCTTGAATGCTTTGGGGCAATGGACGTTGGGATTGTAGCACGAAAGCACCTTCCATCCTTTATTCTCTCCTTTTATTTCTCTCTCTTCTTTTCTACTTGGTCATTTATGGAGTTCCCTCCCTTCAAATATCACAGAATGGATGAAGGCTGAATGTCTCCAAAAAATGGAGGGCCTACCACTTATTTATATGTTTTTGTACTACACGTTGTGTACCAGGAAGTACACGGCGTGTACTACTGGTAAACATGTTTTGGCCATCTTTTCTCCACCGATAAGTGAGTTAGCATTCCACATTTGAAATTAATCATGGAGCCTCCAAGTAGGTGGAAGTACATGTCTTGTAGTGCCTCCCCACACAGTGTGTAATGTCATTCATCAGCCACCAACCACTTCAAGATGGTCCACACGGTGTGTATAATGGAAGTACATGGTGTGTATGCCTTGTTCGTAAATATGGGAGTGTATCCAGTCTTCCCGATCTGTTTCAAGGAAGTGGTACATGTTGTGTATAAACAAGTAAAAGTTGTGTATCTTTGAAATTTGATTTTGATCAGCCCTAATTTGTAATTTTGGCTAGAAATATCCTGAAAATTATCATTGTCACCAAAATAAAGTATTTTACCCTTAAAAAGATATAAACGGCATGTAGGCATTCTAGAAGATGTTGGTGGCCAATGAATGACATTACATGCTATGTGGCGTAGCACTACACGCCATGTACTTCCACCTACCATGTGGCATAATGTTCAATGTCAAAGATAGAGTGTTAGATCACCTGCCAATGTGGAAAATGTGTCCAAAACATGTTTACTAGTAGTACATGTTAGGTACATCCTGGTACACGCCGTGTACTACTAAAATCTATAAATAGGGGGAAGTCCCTCCAAGTTTGGGATTCATTAATCCCTCATCCATTCTGTGATATTTTATGGGAGAGAACTCTGGAAACATACAGAAAGATAAGAATATAGAGATAGAAAATGAGACAAGGGTGGAGATAAGGTGCTTCCGTGTTACTTTCATGATGACCTTCATTCCAAAGCATTCTAGAGGATGTATTTTGGTATTAAAAGTTCTTTAATTACTATCTACTCTATGATTAGCTAAATTCCCTATGTGTTGGGACTACGGACTATGGTGAGTTTTAATATGTCATTTTTTATTTTCAAATTTTATTTTTTATTCTTTGTTCCCATAATTACATTTTAACTCTTTCTAAATATCACAAGAAATATCAGATCAAACCACGAACATGATTTTTAGGGAAACTTTAAGGAATTGAGAATTAAAACATCCTTGAAAAAATTGTGTGTTTTAATCATCTCAAAAGGGACTACAACTAATAAAAAAATCAATTTCTCAACCAAATAAATGGGTTTCTATTGATTTAAACAAAAACTCACCAAACCAAGGGGGTCATGTAACCTAAAAAATATCATAGATGTGAATTATCATGAATAACACAACCACATAAGAAAATTGATTAAATAATAACCCTTAAAATACACAACCCTAGTGCATTTATCTCCAAATTGTCATCAAACCCAAATTTCTGTGTTTTTTGCTTTATCGTTAATGTAATTTGTTATGAAATTAAAATTTAATCACCTTCTTATCAAAACAAAACATAATCTACACTGATTTCAGTCAAATTCTACAAGCCAATTACAAACTAGATAAACGAATTGAAAATAACCCCATCTCCGTGTGGATCGATCCCTTACTAGCATTAGATATTTTAGGGTAATATAATTTGGAGTTTAGAAAATAACACTTTGATAGGAATGATAACCAAATTGTTATTTTCAACACTTTGAATTATATTACCCTAACAAGTATAATACCAGTAAAGGATCTATCAATAGGGAGAATGAGTAATTTTTATTTTGTTTATCTAGTTTGTAATTTGTTTAGTAAAGGTTACTGAATTTAGAGTCGATTTTGTTGTGTTTTGATAAAAATGTGATTAAATTTTAATTTCGTAACTAATTACTTGAAAGATAAATAGAAAACACATAAATTTGGTTTTGATGAAAATTTAGAGAGAAATATGTTAGGGCTGGGAATTTTAATGGTGTTTATTAAATCAAGCTTCTAATGAGGTTGTGTTGTTCATGATAATTCACATCTCTAAGATAATTTATTTAATAGAACCCCAATGGTCTGGTTAATTTTATTTAAATCAATAGAACCCAATTTCTTTCGTCTGGTAATTTCTTTTTCTTACTTTTATTAGTTGAAGCGCCTTTTGAGATGATTAAAACACATAATGGTCATGGATGTTTTAAATTTTAAATCCTTAAAGGATCCCTATAAATCCCATTCATTGTCTTATAAAATATTTTTTGTGATATTTTGAAAGAGTTAATAAGCAATTATGTGAACGAAGAATGAAGAACATGGTTACAACATCACAAATGAAAAATAACATCTCACAATAGTCCAAAGCCCCAAAACATAGGAAATTTAGCTACTCATTGATTAGATTGTAAATAAAGAACTTATAGTACCTGAATGCATACTCCTTAAATCTTTGGAGTTATGGTTGTTTGGATGGTATCATGGAAGCACTTTCACTCCTCTCTTCTCTCCTTTTCATTCTCTCTATTCTTCTCTTCTTTTACATTTTTAGAGATCTCTCCCTTCAAATATCATAGAATGGATGAAGGCTCAGTGACTCCTGAACATGGATGGACTTCCACCAATTTATAGGTTTTAGTAGTACATTGAATGTACTAGGAAGTACATGGCGTGTACTACTGGTAAAGGCAATTTGTGCATCTTTCCTCTACCAGTAGGGAGCTAATATGACTTCTTTGACATTGAATATGGTTCCTCCTGGTAGGTTAAAATACACAGCATTTAGTACCTCCCCACATGGCATGTAATGTCATTCATCATCCACCAACTGCTTCTAAGAGGTCCACATGGAGTTTATATGGGAAGTACATGGTGTGTATTCCTTGGTCGGTAACATGGAAGTGTATCTTGTCTCCTCGATCCTTGTCAAGGATGTAGTACACAGCATGTATAAACAAATACATGTTGTGTATATTTAAAGTTTTGTTCTGATCAGACCCGATTTGTGATTTTGGATGGAAATATCATCAATATTTTCATAATCACCAAAATTATGTATTTTACCTATAAAACAATAGATATTTGGTGAAAAAAAATCATTCTAAATAAAATGTATGAAAAATTATTCAAAAATCGGGTACATCAGTGATATTCATGGGACACACTTTGTTAAGGGAAATATAACTCTTAATATATTACTGATGTTTAGATAATGATGTTGGGATAATGATATTTTGGATATGAATAAGTAAATTGGACGATACAGATATCCTTGGAACTGATCAATAGTTGGTCGAAAAAGTGTCATATTTTATCATTGATAAATTTTACAGATTTTTGGATTTTATAAATATATCCAATAATCATTGTAGTAATAAATCATGCATTTTTCTGTAATGTTTAATTGTAATTCAAGTTATTACTATGTTTCATGAGAATACATGATGAAGTTATTCACATGCTTTTTATGTAACAAATAATAGATACTTTATGGTATATGGGGGATACATGTTATATTAACTTGAATAAATTTAGTGGTATTATTTATAATGTTTTGGTCATTCATATTTTATTTTGGTTAAAAGGTAATCATTTTTGGAATTTTTTAGGTTTATCTTTGGTTGTAAGTGTTAATGTATTATCTCACTATGTGAGGATTTATAGATATCAGATAACTTGTTTTAATATTTTTTAATGTTAACTGATTATAGATGTAATTACCTATGATTTTACTTATGGACCTCATTATCTACTAATTCTTCATAAATTAAAAGTTCACATACATTTCATGGAATAATAGATAAAGTGGAAACTGATCAAAGAAAAACTAATGGTTGAGAGTTAGCTTATGAAATGCAATTAAATCAATTATTTATTTCTTCTCATGAATATTATTCATCTCTCAGGAAGGGATATTGAAACCAAAAATTTTATCATAATACCTTCTTTTTCATGAATCAAATGGTCCCTTAGATCACTATAGATTTATGGATTTTTATTGTAAACTTTCTCTGGACAACATTTTCTATCACTCTCCATCAAAAACATGATAGTTAGATTTATCTTCCATGCCATTGTTTTCTCATTTCTCTTATGTTCACCTATGTGGAAACCTAGTTATGAGTTACTTTGGAAAACTGTTATGTTTCCAAGGTTCTAATTTTTAAAGGATGTTACAATATTTATTTTAGGATATGGGTTTCTATGAAATTAACATTCATGTATTAAAAAATTTTACACCAAATAATTTGGATGGATAAATTAATTTTAAGGGGGTATAATGTAATATCTGGTCATTTTTATGAAAAACATTTTAAAAAATTAATTTGATTTCGTTGATTTTTTAGGTTACACACAACACTAGCTTAGATTGAATTACACACAACACTGATTTTTTAGGAAACATCATTATATAATTGTAATTATTTAAAAAAATAAAGTCAAAATATAGCTATTATAATTTATGGTATAAATAGGATTATATAAATAATGAAATTATGGTTCACACATGTAAAACCCATGTGAAATTAAATGGAAATATTTTTCTAAAAAACAATTTAAATAGGCATAAATGTGTTTTATATGATTAAAATAGAAAAATAAATTATTTTGGATTATTTTATTTAAACATATAACTATATATATTTTTAAATCTAATTTTTAGGATTAATCCTATGTTATTTCTATAAATTATATAAAAATAAATCCTACATTATGCTTAAAACGATATTTTTCTAACGGTTTTTTTCATCATTTAATGTTTCACCAATATTAAAAAATAATGTTGAAAATATTATAAATTATATTTTAATCAATTAAATTCTTCTAAGAATTTTTTATATTAAAATATATGTTTTCCAAATTTTGGATATTTTTCTGATAAGTTTCATGTTTTCATAAATTGTGGAAAATACTGAATTTTAATTAATAATATATTTTTCTTATAAATAATTTTGACTGTGAAATTATATTATTTATTGGTTTTAAATTATAATTAGACAAATTTAATAAAATTTACTTCAGTGTAGGTAATTTTAACCAATTTCACATTTATATTCTTTATAAAAACATTTCAATCTTTTGTGCATTTTTTCTCTAAACCCTCATTGTTTCGTCTCCTCTACGTGATTAATCTGAAATTAAAATATTTAAATTTTATGAATTTAATTTTGAAAAATTGATATAATATTTTATATCCTGGATTTGGTATCTTTGATTTTGGGGATATATGAACTGAAAATTTATTAATTTAATTATCATGGTTAAGGGTAAATGAGGAAATTAAGGGTGAAAATAATACCATAAATATTCTAAAATTACAATAAAACCTACCTAAAATTTATAGGATTGATTTAATTATACCGTTAACACCTAATTTTAATAATGTAATTATTTAACGGATACCTTTCTTGGAAAAGTAATTAGATATTATAAAAATCAAAGAGAGTGACAAAGTAGCGTATTCTTGCTTTTAATAAGTATAATATTTTTAATATGTGGTTAAATAAAGGATATTATAGAATATTTATATTATTTTTAAATAATAAAGGTTTATGTTTATCATGTAAATTTGTTTTTTAAATTTTAGTGAAGAAATAATTGTAAATAATATTTACACAGTGAATTTGTTGTAATTACTCAATTAATGAAAAAATCAATTTAATGAAATTATAAATGTTAAATGAAACAAAATTTTACTAAATTAAGGTGATAAACGGATTTTAAAGGTATATATATCATATTAGGGCTTTAATAAATTATATTTATTGAATTTATCTTGCTGTATTTTTTTTATTAATGTCCATGTCATGAATAGTGTCATAATTAACACTAATGATATTTCATGAAAATAATATTTCAATAAATTTTTATAAAACCTAAATTTATTCAATATTGAAAATTTTGACTATATATATTTCAAAATATCATTATTCTTCAATTTATGGTCCAAATGAAATTTTATATCTAAAAATTGCAACCTTTTAATATCGAATATTTTTTATTATAGTTAAAATAAAATAAGTTTTGCCAAGGGTTGATCAAAATGATAATATTTGAAATAACACAAAAACTTCTCTAAAATATATTGGTTTATGAAATTACAACATAATATTATATTATATTCTATTAAATTTTCTTTTAGAAGTATTATGGTTGATATTTAATTTATTATATTCTCATTTTTTGCCAAATTTCCCGAGTGGCCTTCCCCTCTCCTATAAAAGGGAACCTGCTATTCTCTTTTCTTCCCAATTTAAAACCTATTTTTTGGAAATACAAACTATCCAAATATACTATCAAATTAATTCCCTTAATCCAATAATCCTTTATTTATGGAATAAAATCTATGGAGGTTGTACTTTTTTTCAAGTCAATATGGGATACCTGATGAAGAGGTAACATTATTGGATGAACATTTTTATTTTATTTCTTCATTAAACCCATTAAATTGTTTTTATATCATGTTTACACAACCAAAAAAGTATATTAAATATAAATATATGTTTTAATGTTAATTTTATTATCTAAATCATTACAATATTCCATAATATGGGATACGCAATCGTTGTTCATGTGTACTATGTACTGACACCTTCCAATCAGATGGTGTCCGTTCTTCCATTACCACCCTTCAAGGTTAGGAATAATGAAGGATTAATTTTTTATATAAGATATATATTATTTTCGGGATATTATTATAATTTTGGACATGTTATACCACACATATATTAATTCTTTTCGTTTTATGAGAATATGATAATGTTGTTCCTGTTTATGGTGGACTACAGCCTCGAGAAGCGATATGATTAGTTCAGACATTACATGGATTGTATTAAAAATGGTTTTAATATAAACATGTAATATATATTACATAAATACTATTATATAATGAAAATATATCATATAAATTTATATTATTTAACCTGAAAAGAGAATGAAAATAGTGTTCAGGCATGCGTACGACATACTCTCTCCTTGAACGGTGAATTTTATTTTCTAACTATAAATTTTATGAATCAACATAAATACATATATTATGAATCAATATATTTTTTTCATTTTTATAATTTTTTGATTAAATCATTATTTATGTAATAGGACTGTGAATAACAATTCCAAACTTGTACAAAAAGACAAAGCGGTTATTACAAAAACATAACATTATCTTAGAATTGTAAATAAGAAAGTAATATAATTTCTTGTGTAAATCAAATATTGTTTTATATATATGAGTATGATCTATAATATATGAATAATAAAGTTATATTTATTTAAAATGGTCTTTCAATGTGTAAGATGGATTCTAAGACTAAAGCTAAATGGATATTTTCTAACTTTTATTTCTATGAGACACATGCCTTATACACTACATGTTTCTTTTTAGTTGTGTATATACTATCAATGAATTTTTTTATGAGTATTATTATAATTATTATTTTACTTATATATCCATATTGTTTTCTGTTTTTATTTATTAATATGATTCAAAATATTGTAATGTGGAAATGTTTTATTTCACAATCTCATATATATTCGAGATTGTTTCATTTTATGTCTCCATTGGGGAATATTTCTCTTTATTGTACAAATTTTCAGAAAATAAAGTCAATTTTTTTTAAATTCTTCTATGAATATATAATTTCATTTTTACCCATTCTTTAATTTTTAAAAAATGGATTGAAAAGAGTATTTTTGTCATTTTATATATGAAGTTATTTTTGTCTTTTCCGGCAAGAATATGTTGTAGGAATGTTTTGTTAACATAAACAACATGGGAGGAATTTTCTTCGTTCATTATTACTTAATGATATTAACCATAATTTTCAAGCTTACATGTTTCATTTCAAATAAAATCATTCCCAATATAATTTCATGAATTTTTAAAATAAAATGATTTCCATAAGGAAATCATATTTTCATTAAGAATTATTTCATGTCTTATTTCCAAAAACATTTTATGTATAAGATGACATTATTTTATATTACTTATTAATTATTTGGTGATATTAGCCAATGATACCATTATTATTCTTTCTCTAAATGATTTATGTTTACCATGCCATGATATTTTGGAAACCTATTTCTTTTGCATGTGTTATGTTATGATGAAGTGTCCATGAAACTCATTTAATTACATGAGTTTTGAGATAGTGAATGGTTTATAGTCTTTTGGAAAACATATGTATGGTTTTAATTATTTAAATGGTAGGACTTATATATTCCTATAACGTATAGTTAATGAATTATATCTAATTAGATTGTATGGGGAAACAATTTGATCTTCTTGATCCGTGATGGTAAACAAGTTTATGTGCTTTATCCTTGATGGGAGACAAGTCAATGTGATTGATCTGAGAATCTTTATAGTTAACCATGACATAAAAAATGATTTTCTATAATTATTATGATTCCACACAAATTTATGATATTAATATATTTTTCATCATTGAGGTAAGATGTGTCTCATACTTATTATTCATGTCTTTTGAAATGTTATTTTCTTATGCCATTATTCATGTTTGTGTCCCATGATAGGTTGGGTATGAACTATGTATATTTTTACCATTTTTACATGACCATATCCTTATCTTATAATTATAATAGATCATAAATTGTTGTCTTCCATTTTTACCCTTACTGATCATATGAGACCAGCCTTCCTTATGTTTCTTTTCCACATTTTTGAACCAAGGTTTTAAATTGAGGTACTAAAAGGGAATATCTTTGCCGGAAATATTGAAGATCTTTCATCAGAATAGAATTTTGTGTTCCATGTTTCTAAAGGAACTAAACTGTTATTTTCCTCAGGTATTTGTTAGTTCAATTTAATTAATATCCATCTATAAAGATATAATATCCATGTATGATAGGACTCGGTCATTATAAGATTAATATGAATAAACCTTTGGCATTTAATAAATTTTGAATCAAATTTCTATGAAATATTTAAAATAATATGTTCATATAAATTATTGAAATAAATCATGGAGTATTTAAAAACATTTTTGGATTGTATATACACCATAGAAATAGTAAATTTTTTCATAACATTAAAACATGTCTCAATAAAGATATATTGAGACGAAACACATACCCCAACCTCCTCTTTCTTCCTAAGCTCCCTAACCCCCTTTATAATAAATTTAAAATTATTATAATTATGTTGTAGAAATATATCCATACCAATCATAACATACATTGTTTAATTATAACATCTGATCATCCATTCATTAATAATCATTAATTATCATCATTAATTTTAGTGTTAACTCCTTCATTTTTCTTGTATGTTCTATTTCATCAATTATATCCCTTGAACACTAGTCATTCTTAATTTATATAAAAATAATAATAATGAAAATTCATCATACATTTTAAATATATACTTATTTATGACCATTCAAATAAATATACTATGAAAATGAATTCTATCACTATGTGAAGGTGGTAGTTTGTATGTACACATGAGTACCATTTAAATTTTATAGTGGATGTAATAAAAATAAAGGTAAATATTAACACATATTTAAGGAATTTTTATTATAACATATATAAACTATATAAACTTTAGACCATTTATAATAACTAACGATGAGTACTTTTGGGGTAAAATTAGTATTATCACTATGTGGAAGTGGTTACACGTAGGTATGGGTGAGTGATACTTTTGTCTCTAATTGGATGGATAAGATGTGGTAAATGATGTTTAAATAATCATAATAACATATCAGTATATTTATAATACTTTATTAATCATTTTTATAGATAATTATTTTTATATATTGTAGAAGAATAAATAAAATTAAAAGATCTATGTTGGGATCTATACCTCTTCGAGAGAGACCTCCTTTGAAATAATTCTTAAGGCATGAAGGATTATTCCTAGAAGAATGACATGTCATTTATAATAATTTGAATGATTATATTATTATTTTGAGTAAGTAAGAGTTATCTATAAGGCTTAAATCTTTTGAATATGGGAGGATAAGAGGTTCCCTTTTATAAGCAATGGGAATGGTACATGGAATTTCTTAAAATATCTTCATAATTTAAGGTCAATATCATGTGAAATTTGATCAAATAATTTATGTAAATGAAGGTGGGATAATATAAGGTTTCAATATCTTAAAATAAAAATAATTTTATATGTTTGGGGATAAATTATATCCTTACCTCTTAGTTTAACCCCCTAATAAACCCACTTTAACATTGACCATGTTAACAAATTTATATATTTTCACTATTTACTGTGAACCAAAATAGAGTTAAAAAATTATATTGTATTAGTTGTGATTATTATAAATATGGAATCCATTTTAATATATTTAACTTAAATAAGTGTAATAATTTTTTTAAAGTAATCATTCAACCCATAAGAAAAAACCCATTTTAGAAAAATGAATCATTAAATATAAAACATAATTTACTTACATTAATTTCCATGTAAAAACTATAATCAGAATAATAAAATTTATTATTGAATATATAATGTATTATTTTAATTAAAAATAACTATATATATAAACTAATTTATTTTATTAAGACAAAAACATATTGTGTGTACAAAAATAAGTTTTTACAAAAATGTTTTTTTAAGCCCCATAATTAATTTACACCAAAATATATTATAATTATGATTTATATGTAATTTTTAATAATAATTATATTTAAAGAATAATTAGGTTACATTATGAAAAAATTAAAAAATTATGGGACATTAACATTAAATTAGTTGAAAATTTGTTTAAAAATCGGTATTTTTTCACTATTAACTAAAAAATAAATATTTTTAGAAAATGTCCTAAAAATTCACCATCAAATAATCTTGAAATTCATATTTTAAAAAATTATATTCATATACCCTAATAAAATTTATATATATGGTTCAAATTAATTATAATCATCATGTTAAAAATTGTGATAAACCTTCTTTTTGAAAGAAACTAATTTTGGAGTTGAAATGACTTCATTAGAAATTGAGTACTTATTTATTATGAATTAATAAATAAATTTGAATTAATATAATCTTTTATACATATGTTTCATTAATGTTTTATTAATATTCATAAAATACTATTTAATTTATAGGTTATAATCATTTACTTTGTCCCGATTCATATAGACTTGTCGTTGTGTGTAATGAAAGTTATGCATTACTTGATTTCTATTTTAGAGGGAATACATATAAAATTATGAGGTGTTATATTCTAACCCCATTAAAATTAATTTCACCCTAAACCATACATCACCTTAGAACAAATAAATTATGATATGTCATCTTTATCACATCCTTAGGTTCTTATCTAGAATCCTAAAATTTATAACTAATCCAAAGAACATTAAGCAGACGAGTAGATTTGTTTTGTATAACTCTACCAATACATTCCATGATTTATAAAATAGGTTATTTATTAGAAATATAATTCAACAATTTCAAGATAATGAGTTTAATCAATATGAATGATCAATTATGTACTTCTTCTAGAGTGATAAATAGAACAAATTTTGTTCTTAAGGAGGTTTGGTGGGTGTCCCATGTGAAACATTATTGTCCTTACTTGAATAGGAATATAAAAATAATTAATATAAATATATATCATATATTTTTTATTTATAAATCTAATTTCCATGTTCCATGCATAAATTATTCAGAAAATCTTCTCACTAACTTTGAATTCCAGTTCACATTGATGATTGTTAGCATAACATTTTTGTTTGCTCTAAGTTGCCTTGATGAACTGTTGAATATATGTGACATTGTCAACCATTTTCTCTATTATCTAAGGTCCCAATAGCTTTATTTCTCCACCTGTATCCATTTATGTTTGATTTTAATGGTTTCATTCATATGGGGATTCATAAGGATCCATCTAAATTCTTGAGTGAAAGCTACTATTATAAGAAAACTCTACTAGAGGATGGTGTTGATATTAACCTACATAGAAATATATAGACAATAATATAAAAATTTCCTCCAAGGTTTTAATGGTTTTATAAATATCAAATTATATTTATAGATGAAATTTTTTAATGAAACACTACTCTATATCTAGACCTAATCAAAGAATTATCAAGATCATCATGGTAAATCTCATAACCCAATTGTATATAATAGAATGTAGTACCCCATAATATATTACCACTTATTTAATGTATAAATTGGAAATATGATCAAAAACTAAATATTATTAGGTAGTAATTAAGTTCATTGAATTTATAAGATGTTCAATTACAACCCAAATATAATTATAGACTTTATATGTTTTGGGGTGTTTGATAATGAAATCTATTGGGATTTTTTCCATTTCCATTCTGGAATAAGTAATATTTTTAACATCACCTTAGACTTATCTCCCTCATCCATAAATTTTTTACATGATAAGAACCAATATTCATACTCCACAACATCTCATTACAAGTTATATAACCCAAAATAATCTTTTATACATCTATAACACTTCATAATTCTCAGATGAATAGAGAATTATGTCATATAACATTCGTCTAATAGTTCACTCATTAAATATAGTATTCTAAGTACACATGATTATTTCCTGGACCCTATCATTCCATCACAATAAAAGCTGAACTAAGGAACATTTCTCATACTCTTTTGTAGCTAAACATTCCCATTCTACACCTATTTAGTCTTCACATGGATTGATGTTTGAACACTAATTTGAAAAACATAAAATTTACCCCCTTCCATCAATATTTATGGTCAATCATTTGAAAATCCAAAAATATTGGATGTTTTTTTATCCTTATCATAAATATTCTAGAATTATCTATTTCACTCAAAGTATTATCTACCTTGTTCTCTTTCCTAGGGTGGTATTTTATTAATCATTCATAATCATTATTTCACTCTAAGATGTTTATTTGGAAAATATTAAACTATTTTGAGTGGAATATATACATTAAAATTTTATGATCAGTATATATGTCACACTTTCCTCTATAATGGTAATACTTATAGATCTTTAAGGCAATGATCACCAAGGCTAACCCCAAATAATGAGTTGGATAAATTTTCTCATGAATATTCAATTGGAATGAGGCATAATCTATCACAATATCATTATTCCAAGGAACAAACCTCTTCCCTTTTTACAATTATTCACTGTAAATCACAAACACTTATCTTCTATTGGGTAGTGTGAGAATAGGTGCACTAAAAAACCTTCTATTTCATTCCTTGAAATTTTATTCACATTTATTTATCCAAGGGAACATTATTCCCTTCCAAGTTAACTTGCTGAGTTGGTCATATAGCTATGATAAATCCTTCAAAATCCATCAATAATATTTGACCAATCCAAAAAACAAATAATTTCAGTCACAATGGTTGGATTGACGAAATTTTCAATAACATTCATATTTTATGGATCCACCCACATACCCTCTCTATAGATTTTATGACCCAAAAATAAATCTTTATATATTGAAAATTAAAAATTGTTAAATATTTTATACAAATAATCCATGCTTATGTTATTAAATAAAATCCCCATGTAATATTTATACTCATAATTTTCATGGAATATATATGAATATCATCTATAAAAAATACCCCAAACTGGTCAAGTTAATATCTAAAGACTCAATTCATTAAATCTATGAAGATAGTGGGGCATTATTAAGATGTAATGACATGAATATAAATCTATAGTGTTCGTACCTTAATTTTAATGTTTTCTTGGGTATGTATTCACTTTTTACAGTTAAAGGATAGTATCCAGATCGAAGATCAATAATAATAATATTATTTTTATCAAAACCATTGACAAAAAATAATTAATATGTGGAAAAGAAGCTTATTCATTACCTTTGTCTTGTTATGATATTGATAATAATTGTAGATTCACATTGACCAATATTTCCTCTTAATAAAAAGTACAGACATGAACCATGGGGATATACATTTCCAAATGAATCCCTTATCAATATTTTGTTGGGCTTTCATCCTCAACTACTACAACCCAATCAGGTAGATTTGATATGGAGTCTTAAAAATAGTGGTAGAACTATGTATGATATCTATTGAAAACTCTGCTTTGTGATTTTGTTGAATACTGATAAACCCTTCTAGAAATTTATAAAAAAATTCCCATAAAATTGATATATCATTGATGTTTAGTCTCTATCTTTCCATATAAGATAAATTTCCACTTTAAATAGTAATAAAGACCCCGAAATGTATGTAATTTTTATTAGAAGTTAACATTTATCCATGGAATAATATAAAATCATAATTTGGGTAAGAATATTAAGTATTACTTACCTTTATTTTTAATTGATATGTGATTTATATAAGTTGGTATAATCCATTATGAAAATCATATTTATTTCAACTAGAGGATGAATAATAAAATTATAGGATTAACAATCCAGCACACTTCAGTTATGGAATAATCGTTGAAATAACATGATTTCATCACACAATTTGTAGTTTTTACTAATTTTTTATCAAATAATAATTGATTATAAGATTAAACATTCATTTATAATTTTCATGATATATAATAATTTATAAAAATAATCAAAAATAGGGAACTTCAATATTTGAGAAAAATTCTAACCATATCAATATTAAAATTCTATACTCAATTTCTTACTAAATCCAAAATTTCTTGAAATAATATTAAGAATAATTAATCAAATGGATTAATCATGAAAAATCATTTATAATTTTTCATAGTATTGAAAAATTATTTTCAATCTCAGGTGCATAGTAAGGTTTTATTAACCATGTTCTAGAATTAAAACTAAAATATAATCAATAAAATATTCTCGGGGTTATCAACCGTTGATGAATATGTTCCAAGCCCACTTCCACTTGTAGTACCCAGTCAAGGATTTATTTTTATAGTTGAGCCGCACTAATTTCTTTAACATAACATGGAATGTTCTTCTACACATAGGATTATCAAAAGGGTTCTCACTAATTATTCTCATAAAATTTTCTAAAAGTTCTAAAAACATTCTTTTGATACCAAATATAGTAACACATAATTTTCTTATAATAACAATTATATAATTTTAGATTAATATTCAATACATTTAAAAATAACAAATTCCTAAGGACCATAGATGTTTAGTGTCCTTATAAAAATGAATATATAAATAATTGGTGTATATATTATCTATAAATTACCCATTAAATCATTCATAACTTGAACCCTTCTTATACATATCATACATAAAGCCTTTATCGATAACCTAGGGAAGGGAAACATAAGAAATGTTGATCATAGATGCATAGTTAAGTTAAACATAATAGATATAAATTAATTATCATAAGTGCGAATAAGATAGTACTAAGGGTATGAGAACATGGTATAAATAATTTAGAACCATACCCATCAATTCATACATAATAACCCTAGAAACAAGGCATAATGGTTCATCAATAAAAATACATAACACAAAAGAGTGGAATAATCAAAAATCAATCATGATCCATTAAAAAAATTAATAAATAAGAAATAAATTTTTATCATTAACATAAGTATAGAAAATCATTTTATTACTCAAGTATCACATCTAATACTATTATATGGGATTAGGTTAACTTCCCATTTCTTTATTTTATTTATTGAGTTTCACTCCCAAGACTATCTTATTGGAAATTATCTCATAGTGAATTTGGTTTACTCCTAATTATAGTCCTTAATATGTCATGAGATATCATTTTTTACTTAATTCATTAGAGAGAGATATAACTTCATTCCCACCCATCTCAAAATAACCAAACATATGTGTTCCATAAGATCATAAAACATTCGTCATAGCATTAAATATAAACCCATGAAAATGATAAGGGATTCCTAAAAAATTTTAGAATAATAATTATAAACTATCCATATAATGGATAAATACTGTAACATTTGATAATATACCTAGTAAATTATAAGATCCATCAAGGGATGTTATTTTAGATAAAAATATCTTTAAAAGGTAATTAGAACATATCTTGAGGAAAATAACATTTTTATTTTAAATCACTTAATGATAATTTAATATTTCAAAAACATAATAATGAAAAAAATTTCTTTGAAAATAAAAAAAGAAAACTAAAAATTATTCTTTAAATAAAAGGGTATTCATTATTGAGGGTAAATTTGTTCATATGGTGTATCTTAAAACAAAAATTCCTTTCACCCTTTCTTTAAAAGATAAATATACCATGTTTAGAAAATGATAAGATGATTCATTTAAATGAATTTAATATAAATCAAAATATCATCAAAAATGAATTTAAATAATCTATGGATGTTATTAAAAATATTCTTGAAAAAAAATTAATGAAAATTTGATATGGAAGAAAAGATCATTGGTCAATGAGAAAAACAATGTATAATTTCCTTAAAAAACATTTTTTTGGACTCTTGAGTACATAAATGGTGTAGAATGAAAGGAAAAATTATATATATTTTAATAATTATAAAGTAGAAAAATATATATGATTTGGGAGATATAAATGAAATAATTTCATCATCATTGAATATAATCATAAACAATCCCAGTAAAAATAAGAATGTAGCATAACACCCTTAACACAAAGGTAACTTTTGAATAATAACCCCAATGAAATCAATAACATCAAATGAAACATTAAATATAATGAACACATGGATATTCAGGATATAATATATCAATTGGGTAGTTTATAATCCTTATATAATAAGACATGTGCATAACATCAAGCATGTCTTAACGAAACAAAATTTAGATGAAGAACCCTTGTAACGTTATTAATTTTTTAATTGAAATTTATTGGAATGTTGAAAATAATATGGTTATAAAAATAATTTAAAATAAATAATTTAATATTGAAAAATATATTCATGGAAAGTAAATATATCATAGAAATATGAAATTGGTTCAGAACATTAAATCACATCTCATGAAGATAAATTGAGATGAAACCCTTACATCAAGTTCATCCTGGCTTGTATTCTCTCTAACCAACTATATAAAAAATATAAATTAATTATATTTATTTAAAATAAACCTGATAATATCTAAAATACTATATATGGTTTACTTATAACATATTATAAACTATTCCTAAAAAATATTTCATTATCATCATCTTTTCAGTTCTTAGTTGTTTAATTTTTCAACTATGTTTCAGTTAGACGATTATGGTCCTTGCACATTCCTCAAGCTTCCTTTATCTCCATAATTTTGATAATTATTTAAATATAATATATATTAATTATATAAACTTTTTTAACCTATCATATAATGCAATTATGATAATTATTAATATCCCTATGTGGAGACATTAGTCTGTATGTACACACAAGTGACGTTTCTATTTTTCAAAGAATAGAATAACAGAATGGTAAATATTAATTCACATCTAAAAATAATTATTTTAACATAAATATCATAGAAAAAGCTTAAAAATATCATTATAACCATCCATGAGTTATGGTGGTGAAATTGACTCGTATCCCTACAAGGAGGTTGCAGTCCACACTTACGCATGAGCGATACCTTCGTCTCACGTTGGAATGAGAAGTGGTGGTAAATGGAAGTATAATAATTATAATAATAAATATGTATATTTATAATATTTCTTAATCATTTTATATGGGTACAAAAAAATTAGGGTAATTTTTAGAATAAATAATATTAAAAGGGCTTGGATAAGATATATTCTATTTCCTAGAAAGATCAATATTGACATATTCCATAAGACTTGAAAGATTGGTCTTAAGATAAGACCAAAAGATAAATGATGAATTATATAACTATATAATGTCTTTTTAGTTGATATTTTTCAAATATATAATGCCCAAATTTTATTAATAACAGTGGATAAGATGTTTTCTTTTAAAGGTTAAGGGATGGGAACACAAGGAATTTTTTAGAAGTTTTCAATGATTTATGGTTACTTTTAGTGGAAATTGTCTTCAAATAGACAATTGTTAAAATTTTGAATAATAAAATATTTAATTTTTTTCTAAAAATTAAAATTTGAATGATTTTCGTTGAAATATTACCCTAATCTCTTAGTTTAATACACTAGTAAACAAATTTTACCTTTAACCATGGTAATAAAACATTGTTATTTTTACCATTATCTATGAATAAAAATCAAGTTAACCATAATAGATTATATAAGGTTTTATGATTTAAAATATGGAATCCATTTTAACATATTTAATTTTTATAAGTGGATTAATTTAATTTCAAATAAATGTGAAGCCTACTATGGAACCTGATTTTGATAAATGAATCTTTAAGCACATAATATAATTTAAATAAATTACATTCCTTATAAAAACCATAATGTTAATGTTAACATATATGATTGAATATATAGTCTATAAATTTAATTATGACAATTAATTTATACATATTAATTTTATTTATTGTGATAAAAGAACATTCCACACATAAAATGTTTTTTAGGAAAATGTATTTTTAAGGCCAAAAAATAATGAATACAAAAATCAAATATAATGATGATTACTATGTAATTAATTATATTGATTTTATTTAAATAATACTTGTTTTAATTTATTATTAAATTAAGAAAGATAATTGTATATTCTCTAGATCATAAGTGGAACTTTCTACAAAAATTAGTATTTTTCACTGTTCACAAAGAAATATTTTTTTTGAAATATCCTGAAAATCACTATAAGATAATATGGAAAAGATTATTTTAAAAATATATATTAATTTTCTAAAATATAATTTATAAATAAGGTATAAATTAATTATAATATTTTCATGAAAAATTTGATACAACCCATTTTTGAAGATAACATATTTATGAATAAAAAAATGTCATTACTAAAAATTATGTACTTATTTATTAAAAATTCGTCAACAAATATTCATTATTATAAAAATATATAAATATTTCTTAAAAAGGTTTATTAATATTCAAACCTTCCTTTTTAATGTCTAAGTTATAATGATTTACTATATTGTGGTTCATATAAACTAGAGGTTTCATGTAAGGGAAGCTATTGATTACCTAATCGTTTATTTCAAAGGAAATACTTATCGAATAATAGGGTATTATATTTTGAGTATATTATTTGGGAATAAAATATTAGAAACCCAAAAATTTATTTCAACATTCAATAGGTCAGAATTCCTTATCATCGTTTTCCTTTAGATGAATTCATTTGACATGTTAGCTTATGTATTTCTTTCCTAGTGTAGGCACCCATGCTTGGGTTTGATCAAGAGTGTGTGTCAGTGTAGGATATTTACTTATATATGTGTGTTTGGACATTTTTATGAATGAATTAGATTTTATGGTGTACCTTATTTGTTATTCCCTTTGGAAAAATTGTATGGCCTTCAGAGGATTTCTTCTACTAGCTAATTACAAGGGGGGCATCGGGGATTTGTTTCCCATTAGAGTGTAATAATTTGTGGCTTGTGGTGATAATGGTAATGTAATATGACATATATAAGGGGTATTATATCGTTGTTTCCAAACCCGAGGTAGTGTGTGTTTAAGACAAGCATGTGAACAGACCCGAGATAGAGGAAATGCCAGGATACGATCACATTGTGGAATGACCCGTGATAGAGAAAGGGAATGATGGGCATATGGATTAACTGATGACTCATAGTTCATGAGGCTATTTGGAGTCTTATGAGGTGTCCATATGTTTAACCCATGTTCCGGACAATTTTATGATCATACATCTTATATGGTTTTGAATTATGTATGGATGGGGTTTATGTCATCTTTTAGAAAGCCTGATCACTCGGTATATGATTTGTTATATGCATGTGTTAAAATTGACTTTTTCATCATTCATACACCTCTATATAAATGGATAATTATATTAATAATGAATTTTTTGTGTCTTATGTCCTATACACACCCCTTTAATGGGTATCTTGGGGCACATTTAGACAAGTTTACTAGGGGTTCAATGAAGGGAATGGGCCCTGAGGTAAGTTTCTATTGATATTAGACAAGGGAATGGATGTGATACTTATATAGCCTCTATATAGTTAATGAAACACCATTATCATTTCATTTATTTTCTTTATTTTTACTTGTTTACCTAATATACTAGGGGTTATTGGATTTTAATTCTACGAACAGACTTGATGTTTGTTATTTCACTTATTTTATATTATCTACTGATGTGTTGTTATTTAGAATGTAGTAATATTTTTTATCATTTCATGGATATTATTACTATGTGTATATTCTCACCACATTTATTTAGACCATCTCTTATTTTTAGAGTACTATTTTATATAGGGAGGTATATATGTGTCCATGTGGTACATCAGCTTCAACTTGGTGATTCCAGTTAGGGTGTTACTGCCTTACTGAAAATGATTATGTAATACTATAATTATACACAACTTACATGAAGTTAGTTAGGATAATAATAGACACCATCACACCATGATCTTGAAAAATGTCCCCAAAAAAGTGCTTAGCCTTCTTATAATCCTCAGTAGCCAACTCAGTGAAAAACAGACCAGTCCAATGAACCACTCTACATAATATTTCACTGGTTGATCACTATGATGGATACTAAATAATTCCATCACCATAGAAATTATCACCACATTTAAATAAAAAAAATATATCATTTTGGCCTTGAAATATCCCTAAGAAAAATAATCAAATAGTTGGGAATATATAGTGTGCCTCCAAACATCTAAATATAGACCTTTAAAAAAAGTTGTGGTGAATGTCTCTCTAGAGGATTTTTGAGTTCTTAAATACATAAAGATATCTTTGAACATAGTCCTTGAAACTACATCATGATTTTAAGCAGTTTCATATGCTAGATAGGATACTTCTCGGTCAATTGTAAAATAACTCTACAAATTTTCCACTTTACATGTGGCCTACTATTAAAGGTTCACAATCTAAAACATCAAAAAAACAAAACATTTAACCTTATCACCATAAATACCAACACATGGTATAAAAACACAAAAAAACAAACAAAAAATGATTATAAATCACCCATTTAAACCTTATTTAAAAAAATTCATAACATTCCCTTACATGTATTTACAAAACACTAAATAGGTTAAAAAATTAATAAATATTTCAAACACAATAATAACAAAGTACTCATTTTAAAAAAAATCCTATAAAACATAAATACCAAAATATTCTTAGAGTTTCACCACATAAAATACGTGAAATTGATTCCTTGAAAAAAAATCATAAACTATATATAATTTCATCTAATTAAATAATTTTCATTATCATTAAAAACATTTTCAAGGATATTTTGAACTTCCCAAAGAACGATTCTCAAAACCAGATCAAATTACCTAAGAAAAAAATATATCTTTAAATTCATGGATAAGAAACTATCAAAATGTATAAAGATTCACTTAAACACTAGAAAACAAGCCTTATAGACCCAAGTGTGGGTAAAATCATCAAAAGTGGAAAGAAAAAATCACAAATTTATCCACAGTATATAGTTCAGCCACATGTTTTTTCAAACCATGCATTAAATGTATGTGGTCCAATAGAGTTTTTAAAATGGACTTCATTTCCTTATCATGGTATTGTAGATTATGTGTCTCAAATACGACCCTCTAGATTGCATCTAGATTTACTCTAAAACACATAATTTTCAAGTTGACCTCTTGGGGTCTTTATATAACTCATAACAGTATCACACATTATCAATATATCTCAAGAAAATGCCACTATAAAACCAAAAAAAACAAATCAAGACTCCCAACATACATTGGAAACTCAAGGCCAAGCATAATAAATATATAGGAAAGAACTATTCTAAATCCTCCAATTGATGCCAATGGTCCTAGATCCAATCAACTTTTACTCACCAAATAACTTGAAGTTCTTAATGCCATTTTTTATAAAATCATATCAACATGACATGACACACCACTTGAGTTGTTCTGTAACAAGTCATGGGGTGTATTATCACGTCAGGCTGATGACAAGAACCAAGGTCTCCTAAGTCAGTATTTGGGAATGATTTCACCCTCATTAAAACTAAGATAAATGATGTTTCCAACCTAGATCCTATCATGATATCACTATATATTGTATATCCATTACATATTATATAAGTGAATTTAAAATTAAAATCCAATAATACTTGACTTAAAGAAAAAAATTAACAAAAAATTTTACAAAATAAATTCCTAATAATTGAAAAATATTATACAATGATGTTACATTTCCAAAACATGGGAAAAAAAAAGGTTTCCATAAAGTTTGACTCATAAAATAACCCAATACGGTCTAATGAACTCGGGTGATAACCGCAACATCACCAAGAGTCTCTCAAGTCACAACCATAACCCAAGGATCACACACTTCCCAAAGAATATTGGAAGAAAACCAACCTAAAATCCATAAACTATGTTCCCATATGAAAAATAAATATTATATATCCACCATTTTGAGTATGTAAGGTGTGATTTAAAGGAATGTAGGATACCACCATTAGTCTATTACATTTCCTTTCTATTAATAATCAAATTAGACAATTTTTAATGTAATAACAACATTAGATTTCAATCCATTTCTTCAAAATTAAATAAGAAAACCATATTTCAAAACATTTCCCAAACCACTCCATTTATAATACATGTCTCAAAAATATATTAAAAAGGTAAAATCTTTTTCAAAATCCAATAATTTACCTTTTCAAAAAAAATCATTTAAAAAAGACACAAGATAAACTATTTCATTTCTCTTAAAAAACCATTCATTGAAATCAATCCATCACTTGGATTAAAAATAAATTTCAATGGAATTAATTCTTAAGGATTTCATTTTAAACAGTCATATCTTTACCTTTTTTAATTTCAAAACCCACATAAACTCAACATGTCAATAATGAATTTTAAAAAATTAAAGCCATAATAATTCATAAAAAATAATATAATAACATGAGGGAAAACGTATAATAATAATTCTCAAACATAAGTATATTATATATCAATATAGTCTCAAATAAGTGATAATAAACCCTCATTGCAACAAACATGAAAACATATAACATAGGATATATAGCATGAACAACAAAACAAGGGACTAATGGTGTCAGTACTATATGTGATAAAGTGAAACCAACTAAAATAATGTTAATAGTCACATAAATCATCCTTATAATCACTCTAAACTTGTATCATCAATGAAAACTGATTATCCATGTCATAACATTCAACTAGGTGATATAAGGAAGTGTGAAACTCTCAAATAGAATGGAAAATATCTCCTTAGTTCCCAATTAGTAGATTTTTTCTGCACATATCACTGGTAATTTAGGTGGACCACAATCATTTCAATGTCATCAAATGATAAAAAAATGCCTATGGAAATATAGAACATCAATCACATACTTTCCACCTCTAAAATACACCCTTTTATAGTGAGCTTCAATATTGTCCTCATAACCATGAATCACAATTCCTATAACATTAACACATGAATATGAGAATAAAAATGGATAATAAGGGATTAGTTTGAGTGTAAATATCAATAATTAAATCACCTCCTCTCAAGGATCAAAATGAGTCATCTCTTTATACATATAAAATACATGCTTTGGAAATCCCTTATGAAAAACCATTTTTAACCCAAGTGAAATTTCATGGAAAATCACCAAACATATATCAAATAAATAACATTATTAGTCAATAAAATTATTCATCATAAAACAAACAACATAAGAGGTAACACATAGCCTTTTTTTTAAAACATATATAGCCTTTAAAAATCACACCACTATTTTTATAAACAAGATAGTTTCCTTAAAATAAGGTAAACCCTTCATATAATATAGAAAATCCATTTACTAAAAAAAGTTCATATTTTTAAGACATAAGAGACAATTAATATAAGGAAAAACATTTTAAAAAAAGTGGAATAGTCTTTATCAAACAAAAATTGGCTCAAAAGACCATGAACCATTCATTTTATTACAAAAATACTTCATCGGAATTTTAATAAACACCTTGAATGCCTGAAATATCATTTAAAATAAAAATTTTATTAAGCCAAACAATTTAACCATTTTTATAAACTAAAAATACCAAAAAAAACATTGAATCATTGATAACATAGATCTAGGTATCAAAAACATCATTAAAAAATTAAAAAGATCAAGAAACCATATAACTATTTAATAATATAAATATTAATAGAAACACCTACAAAAACTGGTATAACCATGTCTCATTTGATGAAATACATTATAAAATAAATCAAGAGAGGGATAAAAACCCTTAAAACACAAAATCCCTAAATATCGAACCACCCTAACCAATGAAATCAGATGGAATGCCTATTAGGGTTAGAAAACATGAGTGGAAAGAGAGTATCTTTCGAAAACCGTGTTATTAACCATACAGCTCAGGAAAAACTCATATTTTCAGGATATAAACCATAATAAAAATTAAACCTAAGGATAAATAAAATTCTTAAAAACCAATAAGGTTTATTTTTGGGTGTCACATGTACAATTATTAATAACCATGTGCAAACTATATAGATAATACTGTTTACTATTTTTTCCAAAATATGAATGAATTGACCTATGAATGATGGATTAAAAAAATTAAATAATAATTTTAGTGACTAAAAATGGAGTATTGGGTGTGAAACTTCTCCTCAACATATCAATTTTTATTCCCGAAAACCCCCTTGGATTCCCATGAAGGTAAATTGATAACTATAACATGATGAAAATATCATAATCTTTATTATAAAAATATGTTTGGGGATATCCACACTATATGAAGTAATGTACAATATTAATATGTTATCAAAATTTTAAACTCCATACCATTGAAGAAAACTAACAAACCTAATAACTCTATATAATCTAATAAATGAAACCCTGATAACAAAATAGTTATCTAAACCACAATCAACCAATCACATAAAAAATTTAGTATAACTCTTCCAATTACTAGTTAGGTTACCTTAATATATACAATAAGATATTTAAATTCTAATATAAGTCTACAACCATACTCTAAATCCTCTAAACCAAAACAATACCATAGGAAATAGAATACTTTACTGTTAAAAAGATAGGGTAAACTATGAATAATGCGGCATTTACCTATGCTAAAATTGGTAGTCGTCATTGAAAAAATAGTGTTGACTACCAAGATATGATTAAAATACAAAATATTTTATCATTTCAAGAAAATTTATAATAATGTAACACTTTATTAATGTTACTAAATTCTCTAATAAAAGGTTTCTTTATCAGTTCTTATTCAATCATAGATAAATTACCCCCTTTATCAATGATTTTCATTAGGGATGACATAGGAAATACTTTATTGGAAATATAAATATCACTTATAAAGGGTATATTTATCAATAATAGAAAAAACACTAATAATGGGCCCATTTAACTTCACTATTACTAGCACTGATAAATGGACATACTAATGGAGTGTGCTTTTAAAATTACAACACACTGCAGCAGAAATAAATAGTCGAACAAAAATAAAATAATGTTTGGAAATATATATTTTAAATGAAATAAAATATACAATAGAACAAAATACTATAGTATATACATTTAAAATATTAGTTTATACAAATACATGAGTAATAAAAAATTATTATTGGAATGAAAAAACATCTATGTTACATTATATTTTTCCAACAACCCTTGGTCATGCAATTATCAGACAAACCACCCTAGATAGAGTAAAATAATAAACCTATATAAGAAATTAATTATTATTTTATTAATACTATATATATCTAAAACAAACACAGATTTTCAATTTTTAACTAAATACATATGCCTTTTGTTATACTAAGATCATTGTGTATCGGATTGAGTTCATGTTGATTCTTGTACATCACACCATTTCAGGGTCATCTTTAAAAATTATATCTATGAAAATTATCTATATAAATATAAGATAAGAATGATAAGGAAATTAATTTAGTAATAGCTAATAAAATGATGTGAAGAAAATCAGATCGTGTTCTAATAGTTTTGACAATGTGATGCATGTTTTAAACTAAAATTACACTTATATATTAAGAACACACACTTTGGGTTGTACCAACCACATCACGTGTTGGATTGATGTGCATTAATTTATATTTGTAAAAAATGATTTATGTATCATCTTGAATTATCCAAAATATCATAGTGTTTTTACTCAATTTTTAGTTAGTGACACGCGCTTTTAAAAAATTATCAAATTAAAATTGATATCGGACACATTGATTCATTCTAAACACATTGTGTATCAGATTGAGGAGTGATTGATTCCAACATGTCTAAATTATTTATGGATAATTTTCCTAGGTTATCAAAACAATTAAAATGCATTTTCTTGGTTTTGAGAATGTCACTTTTATTTTTTACTAAAATTTGGTTCAATGTTAAACAAAGAGACGCATTTGGATTCATACAAGCCATATTGTGAATCAAATTGAGGACTCAATGATTATTATAAATTAAAAATGACTTGTTGAATGTTTTTTAATGTATCAAAAAGTTAGAATGCATTTTCTTTGTTTTGAATATGTTAATTTTCTTTTTTACAAAAAGTACATTTTAAAATGGAAACCTATAGTTTGAGTCATATAATTCACATTATGGGTTGTTTTGACGTAAGATAGATTTCTATAAGTCACGAATGACATATGAATAATCTTTAAAAATTATAAGTACAATTAGAGCATATTTGTTGGTTTTCATTGAGTGAAAAGTGTTTTGAAATAAAATATTAACTTAAAACTGATAACTGACACTTTGTATCATAATAAGCACACCATGTGTTGGATTGGGGTTAGGATAGTTCCCACACATCACAAATTACTTATATATTTGTATCAACAAGTATTTTATCAATTGAAACTACCTTTTTATTGATATTCTATATATTATAAATCATAGAAAATCACTCTGAGAAGAAAATAAAAGCATTATAAATGAAGAATGAATAAAATAAGACGTATTTCAAGGAGTTAAGAAACCAATATCTATGAAATTGTAAAATGACCTTTGGAATAGTAATTTGACAATTAAGAATAGTAATTCATCCAATAAATTAGTAACCTCATATATTAATGTATAAAAAATGTATCCATCTCATAAATGAAAACATTATATAATTATATCATAGTATAAGTAAATAAATATTTCCAAAATTATTAATAAAGTGTCATTAAGTTTAAAAAACATAATTTATTATTTATAATTTTATAGTTAATAAAATTATTTAAATAAATTTTATTTTCATAAAATTAACTTATAAATTAATATATTTATTCTTATGAATATAATAAAACTTTATCGGACCTTAATTAAATTTTAAAAGTATTATAAAATCAGGTATAATTTTAACATATGTATTTTCAATATAAATGATGATTTCAGTGACAAAATATATTACTTATATTTAGAAAACTATATTTATAAAATGTGATCAGTTTTTGTATTTTACTCATAAAAAAATAGTTATGGTTATTTTTTGGTATTTTTTTAAAATACTTAAATTTTGTGAATAGTAAAATAAAATAATTTAAGATAAAAGATAAATACATGAATTTTTTATTAATTTTTAATGTAAGGCTAATATGAGCTAAAATCATGAAATATAATTCATTATTTTAATATATTTGGTGATAAGGTTCAAATTATTCATTATATTGAGCCAAAATAATAAACTAATGAATAAAATAATTATAAAACACCCCTCACCTCCCCTATAAATACCACCCCTCACCACCTCATCTCCTAACACCTTAAAAGTATTGAATCTTGTATATTTTTTTCCAAATAATCTTACCCAGACCCGCCCCCATGTCCAAATTTCACTTTTTCTTAACAAAAGACCAACCACTTTTCCCTTAGGAGGTTCTAAAGGAGGATAAATTCAAGAGTTAAAATCCCCTTTCATTTCTTTTAATTTCTTTTTAGTTTCATTTCATTTGTTATTCTCTCATCATATACCACTATTAAAGTTTCACAGTAACATATATATCTTAAGTAAATTGTAATATTATTATTTTAATTGTATAATCTATCATTAAAACCCCTAATCCTCTACCTTTTACTCAAAAATGAAAATATAATTTGTGATGTGTCGATTTATCATCATCATGGATGATGCTATTTACTTTTCATATACCACCTTTAAATATTGAAATATAACCATTATAATGGTTGAAACATATTTTAAAATTTATTCTATAACCTTATTTATGTTTTGGAATAATCATATATACATAATATTAAATAATAAAATGAAACTAGTTCATGTGGACCGAAAACCCATAAAATTTATATAAATGATAATTATTAATATTTTATCTAATGATTCATCTTCACACCATATAACTAAATTATATATAATATATTTTAGTATAATAAAATTTCATTAATAATATATAATCTCAATTTTATAAAATTCTCTTCATTTTACATGATCTTTTATATATGTATACAGGCGAATTGATGAGGAAAACAGGCACTCCCCCAATGGTAAAATTTAACACTATAACCCCTAAAATGGACATAAAATAACTTAATAAAATTATAGAGAAAAAATATATGTTTAATAAGTTATGTTTTTATTAATTAGTTAATCGCATTTTATTATCTGAGATATTAATGTGAAGAACTCATTTGGATATAATTTAAGGGGAATCTTGAACTCAATTTCCTTTCTTTGGGTCATTCATCCTTCATGCCAAATTTCAATATGGATGTTCTTTTAATATTCCTCGAGTATAATTTCATTTTCCTTCACTTTTAATTTTTGGGATATATATTCTTATAATTTTATTTTATGAAAAATGAAATGATTTTTCAAAAATAACACTTCATTCTGAAAAAAATATTTTACTTCTCTTGAGATTCATTCTTCTTCACTCGAGATTGAGGATTCTCATACCTAGTTTGTTATTCCCTCTTTATATTGAGAACCCCAGTGTTTATTCATGTAATTAATCTTTATAAAATTATTATGAAACCCATTTTCTTCCCATGTATTATTTAATGGTAAATATTGATATCTGTTTTATGTGGCATGCAAGATTATGTAAATGTTATGATGTGATAGGTTCGCTCAGAATTATATAGCACTCTAATGAATTGGGTATTGTGATTTATATCATGAGATAAGGTTCAATATGCATTAAAATGATGCTATAATTGTTCATATTAATTATTTTATGACTATGAACATATGCTATGCATAAATATGATGTTTGATTTGTTTACAATTATTTGTGGTATTCGGCCACTAAGACATGATGTTTCATTTTTATGCATTTCAATATTCCTTGCCATTATCTAATAATTCCTCTCATAATTATGATTATGATCCTATTATTATGATTATGATGATTATTATTATTATCACGCCATGTTATATTGGTTCATTTTCTTATCTATCCACTTAGATGGATTTTAGCTCACTAATTTCATTGATGTATATCCTTAGGTGATTTAATGAACTAAGGAGAAAATGCAAGACAATAAAAATATAGAGGTTATAGAATTAAATAATGTTTATGTTTTCTTATTTAAAAGTTATGTATGAGCCCAATTTTCCAAAGTCAGTAAATTGTTTGATCCTAGAATTGTTACTCTATTATGTTATTTATCTTTAAAATTATGTAATAGTCATGAATGAAAATGTAGGGTTGCTATAGTTGGTATCATATCACAGTTTAGTTAATTTAGGAATCACAGTTACCAACCCATAGTTAAAACCCTTAGTATGAGACTGAGTATATTTAATCACCCAAGAAGCTTTGTCTTATTAAAGACTATACATATGGATCCCACAAGATATGCCTTTAGGGTTCATTTTACAAATGAAAAAAATATTTATTCATGACTTGTTTAATTATGCTTATTAAAAAAATTCTATTGTAGAAAGTGGTAGGAACCAAGAGAATCCAAGAAAACAACCCATGTTAGGGGAAATTCAATGATCCCCTAGACAAAATCCCGAATGCCTTAGGACTTCGAGGGAAAACCTTCATGGGTATGCTTACCCATCTATCTCATGTCATGAAACATAAAATTAATAATTTGAATTGTCCTCCTTCACCTAAGAAGGATAAAATTTCTATCATGTCTTTTATACGGAAATAACCAATGATATTTAGGGGATATTCTAATCTACTACTCAATAAATAGTATTTGAACTCAATAGAGAGTATTTTTTATGCTTCACTATTCTGATTTGTAGAATATGACTCTAGTTGTTTATCTTTTCAATGGAGTTGCCAATAAATGGATGGAATTGATTAAGAACACTAATCCTAAGGATGAAATTGAAGAGATGGAGTGGGAAGGATTTAATAAAAAAAATTGACCCATATTTCAATCAAAATCATTGGCCAAATATAGAGAGGGAATTATCCGATCTGAAGAAAAATTAAGGTGAATCTGTCATGAAATACAAATAAAATTTCATAATTATTCCAAGGTACTCATTAGGTATTATTTCCAAAAATGGTAGAAAGATAGGTATAATATTTGTTTGTTTAAATAAACACTTTCTAAAGGCTCTTACTATTAGAGACTTTAGGTGTTATGAAGATTTTGATTGATTTTCTCTCAAATTGGTGATAGAGTTTGGAGAGTTTTATTGTTTCTATGGGGATAAGAAATCAAAGATAGAGTTAAAAGATGATGTATTTAACAATAAAGGCTGAAAGAATACTCAACCAGTCAAATGTCAAAAATATTGGAAGATGCATCATGAGAATTGGCTCTTTGGGATGGGTAAATGATTTATGTGTGGGAGAGAAGTCCACCAAGATCATGAATTTCAAGGAGACTTGTAGAATATAGAAAATGTTGTGGAAGAAATTAGAGAACCACCTATGTTTCTAGGCTTCAACTATAGGGAGAAAGAGAACTATTCAATCAAGTCAACTAAAACTCGATCACTCAAGGCTAATCAGTGCCATAAACCACCAAATACCAAGGATAAATGGAAATATTATGCAATCACAACTACTCAAGTGGATCCCTAAAGTGATGTGATTATAGGTATGATGATTATTCATTAAATCATTGTAATGGTACTATTTCATTCTTGTTCTATGAAATACCTAATATATTATAAGTTTAGAATAACTATTCAAAAACCACAACAAAATATAGAGGTTGAGTTATCTATGTGGATAAATAATGAGAATATTATTTTATATAAGGTATATAACTCCTCCCTAATTATGTTTTTTGGACTGAACCTCCCATAAAATATTTTTTCACTTCCTTTTATGGATTTGGATGCCATTGTGGGAATGGATTTGATATCGTTGTAAAAATCCAACATCAACTATTAGGAAAGGGAGATCACACTTTAAATATAGAGTCATTCTCCAATTATATAAAAAGTATATGGATGAGGATAAATCTTATTCAAATTCATAGTCCCATGTGTGGATATTATTTCCCCTGAGAAAGAATATCTATCATAATTCATTGAGACATAGGGGAGAAACATGCTCAAAGACATGCCCATTGTTAGGGATTGTACTGAGGTGTTTCCTATATAATTGGTTAGTCATCCTATTGAATAAGATGTTTATTTCACAATTGAACATATTCATAGATATCTATCTATATCAAAGACACCTTATATAATTTCCATCATTTAGTTGGAGGAATTAAAGAAGTTGTTACAAGAGAATCTGTACAAGGGTTTGAGATGCACGAGTTCTTCACCATGGGGTGTACCAGTTCTCTTCATCATGAAGAGGTAGGGATCAATTCACATCTTCATTGATTATCATGTTCTCAACAAAATCACGATAAAGAAAAATTATCGCCTACCATGGATAGATTAATTGTTCAACCATCAACATGGTCCCATGTATTTCTCTCTAGTGGATCTTCGTTCTTGGTATAACTAATTAAAGGTGGGGAATGGTGATATTGCCATGATATCCCTTTGAATGTGGTTTGGACTTTATGAGTTCATTGTTATTCTTTTCAAACTCACTAATAATCTATAAATATTCATACACATAATTAATTATTTATTTGTATATTAACTCGACAAATTTATGTTAGTCATTATTGATGATATTCTGATGTAATCTAAGACAAAGGGAACAATAGGATCATTTGGATACTATACAAATTACTTTTTAAAGGGAAAACATAATTAAAAGTAAATAAAATATGGTTTCTCGATAGAGCAAGAATCTCTCTTTGGAAATGATATCACCATTAAAAGAATATATTTTGACCCTTCCAAGACAAAGGCAATTGAAGAGTGGCCTAGGACAATATCTATAACTAATATCCAAAGATTCCTTGGTCTCTTTAGGTATTACAAGTGATTTATTATGAACTTATAATGATCTTAAAACCCACAAACAAAGATAAATCATAATATAAAAAGGTTTTTTAGGATCATTGAATGTGAAAACTACTTCAAAGAGTTAAAAGAAGAGGTTTAGCATCGCAATAGTACTCACACTTTCGACACATGGGGAACTATTTATGATATAAAATGATGCTTAAAAATAAGGTATTTGGAAGTGTAATGATGAAAAATGATGAATTGATAGTCTATGAATCAAGGTACTTGGAAAATCAAGAGAAAAAAATATCTTACACAAGATTTGGAGTACGCGTCTATGATCTTTGCATTGAAAATTAGGTGGAATTATCACTATGGGAATAAGTTTGAGAAATAAAACAATCATAACAGCATAAAATATATATTCCCACATAAGGGGATTAATATTTTCTAGTGAAGATGGTTAGATATCATAAAATATTACTGATATTACCCAGTAATGATTCAAGAATCACTGAGAGGGTGAGGGGTGATTTAGAGATATCATTTTTTATGTTTCTGTTCATTAGAATGAACCTTCAACTCCTTTTAAATATTTAATTCTCAGCTGAAATAAAATAAAATACACAACCATAAGAATAAAATAATTTACAAGGTTTAGTACTAAAAAATATTAGTTATTCCATGGTATGGTACAAAAATAATCCAATACCCCAAAATCCACTAGAAAACAATGTATTTGTGTGGAATACAAGGAGTAGGATGTGACCTTGAACTCTTGTAGAACTATGTTCAATACAAAAATTCATTTGCTTAAAGAAGAATGAAATTATGTAATAGAATATTTTTTACAAACTTAGTACGGTTCTTCTTAATCAACATTAACAAATATGATCTTCCAAAAAACTTCTTCACTTTCTTACCATGAATCTGGAAATAATATCCTAGATATCATAATGATACTTATTCTAGTTTCCTGGTCTGAATACCAATTCTTATTGACCTATACAAAAATAATACACTGTTATAATTCCACAAAAACAATCACAAATGACTTCTTCCTCAATCCAAAAATCCCATTATGATTTTTCAGTCTAAGTCTAGAAACTTTGATTATGATCTTATATCTTCCCCTTTCATATGTCTGGGAAACCTCTTCAAGAAAGATTAAACCAAAAAAGTATTCTAGTGTAACTTGTGAAGCTTATCTCTCATATTATGATAATAATAAAAGCTATATAATACAAAAATTTATTATCCACCATTTATATACATCTAAAAATTGATTGAGAGGTATTCTGAAAAGGTTTCACGATTTCAAAAAAATTATAAATTCATTAATCTTCTTTAAATCTTGGATCTACCTTTGACTTCTTCATCAAATTTTTGAATCTTCAACATTTCTTGATTTTTCAATATCTCTTTGAATTATTTAATGCTTTAGAATTTCTAAATAAATTTTCACATTTTAATTCTGATTTTGATTTCTAAATATGATTTCTTCATTTTTCTAAATACATTTGATAACTCTGATTTTCATGAACCACAAAGAAATTAATACAAATTAAAGATAATTTATTGTGTTTCTCTACACCACCTGAACGACTATATTTCCATTCTGAGAACCTCATTATGATGAAATCATATGTTAAAAAACATTTTAATAATTATGTTTCTCTACAAAAAATGTAATGAAGGAAAAAATTTGTCTTCTCATTATGATTATTGAATCTAACCTGAATTTTTATTTCTTCATTAGGATAGTGACTTCATATTCTTTTATCCCTTTTTAACCACATATACTTATTATTTTAGGAATATGATACCAATTATTTTTCAACACTCACATTATTTCTCATTTCTAATTATGATACTTACCAAATTCATTCTTTGAACTATTATATATCTAAGATTTTTTTCTGATTGGAAACCCACACCTTCTGTTTCACTCATTACAATCAAGAATACCTTACCACCATTAAAAATAATAAATCTAATATTATGAGAGTATAAAACTTTTACTCCAGCAAATTATTTCTTCTAAAGGCTTTTTCTTATAACCAAGAATACCTAAATGACTATGATTATGTTAAAGATTCGAATTATAATTTTCTATAATATAATTAACTGTATTAAAGATTCCCATTCTTCAATAAATATCTTTCTTTCCAACCACAGGAATATGATTTTCCGAAATATGATTGGAAGCTCCTATTTTCTTCCAATCAGATGATCAATACAATTGGCTACACTTATTCTCCCTAATTATTCTATAAAGTAATCATCATAAGTTTTTCAAACTATATATGAGTTTTGTTAAATTAAAATCACAAATTGTCGTCATATTTCCACTAGAACCATAAAGAATTTTATTCTTTTCATCATTATGATTTTTCTTTCATTCTGGACTCAAGTTGATTCTGAAAGACCTTTTATTCCTGAAAACATCTTCCCAATCAGATGAAATTTCTTAATATTTTTGGTTCTACATTCATATATATGATGGTCAGTCCGATTATCCCCTTTTATAAAGTGAGGTGATTTCTTTTCTTCTCAAACTTAACTGACAATGAAAGAAATTACATGAATATGGTAATATTCTTTATCAACATGGACCTAACATTTTCCCACGTTGGTTTTTGTTGTAAACCATGGTTTACAAATCATTAATGTTTGAAACCAAAATCAATTGATTACATATCAAAAATTACATGCCTATTTGAGAAAATGAATTATAGGAAAAAAGATTCATTGACAGCAAAACCATGTTTTCCAAAAGTACTGACTCATGAAAAGCATCCTCAGTAGTCTTCTTCAAATTTCTTCCTCGTCATTCATCCTAGGATATTCCCCACTTCATCAAATTCCCCAGAATATAAAAAATATGGTTCGTACAACTACTCCAATAAATAGTTAGAATATTTCACGCACTTATATGTTGGATTCATAGCTTACCCTCAACTCCCCCTTTTATTAGTTCTTTCTTCCATAAGGATATATTTATAAATCAATTATCTCCATTGAAAACACTATATAAATATTATTTGAGATAGGGGAAAAACCAACCCAATACTTGATGAGAAAGAGTTTGTATTCCCATGTTCAACCTTGATTTTTTATATGTTTCCTTCAATAAAGGTTTTGTGAAAATGTCAACAACTTGTTCCAATATAGAAATATACTCAACCTTAAAATCATTCTTCTCCGTATTCTCTTTTAAGAAATCCTATTTTATTTCCTGAAAATTTAATAAAAATGTTTTATTGGATTCCTTGTAAGTTTTATTAAATGTTGATTATGAAAACCCAAGAAAAAGGGTAACTACACCTAGAAAAATAATTCTTCCAACATATTTTTCATCCACATAATCTTGGAATTGGAAGGAGTTGTAGAAACATACTCAGTTTCAGTCATGATAAGAGTTATTGAATTTTTTTATTACTATTCCAACTAACATATCTTTTTACTAGAAAAGACCACCACCAGATTTGGATCTTATATAATCAAAATTTCATGTTCAATAAGCATATGAATAGCCAAACTTGTCAATAATTTTTGAGATATCATACATAATTCTGAATTTTTTGTTCCTTTTATATAGATTATTATTACTTTTCTATAAAGTAAATGTGATTCTTTAGGATCACCCAGAAATCTTCACATAAGGTTATAGCGTAAACAATGTATGGTATTCAGGAATTCTAATATAACAAACTTTCAATCATCTTCTAAAACTCTTTTTGATCAACTTTCTTCCCTTCCCCATCTTTACTAATCTTGGTTCCCACACAAATTAGTTTGGAAGGTGGTTTTGATTTATCTATTCTGAACTTCTTAATAAATTCCTTAACATACTTTTCTATAGAAAAAAATGTGTTTCTTCTTTTGTATGATTTATAACCGAAAAAAATTATTTAATTTCTTTCAGCATGGAAATCTCAAACAAAATTTTCATTTCTTCAACAGATCTTTCAAAATAACATTAATCATTCTCAGAAAAAATAATTTCATCAACATAAATAATTGTAATGAGAGAAAAATCCTTATTTTATTTAATGTATATATTGTTATCAACTCTACTTTTTTGAACTCATCTTCCTCAAGCATGTATCCAAATTTCAAAACCATGCTCTTGAATATTCTTTTTTCCTATAAATGGATTTCTTTGGATTTCACACTTAACATTAATATTTCTTAACAAAAAATCCACAAGGTCGTTCAATGTAAAAAATTTTCATCATGATCTCCATTCCATAATTCAAACTTCACATCCATTTGAAAAATTTTGTATCTTCATTTTCCAGTAATAGCATGAAAGATTCTGATTTTTTAAATCATTTCCTCCATAGAAAAATTGTCTTCATAATCAATACCTTCAATTTGTGAGTAAGCTTTGAACACAAATCATTCATTTTTCCTTATCACATCATCTTATTCATTTATCTTCTTCCAGAGAACCTTGTTATTTATCATGGGTATGAGTTCTCAAATATCATTCTTTTCTATATGATCAAAATATTCATTCCTATTCTGAACCCAGTTCACATACTCAAAACATTATTCACATCTTTTAGATCAACTATTGAATACATAGAAGTATATTTAACAATTTTGGAAGTTCTTCTTGTTTGAACCATATAATATTGATCATTAATAATGAATAGAGCAGTTTCTGGCTTCCTCAAACTAGGATGAGTTATTTATTTTTCATCCTCATCACCTGAATAGCTGAGTTGGATTCTTCTTCATGGGGTGGATTACCACTATTGGAATCCTTATTAGAATTATTAACAAAACATTTTTTATACAACTAAACTTCATTATAATCATAATTTTGTCTTTCTTCTACATCCTTTTCAACAACATTCACATCCTTAGAATGATAAATTCTTCATATATATTTATTGAAACATCAATACCCTCTTATTTTCTGAGTATAATCAAGAAAAATTCCATATTCACCTCTCTACTAAAACATTATAAGGTTTCCACCATTCTTCTTTATGATACACAGACTCCCAAAAACTCTTAAATGTTTCAAACAAGGAATTTTTCCATAAAATATTTCATATGGATTCATATTTTATCTTTTCATATAGAAAAATGGTTTTAGGATATACAATGGATTAAGAATTACTTGCATCAAAATTTAATGAGAATGATCATGTTCAAGTAACATATTTCTCCTCATTTATACCAAACTTATGTTCCTCCTTTCAAAAACTCCATTTTCATGGAGAGTTTATTGGGAACTAAAATCATTCCTAATTCTATGCTTCTCATGATAACTTTCTTATTATTCATTTCATTAATCTCTTCCATTATTAGTTCCCAAATTATTCATTGAATACTCAAATTTCGTCTCATATTTCCTTTGGAAACTTTTAAACATTTTCAAAGCATCTGAATTATTTTTCATATACATAACACAATTAATACGAGTAAGTTCATCAATTATAGCGATGAAGTAGTTATATAAACTAGTTTATTGTTTTTCTATTGTAACACTGATATTGGAATGAATAAGTTCCATTAGTTGTTTTGAAAAAATATCAACTTCTTATGCATGATGTTTGTAATTTTTCCATTATAAAAAATATTTCAATGCCACTCTATTCATCTTGACATGTCAAGAATTTTATTGAAACTATCCTAATTTGTTATCTTGCACATGTTTCTTCTACACATGTTTCCCAATATTTTTTTCCAAAACTGATTTTCTTCCACCATACCAAAGTAACATGAGTTTTATATCTCACCAACTTGGAGAATGTTTCCTTTTTTAGGTTTCCATCTTATAAATATATTTCCATCTTCTCTAATTTTCAAAATAAAGCCATATTTTCTGAAGATAAATTTTTTACCCTCAACACAAAGTTGTGAAAGAATCAATTGGTTTTTCTCAGCCCATAAACATATAAATCTTTAATGTATTTTTTCTTTTATTTCCCAATGATGTACAATCCAACATTATTGATTCCCATAGATTCATCATTTCCAAATCTCACCATTCCATCTTTGAATTCATTCACATTCTTCAACAACATTAAGTCTCTTATCATATTAGAAGAACACTCACTATTAAGAAGCTAAGTTTTTTCTCCTTTTATAACATTCAAAGCAGTTTCAAACAATCTATATTTTTATTTTCCCTTCTATTTATTCAAATTAAGCTTATATTAATAGTTAAGAAATTATTTTTGTGTTGGTAAAAAAACCATATAACCCTTAGCAAGATTTCCAGGATAATAAAATCTTTCATTAATAGTTTCTGGGGGTTGGAACCTATTCTAAAATTTCAGACCAAACTTCAATGGTTTCTTCTGAAATACCTTCTCAGACTTCTTCTTTTGACAGGACTTACTCCCCCGTCAAACCATTCCTTCTATTACATATTGAATAGTTTTAATGCTTTTGGTTTAACCAACACATATATTTCATTTTCCTAAATCGAATACATTACCAATAGTATCCATAAAAGGAGTATTGAAAATCTAAATATTTCGGAATGACCAGCATTGTGAGTACGATTCTCAACAACCTTCTTAAGTGAACTTTTTTTACCACCATCTTTTATATTTTTAATTAGAATATTATTTTTCAGTCTAGTTTTATTTTCAGAAATATCAGAACTATATGTAAAAAAATCTTTTCAAGACCCTGGATGTTTATAAATATTTTTGAACTTTGATTTTTTAGGAAATTTTGAATTATACACTTTTTTAATATTTTCCACATATATAAATTTCTCATCATTATTATTCTAATGAACAAATATAGATTTCTTTTCATCATTTGAAGGTATATTCTTTTGATCCTTCTCTGGTTCCTCCTTAAAATAATTTTCTGCAACATCAAAGATTTATTTTTTGATACATATATCCCTATTTCCATATTTAGAAAGATTTGTTTGATAAAGATACAACTCTTCTTATTTTCCATTCAGATTTAAATCCGTATTTTTAGAATCATTAGTTTCTTTCTCTATATATTTCTTCAAATCATCAATCTATTTCAATATAATGACCATTTCCTTAGGAAAAACATCATTATTTTTTTATGAATAATTTCTATTTTTGATCTTCTTATTTTTTAAAGCCTTTTAATCTTCTTCAGGTAATATTTCAATACATCATTAAGATGGAACAAAAATTGGGCTTCTTCTACATTCGAACTACTCCTTCAAAATTCTTCATTATCTACTATTGCAATAAAAGTATTCACATCATATTTTTATTAATATTTTTCATATTTAATTTCACAATATTCTTATTTAGATTATTCTTCTTTTAGATTTAATGAACATTTTATCTTCACCTCTAAAAAGTAAATATCTTTATCACCCTGTTTCTTCTATGGCCATATTGATCATCTTTCTTCTTCTTTATTATCCTATTCATTCTTTATTCTAGGACAATTAGCTACAAAGTGGCCAACATCCCTACATTAAAAATACTTCAATTAGTGTTTCCCTTTATATTTACCTATAATTATTCTTATATTTTTATAAAAAAGGGATAAAAATTCATCAAGGTTTTTACATACCTAATTTTTAGAGCCAGATTTAACAACATTATATTCCTCAAGAACATTATTATACTCTAATTTCTTGGAATCATTAAAAGACATTTCTATATCATATTTTTTCCCTTCAAAAATTTTCCCCTTCTCATTTTATAAATTATAAGATTACTATTAAGATCATCCATAGATAGAGTTTTAGGATTTATATAATTTTATGAGGAAAAATTGTCATTAATCTTTTGTGAGGGATTATTAAGATCTTTTCAACAACTGTAGAATCCAAAAACATTTCACCAAGACATATTTGAGTGTTGACTATATAAATTACCCTATTAAAGAATTCTCCAATAGATTCATATTCACAAATTTTGAGATATTAAAACATTAATTACTTTATTTTAAAATTTCCCTTTATTACTTTTGAATTTCCTTCATGGTTTTTTTTTCAACTTATCTACTATTCCTTTGGAAGTGTAAACACATTTCGCTCCTAAAAATTTACTTTCAGAAAGTAATGAGAGTTAACCATTTTTATCTCTTCCATTATTATCAGGATTTTTATTATCGATATGTCTAGTAGAAACCTTGTCTTTAATAAGATGAAATCCATATATTGTTGCTTAAATAAAATCATTCCCAATATAAATAAGATAAGGAATAATTATATCTTTCTAGATATGATAGTTATCTTCATTAATGATAGGAATCCCTTTACTATTCAAAAAATTCATATTCCCCATAAAATCATTTCTTCAAAACATGTGAAAAGAGTAAATGAAGTAAACATTCCTCTTATACCAATTGATATTACCTATCCATGATTCAAGTACCACCGAGAGGGGTACGACATGAATCGATGACATCCTTCCCTTTTAAGATTCATTTATTTACAAAAAATATTTCCCTATTGTTAAATATTGTATTCTCTTCTGAAATAAAATCAAGCACGCAACTATAGGAATACAATAATTTTTAGGGTTTTCTACTCAAAAAATAGTTAGTCCTTAGTATTGTTCAGGAATAATCCAACACCACACAATCAACTAGAAAATAGTCCTTTTTTATAATAAAATAATTATGATATTACATTCCACTCATGTAGCACTATGTTTAATAAAAATGTTCATGAGCTTCAAGTATCATGAAATGATGTAATAAAATATTTGGAACAAACATTTTATGGTGCTTCTTGATCAACATTCAAAACTATAAACTTTTAAACCAATTCTTTACATTCCTACCCAGAAGCAAGTAAAAACATCCAAGAATTTCTAAAGATACTTGTTATGATTTAAACAAATTATTCCCAAATAAAATTCCTCAATATGGATATAATAATATATCATAAAACCATTGAAACAATTCTTAAATCTTTCTTCCTTGGTCTTAAAATCTCATTCTTATTTCTCATGGTTATTCAGGAAACTTTGATTATGATATTCTCTCTTATCCCTTATTTATTATACCTGTAAAACCACTTCAATAAAACCCAAATAGGAAAGTTATTATTTCTTTAATTGTGTATATTATCTCTTATATTTTATTAATAGTGAATTACATTTAATACAAAAAGTATTCTCTTAATTTTATAGAAATACCAAAATGATTTAAACAAGATTCCAAAAAGGTATTCCTGCTTCACCAAATTTCATGAATATATGATCTTCTTTTAATATAATATATATCTTTGAATTCATCAAAACCTTATAGAATATTAAAAATTCCTTCATTTTAGGATTTTTCCATGAATTCTTCAATTCTTCATAATTTATACAAAATCTTCAGTCCAATTCGGTTTGTGATTCTGATTACAGAATATGATTTCTCCGTTACCATTAAGGCATTTGGACACTTCAATTATTCATAACCCACTTCCAAAAAAATACGACATAAGATGTTTTATTATGTTGATCTACACCACATCAAAGAATATCTACCCATTCTGCTTTTCTCATTACGCTAGATGGATATGGTCAACTATCATTTGAAATTATTCAGTATGATGGAGAGAGTATATTATTTCAAACTTCTTCAATATCTTCTACATATTTATTTCTAACTACAATACCAAAGACCATTCAATACAAAAATTAGTTCTACAGAGACCCCAGCCTTTTAAACATATCATCATACGATTTTAAGCATCATTTAAAATAAAATTACATGCCAAGGATCTTAAAGTCTAGTGTCTTAGAAGATTAGGTACATAATTAAACATCATAAAAACATATTTTATTTAACATCCAAAATGAAATCCTAAATTCCATTGTTCTCATACATCTGTATAGGATAACCTGTGGATAACATGAAAAAAATGAAGACTTAAAAAGCCCATTAAGGGAATAAACATTAAAATAATTTCTAGCACATGGTTCGAAAACCTGACATAATGATATAAAAATCATGGAACTTGATTAAACATATAAAACATAAGATCATATAATAATGGAATCATAGTAATGTGGATGAAATATAAAAAAAATTAATTTGTCATGAGAAAAACCCTGTTTCACCTAGAGAAGCACGAGTCAAGGATAACCACCACGACCTTTGCATATTGAGAACAAGTCATATCTTACCCCCAAGACCGTTGCACATAACATCCCATTAGACTAAAAATTACCCAATGAATTGGATTTTTATCTAGGTGCATCCATAATAAACTTTCTATGAATATTTGTGCAAAATAAAGACTCATATATAAGGAATCAATCATTATCATAAAGGATACCCTTGGAAAGATACAGGTATCATCATCATGTCAAAAATCAATATGAATGGGATTAACATAAAAGTGTCTACAGAAGAATGGAATTAAATAATACAACCAAAATAATAATGAATAATATGAATATATCATGAAAATTAATGTCAAATTTAAGTGATAACAAGTAAAAATAGTGTTTAAGAACCTTTTGAATTCATACATTTTAGAACAATTCAAGGAAATTATCCAAGACAATTTAAAATATAAAATTGTTATATTTTATATAAAACCAGGAGTGAACCAGGAGTTTTTTCATAATAAAATGAGTTTTTTTATAAAAATAATGGTTTCTTCAAAAAGGTTATAGAATATAGATGAAATGGGTCAGAATTCGTAAAGTTCCCTTAAAACAGGCTTGCTTATCAGGAAGAATTGAGATGGGAGTCATTTAAAAAGAAGGTATATCATCAGAAAAGAAGTATGAATGGATATTAAAACAGGATTATCAAACATTTAAATTGAATTCAGAATATTTATATAAAATTAATAAATAATTTCATTCATTTAAAAATAGAGGAAGAATAACCTGAAGGAATAATGGAGGTTCCAGTAGAATCCATTACCCTAAGTCTGAATGTGTTCCACACTTGATCTTAATGTCCTAGATAATCAAACTAGATTAACAAATTAATAATTCAGGAACCTTACAAACATATAACAGAGTTATTATCATTTTATTATGTACTTTTATACCATTTTTTATGAGTTATAGTGTTTAATTTCATCATTCGTGAGTGGTCGTTTTCTTATTTTTCATGATCGGTTTGATCGATTAAGAGTATATGAATTCATGTTAAATGGGAATGGTTTTAAATTTGTGTAATTATATTATATAAATTAACATTCTAAAGTTAAAATTATTATACAATTCATTTGATTTTATTTTATGAGGATGAATCATCAGATAAAATTTTAATTCCAATCACTTGGATCAATTTTGGGGATTTTCGCTCACAACGAACTCGTTTTATTTTATAAATGAATACTATGTATAAAAAATGATTCCAAAACATTAAATAAGATATAATAAATATTATATAATGTTTTCCAACCATAAAATGGTTTCATGACCAGACTTCAATATGATTATATATATTGGAAATTCATCATCCTAGAATGTGAAAATTTAACACATCTCGGACAGTGTTTTCATTTTTAGTACAAAAGGATAGTAACAAAGATTTGATGATGAATTTTTAAATTAAAATAACAAAATTATAGTATATATATGTTGAATGATTTATCATACCATTTTTACGAGGGGAGGTGTGGAGAGAACATGAAAATAAATATCATGAAAAGAAAAATTAAAGAATCAGAATGAGGAATTAACCTCATGAATTTATCCTCTTTGAGAGCCTCCTTAAAGAAGAGAATTTAGTATTTTTTGGATAAAAAGATATCCTAGATTTAGATAGGGGTATTAAGAAGATATTTTATTATATTTTGTTCAAGGAAAAAGTCTTGAGATGTGTGAGGAGAATAGGTGGTAAGGGTGGTATTTTTAGTGGAGACAGGTGTTTTCTCAATATTTAATTCATTAGTTTATTAATTTTCTCCATATAAGAAATAGTGTGGATTCATAAGAATAAATACATTAATTAGATCATGTTAGTTTGAACCAATTTTTATTAAATCATCTATGACTCAACTAACAGTGTATTTAACTTATAATGTATATATAAGGTAAATTACAGTATTTTACTATTCACTAAGAATTCAAGTATTTCATAAAAATCCCAAATATTCACCCAACACATTTTTAAATGTGTATAATTTAAAAATTAACTGCATTTTATGAAAATAATTTTCTAAATATAAGAAATTTAATTTTTAACTAAAATCGTAGTTTACTTGAAAAAGTCAGATTTTAGAATTATAACTGATTTTATAACACTTTGAAACATTTACAATTGTCTCATAAAATTATCTTATAATCATAAGAAATGAAAATATTAATTTATGAATAAATTTTATGCAAATAAATTTTGTATTAAACTATTAAATTAATCATAATATTGTAATTAAATATTTATTACTTACAAAAAAACTAACACTTAATTTAAAAAATTGAAAATATTTACTTACTTATAATATTGTATAATAATATCATATTTTCACTTATAAGTTGAATAAATTTTATATATAATTTCCATAGTGAGGTTATTATTTAATTTTCTGGAGTACTATTCATTTGGGTCACATTACTATTCCAAAAGTCATGTTATTATTCCTTTGGTATATGTTACTTAACTTCTAGAAATACCTTTTATTTCACTCATTATTCATTTATATAGTTTGTATTATGTTATATATGTAATATTATTTTATTATATTATAATAAATAATTATAAGAAGGTAATTTTCATTGATAATTCATTGGGTTGTTATATTCTTCCCACTATATAAAATTTTTCCCATGAATTTTAATTTTACATTCTAATCTAAAAACTAGTGTGAGTAATTTTCCTTCACCACTTCCTAAAGTTTTCATGATTCCTATTTGTAGTTATAATATTTCTATAAAACAGTGACCAGGTGATAAATCTTGTTTTATATATTTTTATTTATTCAATCCATGATCTTTACTGGATTCTCCTCATAAGAATTATCATTCTCTAACTTTACCACCTCTAATGTCAGTAAATTTGAAATACCAGGTATGTACTTCCATATGAGGGATACATGGAAAATAGCATGTACCTTAGACAAGGTAGGAGGATGTGCTAGTTAACAGGCCATAACTCTAACATGATCAAGGAACATGAAGGGTCTGATGTACCTGGGATGTAGCTTTACATTCTTCCCAAATCTCATGACCTTTTTTCCATAGATATATGATGAAGAATAAAATGTATCTGACATTGAACTGAATGTCTCATCCATGATTTTCCTCAAAACACATTTTTTGACTTTGGTCTACATTGTTGTGTTGTTGATTATTTTTCACATTTTCCACTATTTCTTCGACCATTTCAAGTCCTAGAAGCTTACGGCCACTGACTCCATCCTAGAAAACTGGTGTTCTATATCTTTTCCAAAAATGGTCGTCATATAGATCCATTAGGATGTTGTAGTGGAAACTATTACTATATAAGAATTCAACCAGTGGAATATTTTGGTCCCATCCTCCTCTAAATTCCCTAGAAAATTCTCTCAACTTATCTTCTAGTATCTAAATAGTTCTCTCATATTGGACATTAGTTTGAGGATGATAGGTCATATTGAAGTTTAGTTCAGTGCTTAGGGAAAGTTGGAGGTTTTTTCAGAACATTGAGTTTAATTTCAAATCTCAGTTGGATAAAATCGATAGTGGTACTCCATTCAGCCTTACCACCACTTTGATATATATCCTTTCCAATTGATCTAATGATATGTATTTTTGAATTTTGATATAGTGAGTTGTCTTTCTTAGATGATCCACAATAACCCATATATCATTGTTTCCTTTGGATGTCTTTGGAAGTCCAGTGTAAAATTCCATTGTGATTTTTTTTGATTTATATGTTGGTATGGATAATGGTTTCATCATCCCTTTTTATTTATCTATTTATCCTTAAAATTCTAAAATACCAAGAAATTTTATGTATACTCAGTGATATCCTTTTTCATATTTTCCAACAATAAGTTTTCCCTAAGATCTCGATACAACATTATTTTCCCTGGTTGAATAGAAAAGGTCGAGTTATGTGCGTCATTTAAAATATCTTTATTTATCCCTATCTTATATGGTATACATATTTGGGACCCAAATTTTATAAATTCATCCTCATTAATATTGAACTCAATGGATTTCCCATTTTAAAAAGATTCCACCCTTTTTTAAATTTTCACATTATTTCTTTGAGTGTCCTTTTTTTCTCCGCAATAGATGGTTAAGAAATCATTTGAGAGAGGATTGATGATGTTCCTCCTTAAATTATTCCCATTTTTATACCTTGTATCTCTAAAAATATCATATCTGTAATGGCCCGGACCTCTCTGGCCCATTCATTTGTCAAAAAGAAGGCTACAAAGTGTTCGTGAGGTTAACACGGTCTTTTCCCACATTTTCTAGAATTTTGAAACTACACGCCGTGTAGTTGGAATAAACGCTGTGTAATCCCTTTTTGGGTATACCCCGTGTTGAAGTCCGTGTCGTTGCTGTGTGGAATAATGGGTACACACCGTGTGTCCAATACTACATGTCGTGTAGTTCTTCCCCGCGTACGCGTTACCAGTCAACGGTCGTGTGCTGTGTTGGAGTCGTGTCCTTGTCGTGTGCAATAAATGGGTACACGTCATGTGTCCAAACTACACGCCATGTACCATAAAGTACATGTTGTGTACTTTTTCATTTCACGAATATAAAAGGAGCGGTCCCCTCCTCCTTTTTCAACACACACCTCTCCTCCCCTCTCCTCTGATCAGAGCTCTCTCAAGAGACTCGAAGGCTCATCCATCTATTACTTCTTCATCCGAGCTCTGATTTACAATCCATCAGCGGATACAGGATCGTAGCGACGAGGCGGAACTTCTGAGCTTAGATCCGTTGACTTTCCTTCGTCCCTTCCTTTCCAACTTCCACCCGAGGAGGTTTTCCCGAGACCTGACAGAAGTAACGGACGCCAACGGGCGTCTTCTATAGTTGAATTAGGGGAGCGTTGCGATCAGAACCTATTGAAGTTGGGATCACACCTTTGTATCTATAATTTTTGTATCATGTGGGGTGGGTATCCTTTTATTTTCATGAGAAACAATTGAACCATTAAAAAAAGATAATAACCGGTTAAAGAACAGGGTTGGGAAGTTTGTGATTGCTGTTTCTTTACTTTCTATATCCTGTGATTATGTTATGAATAGGCTTATGCCTACAAAAAATAACGCTCGTTGGGGTCCTTTGCTTGTTCAATTAAATGTTTCCCTATCTTTCTAGACCATTTATGTGGATGGAACCCTCTGGAATGTGGAATTTTTTTAATCACGTAAAGTTGGCTGATTAAAGGAAAACATGGATCCCTTATGTGATCACCCCGGTTGAAAAAAATGGAATAATTAACATGTGGGTGTTAGCTTGGTTACGTGGCATGTGATGGGGGTGTTTTGTGGGTTGTTTTGTATTGGGTGAGCAGTGGGGCTACGGTTGACTTGGTTGTGGGTTGGTGTGAATGTTATGATGGTGATGGGCAGTGGGGCTACAGTTGACTTGGTTGTGGGTTGGTGTGAATGTTATGATGGTGATGGGCAGCGGGGCTACGATAAATGGTATTAAAGGGATAATAATGATAAATGGGCTTTGGTGTGGTTGTGGTTATGGTGGTTGGCAGCATGGCTGTAGGGATAGGTTTAAATGTGAACGGGCTATGGGTTGTGAATAAATAAATAAAAGTGTAAGGGTTAATAAATGGTGGGTCGTGGTTTTGTAATGGTAATATTAATCAATGGGTTGGTTGGTTGTTAAGAAGGGACTTGGTTGTGTTGCTTGTATTTTCCTAACATGATTTGTGGATGGCAGGGATTTTTTATGCGAATGATCATCGTGGTTGGTTGTGAATAGTTTCCCAGTAGTTAAAGAACTAATAAACTAATTTTGTTGAAATGTGAAAAACAAAATCGGGTTGGGATTGCTTGTTTTATTCATGCTTTGTGGTAGCAGTGCTAAGGCACGTGCGAAGTTTCCTTGTTTAGAATCCATAGGTTGGGGTGAGTGGTTGCTATATATATATATACCTATATCTTTTGTGTTTTATCGCACCCCACCCATGTTGAGCACTTAGTGCCGAACACTCCCATTTCATGGGAGAGGGTGTTTTCCCCTTAGTTACTAGCTCCTTTATGTTCCTTCTTCCCTAGGCTGTGATGGCTTGAGGCGACCTTACACCCAAGACTCTTCAAGTAGGTTTCGATTGGGGTGGTTTTAGCCCAAGACTCTTCGGGAAGGCTTATAGGCTATGATGGCTTGAGGCGACCTTACACCCAAGACTCCTCGGGTAGGTTTCGATTGAGACCCAGGTGTGTACGGGTGGGATACGTGGTTGTGAGGCCCAGGTGTGTGCGGGCGGGATATGTGGTTGTGAGGCCCAGGTGTCTACGGGCAGGGAGAGTGGCAGCGTTAGGAAGTTCATCGTTAGGAAGACCAGCTAACTAAGGTAAATGGTGCGGGGTACCCAATACTCTTGTTCTTATATACTACTACCTGTTGTGTTGGGTTTTTGGTGATTGTGGCTGGTGAGGTTGGGTGGATAGAATTCCATGCTAGGTTCCTTCTGTTGTTCTCATGGGACATTAGGATGTTTCCCCACTTGTGCACGAGAGCTTTAGGTTTCCCTACTGAGTATACTTGTATGCTCACCCTACATTTACTTTCAGGCTTCCAGGAGGACTACCAGGGCCGTGCGGGACCCTACTAGTCTGACAGTTGGAGTTGTTGTTGTTTTTTTACTCTTTTTTTCTTTTGGTATTGTACTTTGAGATTTCTTGTACTTGTACCTGGTTATAAATTTTTTTAAACATGCATGTAGGATTTGTTTGGGTTTATTTCTATACAATTGATCGTCTATTTTTTGGTGGTTACCTTTTCCTATTTCCCGATCATTAAAAATAAAAAGGGTAATTCCTCCCATATTTTTGAAAAAATCAAACCCTTTGTGCTAGTCGCCACCCCGGGGCCTACTGGAGGCAGGACTCAGGGGTCATTATCTCCCTTTTTCCATTGCCATCTCAGGAGGGGAATCATTGGTGGGAGGGGGTCGTGATAGAATGGTATCAGAGGTGATGGTTGAGAGATAGGATGGAGTCTGGAGTTAGGCACTGTGGGGATTGCATGGGATGGTAGGGCAACAGTGTTAGTTAATCTTGGTGCGTGACATAGGCTAGGGAATACTGGCTAGGACACGAGATTTTAGGTCCCCCTGTGATCCGATGCAAAGACTCTAAGCCTACAGAATGACCAAGTGAGACTACATTGATTGTAGGGTAGAGACCCTAGGGAAGGTACATGCATCATCATGATTGTGTTTTACTTGCTTTGGGTTTTCTGGGAAAGAAATTGATTAATGTGATAAAATTAAACCTTGAGAATTCCATACTACTTGGGCTTAGGCGATCCTTGTTTACCATACAGCTATGGCACCTAGAAGTCGTCCCCGGGTGGCTCAGACGGCCGAGGACCAGCAGATCCAGGCGGTCGATCAGTTGAGGATTGACCGAGAGGAGGAAGATAGCCAGTGGCAGAAGACTCTCCATTCTTTCCAGCGGTAGAACCTTAAGAATTACGAGGCTAGTACTTCGGATATGGAGACAGAGGGGTGGCTTGAGGAGCTAAGGATCTCTTTTACCTTGATCTATGCTCCGAGGGAGTACTACGTTCCCCTATCAGTCAGTCAGCTGAGAGGTGCGGCATGACAGTGGTGGACGCTCTACCTCATAGAGAGGACAGAGGTAGAGGTTCTGTGGGCTGACTTTGAGAAGGAATTCCAAGAAGAATTCCTTTATTCTATGATCAAGGAGGAGAAGCGACAGTAGTTACTTTCCCTTCAGCAGGGTAGTATGTCTGTACGAGAGTTGGGGATCAAGTTCAAGGATCTCATGCGCTTTGCTGCGGATCTCTTTCCAGATGAGGAGTCTCGGGTGAGATGTTTGGAGGAGGTGCTTCATCCTTCGCTCTAGTATGATATCACCCCCTTCACCCTTCCGACATACTTTGCGGGACAGAAGAAGGCAGAGGTTGTAGAGAGGATGCACTCGTTGGGAGGTGCACCATGAGAGGGGAACCAGCCAGGTTCGTCAAAGGGGAAGGCACTCAGCAGCAGGTCTCCTACGACCGGACCTTCCAGGTTCAGGCCAGTGGGGAGCAGGCCCCACCAGTTCTAGTTCAGATCTTCAGGTCCTCATCCCTTTTTCACGAGCCCAGGACCGAAGTGCTTTTCTTGTGGAGGTTTTCGGAACGTTCAGAGTCGGTGCCCGACCCGAGCTTAGTACGGTGGAGGTGGGCAGGTTCAGCGCCCACCTCAACAGCACCAGTTACCGGCGAGGCCCTTCCAGCAGCAGTAGGGCCATGATCCTCCTAGGGAAGACATGGCGGGAGGAGGCTGACCTCAGGGCACTCCTCAAGGACCTCGGACAGGGCATGGTCGGGGAGGTGGATGACCTCAGAGAGGCAGGGGAGCTGGGCGTGGACATTTGCACGCAGCAGAGTTGACAGCTCCTGTAGGACCAGAGGTGGTGTGAGGTACGATTTGTCTGTTCATCACTCTTGTTTCTGCTTTGTTTGATTCGGGAGCTTCGCACTCCTTTTTTTTCACCTGGTCTGGCCCATGCTTTGGGACTAGACATAGAGAGACTTTCTGTACCATAGGTACTGATTACACCAGTTGGAGGCCAGACCAGCATATCTTGTGTTTTCCAGAGATGTGGGCTGACGTTGGGACCACATCAATCTAGCGGGGACCTTCTTCTGTTACAGATGCAGCCATACCATGTCATCCTAGGCATTGATTGGTTGTTTTCTGTTAGTTCCGTTATCGACTGCTTCTGAAGAAGAGTCATGTTCTCCAACGTGGATGGGCAACTTGTAGCTTTTGTTGGCGAGAGGAGCTATCAGGTGGGAAGCCAGCATTTGGAGCCTCTCGTTTCCTTGTTAGGTGGGTTATCAGTGGTTCCAGCTGATACATAGATGATGGATGTCCCGGATGTTGTTGGAGAGTTCCTAGTTGTTTTTCCCAAGGAGTTGGTGACCCTACCCCCCCCCCCCCCCCCGACGTGACGTTGAGTTCGGGATAGACTCACAGCCTGTTGCACGTCCAATTTCGATGGCCCCTTATCGAATGACACCGTCAGAGTTGCGGGAGTTGCGGATTCAGATTAACGATCTGATGGAGAAGGGTTTTGTTCGACCCATCTTGTCACCCTGGGGTGATCTAGTTTTTTTCGTGAAGAAGTAAGATGGTGGTCTCAGGTTATGCATAGACTACAGAAGGTTGAACTAGGTAATGGTCAAGAACTGTTACCCCCTCACAAGGATATATGATCTCTTTGACCAGCTGAGGGGAGCAGGTTGGTTTTTTAAGATTTATCTATGATCTGGATATCATCATCGAAGGGTGAATGATTTTGACATCTCGAAGATGGCTTTCAGGTGCAGGTATGGGCACTTCGAGTTTGTAGTGATGTCGTTTGGAGTTACGAATTCACCAGCTGTATTCATGGGACATATGAACTTTGTCTTCCGAGAGTTTCTGGACCAGTTCATTGTTGTGTTTATCGATGACATCCTGATCTAATCAAGATCAGAGGAGGATCACATTGAGCATCTCAGGGCAGTCTTTGTAGTCCTTCGACACCACCAGCTTTATGTGAAATTGTCAAAGTGTAAGTTCTTGATGCAAGAAGTACACTTCCTTGGGCACGTAGTGTCTCAGCATGGAGTGTTAGTGGACCCGTCGAAGGTGGAGGCTATTGTTTCTTGAGCAGCACCCAAGAGCATGGAAGATGTTAATAGTTTCCTTGGGTTATCAGGTTACTATCGGAGGTTCCTTTCGGACTTCTCCCGAGTTGCTGCTCCATTGAAAGCTTTGACTAGGAAAAACCAGGTCTTCTTATGGAGAGAGCAGTGCCAGGAGGCTTTTGACTACATGAAGGAGAAGTTGGTCAGTGCTCCAGTTCTCAGGTTTCCGGAGGAGGGGTTGTTGTATGAGGTGTTTTGTGATGCTTCTGGCCTTAGTTTGGGGTGTGTGCTGATGCAGAAGAAGGGTTTGATCTGTTATGGGTCTAGGTAGTTGCGCCCTCACGATCGTAACTATGCCACCAATGACCTGGAGCTTGCAGCAGTAGTGTTCGCACAGAAGTTGTGGTGAAATTACCTCTTTGGAGAGCTCTTTGTGGTCTTCTAGGATCACAAGAGCCTTTGTTATATCTTCTCCCAGCGTGATCTAAACTTAAAGAAGCGGAGATGGGTCAAGTTTCTCCAAGACTATGACTTTGAGATATCTTACACTGAAGGTAAGGGCAACGTTGTGGATGATGCCCTGAGTAGGAAGTTGCATAAGGAAGTGGTTTAGGATTCCACTGATGCTTGGAAGGTGATGGGAGAGTTGGTTGCCTTGCACTTGGATGCCAAGGTAGAAGGTGTTAGAAGCTGTTTTTTTCAGATGACGGTGCAGTCCTCCTTCTTGTAGCAGGTGGAAGAGTCTCAGTGGGGGGACTCCGAGGCGAAGGTGATGCGGGGTCGTGTCGATCAGGGTAATGCTCCAGAAGGATGGTTAGAGGACAACTGACATCAGATGCTTTTCCATGGAAGGTTGTTTGTTCTGTAGGCGATGTGTGAGGGAGTTCTCCATGATTTCCATAGCTCATCCTTGGCGGTACATCCAAGAGTTTAAAAAATGTTCTGAGGATTGAGGGACAGTTTTGGTGGCCCAGGGTGAAATGAGCAGTGGCAGAGTTTGTGGCTAAATGCATAGTGTGTCAGCAAGTGAAGGCTGAGCACCGTGTTCCCAGTGGTTTGTTGCATCCTTTAGATGTCCCCAAGTGGAAGTGGGATGACATCTCAATGGACTTCTTCACAGGACTACCCAGAGCTCAGGGTGGTTATGATGCTATCTGGGTAGTGGTGGATCGTCTGAAAAAATCAGCTCACTTCTTAGCAATCAAGGAGTCGGGCCAGGTGAGTACCTTAGCACATAGTTATGTAGACGAGGTAGTGCGTTTTCATGGAGTTCTGAGGACTATCATCTCAGACTGGGATACTCGGTTTACCTCACGAGTCTAGAGGGGGTTACAGCTTACTTTTGGCACCCAGCAACACATTAGCACTGCTTTCCACCCCCAGACCGATGGGCAGACATAGAAGACTATCCTGACGCTGGAGGACATGCTGCGAGCATGCGTTCTGGATTTTGGAGGGTCATGGGAATGACACTTGACTTTAGTAGAGGTTTCCTACAACAACAGCTTCCAATATACTATTGTCATGGCACCATTTGAGGCTTTGTATGGAAGGCCATTTCATTCACCCATTAGTTGGGTAGAGGTTGGTGAGACAGGTGCTCTTGGGCCAAAGGTAGTACAGAGCACCACGAAGAAAGTCCATCTTGTACGTGAAAGGATGAAGGCGGCTCAGGACCGACAGAAGTCTTATGCTGATCATCAGAGGAGGCCCTTGGAGTTCGAGGTGGAAGATCATTTGTTTTTGAAGGTTTCCCCTCGATGGGGGCAATGGAGGTTTGGGATAGGGAGCAACCTCTCACCTAGGTTCATCAGACCTTCTGAGATGTTGAGGCGGGTCGGTGAGGTGGCATATTAGCTGGCCCTTCCACCTCAGTTGTAGAAAGTTCATGACGTCTTTCACGTCTCACAGCTTCATCGGTACTTACACGATGACTCTCACATTATCGACTGGGGAGATTTGGATATGGGAGACAATGCGACCTTCGAGGAATGACCAGTCAGAATCGAGGATCATAAGGAGAAGGTGCTCCGTGGACGAACCATTCCCTTAGTTCATGTGTTGTGGAGGCATGGCGGCCTCGAGGAGAGCACTTGGGAGCAGGAGACCCAGATGCGCGCTCAGTACATGGAGTTGTTTTGACTTGTGTTTTGTCTTATTCTTCTGAGACTTGTTTTTGTACCTTGTACCTTTGATATATGGAATTTTTGGCTTGTCAGTTGTGAGACCTTTTGTTTCCTTGTTCCCTAGTAATGTGTAACATGTCTGGATGTGTGGGGAAGGGAAAAAAACCTGACCCTTAATCGAGACGCATTAATGCAGATGTGATTGAACCCATGTGGGCGAGACAGTGTTGCCTAAAGCAGACAATATCTCGACATAGGAAAAGGAATTTTCCCCAAACCACATGTTTGGGTAGTGTGTGGAGTTGGGGGCAGTGTGAGTTGAAAAATCATAATGTATGGAAGTTGGAAGACCCGATTCTTAATTGAGACACATTAATGAGGATGCGATTAAACTTGTACAGGCGAGTCAGTGCCGCCTAAAGCGGAAAATATCTCAACATGGGAGAAGGAATTCCTAACACATATGATTAGGGTTGTTGGTTGGGCTCCTGTTATAACGAGAACCATAAGACGTATCTTATTGGGTTCCCCTGGGATGGTTTTTGAATTCTTGAGGATGAGAATGTTTTAAGAGGTATCTGATGTAATGTCCCGGACCTCTCCAGCCCATTCCTTTGTCAAAAAGAAGGCTACAATGTGTTCTGGATGGTAAAACATACTTTTCCCACATTTTCTAGAATTTTGAAACTACACGCCGTGTAGTTTGAGTACACGTCGTTTACTCCATTTCCGGGTATACCCCATGTTGAAGGTCATGTCTTTACTATTTGGAATAATGGGTGCATGTTGTGTGTCCAATACTACACACCGTGTAGTCCATCCCCGTGTACGCGTTACCAGTCAATGGTTGTGTGCCATGTTAGAGCCATGTCCTTATCGTGTGCGATAAATGGGTACATGCCGTGTGTCCAAAATACACGCTGTGTAGCCCCTCCCCACGTATGTGTTTCCCTCAAACCGTGTGTTGACCAGTCAACGGCTACGGAGCCGTGTTGGAAGCTGCATGGAGACCGTGTGAAATAACCGAGTACACGTCGTGTACCATAATGTACATGTCATGTACTTTTTATTTTCACCACTATAAAAGGATGGGTCCCCTCCTCCTTTTTCAACACACACCTCTCCTCCCCTCTCCTCTAAGCAGAGCTCTCTCAAGAGACTCAAAGTCTCATCCTTCCATAACTTATTCGTCTGAGCTCTGATTTATGATCCGTTAGTGGCCACAGGATAATAGTGATGAGGCGGAACTTCCGAGCTTGGATCCGTGGATTTTCCTTTGGCCTTTCCATTCTGACATCTAGCCAAGGAGGTTTTTCTGAGACCCAACAGAAGTAACGGATGCTGATAGACATCTTCTAAAGTTGATCTAGGGGAGCGTTGTGATCGTGACCTGTTGAGGTAGGGATCTCACCTTTGTCTGTCTAATTTGTGTATCCTGTAGGGCAGGTATCCTTTTGTTTTCATGAGAATCAGTTGAACCATTAAATTAATATAATAAATGGTTAAAGAACAAGGTTGGGAAGTTTTTTATTTCTATTTATTTACTTTCTATATCCTGTGATTATGTTTTGAATAGGCTTATGCCTACTGAAAATAATAGTCGTTGGGGGCCTTTGCATGCACAATTAAATGTTTCCCTATCTTTCTAGACCGTTTATGTGGATGGAACCCTGTGGAATGTGAAATCTGGTTAATCACGTAATTTTGGCTGATTAAATGAAAACTTGGAACTCTTGTGTGATCACCCCAGTTAAACAAAATGGAATAATGAACATGTGGGTGTTGTCTTGGTTATGTGGCATGTGATGGGGGTGTTTTGTGGGTTGGTGTGGATCGGGTGAGCATCGGGGCTGCGGTTAACTTGGTTGTGGGTTGGTGTGAATGTTATGATGGTGATGGGCAACAGGGCTACGATAAATGGTATTAAAGGGATAATAATGATAAACGAGCTTTGGTATGGTCGTGGTTATAGTGGTTGGTAGCAGGGCTGTAGGGATAGGTTTAAATGTGAACAGGCTATGGGTTGTGAATAAATAAATAAAAGTGGAAGGGTTAATAAATGGTGGGACATGGTTTTGTAATGGAAATATTAATCAATGGGTTGGTTGGTTGTTAAGAAGGTACTTGGTTGTGTTTCTTGTATTTTCCTAACTTGATTTGTGGATGGAAGGGATTTTTTATGCGAATGATCGTCGTGGTTGGTTGTGGACAGTTTCCCAGTAGTTAAGGATCTAATAAACTAATTCTGTTGAAACGTGAAAACCAAAATGGGGTTGGGATTGCTTGTTGTATGCATGCTTCGTGGTAGCAGTGCTGAGGCACGTGCTCAGTTTCCCTGTTTAGAAGCTATAGGTTGGACTGAGTGGTTGTTATATATATATATATATATATATATATATATATAAATACATGTATCTTTTGTGTTTTATCGCACCCCACCCATGTTGAGCACTTAGTGTCGAACACTCCCATTTCGTGGGAGAGGGTGTTTTCCCCATAGTTTCTAGCTCCTTCTTGTTCCTTCTTCCCTAGGCTATGATGGCTTGAGGTGACCTTACACCCAAGACTCTTCGGGTTGGTTTCGATTGGGGTGGTTTTAGCCCTAGACTATTCGGGCAGGCTTATAGGCTATGATGGCTTGAGGCGACCTTACACCCAAGACTCCTCGGTTAGGTTTTGATTGAGGCCCAGGTGTGATTTATGGGAAACAAAAATCAATAAAGAATTATAAAATTTCTAACGGATCCATGCTGATTTTGATTATTTTCTTCGTTACAATTTTTATTTCATTCCAAACTCAATGTGAGTCTGATAAACCTTTTCTTCCAAAAAAAAATCTTCCCAATCAGATGGAATTTTTAAAAATTGTGTGTTTGATTTCTTGAATATGGTGGCCAGTCTGATCGTCCTTGTTTATAGTGTGATGTGATTTCTTTACTTCTTAAACATTCTTGAATAAAAAAGACAATATGTGAATACAATAATCTACCTTATCTTCTTGTCCCTAACAATTATAATTTCTCAATCCATTACCATCTTGGTAAAGGAAATAAATTTTTAGATTCTTTATATAGATAAGATCAAGTATCATTATAAATGATGATATTTGAGAAGGATTCCATCTTTTTAGACCTGAATAAAATAGAAATTATAATCATTGAGGAATGAATGGAATTAGTACTTTTTCAAATGATTTATCAACCATACCTAGTTGATACAATGAAGTATTCCCAATGAAATGATGTGGAAATTTTGAAAAAGGTCAAAGCTATCAAAAATGGGAAATTAATAGTGTTTGAAATGGAAGAGGTAGGTGTCATAAAATTTGTATCATTAATATGTGTAGCATCCATTAGAGAGATAAAGAAAAATATTTTGAATAATGCACATAGATCGACATTGACTATAGATCCAAGACCACAAAGATGTATCGACATCTCCATTATAACTATTGGTTCGAAAATATAAAGAGGGAGATCACTGAGTATACATTAATGTGGCTAGTATATGAGCAAGTGAAGGATGAAAGAGAAAATTATAATGGGATGATTCCACCATTACCCATACCAACATGGAAATTGTAAAATAAAGCACCATGAAATTCGTCCCTAGACATCCAAATACATCCAGAGGAATGCATTCTATAAGTGTTTTTGCGGATAGTCTTATAAATATATCTCACTTCTTTGAAATTTGAGACTACTCAAATTGCACAAATTTACCTTTGATAAGTGGTAATGATTTATGGAGTACCATAATTGATTGTATTTGATCTAGATATGGGATTCACCACTGTGTTCTGGAAAATTCTATAACATTCTCTAAAATCGTAGTTAATGTTTAGTGAGACTTATCATCTTCAAATTAATGACTAATTTGAGTGTACTATTCAACTAGTGGGGGACATGTTGATAGAATGTTCTATGGGCTTCAAAGGAGAATAGGACAAACATCTGCCTCTGACTGAGTTCTCCTAGAATAATAGTTTGCACTCAAGCATCCAAATGATTCTATATGAGGCCCTTTATAAGAAAAAAAAAGAATATAATTATTCTATAATGAATTTGGGGAAGGTAACCTCCTAGGACCTTAAAAAGTCTATGAAATGGTTGAAAATGAGAAAACCATTCAATGGATCTTCAAGGCAACCTAATGTTGATAAAAGAGCAATGTAGAATTCATCAATAGGACATATATTATTAGGTTTGATATGTTATATTCCTTCTTATATATCCACAGAATAGGATCATGTGATTTGGGAAGAAATGAAAGCTTATTCGTTGGTGCATCTCCCACTTTGATATTCCTGATTGTGTCAGAGCTGTGGATTATTGACAATAAATGCCGCCTATCATGTCTCAAGTACATGATGTATTCTATATTTACCTCTTGACGATGTACATACCAATACCTCTTATGTAATGAATACAAAGGTGGTATTGTTCAAAAATTATCTTGTCACAACCCATCCCAGGGGGGCCTACGCTGCGACTTCCCAAGCCCGCCTCCAATAGGCCAGGGGATGGTGGCTAGCACCAAGTAGTCATATCACTAACATGGGAAGAATTGCTTAATTACCTACACAAACACACATATCTCTAAGCCCGCAATACTAAAATGAAAAAAACCACTAAGAAGCAAAATTCATGCACACAACTAAACCCAACTAACAGAGTACGACGAAAAGTAAAGTACTAAAAGTAAACTAGGCCAGAATACAAGCCCACCAAAAACAAGAGTCTAAAAACTAAAATTTTCTACTTGTAAACACAAAGAGGTATTGGGAATACTTCTTGTAGACATAGTAAAACCCTGACTTGTAGGGAACACAGATGGCTCGGTCCAATCCCGGTATTCCCTAGATTCTATCAAAAGGCTACTCGTCTGCATAAGACACGACATGTGTAGGCAAAGCCCTTGTAGGGGTGAGTATAACAATACTCAGTAGAGGACCCTGAAAACCAAAAAGAAAAACACAAATGAAAGGTACAGTCAACTCTACACAATATATGTCTACTAAACATATAGTAAGAGTTACAAAAATCTAGATATACTCAAGTCCCAAACCTATAGTCTAGGGAAAAGTCACGCAACAACATACCCCCACTAGCAATTCAAATTGAAGATTCCATGAAGCACTTTTCTGAAAGAACTTACTCCATGAGTCTGATAGCTCTGATGGAATCCATCTGAGAAGTATTTTTCATCGGGAAAAGCCACAATAGATAGATACAATCATTCCAGGAGAACACACTCTTGATTGGGGAAAGATCACGATACACAGATGAGGATCACTTCCAGGGCCTTGGAGAATACTGCGACTCATCTGGAATCACCATATAAGTAGGCAATTATCACCCTGTTGGATGTAGTCACGTCGATACCTAACACTACCTAGGGTCAAGAATGGATAGATGATCTCACTCCGGGCCTCTCGGAGGGATACCTGACTCTATCTCATAAATTCCTGCTAAAGGGATCATACGCCTGTAAAAGGAAATGATACCTGACCTTCAGGGGAACAAGAAAAAGGGGAACAAAATAAATGAAACATGTACAAGATACTGTGGACAATAAGATTAAGCCATGTACAGAAAAGTACACGGCATGTAAAAGTGTCACATGTTGTATCTTTTGACCCTGAGTACTACCTGTGTACAACAGCCCATGTCACAAGGCTTGTCATGTAGAAAGTCAGTACATATAATGTAGTACAGATCACAGGTTGTTTCCAAGTAACTAGGGGTTAGCTCTGTGTATTTTTTCATGTGCTCGTACATAGCTTTATCTCATGTTCACCATCCTGTGTAACCAGTACATGGGGTTACCCGTGTAGCTGGCTGAGTCCGGCTGTGTAGTGGGGTACATGGCTATTTACTCCATCTCATGTCCGTGTATCACCTGGGATACATGCTGACTCCCTCATAAGGACCCAAATGTCATTTTATTCGGGGAACATGTCGTGTCATCTCTTCGTGCATCGCAGAACCCTAGCAGCTATTGAGCCAATCACACACGGTGTGTTCTTCAGGTTACACGTCATGTTCTTCAGAAATTTCTTGAAATATGAACCTCTGTAGTCGCACCTCAGGTGAATCATTGATCTTTAATATGGCCATCTGATCACCCTGAAACTCAAGGGTTTATATCACCCTGACATTACAGTGCCAAATATGTTGGTTTTGGGCCTCTAATCGGCCTTAAAAATACATTCTAATTCACCCGCACGAAGAATGCTCGATGAAAGATAACTCTAGAAATATGTTGATTTTTCTTCTTCCATCACCTTCACACCTCTTCTAGGTCTTCATCATGTCGGATCTCAAAATTGGGATTGATTTGTTGCAGAACAGATGCGTAACGATCTATTGCTCGTTGCCCCGTGAAGAATGAAAACAATGCAACTAAAAAGGGGGAAGAAATCCAAAAGAAAATTGAGGAACAAACCTCCACCGTAGTTCGTCATTGTGTTGATCCACTACCGTTTGTAGGATTCAATATAGAAGAATCAATATAACTAGAAAAATAATCTATCATGGATTAATTTCTCAAGATCAACCCAATAAAAACCATCCCATAAGAACATATGAACCATGGGTCATGTTGTTCGTGGCTTGATCCATGTTTTTCATTTAATCAAAGAACAAGGAAGAATAAAACCAAAATAACAAACCCCTACATCAGTCTTCAATGAAGAGGGAGATTAGTCATCAGTCTGGTTTTGATCTCTTTGTGCAACGATCGATGTGCCATCGTTCATCGGTGTTCGTAAAAAATACTCGAAGGTTGGATCCTCTCTAAAGCTCCAAAAGATTTTAGGGGGAAACTCCAAGGTAATGATTCTAACCCGGGGCTTATTCTCATTTAAACAAAAAATAAGCATCATTGAACTATGGAAACATTTTAAAATAAAATAATTTATTAATTTATTTTATTTCTTCAAAAATGTTTCTTCTAAAATGACCAAAAACTAACTTTTTCAGCTGACCCGTGCTGGTCTATTTTAGGCATCTCCTAATGTAAAGTCACTACTATGAATGCTACGGTTTCCTCAGATTTTCGATCCGGGCAGCCATTTAAATGTTATTCCACTTTTACATGAAAACCTCTCATGTGTTCTATTTAAAATTTTTTATATACTTCAAACATTTATTCTGAGCACTCTGGGCCTCGGAATCGCACGCTGACAAAATTTCTGGTCTCGTAAAAATTCTATATAAAATTAAAAAATAATACCCAAAAATTCTGAGTCATTACATTCTCCCCTCCATGGGTATTTACATCCCCAAAAAGGCAAATCAAAGGCAACTCAAAAATATGTTGGTACTGGGCATAGATATAAGTCTCCCGATCCCACATGTACTCTTGAAGATTCTCGTGCTGCCACTGGATGTGCACCAAGGGAATCGATCAACCATGGAGGAACCTCTCCTACTAGTTCTAGATCTCTACTGGGTACTCAGAAAAGGTCGATCCATCCTTGATTTCTAGCTCACCCTAGTTGATTACGTGTGATGGGTCATTCCCATATCTATTTAGGTGTGACATGTGGAATACATCATGTACTTGGTGCAACTACGGTGGTAAGGCTAGGTGGTATGACACCTTGCCAACTCTGCATAGTATCTAGAATGGTCTGATGAACCTCTGAGATAGCTTTCATCCCCTACCGAATCTATGTAACCCTCATCGATGTGAGACCTGAAGAAAGACGTGGTCTCCCTCCTTGAACTCTAGAGGTCTCCGTCACCTATCAGCATAAAACCTCTTCCAACTCTGTGCAATCTTTAACTACTCCCATATGATCTGTACCTTCTTAGTGGTAGCTCGCACCAACTATGGACCCATGGGTGCTGACTCTCTAGGGTCAGTCCAGCAAATTGATGACTGGAAGGCTCTCCCATACAAGGCCTCAAACGGGGCCATAATAATGATGGGGTGGTAGTTATTGTTATATGCAATCTCCACCAATGTTAGGTGGTCCTCCAAACTGTGATTAAAATCCAAGATACAGGCCTGCAACCTATATTACAGAGCCTAAATGTTCCTCTCCATCTAACCATCGGTCTGAGGATGGAACATCGTGCTCATGCATAGCTGAGTCCCAAAAGCTTCACGCAATCCCTTCCACAACCTGGATGTGAAACGGGCATCTAGATCCAAGACTATTGTTGAAGGGATTCCGTGAAGCCGAACTATCTCCTACACATAGAGGCTTCCAAATCTCTCTATGAAACTCTACTCCCTAATAGCTACGAAGTGGGCCGACTTGGTGAGTCAGTCAACGATCACCCAAATGGAATCATTCCCATTGGGCATCTGTGGTAATCTCATCCCAAATTCCATCGATATTCCATCCCACTTTCACTCTGGAACTTCCAAGGGTGAGCTAATCTCATTAGAACCTAGTGCCCAGCCTCCACCCGCTAGCAAATAAGGCATCAAGAAATGAACTCTATTACTGCCTTCTTCATGCCTAACCACCAGAACTATCATCTGAGATCCTGGTACATCTTTTCCACTCTCTGATGTACCACTAATGGGGATGTATGAAAAACCCTCTGGACCTCTTCCCATAATACCACTGGTTCAACAGTGTGTCCTTTGAAAATAAGTACATGCTCCCCACCTTGAGAATATCCATTAGGAGCATGTCATGTGGATAACTAATCACATAAAACCTCATAGTCAACATCCCCAAGTTGTTCCTCCCTAACTCGTTGTAAGAGTTTATGGGTGACAACCAACAACTGTAGGTATGTTGTATCCTCTATATACACGAAGGTTAACTGGAACATGGTTAGCTTCTCTTTCGCCGTACTCAACACCTGCAAGCTCAACCTCCTGCTAGAAGCATATGCCACCTTTTTACCCTTAGCAGAAGTAAATATTATTTTGAAATAATAGTCCTGTAGGAACTCTAGACAATGCCTCTGTCTAGAGTTCATATCCTTATATGGGAAGATGTACATGAGGCTCTTGTGGTCAGAGTTGTTGATGAACCACTTTCCCATATGGTAGTGTCGCCACATCTTCAATGCAAAGACTACCGCTACAAACTCGAGATCATGGGTCACAAAGTTTTGCACATGTGGCCTAAGCTAGGGAAAACCATAATCAGTCACTGCCTATCTCTGCATCAGGACACAGCCAAGCCCGGTCTCCGATTAATCGCAGAAAACTACATACTCAAAACCCTCCTCTGATAATATCAAGATCGGGGCGCTTGTAAAACTCTATCTCAACTGATCGAAATACTACTGGCACTTCTCTGTTAGGAAGGGTTTCCCCTTCCTAGTCAAGGCCATCATCAGTGCTGATATTTGGGAGAAATTAGGAATGAATCTTCAGTAATATCCTTCCATATTAAGGAAGCTTTGCACCTCTATCACGCTCTATGGTGTGTCTCATGCTAAAACCACCTCCACCATGGTTTGGTCCATAGCTACACCATCTGTTGAGATGAAATATACTAGAAATTGGACCTCTTAAATCTAGAACTGGCACTTCAAGAGCGTCACATTAATCTAGTACTTTCGGAGTACGTCAAGAAGTATCTGCATGTGTCTTGCGTGTTCCTCCTCTGACATAGAGTACACAAGGATGTCATCAATGAAGACCACTAAGTACTGGTATAAGTATGGCTAAAAGATCTGGTTCATCAGTCACAAGAACACTGTATGGGAATTCGTCATGCCGAAAGGCATTACCTAGAACTCATAGTGATCGTAGTGACATCCGAATGTCATCTTGGGTATATCCTTGTCCCATACTTGTAACTGGGGGTAACCCGGTTGAAGGTCAACCTTCGAGAACCACTGTTCCCCTATTAGATGATATAAGAGGTCATTGATTCTCTGAAGTGGATACCTATTCATAATTTTTACCTGATTCAGGTGCTGGTAATCCATGCACAACCTCAAACTCTTGTCTGCCTTCTTAGCAAACAATACTGGGGCCGCCCAGGGTGAAACGATGGGTCTTACGAAACCCTTGCTTTGAAAATCCTCTAACTGAAATCTCAACTCATGAAGATCTAGGAGAGCCATATGATATGCTGATGAGGAAATCGGTGTTGTCCTATGGTGTATGTTGATGCAGAAGTCGATTACCCAACAGGGAGGTAGTCCTGGAACATCTTTGGGAAAGATGTCCTCGTACTCTGCCACTACTGCTGGGAACTCCAATATTACAACATCTACTACTCTGAGGATAAGGCTAGCCAACTCATAAGTTATCGGATACACCCTCTTATGCATGAGCCCATTTTGTGATGCCTAGGTCTCCTTTTCTCCAACAAAAGAAAACCTTGTCCCATCACTACAAACAAACGACACCCTTCGCCTAAAGCAGTTAATCTAGACATGGACCGAATATAACTGATCCATACCGGGAATGATGTCGTAAGGACCTGACACTAAAAAAAATCAGTTCCAACTGAAACTCTCACATCCAAGTGTAAGATCACACTATCTGAAAAGGTGTGTGATCATTGAGTCTCCTCCCATAGGTGTCTTTAAGGGCAATGATCGATTCAATGTCTCGACCAAAATCTCAAGGTTTCTCCCAAGACATGTGGTGATGAAGGAATGATTGGAACCTATGTCTATAAGTACATAAGATAAGGTAGAGAAGACACAGGTTTTATGATGGATGATCCCTATAGTCCCTGGGTTATATGCCTCGACTCAAGCAGTTTTCCCTACCCCTTTCCCCCAACACACTAAGCCTAGTGTGGACCTCTTGGGGTGGTTGTTGAAGTAGATCAAAGAGTATGGACCCACTTACAGCTCTCCCTACTCCTTAGCCATGTCTGCAGCTTGGTGGGTCTCTCTTATCTATTATCTACCTCTTCCTCTATGTTCCATCAACCGCCTCTCTATCAGCAGACCGACGGGTCGGAAAATCTCAAGCAAGATGTCCCCTACCTTCGCTCGAGTAACACCACCTCTCCCTAGGATGACTGGATCCATCATGAGAACCATGGACTTTAGATACCCAACCATGGGTCCTTCTATGAGGTCTCCCATGTCTTGATCCCTTTGCGTGATGTCAGCTCCCTACTGCCAAGGTCTCCAAACCAGTATGCCTATTACGGACTATCGTCGGCTGTCTATACTCTTCCAAGAAGCTCTTGATCAATAAGGCCCGCTCGAACACTCCATCATTTGTAAAAATTCATATGGGAACAATACTATCTCGGATATCCCTTCATACACCTCTCTGGAAGGTCAGATCCATGTATGCGGTCATGTGCCCGTACATGCCTTTATCCCGTGTGCGCAATCTTTTGTAACCGGTACATGGGGTAACCTATGCCGCTAGCCTGGTCTAGCCATGTGGTATAGTACATGGATGAGTACTCCATCCAGTGTCTATGTATCACCTGGGATACATGCTGAGTCCCTCTTAAAGACCCACACACCGTTTTCCTCGGGGAACACGATTTTTCATTGCTTCGTGCATCGCAGAACCCTTGTCGTTGCTGAGCCAGTCCTACATGGCATGTTCTCCAGGATACACGTCATCAAAAATTTCCAAAAATGCGAACCTACACCATCGCACCTTAGTTGAAGCTCTGATCTTCTATCTAGCTGTCTGATCACCATGAAACTCATTGTTTTAGGTCTCCACAACCTTACGGTGCTGAATCCGTCGATTTCGGGCCTCTGATCAGCCTTGAAAACATGTTCTGATTCACCCGCACGAAGAACGCTCGATGAAAGAGAACTCCTGAACCATGTCAATTAGTCTTCCTCAATCATCATCACACCTCCAATAGGATGTCACGGTGTTGGATCTCCAAACTGGGATCTTTGCGTTGTAGAATGGACAGACAATGATCTGTTATTCAATGCACCGTGAATAATGTGAAAAACACATGTAAAAAGGGGGACTAAATCCAAAAGAAAATTGAGGAACAAACCTCCATCTTCATTTGTCATGACGTTTATCTTCTCTCGTTAGTAAGACAAAATGGAGAAGAATCAATAAAACCAAAAGAATAATCTAAAATGGCTTAATTTACTGAGATAAACCCAATAAAAACCCTCCCTCAAGAAGGTAAGAACTGTGGATTAACCTATTATTGGGTTGATCCACGTTCATCATTTAATCGAAGAATGAGGAAGAATTAAAACAAAATAACAAACCCCTACATCAGTCGTCGACGAAGAGGGAGATCGGTCGTCAATCGGGTTTCAATCTCACTGTGCAATGATCCATGCGTCGTTGTTTGTCAGCGTTCGTCAAAAATCCTCTGAGGTTGGCTCTTTTCTAAAGATTTTGGGGATTATAGGGGGAAACTATAGGGTTATGAGTATAACATTGGTCTCCTTCTCATTTAGAGAAAAAATAAGTGTCGTTGCATTATGGAAACATTTTAATATAAAATAAATTATTAATTTATTTTATTTCTTCTAAAATGTTTTTTCTAAAAGGCCCAAAAACTAACTTTTTTTGCTTACCCTCTCCAATCGATGTTAGGCCATGACTAATGTAAAGTCGCTTCATTGAATGCAATGGTGCCCTACGATTTCTGATCAAGGCACCCGTTTAAAAGTTATTCCACTTTTACAAGAAACCCACTCACGCGCACTGTTTAAATTTTTTTATTTATTTCAAACATTTATTTTGAGAACTCAAGGCCTTGAAATCGTATGCCGCTGAAAGATATGGTCTCACAACAATTCTATATAAAATTTAAAAATAATACAAGGAAAATCTGAGACATTACAGATCTCTCTTACAAGAAACGTCAATGAAGATCTTGGATCATAGAGATAAAGTTCTATTCAAAAACACAACTCATCTGGATAAAGAACTATTTCATATCCATAAGTATGAACAAGAAACATGGGATCTGAATGTAGTGATGAATAAGAAATACCCTAACTTACCTGTGTAAACCAATTTTTAAAGGTGAAATTTCTTAAGGGGTAAGAATGTTTCAACCCATAATGTTATTAATAGAAATTCCCTTTGTATAATTATGTTATGTAGTATAAATCACATAAATTTACTTTTATAACATGATAAAAACATTTTAAATTAACAATTAATGAAATCATAGGTATTTCTAGTAATTCATGAAAACTATATCTATTGAATAGTAACTTGAAGTTTGGAATATTATTATGACCATTAGGTTTAGTAATTAAACTAATATAATAGTAACCTCATCTAAAAAAGTATTAATAAATTATTTTCATCTCCTAAATGATAATATCATATAATTATATCATAGTATAAGTAAATAAATTTTTTTGGATTTATTTATTAAGTGTTGGTATTTTTATAAAACATAAATGTTTATTTATAATTTAATAATTAATAAAATTATTTACAATAAATTTTATTTTATCTAAATATATTAATAAATTGATATTTATTTTCTTTATTATTATAAGATAATTTCATGATATCATAATTAATTTTTCAAAGTATTATAAAATGACTTAAAATTTTAAAATCGGTATTTTCTACGTAAATATTGATTTTAATTAAAAATTAATTTTTATATATTTAAAAACGTATTCTCATAAAATATATTTTATTTTTGAATTCTAATCATTGAAAAATATATATGGTGAATCTTTGGGATTTTTCTAAATTAATATAATTTTTTTAATAGTAAATAGTGATAATTTACAGTAAAAGCTAAATACATTAATTTTGGAGAAATTATTGATGAATGGATGATATAATCAGAAAATATTGAACTATTTTTCATTGATTCAATATATTTAGTTATATTGTTCAATCTATTCACAATCATTAGCCAAAATAATAACCTAACGAATAAAATAATGAGAAAACAACCCTCTCCTCCCCTATAAATACCATCACTCACCAACTCTTCTCCTCACACATTCGATGCCTTGAATATTTTCCAATTTTTTCCTAATAATCTTACCAAGACCTTCCCCCACATATGAGATCCCTTGGTCTCATAAAATACTTATCCATTTTCCTGTATGTTGTTCTCAAGGAGGAGAAATTCTATGGGTAAATCATCATTCTTTTCTTTTATTTTATTTTCATGATATTTTGTTTTATTATTTTCTCCTCAGCTAACCTTATATAAGTGAAATGATAAATCCATTATCTAAAATATGTTTTAATTTTATTTTATCAATGGAATAATCCATCATTAAACCTATTCTCCTCCCCCTTTTTTCTAAAAGGAAAACATAATATCTGATGTGTCGATTTACTATCATCATGGAATATGAAATTTCATTTTCTTATATTTCCTTCAAGGTTGGACATAAAACTATTATTATGTATTGAAAATATTTTGATATTTATGTTATAACCTTTTTTATGTTCTTGAAATAACATATATAGATAATATTAAATAATAAAATGAAACTTGTTTTTGATGACCGAAAAAGAGCCAAATTAATCTAAATGATTGTCATTAACATTTTATACAATGATTCAACATTATACCATACAAAAAATGATATATAAGATCAGTTAATAATCTATAAGTTCATTAAAAATATATAATCTTAATTTTATAAAATTATCCTCGTTTTACATAAGCATTCATACATATATACAAGTGACGGATCATGAAAACAAGGAATAAAAAAATTCCTAAATGATGAAATTATACACTATAACTCGTAAAATGAACATAAAAAAAATTTATAAAATTATAATAATAAAATACATGTATTAAACGTTATAGATTTATTAATTAATGAATCTAATTTTATTTTCCAAGATATTAATGTAAAGAAAGCATTAAGATATAAGGTAAGGGGATTCTCAAACACAATTTCACTTGGGTTATTCCTCTTTCATTCCAAATTTCAAATACAGATTTTCTTTTAGAAATCTTCAACTATAATTTTATTTTACAACAATTTTAATTATATATATATACGTCCTTCTAATTTGATTTTATGACAATGGAAACATTTTTTTTAAAAGAACTCTTCTTTCTAAGAAAACACATCTTTTACTTCTCTTAAGATAGTTTCTTATTCACTCAAGATTGATGATTTTTATACAAAATATTTTAATCCATTGTTATTTTGGGAACCCCAATGTATATTCATGAAAGTATGATTTATGAAATTATCATGAATCCCATTTTTTTCAAGCGTTATCTTATGGAAAATTTTGTAATAAGTTTTATGTGGCATGTATGATTATGTAAAATTTATTATGTGACGAGTGCGCCTATAATTATATAGCACTATAATGCATTGGGTAATGTGATTTATCTCATGAGATAAGGGGAAATATGCATAAAAATGATGTAATCTTTGTTCATAATAATGATGTTGTGATTATGAACATATGTTATGTATGAACAGGGTGCTATCATTGTTCATAACTATGTGTGGTATTTGACCACTAAGACATGCGATTTCATTTTTATGGTTTTCCATATTTTATTCATTTATATATGTATTCCTCTCAAGATTATGATCATGATCCTATGATAATGTTATGATGTTGATGATTATGCTCAGCCCGTGTCATATTGATTGTCATTTTTATATATCTTATTACTAGGATTTTAACTCACCCATTTATTTTATGAATATCCTTAGGTGACTACATTTACTAAGGAGAAAATTTGATCCACTAAAAAGCTAGAGAATAAGGAATTAAGTAATGCTTCTATTTTATTACGTAAAATTTATGAGTGAACCAAAATTTTTCATGAAACTAAAGCATTTGATCCTATAATTGTAACTCGTCTATGTTTTTTATCATTTTAATGATGCAATCGTCATGTAAGAAAATGTTTGGTCATAATAGGATTATTATGTTAAATTATCAAAACAGTCTAAATATGTTTTCTTGGTTTTGAGTATGTCACTTTTCTTTTTTACTAAAATTAATGTCAATTTAAAATAAAAATAGACACTTTGAGCCATTCCAGTCACATCATGTGTTGAATTGAGGTTTGGATGATTCCAACTCTTTAAAAATTCCTTATGGATCATTTCCAAAAGTATCGTAATAATATGAATATGTTTTCTTGGTTTTGAGTATATCACTTTTGTTTTTTACTGAAATTTTATTTTAAATTGGAAACACACACTTTTAGTCACACCGGTCACATTGTGTACCATTTGTCATCATTATAATTATTACACATTACAAATGAGTTAAGAATCATTGTCCTAAATTATAGGTAAAATCAAAGTTTTTTCCTCAGTTTTTAGTGACTGACACATGTTTTGAACTAAAATGTAAATTTTAAACTCTTAACAGACACTTTAAGTCATACTAGGATCATGATGTATCAGATTGATGTGATAATAATTCCTACAAATAAAAAATTTCTATGGATCATTTTTATAATGTATCAAAACAATCTGAATGTGTTTTCATAATTTTGAGTATGTCACTTTTTAAATAAAACTAAGGTAAATTTTAAATAAGAAGGAACACTTAGAGTTATACTAGTCACATCGTGGATCATATTTATACATGAATTATTCCTACCCATTAAACATTATGTATTTATTTATTTAATAAAGAATCAAAAATATCCAAATATGTTTTCTAGTTATTGAGTATGTCACTTGTGTTTTATACAAAAAAATCACTTTAGAATGGACACACCCAATTTGAGTCATACTAGTCACATCATGTATTGGTTTTACATGATATTGATTCTTACACATCACCAATGACTTCTGAATCATTTTACAAATTTTTTAGGACAATACGAGCATTTTGATTCTTTATTTTTAGCGAGTGACACATGTTTTGATCTAAAATTTACATTTTTAGCTAAAAATAGAATATTTCAACCATTTCAAGAACATTGATTGTCCAATTGATGTGAAAAATATTAGGACTTGTTAAAAATGAATTGTGTGTTTTTTCCAAGCATATCAAAACAATCTAAATGTGATTTCTATGTTTTGAGTATTTCATTTTTCTCTTTAAATAAAATTAATGCTAATTTTAAATAAAAATATCCACATTGAGTCATACCAGTCACACCGTGCATTGGGATAAGGTTAAATTGATTCCTAATTTTCAAAAATAACTTATGGAAAATTTTTATAATTTAAAAAATCAATCCAATTTCATTTTCTTACTATGTCATGTTTTTTTACTAAAATTTAATTTTAAACTAAAAACATGTACATTCAGTCCTATTGGTCACATCATATATCTGTTTGACATGATACCAAATAAAAAACGTCACAAATTACATATGATTAATTTTCATAAATTATCAAGACAATAAGGATGTGTATGATTAGTTTTTAGTGAGGGACAGATGTTTTGAAATAAAATTTCAATTTTCAAATGATAATGGGCTCATTGAGTCATACCAGGAACATCGTGTATTGAATTTTGAGGAGGATGACTCATATTCACCAAAAATGACATATGGAGCATTTTAATAAAGTATCAAAACACTCTAAATGTGTGTTCTTGGTTTTTACTATATGACTTGTCCTTTTTACTAAAATAAATGTAAATTTTATATATAAATAAACACTTGTAATCATACCGGTCACACCACATGCTAGATTAAGGTGTGGTAGATTGGTACAAGTAAAAAAGTAATATAGACCATTATCACAATGTTTCAAAACAATCTAAATTATTTTTATCAGTTTATAGTATGTCACTTGTATTTTTTACTAGAATGTCATTTTAAATTGGAAGCATGCACTTTTAGTCATACAAGTAACATTGTGTGTCATATTCACATGAGACTTATTCCTACACATCATAAATTAATTATGAATAATTTTACGAAATTATAAACTCAATCCAAGTGTTTTTTCTTATTTTTTAGTTAGTGAAACTAGTTTTGAACTTAAATGTCAATGTTAAATTAATAATAGACACATTCAGTCATACCAGTCACCCCATGTATCTAATTGAGGTGTGACTATTTTTTAAACATCAATAATGGCTTAAATATCATTTTCAAAACTTATAAAATAATTAATTTGAATTTTCCTTATTTTGATTATTTCATATGATTCCATATAAAACTTGTGTCATTTTTAAATAAAAGGACATAATTTGAGTCATATCGGTCAAACCACACATTGGATTGAGGTGTGTCTGATTCCTACAAATCACCAGTTACATATGGATAATTTTCCTAATGTATTAGAAAAATATAAATGTGTTTTCATAGTTTTGAGTATGTGATGTGTTTTTTGAACTAAAATGTAAATTATAAACTAAAAACTTACAGTTCAAGTCATACTAAGCACACCATGTATTATATTAAAGTATAGATTATTTATTATTTGATGTGTGATTTACTCTCAAATATCTACAATAAGATATAAAATAGAGAACTTGTTTTATACAAATTGAGGAGGAAACCCCATTCATCATGAAACACATCACTTTTCAAGAATAATGAGGTTACTTTTTCCATACAAGAAAACATTCGTTCTCTTTCTTTCCTTATTGAGAATTATTGAAAGTAAAATTTGAATTCCAAACATATATTTTAAAAAACTATATAATTATTATATAAAAATTATAATGAAATCAACATAAAAAACATTGATAAAATGATGACACAATTAACTTAATAAGTAGTAGGAATTATCCTTTTTCATGATGTATATATATATATATATATTACCCATTTTCTTTTCTCATTATCTTAGTTGAATCCTTATATTATAATAACTCTTGAGGATAAGAAGCATAAAATCAACCCCCCAACTCAATAAAAAGAATCCACCTATATTTGAAAAGAATTTGTATGTTATTAATAATATAAATAAATAAATTAAACATAAATATGAAATAATGCATTGATAAATTTTCAATTTTAAACAGAAACCACATAATTTGAGTCATACTGGGTATACCATGTATTGGATTGAGGTGCGATTGACATCGTCGTTTTTTTATCCTAAAATACATTTAATATTCCTGTTTATCTAATAATATTTTTGTTTGATAACCCATAAGGTTGAATGCATTGGAGAATAAAAAGTAAATTGCATCATCCGTAGTGCATTATCCTTCTTGATTGTATGGTCACAGTACATGAGTGAATAATCCTTATTACAGAACTATTTTCTTCATTAACTTCTGGAAAATTTGAAAAATAAGTATCTGGTAAAAATGATAAAAAAAATTAACAAAAAAATAGATAATGTTTTGAGAAGATTGAGTAAATATGTAGTAGCAAGTCATATATTCATGATATATGTCTATAATTAAATATTGTTTTCTTGGTTTTGACTAATTTGTTTTTTTATTAAAATAAAATGACACTTTTGTATTGAATACATGTAATTAAAGTCATATCAACCACATTGGGTGTCGAATGGACATGCCATCATTTCCTATACAAGGAAAATATATTACAGATCATTTTCCTAATGTTTGGAAATTATCTAGTCTTATGTTCTCATTTTTGACTATTACATGTTTGTTTTAAACTATAATAACACTTTATTTATTGAAATCAGGTACATCATGTTAGAACAACCACATTTTTTATCATATTTATGTGAGGACAATTCCTACATGTCATAAATGACATTAGGATTGTTTCCCTAAAGTTTGAAAACAATCGACGCTCATTTTCTTAGTTTTAAGCATGTAAACATTTTATTGAACTAATGTGAAAATTTTAAAAAAATATATCAAATAAAAATGATTAGGAAATTATATAAAACAATTAGATAAATTAGGATAAAATTAAACAATTAATTATTAGGTGGTCACCACTTCATGATGTATGTATACATTCAGACACCATTAATTCTTACCAATAAATACTGAACAATTTAATTTCGTTTATTATACTTATACATAATAAACTAAATATATATATATAAGTGCTCTGATAATAATTCTTCAAACCCATGATATATTTATATATTCATAACCAATACTAGATAATAATCGTAGTAGGTAATCACCCAGATTTTAAGTTGGAAAAAATTTTGAAATTGTGTATCATTCCCACCCATCTTTAAACCACTATTATTCCTCTTTAGAGTATGATGATTTTCAAAAAACATGGTAGTGGTAAGAATGTAAATACAAGTAAACTATTAAGACACATTTTTGATGAAATTGTAATTACCTTCAGAATTTACCTATTCAATAATGATTCCTTTTCCATGGTTCATGATATCTCTATTAAATTTTGAAACATAATATCCAATATAATTGTCTTTATATTACATTGGAAACTATAGAAAATTTGAAAAAAAAAATTATGTAAATTTCATTGAAATACGTATTTATAGTTAAATATTTCTATATATACCATAATATGATACAATTTGATGTTATTTGTAGGCTTACTATATTGAGTCACAGGCTTTATAAAATGATTTATCCTATATTCAGAGACCATATTGTCATAAAAATGTTTATTAAAACACAAACTAAATCATATAATTGAACTTTTTTCTATACAATGTTGATTTTAGTGCATTATAAATTGAAAATACACATCATTTGTGGTCTTTTTGATGGATATCCATGTATTTGACCAAAAATATAAATATTTTTGGTATCCATATTTATAATGATTCACATCCAGTGATTCCTAAAAAATGTAATGAAAAAAATAAAAATATTTTCATATTATTAGATTTCGGAGATTACCCCTATATTATAGGCATAAAAATGTGTCTATCACCATTTATTTTCCTCTCACTGTCCTCGTTTAGCTCATATTTATTCTTATCAATTTCTCTCGACTCCAATTTAGTTTCTTCAAAATAAATGATACACAAATTAATGAATAAAATTTATGATTCAAAGGATTTTAACTTTATTTAGTATTAATCTAAATGATTCTAGAAGTTATGAATAATTGATAACTTTAATAAAATTATTGGATAATTTTTTGATAGAGATTTTATAAAAATCTGAATATATATATATTGACAAATGATACTCCTAGACATTCATTCTTGGGATTCTCATTTATATTATAAGGACCAACACTATCGATAGTAACATTTCCAAATATTTGTTCTTTATATCTAATGATTGACATATCTCTATATTTTTGTGTGATCTCTACATGAATTTTTTATTATAATATATTTTTTAGTTGAACTAGAAGGTAGGAGATACTCCCAAAAGGTCTTTTTTATTTTTTGTTGATTCAATCGATTATCTTGATCTGGCCTTTTTCCCCCCTCACATTACCATTCAATATTGTTGTACCTCACTTCATTACTTTTTTCATAAATTTTTCAATGATTTCCATTTGAAATGTTTTTTTACGATATACCTCATTTATATTTATATGATTATATGTGTAAGCTATAGAATTTATTATAGCATAAGTGACCATTATAAAATATGGATCATCAAGTGGATCATACAACTCTGCGGCTAGATCTTGAGCTACTATAGTCCTTACTATTGTATGATCTTTTGGAAGTTAATAATTTTTTATCTTATGTCCAGTGATATTATACATTTTACCTCTCATAACATGGAGGTGTAAGAGTGTTGACAAATTTAAATTACAAACAACTTTACCTCGTATAATTCTATAAATTTAATGTTATTTGAGGTTATTTAATTACCATTTAGAAGAAATATTAATTTAAAAATTACCTCATGTAATGCATGAGGATAAGGGGAATGTCTTGCCTCAAGTTTGAAATGTTCATTTGGTTGTTCATGTGTTGATCATTATTCCACCCTCATATCACTTTGATCAATTTTCAGATATTGGTATTCCAAACAAGATCAAACAATAATATCATGAAAATGAATTATTTGGGCTTCAAATCCTTTCATAATCTTTAATGTGTCTTCCACTGATTTCTTATTATCAATATTTGTCCAAGGAGACACTCCAAAACCTACACCTCTAATGTGACCATATTGTTCTGCCTTCTTCAAAGCTATTGAATGTAGTTTTTATTCTAATAAAACCACTGTAGATTTATTTGTCTAAACCATATAAAAAACATATGAACATAAGTAGATATTTTTAGGTAATACTATTTTAAATGATAAATAATTACTATTATGTCATACTTACACATATTTCCCATACATCTTTCGTGCTTTCATCAACTATTTTACCCTTTTTATTTACGCAAGCCTCCATCCATAGCACAAAAAGTGGGATGGAAGTGGCCTTAGATATTGGTTCATGAATATACATATAAAAAAGAATCATATGTTGTTTCATATCATATAAAAATTAAATTATTGATTTAAAACACATACCAATTTATTTTATACTGAGGCACACCCCGTCCATAGTTTTGATATTGGTATATTGGTCTTTATGAACATTATTTATTTTCATCACCCCTTTGATGTTTCATAAGTTAACGATTTTGAATAAAATTATATAAAATAAATAATTTAAAATAAAATATTATCAACTGCAATGAACATAAAATTATTTCTCATCACTATGATTGATGAATGTGTTCCATGATTCCGGCTTTACAATGCATGAATAAGTAACTGGTGGGTGGGTATTTACATTCCTCTTAGTATCCTATTGTAAAAACATGATAATAAGATTATATAAGCCTCTATGGGGTTTCCATTGGCCATTAATACATATTTATTATGAAATTAATCTAAAATAAACAAAATCGTCAAATAATAATAAAAAATAAATCAAAATTTCATTATATAATTTTCCGATGGCATGGATAAATGTCATCATAACATTACCATTATATCTTCCCAAAGGGGTTCCTTTATTATAGGATAGACATGAAGACGTGACTCTCTATAAATTAGAACATTCATCCTCATTGTGACCATAATATAACTAAGGAACATTAACTTGTTGGGGTAAAAAGGCTGGCCACATTGAATACATTCAAACTCAAATTTTATACACTTAACTATTTCTATTTTAGTTTTATTAAAAAATGTCATTCAACGTTGTTATTTTTTTTGTAACGCCCCGACCCCAGTTACCCAGAGTCGGTGCATTATTACATAACATTGGCATGATCACAAGAAAGATCAAATATCGAATGACCGATTGGTTTAGTAGCCTTGGAAACACTAGATATATTCATAAGTTTTACATTACATCATAAAATTAAAAACTACTACAACAACATAATGTTTCCACAATCCACACTATTAACCCCTCATAAAAATCCCTGCAGGTCATTCATAACTTACTTCTTCACATCCTGGGAAAAATAAAACATAGAAAAGGGGTGAGCTCAAATTCCCAGTAAGGATAACAATATAGCGGAAACTTTCATAAATAAGAATAAACATTTAAGGCAATGTATAACTAAAACAAAAGCCTTTTAAATATGAACTTTCAACATGGTATGGCATAAATAAAATGAAATAATGCCATTTACTTATTCACATGGATATTCTACTAATCGAATAATCACATGCAAAAACCAATAACCACTTTCATAATGTTGGAATGCATAATGCCAGACTATCATAACCACATAGCCAAGGCCTCGTGCCAAGACTACAAATAAGATTTTGTCAAGGCCTTGTGCCAAGACACTAGTTTGTCTCATGAGACCTACCGATGCAATTTTTTTAGAAGATACTTACGTTTAAAATTTCTAAAATATACTCCAGTGTTTTTCTGAAAACATTATGCAAGCTTCTGAAAACAAAATAACTAATTCTGAGACTGCTCGACTAATTACAGGCCATGATGGGTCCACTCCCAATCCCTTCCTGTCTACCAAACTCGAGAGTCAGGTTTTCTGAAAACATTTTTAAGCTTGGGTTAAATACGTATACATTTGCACTGGATTTTCATATATTTGAGAGAAATATATATTTTTTGAAATCATTTAAAAATCAAATAATTATAAAAGAAAACCTTTATTTTGAAAATATCCATACAAGTGTGTAAGGGAATCTTCAAGGTTATAATAATGGCAGAGAATAACCGCACCTGCCATATAAGTTAAAAAAAGACATTCTTAACTAAATTTTGTCGAAAAGGTTAAAAAGCACCTTGTTTGGAAAATGACTGAAAGATTCCTTTATAAACCTCTTATAAAAATTCAAACAAGGGTATAAATGACTTTAACCCATATTATTGTAAATAATAAAAATGTTTTGAAATACATTTTTAACAAACATGGATGTAGATGATAAAGAAATCCCAGTAGATTATTACGTATAAACAACCTCGGATAATGAAGAGATTGTGAAATAACCCTTACCAATTTGGTAACTTATGAAACATACAACCCATGAAAGAGGTATCATACAATGAATATGTAAATACACATAAATTAGAGTGTATTACACAAATAATATAATTATGGGCAGTACATACACCACACAAAAGGTAATGGTGGCAATATGACATGAATCTCACGGGAATAAGGAGTGAGATTAAACCCCTTACCACGTTAATCAACTGAGTCTTATGGCCAAAAGTTAATAACCACCAAAGTATTTACAGAATAACATGAATATAAATATAATCATGATAATATATATCAAATGGTAGTACACAATACACCACTTTCAATAATTTAGTGGCGAACAATGGAAATCTCACGGAATTGAAAGTTTGATAAGAAAATCCCTTACCTTGTACTTTTCCTTGGTTGGGGTAGGTTAACCTCCTGTATAATAGTGAAATAATTGTTACTAAATTATTCATGAATCATATACATTAATATGATATCATATATGATCTTTTAATATTGATTTGATAATAATATCTTAGTATTATCGCCGTTTCGGGTGTTAACTTACTCATTTTCTTTATATGTTTTGTTACATAAGTCATGTTTGTTGTATCTTATTCATATCCAGAATGATATCAAGTCCTTAAAAATCATTTTTAAATCATTAAATGATAATTATACTTGAATGGATACGATGGAGAATGAATCTCATCGCGTTCGTGGAGACGGTAGTCCGTACGTACGCACGAACGCTATTTCCATTTAATTTTTATTTTAAAAGAATCGAATCCAAATGATACATAGGTATATTACTATTCCAGTATAATATAATATTTTATATATGTTACATAATTTCATTAACACCATCCTTTATACGTTCCATGTGTGGTATGAACGAGTCATATCATTTTAAGGGGGCGGTAGTCCGCACTTCCTCAAATGAAATTACCGTATGTATATACAACATGAAACGAATAATGGTATGAAATAAAATGGAATTACAGAAGCTTATATATAAAATATATATCATTAATATCATATTTAATTACAGTGCCATCATAATGGCCACCATGAGAGGAGGTAAGATGTATTTGAACAATCATCATTTCGTGAGGCGTTAGTTTGCCATCCACAGAAACATTATGTTCATCATCCATTAGATGGAGTTGTGTGTATGTGTAGTTTGAATCCTTCTTATAACAACATCCTAGTATATTGAGGATACTGGTGTTGTTACAAAAGAAAGGAAATAAAAAGATTTTGGGGGTTGAAGAAGCAAAATAAATGAAAATAATTTAAGAGAAATCGTTACCTTTTATTTAGGTAACTCACTTTGGTTGGAACCAAAGGACTTGTTGAAATGCTTTCTGCCTAAGGGGAAACTTCAAGGAGGAGGAGAGGGATGTGGGGAGCTTAGTTGGGCAGAGTTTGGACGAGCCAAGTGGCTTGAGAGGTGTGAGGAATGAGTAGAAGTGGTCTCCTTTTATAAGGGAGAGGAGGGGCTCTTTAGGAAAGAGTGAAAGTATTACTTTATAATATAATTATATTCGGTTTATAATGGTCCAAAAATCATTGAGGTCGAAGATAAGAAGACTAATATTCTAAATAACATCAACCACTAAGAATTGGACAGGTTTTAGATAATATTTTAATCATTATAATATTATTTATTTCAATGATTTATTAATGAGGTAAACATTGCATCATTATTGTGTCATTAATAATTTAACTTATTTGATGTCTAAAAATTATAAATAAGATATCATCATGTAGGAAATCTATTTAGCTTTCTAATGAATATTTATAATCGAAAATCCAACATGTATAGCCCTATCTAAAAATTGTTCTTCTAAAAGATGTAAGCTTATGCCATTTTTATTTTTATTTTAACTTTATTAATATAAGTGTCCCTACCACATACAAGTGGCTCCAAGGGGTCCCCAAATTGACCCAAGGATGCCCATGGTCGGGTATGTGTCCACCAATAAGGTTAGGACACGTTTTAGGGTAATTTTGTATTATTATAATATTAGTTTTTAACCCTTATTTACCGGATTTACCCTTTAACCATGGTAAATAAAATATTTACCAAAGTAACTATTCAAAATGTCTAAAAATAAAAGTTACCTATTTACACAATTTGAACATCCTGATTCCAAATATGGAATCCATTTTCCTAAATTCAAAACACAGAAGTGGCAGAAATTAATTTAAAATTAATTCCCGCTGTCAAAACAAAAAGCGTGTTTTTAAGAGATAATAACTATAAAAAGATTGACACTTGTTTATGTTCGGTTTAATTGTAAAATTATGTCCAATGACCAAAATTATATTAAATGGTAAAAATATATTCTAAATATACTTTAAAACCACTCAAATCCACAATTTATCACTATTAATTATTTTTATTAAAAAAGTTGTTTTTAATTAAAATTTAGTAATTTTCACTATTCATCAAAATATAAAAGTTATCAGAAAAGTACCAAAATTTCACCCTAGGCTAATTTCAATATTCCGAATCCAAAAATGAAGTCCATTTTGAAATATAAAATATATATGATTTCAAAAAGTAGTTATTACTATTCACAACGGCTAGTTTAATTAGTTGTGGTGTGTGTTAGGACTCGAGGTTGCGTACAACACACGCTATCGCATTATTCGAAGGAAAACGTACCGTGGAAGCTTGGGGTGTTACATTCTCCCCTCCTTCAAATAATTGCGTCCTCGCAATTTCTAGGGTATTACTGCATAAAAAGACTCGGGTGGTTCTTCATCATAAGTTCCTCGGGTTCCCACGTTGCCTCTTCCATCTTATGATTTCTCCACAAAACTTTTACCAGACGCGTCGTCCGGTTTCTCAGTACTTGTCCTCTCATATCAAGAATCTTGACGGGCTCTTCGCAATAAGACAGATCGGGTTCCAGTTCTAATTCCTCATAGGTGAGTACATGCGTCGGATCAGGCATGTATTTTCTCAATAGAGATACGTGGAACACATCGTGAACTTTGGAGAGACTTGGCGGCATTGCCAATCGGTAAGCTACAACCCCAATTCGTTCTACAATTTCGAAAGGTCCGATGTACCTGGGACTCAATTTACCTTTCTTACCAAAACGTATGACTCCCTTCCACGGAGATACCTTCAGAAAAACATGATCACCGACTTGAAATTCCAAATCCTTCCTTCGATTATCGGCATAGCTCATCTGCCTACTTTGAGCTGCTTTGATGTGATTTTGGATTACTTTCACCTTTTCCACCGTTTCCTCCACCAGTTCTGGGCCTAAAAGTTTTCTTTCACCAATGTCATCCCAACAGGTTGGTGTACGACATCTCTTTCCATATAACGCTTCATATGGTGCCATCTGAATACTCGAATGGAAGCTATTATTATAGGAAAATTCTACCAGAGGTAAATATTGATCCCACATACCCTGAAAGTCAAGTGAGCAAGATCTCAACATGTCTTCTAAGGTTTGAATAGTCCGTTCTGATTGTCCGTCTGTCTGAGGGTGGTAAGCAGTGCTCAAATGAAGTTCAGTATCCAGGGATTTCTGAAGACTTTTCCAAAATCTTGAAGTAAAACGGGGATCACGATCAGAAACAATCGATAGGGGTACTCCATGAAGTCTCACAACTTCATTAATGTATAGTCTTGCTAGACGTTCCAGGGGTAGATCTTCTCTTATAGCAAGAAAATGTGCTGACTTGGTAAGACGATCAACAATAACCCATATTGCACCGTTCCTTCTAGGATTCTTTGGTAGCCCCATGAAAAAGTCCATCGTAACATTGTCCCATTTCCACTCCGGTATGGGAAGAGGTTGCATGACTCCTCCAGGATGTTGCCTTCCAGCTTTCACTTGTTGACAAACCATACATCTTGACACAAAATCAGCAATCTCCCTCTTCATGTTGTCCTACCAAAAATGTTCTTTCAAATCTCTATACATTTTGGTTCTCCCAAGGTGTATAGAGAAATTGGAACTATGAGCATCATCCAGCAATTCCCTTTTTAGATCAGGTATATTGGGAACACAAAGTCTCTTCCCGAATTTCAAAATTTGATCTTCATACACAAAGTCTTTCAATCTCCCATCATTCACATCTTTAATCTTCTTTTGGAATTCTTCATCATCGGTCTGAGAAATCTTAATCCTTTCTAGTAAAGATGGTTTGGCAACCATTTGAAAAAGCATTGATGTTTCACCTTCCCTGGTTATTCCCATGTCCATCTTCACTAGATCCATAAAAATTGGATCCCTTTCAATTCTCATATTGTTCAAAACTCCATGGTCTTTTCTACTCAAAGCATCTGCCACCTTGTTTTCCTTCCCTGGGTGGTAGTGTATCGTACAATCATAATCCTTGAGTAATTCAAGCCATATCCTTTGCCTCATGTTGAGTTCTTTTTGTGAGAAAATATACTTCAAACTCTTGTGATCAGTATAAATCTCACATTTTTCACCATAGAGGTAGTGCCTCCATATCTTCAAAGCAAAGATCACTACTGCTAACTCGAGATCATGAGTAGGATAGTTTTGTTCATGAATTTTCAACTGTCGTGATGCATAGGCAATAACTCTATCATTCTGCATAAGGACACAGCCAAGTCCTTTCTTCGATGCATCACTATAAATAACGAAACCATCATTCCCCGATGGTAGAGTCAATATAGGAGCATTGACTAATCTTCTCTTCAGTTCTTCGAAACATTCTTCACACTCTTTTGTCCAAACAAATTTAACCCCTTTACGTGTGAGCTTCGTTAATGGGTTAGCCAATCGGGCAAAATTCTGGACGAAACGTCTATAATAACCTGCCAAACCAATAAAACTACATACCTCAGTTATACTCGTAGGTGCTGGCCATTCTTGGATTGCCTTGGTCTTAGAAGGATCAACAAAGATTCCATCTTTAGAGACAATATGGCCAAGAAAAGAAATCTCCTGAAGCCAGAATTCACACTTGCTAAACTTCCCATATAATTCATGACTCCTCAGAGTCTTTAAGATAATGCGCAAGTGATTTTCATGATCTTCGTAGGTTTTGGATTATACCAAGATATCATCAATAAATACCACCACAAATTCATCGAGATACTCCTTGAAAACTCTATTCATTAGATCCATGAATACAGAGGGTGCATTAGTCAATCCAAACGGCATTACAGTAAACTCGTAATGCCCGTACCTGGTTCGAAATGTTGTCTTCGGAATGTCTTCCTTCTTCACACACAACTGATGGTATCCAGATCGAAGGTCAATCTTTGAAAAGTATTGAGCTCCATGCAGTTGGTCAAATAAATCATCAATACGAGGTAGGGGATACTTGTTCTTTATCGTTATAGCATTGATCTCCCTGTAGTCGATACATAACCTCATAGATCCATCTTTCTTTTTAACAAAAAGAACAGGGGCTCCCCATGGAGAAACACTAGGGAGAATAAATCCCTTATTACTCAATTCCTCTAGTTGTTTCTTTAGTTCGACTAACTCTACAGTGGCCATTCTATAAGGGGTCTTCGATATAGGCCTTGATCCAGGAATCAAATCAATAGAAAACTCAACTTCTCGTTCTGGAGGATGTCCAGGTAAATCTTCCGGAAATACATCTACAAATTCTTTCACAACAAGTACATCCTCTATTTGAACATTCCTTTCCTCACCGACAGTTATTTCATTCTCTTCCTCCCCAACAATTGAATTAAGTTGAGCTACTGGGGGTGGATCTAAATAAGAATTAGGTGGTGACGATTCTGCTCTAAAAATAAGGTGCTCCTTATCATTATCATCAAGAATCGTAACCTCTTTCTTCTTACAATAAATCTTTGCATCATAGTCTGAAAGCCAGTCCATACCGAGGATTATATCAAACTCAATCATAGGTATGACGATGAAATCAGCAGATAAAGAAACTTTATGTGCTCTAATGGGGACTGATTCACAAAACTTTGCTGCAACGATACTTCCCTTAGTAGTTTTAACTGACAACTCCCTTATTAAATCAAATTGGAAATATCTAATTTTCTTAGCAAACTGGGAAGATATGAAACAATGCGATGATCCAGAATCAAATAATGCATTTGCTAAACTTGAGGAAACCATTAAATTACCTGCCACCACATCTTTCGGAGCTTCTACCTCAGCAGTAGTGATAGCATAAGCCTGGCCTTGATCCCTTGGCCTTTTCTGAGGTAAGTTCTCCTGACGCTTAGGACATGCATTTGCATAATGCCCCATCTCCCTGCAATTGTAGCACTAAACGTTGGTAGCTTCCTTCTTCCCCTTGCAATCATGAGCTTGGTGGCCTTTTTCACCACACTTGTAACAGACTCCCATTCCCTTCAAGCAAGTACCAGGATGTTTCTTCCCACATTTACCACAAGATGGATATTCAACCTTTCCCTTCTTCCCCTTATTTCCATTCCCAGATTGATCAGCAGGTCTCTTCTTCTCTTGCTTTTCTTTAAAGTCATAAGACTTAGAGAATTCCTTTTCGGTCTTGATAGCACATGAGACAATGTCTTCGTACGATGAAAAGGATTGTGAGACTAATGCTCGACGGAGAAATGGTTTTAACCCATCAAAGAAACGATCAATCTTACTTCTTGGGTTACGAATATAATCACCAGCGTACCTCGCTAACCTTGTAAAGTTAGCCTCATACTTTGTGACATTCTCATCCTCCTTTTGTCTCAGACTCAGAAATTGCCTTTCCATATCTGCTCGATGGTCGCGAGGGAAGTATTTTTCTAAAAACAGATCTTTGAACTCCCTCCACTCCATATTTGATACTTCATCATCTTCCTTCATGTTTTGAATCATTGACCACCATTGATCAGCATCTCCAGTGAGGCGGTAAACTGCCATGACAACTTTTTCCCTTTCACTGCTCCCCAAAGCCTGAAATATTTTCTCTAGGGAAAATATCCATTGCTCAGCTACTAAGGGATTTGTATTCCCATTGAACGTTGGTGGTTGTTGCCTCATGAATCGATCTAACATTGATCCTCCACGCTGTGGATCAGGGTGCTCCATACGGGTAAGGTTATTATTCATAACCTGAGTAAGTTGTCCCAGTATGGTGATTAGCTGATCAGCACCAGTTGCATCACCAGCCCCACTATAATTATCTTGAGCAGGAGGGCAATCCCTACATGGAGTGCGTGCATTGATACGGTTTCCATTTCTTCCACTAGGCGCCATTTCTAAACAATGGCATAAACTAGATCAGTTTATGAATCAAAATACATAATCCCATACTTATAAAACACTAAACATAAATTGAACTATTTATAGATATAATCCATAATCATAAGAATGTTTTCTTTGAGGATGTATATACTCATAATCCCTTCAAAATGATATGTAAAGAAAATGAGAGTTATCTTAAGCATATCCCCCGGGAGTGTCGTAACCAAGAGTGCAGCAAGGCCCGTTGTCGTGCACCAGTTCCCGTTCGAGTCTAGCTCAAAGCGGTGTTTTCGGGTTTTACCCCTAGGTACATCTGTGCCAGAGCCACCTCTACCTGCTCGTATCTAGACAGGGATGTATTTCTCGGAAAACTCACAAAATCTCTACAATACCAAAATTCTAGGAAGTTCTTATATACTAATCCTCAAAGTTCATCTTAGGTCTACGTGCTCTAATCAGAGTTTATCTAAATCTAGCTTCCAAGGTTTGTACTAAACTTCCTCTGATACCAACTGTAACGCCCCGACCCCAGTTACCCAGAGTCGGTGCATTATTACATAACATTGGCATGATCACAAGAAAGATCAAATCTCGAAAGACCGATTGGTTTAGTAGCCTTGGAAACACTAGATATATTCATAAGTTTTACATTACATCATAAAATGAAAAACTACTACAACAACATAATGTTTCCACAATCCACACTATTAACCCCTCATAAAAATCCCTGCAGGTCATTCATAACTTACTTCTTCACATCCTGGGAAAAATAAAACATAGAAAAGGGGTGAGCTCAAATGCCCAGTAAGGATAACAATATAGCGGAAACTTTCATAAATAAGAATAAACATTTAAGGCAATGTATAACTAAAACAAAATCCTTTTAAATATGAACTTTCAACATGGTATGGCATAAATAAAATGAAATAATGCCATTTACTTATTCACATGGATATGCTACTAATCGAATAATCACATGAAAAAATCAATAACCACTTTCATAATGTTGGAATGCATAATGCCAGACTATCATAACCACATAGCCAAGGCCTCGTGCCAAGACTACAAATAAGATTTTGTCAAGGCCTTGTGCCAAGACACTAGTTTGTCTCATGAGACCTACCGATGCAATTTTTTTAGAAGATACTTACGTTTAAAATTGCTAAAATATACTCCAGTGTTTTTCTGAAAACATTATGCAAGCTTCTGAAAACAAAATAACTAATTCTGAGACTGCTCGACTAATTATAGGCCATGATGGGTCCACTCCCAATCCCTTCCTGTCTACCAAACTCGAGAGTCAGGTTTTCTGAAAACATTTTTAAGCTTGGGTTAAATACGTATACATTTGCACTGGATTTTCATATATTTGAGAGAAATATATATTTTTTGAAATCATTTAAAAATCAAATAATTATAAAAGAAAACCTTTATTTTGAAAATATCCATACAAGTGTGTAAGGGAATCTTCAAAGTTATAATAATGGCAGAGAATAACCGCACCTGCCATATAAGTTAAAAAAAGACATTCTTAACTAAATTTTGTCGAAAAGGTTAAAAAGCACCTTGTTTGGAAAACGACTGAAAGATTACTTTATAAACCTCTTATAAAAATTAAAACAAGGGTATAAATGACTTTAACCCATATTATTGTAAATAATAAAAATGTTTTGAAATACATTTTTAACAAACATGGATGTAGATGATAAAGAAATCCCAGTAGATTATTACGTATAAACAACCTCGGATAATGAAGAGATTGTGAAATAACCCTTACCAATTTGGTAACTTATGAAACATACAACCCATGAAAGAGGTATCATACAATGAATATGTAAATACACATAAATTAGAGTGTATTACACAAATAATATAATTATGGGCAGTACATACACCACACAAAAGGTAATGGTGGCAATATGACATGAATCTCACGGGAATAAGGAGTGAGATGAAAACCCCTTACCACGTTAATCAACTGAGTCTTATGGCCAAAAGTTAATAACCACCAAAGGATTTACAGAATAACATGAATATAAAGAGAATCATGATAATATATATCCAATGGTAGTACACAATACACCACTTTCAATAATTTAGTGGCGAACAATGGAAATCTCACGGAATTGAAAGTGAGATAAGAAAATCCCTTACCTTGTACTTTTCCTTGGTTGGGGTAGGTTAACCTCCTGTATAATAGTGAAATAATTGTTACTAAATTATACAAGAATCATATACATTAATATGATATCATATATGATCTTTTAATATTGATTTGATAATAATATCTTAGTATTATCGCTGTTTCGGGTGTTAACTTACTCATTTTCTTTATATGTTTTGTTACATAAGTCATGTTTGTTGTATCTTATTCATATCCAGAATGATATCAAGTCCTTAAACATCATTTTTAAATCATTAAATGATAATTATACTTGAATGGATACGATGGAGAATGAATCTCATCGCGTTCGTGGAGACGGTAGTCCGTACGTACGCACGAACGCTATTTCCATTTAATTTTTATTTTAAAAGAATCGAATCCAAATGATACATAGGTATATTACTATTCCAGTATAATATAATATTTTATATATGTTACTTAAGTTCATTAACACCATCCTTTATACGTTCCATGTGTGGTATGAACGAGTCATATCATTTTAAGGGGGCGGTAGTCCGCACTTCCTCAAATGAAATTATCGTATGTATATACAACATGAAACGAATAATGGTATGAAATAAAATGGAATTACAGAAGCTTATATATAAAATATATATCATTAATATCATATTTAATTACAGTGCCATCATAATGGCCACCATGAGAGGCGGTAAGATGTATTTGAACAATCATCGTTTCGTGAGGCGTTAGTTTGCCATCCACGGAAACATTATGTTCATCATCCATTAGATGGAGTTGTGTGTATGTGTAGTTTGAATCCTTCTTATAACAACATCCTAGTATATTGAGGATACTGATGTTGTTACAAAAGAAAGGAAATAAAAAGAGTTTGGGGGTTGAAGAAGCAAAATAAATGAAAATAATTTAAGAGAAATCGTTACCTTTAATTTAGGTAACTCACTTTGGTTGGAACCAAAGGACTTGTTGAAATGCTTTCTGCCTAAGGGGAAACTTCAAGGAGGAGGAGAGGGATGTGGGGAGCTTAGTTGGGAAGAGTTTGGACGAGCCAAGTGGCTTGAGAGGTGTGAGGAATGAGTAGAAGTGGTCTCCTTTTATAAGGGAGAGGAGGGGCTCTTTAGGAAAGAGTGAAAGTATTACTTTATAATATAATTATATTCGGTTTATAATGGTCCAAAAATCATTGAGGTCGAAGATAAGATGACCAATATTCTAAATAACATCAACCACTAAGAATTGGACAGGTTTTAGATAATATATTAATCATTATAATATTATTTATTTCAATGATTTATTAATGAGGTAAACATTGCATCATTATTGTGTCATTAATAATTTAACTTATTTGATGTCTAAAAATTATAAATAAGATATCATCACGTAGGAAATCGTTTTATCTTTCTAATGAATATTTATAATCGAAAATCCAACATGTATAACCCTATGTAAAAATTGTTCTTCTAAAAGATGTAAGCTTATGCCATTTTTATTTTTATTTTAACTTTATTAATATAATGTGTCCCTACCACATACAAGTGGCTCCAAGGGGTCCCCAAATTGACCCAAGGATGCCTATGGTCGGGTATGTGTCCACCAATAAGGTTAGGACACGTTTTAGGGTAATTTTGTATTATTATAATATTATTTTTTAACCCTTATTTACCGGATTTACCCTTTAACCATGGTAAATAAAATATTTACCACAGTAACTATTAAAAATGTCTAAAAATAAAAGTTACCTATTTACACAATTTGAACATCCTGATTCCAAATATGGAATCCATTTTCCTAAATTCAAAACACAGAAGTGGCAGAAATTAATTTAATATTAATTCCCGCTGTCAAAACAAAAAGCGTGTTTTTAAGAGATAATAACTATAAAAAGATTGACACTTGTTTATGTTCGGTTTAATTGTAAAATTATGTCCAATGACCAACATTATATTAAATGGTAAAAATATATTCTAAATATACTTTAAAACCACTCAAATCCACAATTTATCACTATTAATTATTTTGATTAAAAAAGTTGTTTTTAATTAAAATTTAGTAATTTTCACTATTCATCAAAATATAAAAGTTATCCGAAAAGTACCAAAATTTCACCCTAGGCTAATTTCAATATTCCGAATCCAAAAATGAAGTCCATTTTGAAATATAAAATATATATGATTTCAAAAAGTACGTATTACTATTCACAACGGCTAGTTTAATTAGTTGTGGTGTGTGTTAGGACTCGAGGTTGCGTACAACACACGCTATCACATTATTCGAAGGGAAACGTACCGTGGAAGCTTGGGGTGTTACATTTTTCATCAACATGGTGTTGATCCCAAAAAACCTCAACAGTTTCAGTATCAACCACTTGTTCTTCCTTGTTATTGGTACCATAAGCATGTATTGAATACAATGTTTTCATGAGTAATCAATTATTTAATTTAGATTATATTAATATAGTTTAAAACACATAATATTATGAGGAAAAGAATAAAATATTAAAAAAAATTAACCTCCACATTGATATCTCTTTATTTTCATAAATATTAATGGGATTTGTATCTTTTATTGTTAATTAAAATCCCATATTTCTGGTACCCTATAATATACAATACATTATCTTTATGAGTACCACCATGGAAAAATTGATATCTACTAATTAAGGGTTCATCCATGTTTTAATTTTCTTCTAAACCTAATTTTTTTTAGTTTTTTTTAGGAAAATAAACGAATTATTTTTTTGATCTGAGATATAAAATACATACACTTATTGTGATGACATTATGAATGGAAGGCCCTTTTTTCCTTCCACACTGAAATCCTTAGTCATAAAGCCCATTCTATCAACTTCTGGTGCACTACTATTATCAACCTATTTTCAATTGAAAATTTTCACTTCAAATATTTTGTAATCTAGCTCATATATCTATTACATAATTCAAAAAAATGACATATTCACATAAATTGTATTTCTATACTTAGAACCAAATATGTGCGTCGCTTCTGCCAAAAAGCAGTACTCCACTATTTTTTATCACGATATAGTCATCATGTTTTCTTATATAGAACATATGACCATTGATAACAAAACCAGTATAATATATAATATTTTCATTCTATCCCATGGATATCTATCGAATTATTTTAGTAATTGAATTCATATTTTCAAATAACATATTATAAATAGGGTCTTAGAACTATCCTATGAATTTTTAATTAGGTGTATTTTATATCCATCCTTCATCCCTTGATGGATTAAAATCTATAAGAATTTATTTTTGGGATTCAATTTATGTATCAAAAAATTCATTATTATTTAAAATGTGAAGGATTTCTTACTCCCACTCTATGATGTTAATTATTACAATATCTCTTCCAAAATACCATTACCCGTAAGGTTCCAGTTGGGACGATACTTTGGTAGACTGATTATTTGAACATCTGATATATAGTCAGTATAAAATTCAATATCTTCTTTAAAAATATATATTTCTCCAGTACAGCCTTCTAGATAACTTTGATACATGATGTACCCATTAATAATCTTCATATACTATATAATGTTGTACATCTATCTATAATGGATAGAACCACATAATTGAACCTCTCCAACAAATTTAACCAATGGGTGGACAATTATATCAAATAATGTATGTGGTAAGATAATATATAATTCACATAATAATGTTTCAACCACCGTATTCAAGTTTCAAAACTTCTCTAGGGATAAAAATTTACTTCATATGGCTTTGAAAAATAAAAAATGTCTAGTTAATATATGTCATACATTTTTAGGAAAAGTGAAACATAAAGAGATATGGATCAAATCATTCATCAAAACATGATTTGCATGTGATTTTAGACTCTGTAATATAAAATTAGTCAATGAAACCCCTTTCTTTATATTTAATTAATACCCCTCTATAACATTTACACAATTAAGTAAAATTAAAAATTTTAATTTTCCTGTTTAGATAGAGTGTATGCTACTGGAGGAAGAAAACACTTCCATTTACACTTCACAGGTGCCAAGTCCTCCCTTATCCCCATTTCAATCATGTATAACCTATCAATGACTCCATATTTTCTTTGAATAAAATTTATTAATATGATAATAACACTATAAAATACATTTTCCCTATATGCATAACATCAAGAAAATTTCTACCATATAAATAATTCCAATATGATAATTCAAAGTAAATTTATCTCTACTTCCAACGTGATTTTGAAGGTTTTTAAAAAATATTTACCATAAACAATTTCATTATCATTTAATTTATAAAAAATTTTATCACCCATTAGTAGATATGTTTGTGTGCCTTGTTTTTTATTCCCATCAAATGTTATCATTCAAGATCAGTATTTATTTCATCCATGTGAAAATTTTAATTTCATAATAGAATAGTCTCTATGTAATGATTCAGTCAAACTGAGTGTGTGCGTTATTCATAAATGGAACACCCCAACATTAAATTAATTTTATATCCACAAAAGTTTCCATAAGAAGAAAAGTCATTTATCATCCCACAAAACATGTCCCCCAATGTGAATTATTCACTTCTATCACCGTCATATATTGTAATACCTATATCCCATATCAATTTCAGAACTTTGATCAATGGATCCAAATAGACATCAATATCATTACCAAGTTTCATTGGTCTAGATAAGTGTAGAGAAAAAATAATTATTTTTGGCTTCATGAATTACCATTTTGGAAATTTTTAATTTAACAACATGATAAACCTTGAACTCTAAATACTACTCTATACACCAAAAGGATGTACCACATATATAGGTAATGTAAAATTGAAGTTTCAATACTCATTTAAAAATAAAGGATACTCATAATCAATTTTCATCTACTGAGGATAATCTACTAGATGACGTAGTGTCCCATCTTTAATTTTTTTATCTGTATTCCATGTAAATTTTCTTGTGGTTTCCTGACATCTATAAAGTCTTATAAAAATTGTATTGATAGTAAAGTACCAAACAACTTTTTAAGGACTCGATTCACCTTTCTTATATTGATCGACACCAAACTTAGGGAATTTTATGAGTTATTAAGGGTCCTTGTGAAAAAATATGCAATCATTTGGAAAATCATGTATTTATTTATATATCATTTCCATTGAACATAGAATTCAATTAATATTGTATTTTTGACATGGAATCTCATTATTATATAGTATCATATCATTTAAGAGACAATATATTTTTAAAAAGCCTATGTTTCTCTATCTACTTCCATCATTCAAAAAAACTAACTTCAATACTACTGAAAATGTTGTGTATTTAGTACACGAAATATAAAATCTCCACTTTGAATATCTATTTAATTTCTCAAACAACATGGGAAATCATTAAGGCCATATTTAATATCTATTTTTATTTCATTCATGTGATCTCAATGATAATTTATACTAGTATTCATATCAAATGATTCATAAACTATAATATCATACCAATCAGTGTGTATATTTCATATTTCCCCATGTTTGGTCCAAAATTTATATCTTTGATCTATTATGTGACAAATAAAATGTTCCTCCAACCCTTTTAAATTAATTTCTATTTAATAAAAACATCATAGACAAGGGAAAAAGATTTTAATAGGGTCATATGTGTGATATATTGCATACATGATAAACCCTTTAACCTTATATTTATACTATTTTGTAATTAGATTACTGTAAATCTATTTTTCATTTATACATAAACTATTAGTTTCATAATTTTCTAAAAAAATAAATAAATACACAGAAGATATTAATTATCAAAGGTGAATTTTATAGATAATTATAATAATGGGATCCCCACATTTAATTGTTTCAAGTAATTTAACTGTTCATTGAAGAAATGGGCAATGGAATTTAAAAAATGAATTACTCCACTTGTGGTAATTTTTATCCACTGTATTTGACCAAAATGATTCTTAGATCCATTTATGTGATGACTACTGCTAAAATTAGTTCAAGAAACATAATTGAATGTCCAAAATATATTGGGGACGATTCTGAAGAGAAAAATGAAATAATAACTATTCAAGAGTAGAAGATGATGAGGATGAAATATTGATCCTAAAATATAAATGTTCCAAGGTTGGGAGTTATAGAATCATTAAAAAAAATTCTTAGATTGTTGATTATATATAAAAAATTAGCAATAGCAATATAATCCCAACAGGTGGATCAATGATTGTTTTGATTGTGAGAAGCATTAGTCGTATGGTATTACAAACACTCATCCTGAGATTACCATTAAATTTTAAACATTCAAATAAAGACTTAAATAACTATATGAAAATGAAAAGGCCTTTGATATAAGGGTGTAATTTCGAAATCCTTTAGAGTTCCCTGACCAAAAGGCCTTAATTATAGGCTGGTTTTTACAACCTCTCGAGTTGGGAGCCCAAAAATTCAAAGTAGTTGATGTTTATTCATTTCATTACTTTTTATGTAGTGGTACAAGTGATATTTCATTGACAGTATGAGTGGATATTTAAATTAGTTAAAATGTTCAGTTAACCATTTTATTTTTATCAATATTGGAATTTTTACTCATTTTTTAAAATTTTGATATATTTATCCTTATCATAAAATTATTACGAATATAAATCCATGACATTAATAATATTAATCACAGAAAAAATGACACTTCAAATATTATCCATGAATTGAACACCCATTCGGCACATGATAAAAATTCACTAATACCCCAAGAGGGCCCATTGGTCCCAAGAAACTAGTGTCTTGTGATGTGGGTTTCAACTTACAGTTGGGGAGTGATTTAACCATTTCTCTATATAGATATCTCATGAATATTCTTTTCATAAAATTGGAAATGACTCATCATTCTATCAAACCTTCAAAGAATAAACAAATAACCAAAAAGACCATATGAGGAAGAAAACAAATGGAAAATTATCATAGCTCTACATTAATGAAAAAAAACTAAAAAAATGAAACACGTAGTGTAAAGTTATTTTATAATGATAGTAAAACCAAATGAATAAAAATATTCCTGAAAAATTAATATGAATTAGAGAAGATCCAAATAGGATTGCAGATAAGTACATGAGAATTAGTAGAAGAGAGGTTGTATGTCTACCAAGGAGTCTGTGTAGGGTTTGTGAAAAAGAATACATAGTAAGAAACCACTAATGGTGTATCAAAAAAGTATAGAATAAGAATGTGAGAATAATAATATATTGTAATTTACAAATATATAGATTAAATTTTTTTTAAAAATAAAACATGGGAATTCAAGTTGTATTCGTTAGGATGAAACGATAAAGCGTAAATTTAAAACAGTGTTATTTGTTTATAAAAGACTATAGTCATTAATTTTTTATATTTTTTAGGTTGAATGTTACACATTTTAACATATAAATAAAAAAGGTTTATAATTTAGACTAGATATATAGACAATTCATTTAATTATCCATGTTTTAGAATGGAAAAGTTAGTTGTTACTAAAAAAATTGTATAAAAAATTTGAGAAAAAAATATAAATAATATAATAAGAGAAACCATTTCTGGGATAATTATTTCATATTAATTTATACACATTAACTATCTTTAAACAATTATATTTTTCAAGTGTGATTTTTTGGTATAGAAATTTATTATTTATTTTTTATTATAATAAAATAGTTCTTCTTGCCTATTAAACGCGGCTTCTAAAACACCATTAAAACAAAATTTACCATAGTATAAGTGTGTTTTATTTAATGATAGATTATTAAAGATAAAGTGAGAATAAGTGACTGTAATTATTGAATTTGTTTGTGGTTAGAATAATCTCAATCGTGTTATATAAAAATTAACCATGGTGATAAGCCAAGTGGAGGCCCTTAGCCAGAGGTTATCTATATAATATAATAACATAGAAACACTCACTAGGGTTCCATTTCTATCTAAGTATGTGTTAATAAAAATATTGTGACATGTTAATAGTACGGGGTTACATTAAATGATCTAATATAGAGTACTTGATTTGAATTTCAAGAAAGTTTCTCACAAATTATGATATTGGTTTGTAAGGGATCACTATATTTAATATTATGAGGTAAGGTCTACCCCAAATAAGAAAGAGAGAATGATTATATATACATAAAATCATGTGGAATCATTAATTAAATATAATCCCTTATAAAAAATTATAATTGGAAACAATAAATTGATTTTTCTGAAATATAATATGAGTTTTATAAAAGTATTTTGAAAGTAGATGGAATACAAGTTATAAAATTATATATATATATATATATAATAAAGATATCAGAATATAAATTTATATATAATATATATACTCATCATTTAAATATAATTGTTATAATTTATTACTTATTTAAATAAAAAAATTTATTTATAATAATATAAATACATTTCAAAAATTATATTTCATTATTAAAAAATTCTAAATATTTAATTTTATAAATATAGTAAATATATATTTACAAATATTTTTTACAAATATTTTTCAAACATTATTAATTATAAATAATCACAAATTTATGAATGTTAGAAATGAGTGAAATTGAATAATTTAAATGAATGTACATTAAAAATATTGACAAAATGAAAAAGTTTTTTTAATTGTACTCATTAATAAAAGAACTGAAATATATTTAAATGAAGATAAATACAAAAGGAAAATACTAAAATATATGAAATAAATTTCTATATATAAATATTAAAAATGATTAAATTAAAAATAATAATAATATTAAAAATGAATAAATAATACTAATATAATAGTATTAAAAATAAATTAATAAAATTTAATGATTAAAAACATAATATATTAAATATGTTATGTTACTAAATGAAATTATAAAGTGAATATTAGAATTTGAATAAACTACATAAATATTTAGTGTATGTATTTCTATATATGATTATATTAATTACATAATTATTTGTGTATCTAAAATTAATATGTTTGTGTTTATATACAAGTTTTATTTATTTTAAATTTAACAATGGAATTTTATAATATGTGGAATTTATTAATTTAATAAATAATAATAAGTAAGCATAATTTTTTTAAAAAATAGTTATTAATTATATATATAATTTAAAAGTTTTAGAAATGGGTATATATATATATATATATATGAACACGTGTTAATTATATAAAATAAAAACACATTAATAAAATTAAATTTTTATGAATAAAAACATATAAATAAATATTGAAAAATGGTTAAAATTATAAGCATGTTGAATCATGAAAAATTGGAAATGAATAAATATAAAAAATATATTAAAAAATAAATAAGATTATTAATGAATAAATAATATTAGAAATAAAAAAATTCCAAAAAAATATAATAAAATTAAATAAATAGTATCTATTAAATAAAAATAAAAAACATGATAAAGTTTTTTAATTAGAAACAAAATATATATTAAATATGTTATGTTAATAAATATAATTCTAAAATGAATTTAATAAATATAATAAATAACAAAAATATTATATGTTTGAATTGTATATAAAAATACATTAATTAAATAAATTTGTGTGTGATATCAATTTAACCCATGTATGAAATATGTTAAATTGATAAATAAAATGTCATTCAATTTATTGTCCATTACTCGGTATAATTAGTCAAAATTTTTAATTTATAATATTTTGTTCAATTATGAACCATTTTTCAATATTTGTGAATTATTTAATTCAAGAATAAATATTTTATATTATATAAATAGTATTTTATTGAGTAAAATACGTATATGGATATTAATGAATCACTATAATAAAAATAGTAATTATATTATTGAAAAATTATGTATAAAACCCATTAAAAATGAATAAGTCACTAATATGTTTTAAATTATTACATTTTATTCATTTTATACATTTAAATTTAATATATTTTATGTATTTCAATTTAAAAATTATATATAAATTAAGTGCATTCGTTTTTCTTAATAATAATTCCATTAATATTTTTTTTCATACTTTTGTAATTTATTCCTTTTTAATTTTATATTTAATTATAAAAAATTAATAATTTTATTTAACTATATTTTATATTTTCTATTTATTAATATTTATAATTTTTATATATAGGTATAATAAATTTATTCTTTTTTATTAATAATAATTTAATAAAAAAATTAATATATCTTAATATATTTAAATTATTCATTTTTATTTTTTTAGTTATTTGAATTTATTAATTTTATATATCTGTTTTTAATATATATTATTTATTAATATTTTTAATTTATATATATTTATTTAAATTATTAGTAATTATTTATTAAAAAATTAATATTTTATTAATTTATTCATTTTAGATTTTTAGATTTTTTACTTTTAAAATTGTTGTTGTTTTTTAATATTTTAAATTTTATATAAAAATGAGGGCATGGGTTGTACAATTGGTGAGATTGGTGGGTCAGGTGTATAAGACCTTTTTGGGTGTATACTAGTTATCCAATATTCTATAGATGTAAATGGTAGGCCACTGTCAAAGTAGGCCCGTGAATGAGACCATAAATTTGTGATAAATGTATGTAGGAGCACATCCCAATAACAAGCTTTTGAGGTTCAAATATAGAATAATGATATATAAAAAAGCAGACCCCTTGCACTTTTTTAATGTGGTACTCATGCATGTGTTCAGGACCTTGATCAATGTTTTTTTAGTGATGATAAAGGCTTCATTTATCTAAAAAATTATAACAATAATAAAGGAAAGTGTTGCATATAACATATTTTTTTGTAGTGTTGCAATCCAAATTTAAATTTTCATAAAACAGATCAATTCCCAACATAATAAAAAACATCCTAATAAATAATGAATACTCACTCAAAAAATTATCAATCCTTGATAATATGAATTTTAGACATTATTCCTTTAAAAATATTTAATATTTTATAGATCACAACCCCTTTTTAGAACAAATAATCCCTAAGGAAATAAAAAATTAGAAGTTTCATCAAAACCCAAAAACTTCTATGAAATTCAATTAAAATGATAATAATATCCAAAAATCCCATACCTATTTATAACACAACCAAATATTTCAAATAATTATGAAACAAATATACATAATAAAGTATTATTAGTGATATTATTAAAATAATAACAAACCTAAAAGGCACTTTGTCCCTATAACCTTAATGGAAACTAGATACATTCTATTTCAAATTATAATATCAAATCTATATTTCCCAATCCCCTTCTTCATCTAATTGAAAATATTATCATTACATCATGTATCAGTGTTCTCCCTTCTATTTAGTCCTTTGATTACTCCAACAACTATATATAATTGAAATGCATAGTTAAACACATAAATATTTTATAATAGGAGTCTAATAACTGAAGAATTAATTTAAAATAGTTAAAATCACTTAAAACAAACATAAAATAAAATATTACTACCAATATGTTAATCAGTCATGAAAATAAAGAATATAAAACCCACTGAAGTTAAGAATGCTAAAAGAATTAAAAAAATACACAAATTACTGTATCTAAACACAGAAATACTTGTTTATGATAAATGATAGAAATTAATCGAAATTAAATCAGTAAAATTACTAAAAAAAATTAACAGATATTGTTTCTATAAAAACAAATCAATTATATGGGTTCCATGATTATATGAAACATAAATTTATGAATTAAACCAATCAAATAAATGATCCTTTCAAACCAAATAAAAATTTTATATATACATTTTACAATATTCAAATAGTGTTCTTAGTTCCTCTCAGTTAAATTCTTCCAAAAATTCATCAAAATCAACTTAAATAAATGTAAATAATAAAACATTATAAAATGATTAAGAAAGAGATTAATGTAAAATTTAAAATTAGTACATGTCTTTTTACATCCTTCTTGAAAATAGAAACAAAATTTGCATAGGAAAAAATAAAAATATCAATAGTCTATAAATCATTTATTGAGTTTGGTTCAACAATTTTATATCAAAATAAAAAGTTTCAATATGAAGCACTAACTCCACATATAAAAATAATTAATTCTTATAATAAAATAAATTAATCCTTTTAAAATCATAGACCACCCCTATGGTTTGAAAAATGTAATGAAGAGCATAACTACGAAATCTATGTAAACCCATAGATTCTCATCAAAGAAAATTTTTATGACAATGTATAATGGTATAATTTGAAATATATTTCCCATACTAAATGTAGTATAATATTCTCAAATTATATATAAATATTTACATTTTCAATTCACCCTCAATTCATAAAATAAAATCAAGTTTCCTCCAAAAAATAATAATTCCATTTACAATCAAATAGAAAGTATAATATATCTCCTTTAAAGCACCAAGTAATTTTGTTTATAATGTCATAAACAATCATGTTAGTAGATATCCTTTATATATTAAAGGTCTTGGTATCCATTGAACAAAACCAAGAGTAAATTCTTATTCAAACAACACTGTTTTGAAAGTTGATATCAATGTTTTTTCATAAAATAAAAAATAATAAAACAGATTAAATCAAACAGACACAAACCTAATACATTAATAATTTATAATTATCACACACTAATCTACAAAACAATATATAGAACACTTTTCTGATTATTTTCCACTAAAATAATTTGTTTTTTCTAGGATTTGAACATATTTAATTAGAGTCAAATTGTTGAAAGTTTTGCTTCATTTTATTGCCTCCTACCACAAACAAAATAACTACTATGACTACCCAAATATAAAAAATTATATACAAAAATTCGCTATAAATAATATTGTTTATAATAAAAACCCATTATATATATATAAGGATTTATGTATTAATTAATAATTATTTGTTCTCTTTGGAAAATCCTCCAATATAACCCCTTGTAATTATCAAGAGAAATAATTCCCCTACTATAATTTCTAAGAAAAACATTAAAATAATTCTAAAAAATTTCAAATATGGTAACATAACTTATAATATCCATTTTGATCCAATTATTTCACAAAAAAGGTCAAAACTATTGAAGTAAAAGTTTAAAATAACAAAAAAGAATAATATTTATACGAGGAAATTACCAACAACTCGTTGGACTACCATAGAATAAAATCACACCATATTTCCTTATATTATATTTTTTGTGAATCATTAATTTTTAAAATCCTTTATTTACTCACCAAATATTGTTATATATAATACTTAAATTGACCCCAAGTTTGACACTAAAAAATAAGAAATTATCTTTTTATCATCAAAATATTTACTTAATAAGACCTTTAAATTCCATTTTTAATAAAATAATTACTAACTCAAACTTATAATAATAATATTTACAAATAATTTAAGTCATAAGAGACTCCAAGAAATAGTTTCAATAAAAATATATATTATTCAAATGGTTAAAATTATAATATAAGGGTTACAATACAAAAAATAAAATTTCGAATAATTAAATATAGACATTACAACATATAGATAACCTAAATATATTTTACATTTCAAATCATTGAAGATAAATAAGTTTAAACCACAAAATAATTACCAATATTAAAAATAATTAACCAGTCAAAAAAATAAGAAACTATGGAAAATAATTAGAAACAAGAGGAAATCAAAACTACATCCTTCCCAGGTGCTCAAACTATGTATACTACTCACTTCCCGCAAACCATACACATGTAAATTAGTGGTTACCCTCACAAATTCCATCAAATTCTAAGGTCCACCCATGACAGAAGGGTGACTTAAACCTAGATCTACAAGGAAACACCCCATTTTCATTGGGAAACTCAACATTTGGTACTAAGAGTTTCAACTTGACACCATGTCATACTTGCATCATAAGTTTTGGAAATCATATCTCATTTCTACCTTGAATCTGTAGATATTACAATCTAAGCTAATTTATTAGACTATTTTTTACAATATAACTAGGATTTCCCCTAATCTGAGCACCCTAGAAGGTCTGCGACATTTCCTGAATGAGATTCTTGATCTCCACAGGCTCGATACCAGTTACTAGTCATCAATAACACTATATAGATATGGTATCTCAAAATATATGCATAAAGAAGTATTAACCAATAGTCATACATGACCTATCCTTTCATTAGAAATCCATCCTATTAAAAAACAAAAAATACATCTCAAAACATAAAAAAAATATAATGGAACCATATATAAAATAAATATTCCATGAAATATAATAGAATTATATAGATAAATCAAAAAGTCTATATAATAAATAAACTCTAGAAAAATTACACATGATGTGATTCCAAGTAGTTGATACATCAATATTTATATACTAGCTATAATTAAACCAAAATGATAAAAATAAAAAATTGATATATAGACATATATATACAGAATAAAGAATTTTTTGAAAAAAATTTGACACCCACATAACTTGATAGCTAATGTGAGAACTTTCCACCTCCACATGGTGCCTTTACCATTCCTATAGCATATGGAACAGATTTGGTCAACACTATTTTGTGTTTTTATGGTGTTAGTATATTCTTCCCAATAGGACCCTTAAAATTATTCCATATATATCATATATTGGAAAATATAAATCATTAAATTTTAAAAATAAACAAACTAAAAAACCATTTAAAATTTATATAATAAAGAAAATAGTGTAATAAATGGTCGATATGATGTAAAAAAGAGAAAATACAATAGATTAAATTGGTTTTTAAAATAAGAAACATGAGAGGACGATGCCGAATTGCTAAAGATAGGGACACCTATTGATTATTTGCCATAAATTATGGAGATACTCAATTATTAGAATGTATTTATTAATAGTTCACTAGAATAGTATGATGCACATGATAATACTTAACTAGTAACGGTCACACCACAACTAACAGAAAGTACCACTTATTAATCTAGGTTCACCTACCCGTGTACCTGGGGTTACCCATAAGGTTTATTTGGGAATCATTAGTTTTAAAAACATAATTATTCCTTCTAATAATTCATTATCAATTCTAATATCCCTTTTAAACATGTCTTCTCCACTTCCCACATTTAATGGGGTAATCAAACAAAATGTTTCACATAAATTAGTTCTTAAATCACAATAAAAAAATATCTAAGAAACTTCAATAATCTAATTTTGAAATCCAATCATCCATAAGATCAACAAATAATTGAAATAATGGAGCCACCTATGTCAATCAAATTGAACCAATTGGAAACAGGGTAAATCTATAAGAATAGGATGAGTAATTCCATTAGAAACCAAAATAATACCCAAAAAAAGAAACCAATATCATGAAAATTTGGGTAAAGTGAACCCTAAGACACTATAGATTTGGGGATATGAGAAAACCCAAAAGTATATAAGGAGAAACCCAAAGAAAATGAGAGGAACAACTTATTTGGTCTCACCATGGATGATATTGAATAAAAATCAAAAAAACCTAGATGTAGAGGAATAGGTGTCATGGATATGTGAGAGGGATGGAGGTGGAGTGAGGAAATGAATTAGAGTTTTGGGATTTAATTTATTAAAAGGAAATTAGTAAATTAATATTTTTAATTTTCATGTAAAATGGTATGGTTTTTAAAAATCATGCACCAACCCTAAAGGAAGGAATATATTTACCTAGTTAGATGAATAGTATGTCTGAAAAGTGATTAAACCTTGTCGCAACCATAGAAAACATCTTAATAACCAAAATTCATACTTTTCACAATTATCTATATGTTTAGTACTAATAATTCACCAACCATGAGGACTACATTGTTTTGAATTTTTTCAAAAAAAACATAACAACTCCTAAAGGAATGATAAATATACAAATAATTAAATAATACATTTATTACCAGAAAATAACACCATGGGTGTGACATATCCTCTATAAAACAATATCTATTTCTAGTTATTGATGAGATAATTTTCATTTTTAATAAAAAATCAATTAAAACTGAAATATATCTTATGAATGGATGAAATAAATTTCACCAATTATCATACATCTATAACAAATAATATTTATCTCATCTCATATATAAGATATATTTCATGAATTATTTTATATATTTTTTAAAAAACTTGAATTGGTCATTTTTTGTGATATCTGGTAATATTAATTTATAATGAAACACCATTAGGAAAATGAAACCTATTTATTTTTGAGTTAAATTTTACCTGTAATAAAAAATTTTGAAAAATTTAAATTTCTCTCATATAAGATCAGGGATAAATTTGAAAAAATTTCAGATCTTTAATGGAATGGAAATTTTTTTCATGAAATAGATGTGATACATTTTATATATAGAGGTATGTATTTTGTAAAGTAAAACTTATCGCTTGTTTGGGATTAGATAAATTTAAAAAAGAATGAATTATACCTATTCTAAAAAATGAAATTTATCTCACATATGATATGATATAATATTGTGTATAATGAAACAATTTTTATTAATTGAAAATCATCACATAAATGATTTTTGATAAATTTGACCTGGAATGTATAGTTATTAAGAATTTAAATTTATCTCAGGTATTATATGAGATTATTTTCTAGAAAATCGTTATTCATTTTAAAAAAAAATTATCTCATATTTGATAAATATTATCTAAAACAAAAAATCATTTAATAAATGAAAATTTTCACATATATGATATTAAACAAATGTTATTTATTTTGTGAACTTTTAAAGAGTGATATTTTTGTCACGTATGAAACAATATTAATTTTAAGTTAAAATATTCATATTATGTAAAAAATGTCATTGGTGATATAATATAATTTTGACTAATAATTAATGATATTTCCTTTAAAAATGAAATTTATATCACATACCACATGAGATAAATTATGAGTACGATGATATATAAATTATAAAATGAAGTTTATTCGTGTAGTAGAAGTGATAAATTTCACATATAATGAATGAAAATATTCATAAAAAATTGATGCGATCTTATGTATTATATGAGATAACTTTTCTATAAAATGATAGAAATTTTATAAAATAAAATTTATCTCATATATAAGATGAGATAAATTCCTACTAAAATGACACATTTTTTAAATATACAAAATATATCCCATCTGATACATGAGATAAATTTATTGCTTTATTATATTCCCTTTAAAAAAATAAAATTCATCTATTTTTGAAAATTTGATAAATTTCATGTAAATTGATATCATTTTAAAATTAAAAATTGAAATAAAAAATTTCTTAATATCAAAATGACATTAAATTAAAAAACTTATAAACTTTTATGTGTGATTTGAGATTAATTATATGTAAAAACATTTCATGTGTTCTAATATATATTTTGACACATAAAATCTATTCATTTATGAAATCAGATAAATTTTATGTACAACAGTACATAGTTATAAAAAAATAAAATTTATCTCATTTATTATATATGATAAAATTTATTTTTGGATTAACAACAGTTTAAAAATGATAATTATAATATATAAAATAAAAATAGTCATTTTCAAATGATATATATTTAAAAATAACTAATGTTATATCTTAAGGAATATTGAAGAAACATTTCATATAATAAGTAATTTTTTTAAAAAACTATCACATGTGTAACATTTAATATTTTCTATATATAATTATATATATATAAACAATAATATATTAATATTAATAAATTTCACATAAAATATTTAAAAAAATTAGTTACTCTATTAAATAAAATAAATTTAATATACACTTATAAAACATTAATATTAAAATTTATATAAAATATGACTTTCATTTATAAATTAAAAGTGATGTTACAAAATTTTAAATTTATGACATCTTTTACTGGGGATATATTTTCTATTTTTTATGATGAATTATTTTTTATCAACACAAATTCTTCGTATATGAGAGATGATTGTTTAAAATATTCAAATGTATATAAATTTTATCTAATCATATTCTGGATATATTTTTTATTATAATAAATATATAAAAATTATATAATTGTATATAAAATTTATTTTACCCCATTCATATAAGTCATAAAGTTTAAAATGAAGATGAAATTTCATTTCATATATAGTGACTCTAGTTTATGATATTTGATCATTTAAAATATTTTAAGTATTAATTTTGGGTTTGTTCATTGGGTAATTTATTAAACATTGGTGATGTGGGGATTCAAAAATAATATACCATTTTTTTAGTTCATAGGCATACTTATAGTTTCATTCCCATATTTCCTTATTTATGACTAGTATTTAGTCACATGAATATTCCATACTGAACATTTTTTATTGAATATAATGGAACATTTCAATTCAAAGTTAGTGGTGAGACATAAGGTAACACGTCAAGTTTATCCATTTTAGCTTTGTATGGATTATAATGAGGATCAAGTGTGGGGATTTGATAATTATTGAAGTTGGTACTCGCTTATAATCATGATTATGATAGATAATGGGTCCACTATACTAATTATAGGGGTCAATAATCCCCCACATACTCCAGGGGAAGGTTATATATCTATAAAGTTGTGTTCTCCTATTTATTTGAGTTCAGATGGGGTGTAGATCAAATTTTGGTGTTGGTACATCCATGTTTGATATATATCATTTTATAAAGAATGGATCCCCCACTACAGTTGTAGAGAGGGGACATGGTTTTCTTGTTTTTGGCAGTTATAATTCATGCGTATATTTAACGGTTCTCCTGTAGATGGCCTCTTAATATAGAGATTATCTCATTTTCTGTTAGATCTCTATTTTTTATCATTTATTGGTTTTCATGGGTTATTATTTTCTTCATTCTTTTTTGTTTTTAGTTTACTGGTCCTATTATTTTTATGTTTTTAGTGTTTAGGGTGTCCTATATGGTATGTATATACTTACAATTATATTGGATCCTTAACCTTTACATGTTATGTTTTATGTAGACAATGCAAAATTTAGTTGTAACCTCATAGGACAAGGTGTTAGTGGTTCTTAGTGGTACTGAGAGGTGATAGTAGTTGCTGATGTATGCTACTAGAGTATTATTATTATGGATAACACATCATCTTAGTGATTTTGGTTCGTTTTTTATATTGGGTTTTCTGAATGTTTAATTCTGCTTTTATTATGTATTATGTAATGACATATCATTTTTGTATCATATCATTTGAAACATGAATTATATATTGAAATTTGATTTATTTTTCTTTATTAAAGGGTTATTTATTCAAAAGATTAGTGAGTTATATAAGTTTCATCAGGTTTAGATCTCACATCATGTGTAATATTATTACTTAGTGCTAGTAACCATCCATGGACTATTAGAGGCGGCCTTGGGGTGGAACACTGTGATTATTAGTAGGTAGGAGGGGTAAAAGTGGGCCAGGTCATGTCAATGTGGTATCAAAACAGTTTTTATATTAGGAATGGAGTTTAGATATATATTTATTAAAAGTTTTGGTTTAGAAAATTCTGTAAATGGTATTAGGGTTCTCATGTTTATTTTTTCATGTCATGGAATGATGTTTTGATGTGGCGACCAACATATCCCATCATGTAGACTATGATAAATTATTTTTGACTTTATACACTTAATAAATAGTTTTAAGGATCAATTAAAGGGTACATGCATCATATAATAATGGGTTATTGATATATATTCTTTTCTTGAGTCAAATCCCAAAATATACTTTAGTTACTATGGTTTGTTTTTTTCAAAAATCTTACATGCTAATATCCAAGAATGATCTCATAGAAATGTAGTGACATTATCATGCTAATTTTAATCCTTATATCACAAAATAGATAAGTGATTAGGCTTTTTTTAGGGACCATGTCATGAGGGGATTTCTGTTGGAGTTAGTACCCAAGAACCAACTTGTTAATTACATGATTACATGTTTTCCTTATTAAATAAGTATCCTTATCACATCTTTCATTATTATTTTTAGGTTATTATTACATGAAAATATATATAGAATGTATTTCATTTTGAAAGGTCATTGGAGTTCCTCACTGTGATGCGAACCTAGAGGTTCCAAGAAATTATTCTTGGATCTTGTACTACTGTGAGATGATATTGTTTGAAATGTCATAAACAAAACATTTTATCATGGTTAGGAGGATCATATGACATTGAGACACCTTATTACTTTTTTCTCACATGGTAATCTCCAAGATAAGTGGTTATGAGAATATTCTTGGTAATATGAAATCTACATTTCCATGTTTAATTAGATTTTCCAATTTACATATGTGTGTATTTATTCTTATACATTAATATTATCATTAATGGATATAATGACTTAAGTACCTTTATGTATTGATCAAATCCATGATGACATATATTCACAGTGAATTATGATATATCGGGTACATCATGAACAATATAACATTAATAGATAATGTGAGAAAGGATTTATCCCTTTTTCACCTGACAGATTTTAAAATATCAAGACCAATTATGGTAATGGAACTACCAATGCAAATCCATCTCCATGGTTCTTGGTTAGAGATTTAATTTATGAAATGTAAATGAAATAAAAAATTATCATATAGGTATATTTCACAAGTATGAAACTATATTGATAAGATATATTATTTTAAAAGTATTGTATTTCATGGTAAATGTTTATAGGAGGTTCGGTGTCATTGTGATGTTAACTTCTTTCTCTATGGTTGCCCAAAAAATATTTAAATTCTAACATTTGACATTAGGTGGTTATACTTAATGCTATTGAGAATTAGGCCTAGAATTTAAAAAACTAAGTGTATCCAAAATCTCAATTAAATTGTAGTATTGAATTTTACATGATAGAGTAAATAAAAATTATTCATCTTTGGTTGATCACAATAATTTAATCACATGTTATTTGAAGGAATAATTGAGCTAAGTAATAAAAATAAATATTTTTTTACAGGTCTTCAAACTATAATTTTTATTATATTTAGTGATGAATAATGTAGTGATATTTATTTATTAAATAAATTTTCATTATTTAGGAATTGATAAATATGGATAAGTGAAAGCGGACCGAGTTTAATGGTCTAATTGGAAATGGTAAAAAGGAAATTTATTTTTATTCTTTATGCAATGAACATTTAAATCATTTAATAATAATATTTTAATTAGTATTATTGGATAGTTGTTCAACTAAGAATAATGGAATTGGGAAAGGAATTTTCAATGATTTTAAAACCATAAACCTGCCTAAATAAATTTCTAATTACATTTTTCTCCTAAAAAATAATTGGTGAGAATAATGGAAATAATGAAACTCCATCAATACATATATAAAGATCAAGAGATTTAGATTTCTATACTATATTCCTCTCTTTATAAAATCAAAGATCATCAAGAGAACTTCCTCTCTCTAGAAGAATTATTCTTAGGTCAACCATGAATAACACAAAAGATTTGGATAATGTAGGCTAGTACCCTGTGATTCTATGACATCATTTAGAGATTATGGTGCATGTGTGTATCATTAACTGAGGGGTTCTATATTTGGATACTATAGATAAAAGATGGTATTAAAAGATCTATTCTACAAATCATCAATGGATATATCTTCTTATAGATTAATTATAAATTACATGTGAAGATCATTCACCCATGGTTTCTATGTTTTAATAATCTCAAGTAATCTAATTTTTTCATTAGACATTATGTTTTGATCATGAAATGAAATTATTACACGTTAATCGTCGATAAAATCCAAGATTCTCATACCAACGAAGGATTCTTCCACTATGACATGAACCAATAAGTGATATCCTAGCGATTAAATGTTTAATTTACAATTATTTAATTTTTTTTGATTAGATTCATGTGTGTTTATATTATTTTACTTAAATATATTCATTTTCATATCTAACATCATCATATATTGCCTTTATTCATTATTTCTAACATTAATAGTAATCAATTAATGATTAATAATGAAAAGGAATTTGATTCACACCATCTCGAGGTGCCAAAGGTTTTTATTGGAAGAAAACCAAAGTACATGTTCTATAATTATAGAATATACTTTGTGTACATTTTACATCACGTCATTATAACATGAAAAAAAAGATATATATGATCCAGTATGATCTAAGATCTCAAAAAATCAAACCATCATGTCGATCTAGATATACTAGAACACAACATGTAGAACAATAAACTATGTATGTAGCTTACATGTCATGTAGTACATGTCCTCTCAAGGATAAGAACATGGGGTGTCCTAGTTTTCCATGTATCAGATACATGGTATAGGGATAGACCAATTGTACAACACTGAGGTTACACATTGTTTATTCCAAATACATGGTTTTTACCATGAATATCTCAATGACAAGTAGTATGACCATACCCAAGAAATATTCTATAGACATGGGAAAAAAGAAAACGAAATTGTGTGTATATTTTTACATGATATGTACTATACTGCCAATAATGTTTTCAAATTTTCATGGAATGAATAATTAAATGTATAGTTAAACATATTTATTACATTATCCATGTAATGACCAAAACTATTATAAAAAATACATTTTAATTTAATTGAATGTTTTATTGTATAATATGTGTTGTTTGGAGTAGATTACTCAAGAGCGGGGTGAATTGAGTTTCTATAAAAAAATTCTGTTAAAAATATTCTTTACAAAATAATATCCCCCTATGAAAATTAACACAAACCCAGTTTGTATTGAATTTATAAAAGTCATGAAGGTTCAATTGGGTTCTTAAAATATTGATTAGTTCTTAGCTTTACCAATATAAAGATTAGTAAAACATTTGAATCAAACCTAATGATTCAAAATAGATGTGAACATATTATAAACTAAGTATCAAAGATCATTTTATCTTAATTCCAAAAATATATTATAGATAAAAAATATAATATAAAAAGCACAGCAGATAAAACAAGAGGTTTAGTCTCAGGCAGAGACTTAGTCCTCTTCACATGGTGATAACCTACCACCATGCAGTTTATATTAATAAACATTTGATCCACACCATGGTTCGGGGTTCACAACAACACACAGGCTCTCTAGGTCACACCTGACCTCAACCACAGTTATTCATGGGAAAAACAAATAAACAGATCACATAGGATCTCTTCCACAGTTCTATGTGGGAAATAAGTGAAAGAGGAGATTGAGAGTAAGGATTTTTTGTATCCTCCAGTTCTGCTCAGGAGATAGTGTGTGTGATACAAACAGATATATACACTACTCAACTAGTAATAGAATAACACAATAAAGATATTAAAAAGTTTAAGGTTTAGGAATCTCTGTGTGTTGTGTAGTAAAGCTATGGACTCATTGGATATAGAGAAAATTGATTTTGAGTCCACTTTTGCATGTTGGCTTCAGAATAGAGTGTCTCAGTTTCTTGTGAAAGTGTTCAGCTCTTCTTTGTGAGGTTGTTCAATAATCTCCAGTAGTTAGTTACTAAGTAACCTCAAGCTTCCAGTTTCTCTCTTTTTAATATTCTTATTTTTCACATTCTATAATTAAGCATGTTCTCCAAGCTCTATGTGTATTTTTATATTTCTATGTCTCTGTGTCCAACTCTTTTTGAGCTTTGATTGAAGGAATTTTATACATCAAGGTCTACTAGGCATAAAGCTCTTTGCACGTTCATGTACTGTATACTATCTACAGATAGTCCTACATACAACATTAAAAAATGTTAGAAAAATTAATTTTCCCAAATATGAATGTTATAAATAAAATCGAATTAAAAAAAACCGATACATTTATTATGACTATCAGTGAGTCATTTTCAGTCTGTTTTCATCAGTTTGGTAACATTGGTATGTCAAATTCGGTGTGTTGACTTCAGTGTGTCGACTTCAGTATGTTGACTTCCATCTTTCAATATTTGGTGGGTCAAACTTTGGTGGGTTGAACTTTGGTGTGTCAAACATTGGTATGTTGAACTTTGGTGTGTCGACCTTCTGTATGTTGACTTCGGTCCATTAAACTTCGGTGTATGGAATTCGGTCTATCAAAACTCGGTATGTCCATATCAGTGTGTTAACTTCGGTATATCTAACATTAGTGTGTCTACCTTTGGTATGTCAACTTTAGTATGTCAAACTTCGGTGTGTCGACTTTTGTCTGTCAAACTTCGGAATGTCGACTACGGTGTGTCAACTTCGGTATGTCGAATTTTGGTGTGTAGACCTTCAGTATATCGACTTCGGTCTATCATACTTTGGCGTGTTGACCTTTGGTTTGTCAACTTTGGTCTGTCAAACTATAGTGTGTCAACTTCGGTCTATCAATTTTCAGTATGTCAACTTCGGTGTGTCGACTTTGGTATGTCGAACTTCGGTGTGTCGACCTCGGTGTGTCAAAAAAGGATATGAAGTGTCTATCGTACACATAACATTACAAGACTAAGTTCTTATCAAAAATACATGTATACATACACTTGTAAACATATTTATTCATGAATATATATTATTGACTTATTTGAGTATAGTTTTCTGTATGACATAATTTATTTACTCAAAGATATTAAAATGGCATGAAAGAGAATAATATGTATATTGATATTATTTGTGATTATGAAAACTTAAAAACATAGAGGGTCCAACTATCTCCCCCTTTTTGATAATCACAAATTATGACATACATGAAAATATATAGAATAATGATATTTTGACATAGAATACTACACTAAATGTAATTATCCAATATAAATAATGTATTTCCTTGCTTTAACTTTTAAAAAATATCCCCTCAGTAAATGGATTGTGGTGAGTACATGCCATGTGTCCTAAACCCGAAAATCTCCCCCTTAGTTAAAGAATATATTCCTTATTTCCTCCCCCTTTTGGGATTAGAAAATAGAAAAACAAAAAGGAGGAATAACATAAAAGAAAGACATCATAAAAATTTCCATTAAGAGACATAAAAATAAAAGAAAAAAAATACAAAATACCTATGAAAAGGAAAAAACAATCCACCTATAAGGGTTTGGATTTTGAGAGAATTTTTCATTGATCTGAAGGATCCAAAGGAGGAGGAGAAAGTTTGGGAGAGGCAGATGGTAGAGGAGGTCTGAAGATAACACCAGGTAGGGAATCACCTATAGAAACTGTAGCTACAAGGGTAGGATGCCGTTCTAAAAACACTCAAATTGGAGTTTGCTCTGTGATTACTGGTCAAATATGAGATAAGGCCTAAGAGACAGACATTAGAGTAGGAGGCTGAGAGGTAGTACCAATTGAAGCAGATGGAGGGACCACAATAGCTTCAGTATGAACATGCAGATAAGGCTTAAGAAGATTGATGAAATCGTTAATGATTTTACCACCATGATGCATCAACTTTTTGAAGTCATCCTTATTTTACATAAATTTACTCAACAAAGGTGTAAACTCTTTCAATTGAAGGACTTGATTCTTGAATACTTTTGTGACTAGATGAATTCTGAGATTTTCTATGAGAAACTTGAAGTTATTGATGAGATCATGCTTGGAATAAATCTTAGTGAAATACTTGTCCACCTTTTTATGAATCTCTTTCTAAGTTGTAGAGGCTTCATTTATGCACTACCTGACCATATTGTATACAAGATCTGTATTTTGATGTAATTTTTCAAGGGATTCTTTTTCTTAAACACTCTGATGTTTTTGAAGCTACTCTCTCATCACAACCTTGAGAGACTCCAAATCAACAACAGCACTTTTCCCACTCTAAGAACTGGATGGTCTAGCCAACATTTTCCCAAGATATTCTTTAAGCATCTTCTGGTCGACACTGAGCAGCTGAGTTACCAAGTTCCTAAGAACATCCATAAAACCACTAAAGGAGGTTTTCAAGTCAAAGGTTAAATAATTTAACTCATTTCTCATCTTTATTACTTCTTCTCTAAGCAAGGTATTGTGTCTAATAATGGTTTTTTATTTAGTAATGTGATTCAGTTGAATCTTCTAGATTAATATTCTTGAAATCATTGCTGCATTAGCATATGAGATACCTATGGAGGTGGAGGCTTCATTTCTGGATCCCATCGATGCTATCACAGACTCACATATTTCCTTGTTTAATTTCTCCAAATCAGTATTAGTAACATAATCACTAGGAACTGACTGAGCTACAGGTTCAACTAGATCAACTGTTGGTTTTGGTTCAGCTTGGACTAGTGGAGCAGGAGGAGGAGGTACCCTCTCTTCATTTGAGTCATACTCTAAATCAAAAATAATGTATCCTGGATCATTATTTCATTCTCTATTATATGTCTTCTTTCTTGGATCAATAGTATAAATTCTGATCCTTCTTCCCTAAGGCTTAGGAACAACATCATCAACATCAAATTCGTCATCCTGGTCTTGGGACAGAACAACTTGTCTAGGAATAGGAACCAATCTAACTTCAGGTTCCGCTTGTGCTCTAGCTATTTCATCTTTTCTAGGCACTTCATAAAATTGAGGCATTGGAACCCCAACTTCTTCCTCATGTTCACCAGCCATAATTTCATTCAATTCCTGAATGATGTCTTGATTTTTAGCATTAGGATGGGGTGATATTTCCTCATGATCAATATCTTCATGGTCAATAGCCTTTTGCTCTGCATGCTCAATACCATCACCAGCTCCATGAATGGATTCCTCCCTCGATTTTTCATCCACTTGTTGTCCCATTTTCAGAGAGTCACTCACATGCTCATAATTTCCTCCATCATCATCATTATCGGACTCATCATTTGACTCCTCATCTAATTTACTCACATATCCTTTAGCTCTAGTAACCACAGTTTCTTCCTCCTTTTCATCACCTAGAATAGGTTCTCTTGATGTTAAGTCTAAAGGTCGACTAGTAGGTCTATAAGACATATATTTAGGAATTTCATCAATATCAGGATCACTCCTATCATTAAAAGTATATCCTTCTTCCCTTTTCACTTCTGGCTGAGCTTCCTCATCAAAATAAACTGGAACCTCTCCTTGTTAGAGACTTGGATCAAATTGATCCTTTTTTCTAGTAGGGTGATCAACTGGATTGAAATTCTCATACATATTTCCTTCATCTCTTACCCAACATCTCTTCCATGTGTTAAAAAATATTTTCATCATTTTATAAATGTATTTTTGAAGGAAAACCCACTACATGAACTTATAACTTTATCTCCATCTTCCACACAACATAACCTTTTTAACATGGTAAAAATAATCCTCGGATAGTATAATTTGGTTTTCTTCTTGGATGGATTAATCCAATCAGAGATATGAACCATTAGATACCAACAAAGGATCAGTTGTATCCCATGTTTCAACAAAAAGATCAATAAAACATCCTGATACTTCACAGGAGAGAAATCTCCCTTTCTTGGGAAGATTTGATGTTGTATGAACATAAAAAGTGGTCCCACGTCTCCTTCTAATTCATTTGTAACCGTTCTAATAGATTCTCCATTTCCAGTCATCTCTTTCAGAGAATCTTATTTAGAGAACAAATTATAGGAAGGTGTAGTATTACCATGATATTCATCATAGACACCTTCATGAGGCATTTCTAAGCATTCAACCCATTCCTTAGACAAGAAAGGTATCTCCTTTACCTTTACCATAGACTTAATTTTTTCTACCTCAGCATTATTCAAGGATATCCTCAAATATTGATTAAAATAATGCAATATCTGGGGATAATAGGGTCTTTAATTGTTGGTGAACCAGCTGATCCATACTTGAGATTCCAGCACTTTTCGCAAAAAGGATTTGCTTAACAGAAGACACTTAGCAGACACCTCCTTTTCAGACGTAACCACCCGGCTTTCCAAGAATAGTTTTGCAGGCCCACTAGACTCACGTTTCTAATTCTTAGCAGAAGGAGATTTTCTAGTTTCTTCCATTGCACGCTTAGTCCTCTCCATGACAAGGCGTCATATTCCTACAAAGTTGACAGGTTGAGAGTCGAGTGGGAGTGTGAAAAAAGGTAGAAGGATTTACGGTAGAGAGGAAGGTGAATGGTCGGGATGGATTGAACTAAATATATCATTTGGGTATTGTAAATTTTAAATCATAAACTACTTAAACGTAACAAATTAAAAGAGACAAAACAGATCCGTTTCATTTTAAAAATAGAAGAATTACACAAGAATCCTTAAATACATCGACGTTAATGAATCGGTTTTAGGGATCAGTTTCAAGAATATCGATTTCAAGAAAATTAGTTTCAAGAATATCGGTTTCATGGTATCAGTTTCATGAAGAACTGTTTCAGTATATCAGCTTCATGAAGATCAATTTCAGTATATCAGTTTCATGAAGATTGGTTTCAGGATTTAGGTTTCATGAAGATCGGTTTCAGGATATCATTTTTGTGAAGATCAGTTTCAAGATATAAGTTTCCTGAAGATCGGTTTAAGGATATTAGTTTCATGAATATTGGTTTTAGGATATCGGTTTCATGAAGATTAGTTTTAGGATATTAATTTCATGAAGATTTTTTTTGGGATATCGATTTCATGAACATCGGTTTCAGGATATAGGTTTCATGAAAATCAGTTTTAGGAAGATTGGTTTCATGAAGATTTGTTTCAGGATATCGGTTTCATGAAGATCGGTTTCAGGATATCAGTTTCATGAAGATCGATTTCAGAATATCTGTTTCATGAAGATCGGTTTAAAGAAGATTAGTTTAATAAATATTAGTTTTAGGATATCGGTTTGTTGAAGATCGGTTTCAGGAAGATTGTACAGATTTATCATCCCTATTTCATGTCTAATGTAGTTCATTCTCTCAAAATTTAAGGGTTTAGTGAATATATCAGCTAGTTGATGTTTAGTCCCAATAAACTTAAGAGTTGTATACCCTTTTTGATAATGTCCTCTTAGAAATTGATGTCTTAAAACAATATGATTTTTTTCTAGAATGGGAAATTGGATTTTTGAAATATTAACAGCACTTGTATTATCACATTTTATGAGGATATGTCTGATTTGAAATCCATAGTCTAATAAGGTGTGTTTCATCCATAAAATTTGGGCACAACAACTACCAAAAACCGTGTACTTTTCTTCAGCAGTTGATAATGCAAATGAATTTTTCTTCTTACTACACCATGATATTAGTGACTTTCCCAAAAAGTGACGGGTTCTAGAGGTACTCTCTCTATCTAACTTGCATCCAACGAAATCAGCATCTGAATAGCTATCTAAATCAAAAGGTTGTCCTTTTGGATAGAATATTCCTAAGTTAGTTGTATACATGAGGTATTTGAAAATTCTTTTAGCACTATTTAGGTGTGAATCCTTTGGGTTTTCTTGAAATCTCGCACACATACACACACTGAACAAAATAACTAGCCTACTAGTTTTTATGTATAGAAAACTCCCTATCATTACTCTTCAATCATTTGATCAACTGATTTTCTATTTTCATCCAGATCTAACTTACATGTAGAACTCATGGGAGTTTCACTACTCTTAATGTGGTCAAATCCATATCTTTTCAAAAGATATTTTGAGAACTTAATTTGATTTAATATAATAACATCTTTATTTTTAAGTATTTGAAAACCAAGAAAATATTTGAGTTCACCCATTAAACTTGTTTCAAAATCACTTTGCATTATGTTTGAAAAATCGCTACATAAGTAATTTATAGAAGATCCAAAGATAATATCATGTACATATATTTGGGATATTAAAACATCTTTTGAAACTCATTTTATAAATAATGTATGATCTGTGAGTCCTTTTTAAAAAACTTTAGAAATAAGAAAGTTACTTAACCTTTCATACCAAGCTCTTGGAGCTTGTTTTAAACCATATAATGCTTTTGATTTTTTAAAGACCTGATTTGGAAAATGTGGATTTGTAAAATCTAGGGGTTGTTCAACAAAAACATCCTCAATTATATAACAATTTAGGAATGCACTTTTGACATCCATTTGATAATTTTTAAAATCCAAGCCTGTTGCACAGGAAAGTAAGATCCTAATTTCCACAAGTCTTGCAACTGGTGAAAATGTATCTTTATAATCAATTCACTCATCATGACTATATCCTTGTTAAACTAGTCTATATTTATTTCTAACTATATTTACAGCTTCATCTACTTTGTTTATGAACACCCATTTGGTTCTTATGGTCAAAGTATCCTTATGTCTATCTACAAGATTCCAAAATTTATTTCTTTCAAACTGATTATGTTCATCTTGCATGGCCATTTCCCAAAATTCATCATTGATTGCATCATTGGTATTTTTAGGTTCATGTTGTGACATGAAGTCTTGATGTTCAACCTTGTTTCTCAAGGAAGCTATGGTTTGGGTTCCTCTATCTAAATCTCCAACAACAGCATCTAAGGGATGATCCTTAAGGGTTCTAGATGGTCTAGAGAAATTATAACTTGATATTTAATGTTTTTATGGTTCAATATGGTTAGGCGGTTGATAATTTCCAGAACTAAAAGTTTTTACTGATTCCTTTACATGAGAATTTGAGGTTTTATCATTAATGTACAGATTGGACATATCCTCTTCAACATTTTCTAGTGACGTCTTGGGCTTATTTGGATATACTTTATCAAATTGATGTGTACAGATTCCTTGACACATTTGGTTTTCTTATTAAAGAATATATTGGTTTTTCTTGATGTATAATATCCAAGGAATATTACTTGATCACTTTTAGAGGCAAATTTATCTAAACTATCTTTAGTGTTCATAATATAGACTTTACATCCAAACACTTTAAAATAACATAATTTGGGTTTCCTATTATTCCACGACTCGTAAAGATTTTTTCTAAGAATGCATCTAATTAAAACTCTATTTATCATGTAGAAAGTTTTATTAACAGTTTCAGCCCAAAAATAAATGGGTAAATCATATTCATTAAGCATAGTCCGTGTAATTTCATGTAAGGTTCTATTTCTTCTTTCTACCTCACTATTCTTTTGAGGTGTCCTAGGTAAAGAGAAGTTATGATTATAGCCATTTTGTGAGAAAAAATCTTCAAAATATTGATTCTCAAACTCACAACCATGATCACTTCTTAAGTATTTAATCTTAAATCCACATAGATTTTGTATAGTACTAGCTTACTTGGTAATGTGTGAACATGATTCACTTTTATGAGCCAGGAAAAAGGTCCAAGTGTATCTAGAGAAATAATATTCAAGAACATAAACATAGTACTACCCATTTAAAATTGAAACTCTAGATGGTCCAAACTAGTCCATGTGAACTAACTCGAGAGGATGAGTAGTAGTAACTTCTTTATTCGGTTTGAATGATATTTTATGTTTCTTTCCTTTTTAACAAGGATTACAAACTTTGATGTTTGGAAACTCTGATTTGGGTAAGTATGTAACTAAACCTTTTCTAGTTAACTTCTTAAGAGAATGTATATTCCAATGTCCTAGTCTTCTATGCCAGAGCCAAGACTCTTTGTGAATGGTATTTAGACAAGATACATTCTGTGAGGCTAGTGTGTCTAAATTTATAGCATATACATTATCATTTATAAAAGTAGTAAATACTAAATTATTCTTGGCATAAAAAGCATGGCATGAATCTTTTTTGAATTAAATATTAAATCCATCATCACACAATTGATATATGTTAAGAATTTTATACTTTAATCAATCAACATATAGTACTTTGGAAATTAAAATAGAGTTAGGGTTACAAATCAGGCATAGGCCGATGATTTTTCCTTTACCATTGTCACTAAAAGTGACATGTCCTCCATCAATCTTGATAAGACTTATAAAGGTTGAAAAATCCTCTGTCATATGTCATGAAAACTCCCTGTCCAAGTACCATAGCTTTTTACACTATCTCTTTAGGTAGTTTACCTATAAAATAGTTTAACCAAGAATCAACTTTGGTACCCATACCTATCTAGGTCCACGTACATTAGTAATATAAAAATAGGTACCCACAACTATCTTATAGGTTTTCAATATATATAATATAGAGTAATTGAAAAATAAACTCTATTTGGTCCTGAATAATTAGATGCAGTAAATGAATTTGTATAACTAGAACTAGTAGTAAAATTCTGGTTTTTAAAAAATGTAGCATATTTTCCAAATTTGGATACAAAATGTGATTTGTATAAGTTCATTTTACCAGATTGATATCCTATCCTAGAAGAATACTTAGGATTTATTTGTATACCAAGAATTTCAGTAAGATTATTCCTTATATTAGTAAACATTTTTAATTCTTTCTTCAACTATTCATTAGACATTTTTAACTCATTATTATCTTTGAGTAGTTGATCATTTTTCTGAATTTCAGTTGTAAGTTTAGATTTAGCAGTCACAATAAGATCATTTTGTTTCTTCAAATATTTATATTTATTATTCAACTCATTACATGTTTCTTCTAACATATTTCAATATTTGAATAGTTCATAATTTTTCATATTTTCAAACTCACTTTCAAAATGATAAGAATTATGTACAGGAGAGTTTGAGGTTACCTTTTTTTTTGTTTTTCATGAAACACATATTATCCATATCATCTTTCTCATTCTGAGAAGAGTGAGATTCACTTGAACTGCCCTCAGAGGCACACCAAGTGGCCTCAATTTCTTTTTTATACCTTTTATTTGTATTTTCATACTTTTTATTATATTTCATCTTTGGGAAGTTATCCTTGACAAGTCCTATCCTTTTACATTCATAATAGACTATCTCTTCGGATTTATCATTCCACTTCCAATCCTTTTTACAATTTCCCTTGTTATCAAACATTCCTTTGAAACTGGAATTATTGAATATATTCTTTTTCCTATAGAATTTATTGAATCTTCTAGACAACTAGGCCATTTATTCATCACTATCTAATGAAACTTCATCAATGCTTGAGCTTTCAACAGTAGCTTGAATTGTCTCTTTATCTTTACTTTTGGACGTAGTTGTCTTGAAAGCTACAGACTTTCATTTTGGTTTATCATCCTCTTGATTTGCCTTAAATTTTTCTTCATACAAAATTAATTTTCCAATCAATTCATTCACTATAATTTTATCAATATCACTTGATTCTCTGATAGACACAGATGTTCCACGCCATCTTTCCAGTAGGAATCACATAATCTGCATGATCTCCTCTTTGGCAGTTAATTTTCTTCCTAAAGAAATCAAGGTATTCACAATTTTATTGAACCTGTAATACATATCAGAAATTGACTCATCTGGCTTCATTATAATGTTATCATATTTGATAGTATAAGTATTCAATCACATTTCCTTAACATTAGATGTTCCTTCATGACAAATAGAGAGAGTATCCCAAATTTCATGTGCAGTTTTACAAGCAGAGATACGGTTAAATTCTTCATCTCCATGTGCACAATACAAAGCATTCATTGCTTCACAATTATTGTTATAAGTAGTCTTGGTAGGTTTATACCAAGCGTTTCTAGTAGTTTTAGGAATAGTATATTTACTATCAATAGTAGTCCAGATTTCAAATCTGATAATTTCTAGATATATTTTAATTTTAATCTTCCATGAAGCATAGTTAGTTCCATTAAAGATAGGTGGTCTATTTGTAGTATCCCGTTCTAATCTATTTGCCACGAAAAATATTGTACCAGAATTTCAATGAGATAAAAATTTAGAAATAACATAAATTTTAAGATCTTTGAAACACAACTGTAATAATAGTTGACAAGATTTGAAAAACAAAAAATGACTTTTAATTTCCTCTGATTCCAAATGTTGTTTAGAGTAGATGAATCAAGATGGGGTGAATTGAGTATCTATAAAAAAATTCTGTTAAAAATATTATTTACAAAATAATATGCCCATATGAAAATAAACAGAAATCCAGTTTTTACTGAATTTATAATAGTCTTGAAGGTTCAATTTGGTTCTCATAAGATTTATTAGTTCTCATATTTAACAATCTAAAGATTATAAAAACTTTTGAAACAAACCTACTAATTCAAAATAGACATAAAAACTAGCTAAACTAACAATCAATGTTCAGTTTATCTTAATGCAAGAAATACATAACAGATAGAAAATATAAGATAAAAATCACAATAGATAAAACATGAGGTTTAATCTCAGACAGAGACTTAAACCTATTCACTTGGTGATCACTTGCCACTAAGAAGTTTATGTTAATAAACTTTTGATCCACACTATAGATTGGGGTTCACAATAATACATAGGTTCTCTAGGTCTCACTTGACCTCTACCACATTTATTCATTGGAAAAACAAATAAACAGATCACACAGGATCTCTTCCACAGTTCTATGTGGGAAATAAGTGAAATAGGAGACTGAGAGTGAGGATTTTTTATATCCTCCAGTTATGCTTAGGAGACATTGTGTTCGATTCAAACAGATATAGACACTACTCAAATAGTAATGTAAAGACCGGTAAATTTCAAAGAAATATTTTTTCTTTATTTCATTAGTATATTATGAGTATGCAGTTTCTGACAGCACCTGATTCCAAGGCCCGGTTTGCCCAGAATAATTTTCCAAAGTTTAGCTTGGGTAAGTTCAGCGAACGAATGAGCGGGTTTTTCTAATTTTTGAAGCGGTGCTCGGAATCGAAATCTGAGGGCACCGATGAAACCGCAGTGCCGGTAGTTGCTCAAGAGCACATTTTCCGAAGGTTCATTTTCTAGGGGGAGTTGTTAAAAAATATGGTTTTAGTGAAGAATAAAATAAAATTGTATTACAATTTTATTTCTTTTTCTTTAAATAGTTATATCATAAGTAAGGGAGTTGGGGTGGGACCCACTTGTAGTTAACGATCCCGGAGAGGATAAAGGTGTGGTGGGGCCCACACGAGCCCAACCCCTCACATTCCTAACTCATCTAACCCCCCCCCCCCACTTAAGTTGTATAAATCCTGAACTCCACCTTTATTGGATGACTTTCCATCTCCTTGCATTTAATTATGCCAACTCACAAATTCTTTTGATTTGATTTTTTGAATTTTGAAAAGCATTGTATGTGTTAATAAAATAAGGGAAGACCTTATTTTATTTGGGGTTAGATTTTGTGTGAGGATATTTGAGGAGAGAATTCTAAGTCTGAAGAACTTCTTCTTCCTTGTTGAAGAACGTGGTGAACGCTGACACCAAGGAGAGGCGACAGGTCGTTCTTTCCACTCTCCGCAGCCGGTGTGAGATGCCATACCCTCTTTGGACACACACTGACACACCATTCAATCTTATCTTCGTGTCAAAGGATGGGAGACGCCACTTCCTCCTTGGACGTTCTCCATCGACATATATAGAGATTCACCTTGCAATGCCATTTCCCGTGACGATCATCTTCAGCGAACTTCTTTTGAGGTAGGGGTTAGGTTCAATTTTTATTTAATTAAAATTTTGATTTGTTGCTCATTATGTTTTCTCATTCATATAGCCGCATGTTATCATTGTAATGGAAGGAGTTCAGACAGCACAAACATGGCCGATCCTCCTCCCCTTTTTCTCATTTATGTTCGTTAATAATAGTTGTGAAGGTGGCGCGGTGTCGTTGCACCGCGTGAGAATAAGGACAATCACGGTCGGAGCGGGCCGCAGTGGTGGAGCATGGCACCGTCGCACCACGCCGGAGAAACCGGAGTAGGAGGTCGCGGTCAGGAGTGGGTCATGGCGGAGGGGCATGGTGCCTTCACGCCGCACCAGACAGGAAAGAGCCACGACCCTTGGTCGCGGCGGTTCAGCAGGGGGCGGCCGGACTCCTCCGGCCGCTGGCGCTCCACGAGGTGAGACCAACAGGTCCTACGGCGGCTCACCGGCCGACCATTACTGCCGGCTGTTTTCCAGAATTCTGGGGGTTGTAACCCCCGGTAGGTGGCAAAGGCGGTCTCCCCCAAGGGCTCTCGGTTTCATCAATGAAACGAGGCAGCCCCCCCCCCCCCTTCGCGCTGCTCGGTCACGGACCGAGTGCCCAGCCGAGCCAGGCCGCCCACGCTGGGTCGGGCTGCCCGTGCTGGGATGGACCGCCTGCTCTGGGCTGGGATGCACCCTTTGGGCCAGGCCACACCCTTGTGGGCCGGACCCGGACCCAGGTTGGTCGACCTGGTTCGGGCCGACCTAGGGGGTCTTGGGCCGGGTCGGTCCGGGCCCAAAACCCCCTAAAATCAGACAGATTTGTTCGAAGGCCCATAACATGGGCTACAGACCTCTGATCGATGCTCCATCAGTTGCGATTTGATCCTTGGATCGAGATGGTCGTTTCGGAATATTACACTCAAGGTTTTGATGAACTTTGGGTACAGCCGGGTTGGTTTGAACACGAAACCAACCAGGCCCTCGGAGCAGAAACGCTTATAACTAGAGCTCCGGACGTCCCAATGATGTGTCATCAACTTTGTTGGATTCCTCTTGTTGAGAAGGAACTTTTGGCATACATCACCTGAGGTCTGGATGTAGTTGGAGTAAGGTCGGGTTGGATTGTACCCAAAATCCAACCGGGCCCCTAGAACAGAAAAGCTGATAACTTTTATACCGGACATCCATTTGACGAACCGTCAGCGGTGTTGGTAATCACATTGAGAAATGGTCCCTATGAGTATACCCTATGAGATATCGAGTTATATTTGAGATACGATCGGTTTGGTTCGTATACGAAACCAACTGAGCCCTCGGAAAAAAAAGGCTAATAACCCACAGACCGGACGTCGGATTGACGCATCGTCTATTGCATTGAGACCCCTGTGATGAGGTGGTCCTTTGTGATACTTCCTTCGTGAGACTTTTTGATACTTGGATTATCGACCAGTATCTCGTGGATCGGATCCTCCCAGTTATGAGCGTACGGAGTGTGGAGACCTAGTAGGTGTGGACCTAATGACTGCTTTTATGATTCGGTTCGGAGTGACTTGTATAGCCCAGTGGAGAGCACTACTTTGTATGGTGGTAGACCCATGGAAGAATAGAACTACTTTCTGAGGTGGCAAACCTGCGGTACTCTATAGGAGGAGTACCTCTGTAGGCTATGAGGGGGATCACTACATTGTGAGGTGGCAGACCCATGGCATGGAGCACTAATTTGTGAGGTGGCAGACCTGCGGTAATCAACAGGAGGAGTACCTCAGCAGTCTAAGGTTAGTGAGTATCACCTCGGAGTTGTGACAGGACTACTGTGCTCAACAGAGGAGGAGTTCTCCAGTAGTTGTGGTTTTGACATCATGATTAAATCCCGGTTTGAGATGAGTCGTTGACCTTTGGGTTTTCCTCATGATTGACATGGATTACTTGATAACTTAGGTATATGTATGGGAATATACCAAAGTAGTGGTTATCCGTTGATTTCATATCTGTGTGATACCTCTTGATTGAGATGGGTTACTTGATAACTTAGGTATAAGTATGGGATTATACCTAATTAAGGGTAATCTATTTTGATCAATCTTTTTGGTTATCCATGTGGGATATAGTAAGACCTTGAGGGTCTCGGGGTCCCTACTGAGTATCGTTATACTCACCCCTGCACGGGCTATGCCGGCACAACGTTGTGTTGGATGCAGACGACAGACAGTGCAGACGGAGGCCGACTGTTCGAGGACTTGACGGTACCCAGAGGTGGACCTCATGACGATTTAGTATCTGGAGGTGGACCTCAGGACGAGTCAGTATCTGGAGGTGGACTTCACGACGAGACGGTACTCGGAGGAGGTTGATGGGTGAGAGCGTTGAGGAGGCTATCTTTACCTACCCTTCGGGTAGGATCCGTGGTGGACGATCTAGGAGTTGTGCTATCTGTACCTACTCTTTAGGTAGGATTCAAGGTGGACGACCCTGGAGATACTTCTATTCTTCCATCTTCTTGTCTTTTCAGTTGTAATTTCGTTCAGTTATAGCTGTACTTTTCAGTTGGGTTTGTATTCTAGCTCATTTACTTTTTAGCACTTTCTTTTGTACTTAGTGTTTTCTTCTACTTGTACTATGTTGTGTTGATTACTTTTATAATGGAAATGCCTTCCCTTTTTATTGGGATTTATGCCTGTGGTGCTAGTCGCCAGCCCTTGGCCTATGGAAGGCGGGGTTGGGGTAGTCACTGCAAGGGCCCCAAGGACGGGTCATGACAAATTGGTATCAAAGGATTTGGTTCTACCGTAGAACATAGGACTCTGATAATTTATTTTTTTTGAATCAATAGTGTTAAGGGTATTGAGTGTGGTTATTAGTCCAGGGAGTCCAGTGTTGGTGTGGAGGCTGATGTATCCATACACTAGGACCCTGACTTTTGATTTCCAGCTTAGTGCACAAAAAACTGATTGTGGGTGTGTTTTCAAAAGTTTCCGTTAAGTCGGCTCAAACCAGGTCATCTCACCAGGTATAGTCTTTGACCGTGTCGCATCTGTTTCTTTCAGGATGCCTCCCCGCAGACGACCATCTAGCACCCTGAGAAATGCATGTACTAACAGCCCACCGAGTAAAGAGGCCTTAGTATAGGGCCCTCTTTCAGCTGAGGCACCAGTGGACAAGTGGTACTACCACCCGTTGGGCCACCGATGCCACCTTCCCCAACAGTAGGCGATGCACGCCACTTGAGCACGCTGCATGATTTCCAGCACTTGAGGCCACCCAGGTTCAGGGGATAGACGGACCCACAGGTGGAAGAGGATTTGCTAGAGGTTGTGGTGAGAGTTTTCAGGCTAGTAGGTACACCAAGGGACTTCATGGTGATCCTAGCTGCCAGCCTCCTTCAAGCAGCAGCAGGCAAATGGTGGAGCCTGATACTTCAGTTTCATGACGAGACGTCACTACTATGGGCAGACCATGAGAGCCTGTTCCATGCTGAGTTTGTACCAGCCACCCTTTGAGCATTGCTGATACAGGAGCTACTTCATCTGCAGCAGGGCACCATGAGTGTAGCTCAGTACTCAGCAAGGTTCACAGACCTCTCGCGCTACTCTACAGAAATGTTACGGGAACCATTTTCCAGGGCCCAGACCTTCGAGCAGGGACTGAGGCATGAGATTAGATCTTTAACGATCCCTCTCAACATTCCGACTTAGGAAAAGGTGTTGGAGTGAGCCCTCTTAGTGGAGAGTTTCCTTGCTGAGCAGACTCCAACAGCGGGACCCACCACTAGTCAACTTGCAGCAGAGTCTTCTTTAGCTGGTAGTAGAAAGATGACGAAGAGGTCCCAGAGATCCAGACCAATAGGTGGACGACCACATAACTCAGGATCAGTACTGCGAGGCACCAAGGGTAGAGACAGAGCCAGACCTACCATGCTGTGTTACACATGCGGTAGACAGGGTCACAAGGATCGGGACTATCCAACCTACCACTCGGACGATTAGCAGATAGGTGAAGAACCTCCCAGGCAGAGGCAGAGGTTTGATAGAGGCAGACCGCAAGGAGCAGGAGGTAGAGGTAGAGGAAATTTCCATGCAGATAGAGGTGGACGACACTTCAAAGTGTTTCCACCACCACCACCCAGAGGACCACCCCGACCGCAAGGATTGTGTGGATAGGGGAGAGCTCAGTTTTAGGCAGCTTAATCATATGACTACAATTCTCCGGAAGCAGGTGGACAGGAGTGGGTCTATGCATGGAGACCCTTGTTCTTGGTGTTTTTAGTTTCCATTTTATCGATGTTGTAGTTGTTTGTGTCTTTTTACTTTGAGCTGCAGTAATAAAAGACATATTTCCTTGTGACGATTACTTTCATGTCCACTTCGTATGGTTGATACTGAGAGGTTCCGGTTAAAACTATTGATTTGATCCTCACTTTTGAGACACCTACTGGAGGACACCCAGTAACCACACACTGCTACCGATAGTGTGACTCGACCCTTGGAGGTGAGAGTAACGGTTGGATCTCTTGGTAGTAGCATCGAGGCCTTACGATGTCATCCATGGAATGAGATAGCATTGTTCATGTCAGGTTTGACTGTATTAGGAAAAGAATGTGGTTTATCCAGGGGATGAGACCATATTTCTCTTTTTAACAGAGGAGAAATCTGATCAACTCTTGGGTGGAACGTAGATGAAATAAGGTGGAGATGAATTCTTATATTTGGCTAGTCTCACCCATGAAACGCTGAGCAAACGGTTTATGGTTCTCTATAACTTATTGGTCACAGGTGTAACTACTCATAGAAAGACCTGAAGCTACGATGGTGGTGATGGCTTGTGTACCTCCAAGACTATTATACTCCTGGGAAGGGGAACGTTGTAGCAGATGCTCTTAGTAGGAGATCGGGCATTCAGCTGTTAGGAGTTGCAACACAGAAGCTGGCCGCGTTTCAGATATCCTATGTGGATAGTGATGGAGTCATTATGTGTAGAACCAGAGATGGTTCAGGCTATAACAAAGAAAAGCTAAAATTATCCAGGAGCGGATGAGGAAAGCTCAGAGCCGACAAAAGTCTTATGCTGATAGAAGGCGGAGACCACTAGAGTTCGAGGATGGCGACCACGTTTTCTTATGGGTCTCACCTCGGTGTGGATTATGGGGATTTTTCTAGGGCATCAAGTTATCTCCCCTCTTTATCGGACCATTCCAGGTTCTCAGTAGGATAAGAGATGTGTCTTTTTTCCTGGCTCTTCCACCTCAGTTGCACCAGGTGCATGACGTCTTTCATGTATCTCAGCTGAGGAGATATGTGCACAACCAGACGCATATCATATACCATGGGGAGCTGGACGTCGATGATGGGGCTATGTTTGCGGAGGTCCCGGTGGAGATCAAGGATTGATAGGAGTCAGTCTTATTTGGATGGTCTATTCCTCTAGTGTGCATCAAGTGGAAGCACGGGATCCTTCAGAAGAGAACATGGGAGTGGGAGGCTCAGATGCGTGCACAGTACCCCATTTTGTTTCCCTTGATTTTGATGTAGCATTACAGGGACGTAAATCCCTGAGGTGGGATTGCTGTAAAGACCCCTAAATTTGAAGGATAATGTTTTTCTTAATTTCATTGGGATTTTATGAGTGTGCGGTTTCTGACGGCACCTGATTCTGAGGCCCGGTGTGCCTGGAATAATTTTTTGAAGTTTAGCTCAGGTATGTTCAGTGAACGAACGAGCAGGTTTTTCTAATTTTTTAACCGTTGCTCGGAATCAAAATCTGAGGGCACCTATGAAACCACAGCATCGGTAATTACTCAAGAGAACCTTTTCCGAAGGATCATTTTCTCAGGGGGGGGTTGTTAAAAAATGTGGTTTTAGTGAAGAATAAAATAAAATTGTATTACAATTTTATTTCTTTTTCTCTATGTAGTTATATCCTAACTAACGGAGTTGGGGGTGTGACCCACTTGTTGTTAACTAACCTTGAGAGGATAAAGGTGGGGTGGGGCCCACACGAGCCCAACCTCTCACATTGTTAACTCATCTAACCCCCCCCCCCCACACACACACACATATGTTGTATAACTCATGAACTCCCCCTTTATTGGGTGACTTTCCCTCTCCTTGAATTTAATTATGCCAACTCACAAATTCATTTGATTTGAGTTTTTTAATTTTGAAAAGCATTGTATTTGTTAATAAAATTAGGTAAGACCTTATTTTATTTGGGGTTAGATGTTGTGTGAGGATATTTGAGGAGAGAATTCAAAGTCTGAAGAACTTATTCTTCATTATTGAAGAACCTGAAGAACGCCGACACCAAGGAGAGGTGACGTGTCGTTCTATCCCCTCTCTACAGCCGGTGTGAGATGCCATACCCTCTTTGTACACACACCTAAATGCCATTAAATCTTATCTCCGCGTCAAAGGAAGGGAGATGTCACATCCTCCTTGGATGTTCTCTGTCGATGTATACGGAGCATCACCTCGTGACACCGTTTCCCGTGACGATCATCTTCTGCGAACATCTTTTGAGGTAGGGGTTAGGTTCAATTTTTATACAATTAAAATTTTTCTTTGTTGCTCATTATGTTTTCTCATTCATATAGTCGCATGTTATCGTTGTAATGGAAGGAGTTCAGACGGCACAAACACGACTGATTCTCCTCCTCGTTTTGTCGATGAAGTTCATAAACAATCGTGGCGAAGGTGGCGCAGTGCCGTTGCACCGTGCGAGAATGAGGAGAACTGCGGCTGGAGCGGGCCGTGGCTTTAGAGGAGCACGGCGCCGTCGCGGTGCGACAAAGAACCCGGAGGAGGAGGCCGCGGCTAGGAGTGGGCCGCACCAGAAGGGTGTGGCACTGTCGCGCTGCGCTGGACGGGAAAGAGCTGCGGCGGTTCAGCAGGGGGGCGGCCGGACTCCGTCGGTCGCCGGCGCTCCAGGTGGCAAGAGCAATAGGTCTCATGGCAGCTCACCGGTCGGCCATTTTCTAGAAGTCCAAGGTTCGTACCCCCGGAAGGTGGAAAAGTCGGGCCCCCCATGGGGGTCGGACTTCATCAATCAAGGGGGGCAGCGCCCCCCCCCCCCCCCCCCCCCCTCGCACTGCTCAGTCACGAACTAAGCGCCCAGCCGATCCTGGCCGCTCGCGCTGGGCCAGGCCGCCCGCGCTGGGTCGGGCCGTGCTCACTAGACCAGGCCGCAACTACTGGTCTAGGCCACGCCACTGGGCTAGGCCGCGTCCAAGTGGGCCATACCCAGACTCGGGTCAGGTCGACTCGGTTAGGACCGACCTAGGGGGTCTTCGGTCGGGTTGGTCAGGGCCAAAAACCCCCTAAAATCAAACATCTTTGTTCGAAGGCCCATAAAATGGGCTAAGGACATCTGATCAATGCAATGTCAGTTGATATGCGATCCTTGGATTGAGACGGTCGTTTTGGTATATTACACTCATGGTTTTGATGAACTTTGGGCACGGTCGGGTTGGTTCGAACACAAAACCAACCAGGCCCTCGGAGCAGAAACATTTATAGCCTGATCTTTGGACGTCTCAATGATGTGTTGTAAACTTTGTTAGATTCCCCTTATTGAGAGGGAACTTTTGGCCTACATCACCTGAGGTTTGGATGTAGTTGGAGTAAGGCTGGGTCAGATTGTACCCAAAATCCAACCGGGCCCCTAGAACAGAAAATCTGATAACTCTTAGACCAGATGTCCATTTGATGAACTATCAGCGGCATTGGTAATCACGTTGAGAAACAGTCACTATGGGAATACCCTATGAGAGTTCATGGTATAGTTGAGATACGGTCAGGTTGGTTCATATATAAAACCAACCGGGGCCCCGGGACAAAAAGGCTAATAACCCACAGACCGGGCGTCCGATTGACACGCCGTCTATTGCGTTGAGACCCCTATGACGAGGTGGTCCTTTTTGATACTTCCTTCATGGGAGTTTGTGATACTTGAAGTATCAACCAGTAGCTCGTGGAGTGGATCCTCCCGGATACAAGCATACGGAGTGCGGAGACCTAGTAGCTGTGGACCAAATGACTTCTTGTCCGATTCGGTTTGGAGTGACTTTTATACCTAGTGGGGAGCACTACTTTGTGAGGTTGAAGACCCATGGCGGAAGAGCACTACTTTGTGAGGTGGTTGACCCGCGGTACTCAACAGGAGGAGTACCTTTGTAGGCTATGAGGGGGAGCACTACTGTGTGAGGTGGTAGACCCATGGTGGTGAGCACTACTTTGTGAGGTGGCAGACCCGTGATACTCGAAAAGATGAGTACCTCAGTAGTCTAAGGTTAGTGAGTAGCACCTCAGAGTCATGACAGGACTACTGTGCTCGAAAGAGGAGGAGTTCTCCAGCAGTTGTGGTTTCGACATCATGGTTAAATCCTGGTTTGAGATGAGTCGTTGACCTCTGTGTTTTCCTCATGATTGAGATGGGTTACATGATAACTTAGGTATATGTATTGGTATATACCTAAGTAGTGGTTATCCATTGATTTCATATCTGTGTGATACCTCTTGATTGAGATGGGTTACTTGATAACTTTGGTATATGTATGGGCTTATACCTAAGTAATAGTTATCTGTTTAGATCCTACTTTGTGGTTATCCTTGTTGGTTATAGTGAGACCTTGAGGGTCTCAGGGTCCTTACTGAGTATCGTTATAATCACCCCTGCACGGGAAATTCCCGCACCTCATTGTGTTGGATGCAGACGACGGACAGCGCAGACGGAGGCCGAGTGTTCTAGGACTTGATGGTACCTGAAGGTGGACCTCATGATGAGTCAGTATCCGAAGGTGGACCCCATGATGAGTCAGTATCCGGAGGTGGACTTCACGACGAGACGGTACTCGGAGGAGGTTGACGTGTGAGAGAATTGAGGAGGCTATCTTTACCTACACTTCAGGTAGGATTTGGGGTGGAAGATCCTAGAGCTGCGCTATCTGTACCGATTTGAGGTGGATTTCCTAGGAGATACTTCTATTCTTCCAGCTGCTTGTCTTTTCTATTGTAATTTTGTTCATTTTTAGCTATACTTTTCAGTTGGGTTTGTATTCTGGCCCATTTACTTTTCAGCACTTTCTTTTGTACTTAGTGTTTGCTTCCGCTTGTACTCTATTGTGTTGTTTACTTTTATAAAGGAAATGCCTTCCATTTTTATTGGGATTTATTCCTTTGGTGCTAGTCGCTACCCCCTAGCCTATGGAAGGTGGGCTTGGGGTAGTCACGTCACGGGCCTTGTGGACGGGTCGTGACAAGTAATAGAATAACACAAAATAGCTATTAAAAAGATTAGGGTTTAGGAATCACTATGTTTCGTTCTGTAATTCTCCTGACTTATTAGATGTAAATAAAATGGAGTTAAAGACCTCTTTATAAAGTTCGGTATATAATAGAGTGTTGCAGTTTCTTGTGAAAGTGTTCTGCTCTTCTTTGTGAGGTTGTTCAGTAAGATTCATTAAGAAGTTTCTAAGTGACATAAATCTTCCAGTTTCTATCTTTTCAATATTCTATGTTTTCACAGTCTATACTTTAGCGTGTTCTTATAGATCAGTGTGTATCTACATATCTTGGTGTCTCTGTGTCCATCTCTTTTTGAGATCTAATTGAAGGCCTTTTATACTTTAAGGTCTACTAGGCATAAAGATCTATGCATGTGAATGTACCTTATACCATCTATGTAATGTTCTATAGACAACATTAAATAATGCTAGAAACAATTATTTGTCTAAATATGACTTTTAGAAATAAATTTGAATTTATAAAATCAAAATAGTTATTTATAACTATTGGTAAGTCATCTTCGGTCTGTTTTCTTCGGTTTGGTAACATTGGTCAGTCAACTTAGGTGTTTCGACTTTAGTGTGTCAACTTCGGTGTGTCGAATTCTATGTGTTGACTTCGGTCTGTCAAACTTCATTGTTTCAACTTTGGTATGTCGAACTTTGCTGTTTCAAACTTCGTTATGTCTAACTTCGGTGTGTCGACCTATGGTATGTCAACTTTGATCTGTCAAACTTCGGTGTGTCGACTTCGGTCTATCAAACATCAGTATGTTGACTTCGGTGTGTCCACTTCGGTATGTCGAACATCGGGGTGTCAACCTTCAGTATGTCGACTTCAGTCTGTCAAACATCAGTGTATAGACTTTGATCTTTCAAACTTAGGTATGTTGACTTTGGTGTGTCGACATCAGTATGTTAAAATTCAGTGTGTCGACCTTAAGTATGTCGACTTTAGTGTGTCAGATTTCAGTTTTTCAACCTTTGGTATGTCGCCTTCAGTCATTCAAACATCTTTTTGTCGACTTCAGTCTGTCAGACTTCGGTGTGTCGACTTTGGTTTGTCGACTTCGGTATGTCAAACTTCGGTGTGTCGACCTCAGTGTGTCAAAAAATGCTATAAAGTGTCTTTCCTACACATAACATTACGAGACTAAGTGTTTATAAAAAATACATGTATACATACACTTGTAAACATATTTATTCATAAATATAGGTTATTTACTTAATTGAGTATAGTTATCTATATGACATAATTTATTTTCTGAGAGATATTAAAATGGAAAGAAAGAGTAGAATCTGTATATTGACATTATTTGTGATTATGAAAACTACAAAATCATAGAGGGTCCAAAAATAAGGTTATAGAAAACACATGCACTTATATTATTTTCTTATATCTAATTTGATTTAAAATAATGTTATGTATCTTTACTATTTATAATATAGTCATTGAATAGTGATCACATGATTAGTATAAATATAGGTTTTTAATAAATCCAGTTAACACAGACAAAGGAAGTGATGTCCATAACAAGTAGTATTATACACTATGAAGTCCTTTTATCATAGATTCCAAGGGAGATAACATATTTGGGCTTTTACCTTGACTAATTCCATGATGAGATCCAATAACATAAATATGAGTTGAACCTTTTATGGGATAAGTTCAAGCTCATCGAGATCGCGGCCCAACCAATATTCACCAAACCACCCCATGAAAGACCCACCATCACCCACCTTACAGTTAGGTAATTCTATAGTGTATTAAAAGGATATGCATAAATACCCTAGAAATATGAATATGTAAATTATTTTTTATATAATAATGATTATATATTTATCCTATTATTTTTACATTGTAAATGATTTTAATTTCAATTCAATAGAAAAATAATATTTTTGGTTAATATTCCAATTCAATTAATGAATTTATTTTGATGAATTAATGGATATTTTAAATAAAACTTATTTTAATAAAATAATTTTATAAAATAATTTTTACTAAATAAAAGTTATCATATAATTTTTACGAAGTGAAATGAAATTTTTATAAGGGTTTTAAAACTATTATTGTCAAAAAAAGTGTCATTTTCAATAAATATCGGTTAATATTTTAAAATTGAAAATTCACATATTTAAAATATTATTTATTTAAAATATATATTATTTATGGAATCCTAACATTGAAATTATCCAATGTTGAATGTTTTATTATTTTTTGAGATAGTCTAATTTTTTGGTAAAAATTAAACAACATATTAATATACTTTGTGTATTTTGACATAATAATGACCCAAAAGTGTGGTAATAAATACTACAAATAGTTGAAAAGAACAAATATATTTTTTAACATTAAAATAATTTTATTTTAACATTATTTTATCTATTTTATAATGACACTATATATTATCCAAAAACCTATAATGTAACGCCCCGACCCCAGTTACCCAGAGTCGGTGCATTATTACATAACATTGGAATGATCACAAGAAAGGTAAAATCTCGAAAGGTTGATTAGTTTAGTAGCCTTGGAAACACTAGATATATTCATAAAGTTTTACATTACATCATAAAAATGAAAAGTACAACGACATAGTCTCCATAGTCCACACTCTTATCCCATCATACTATCTCTGCAGGTCATTCATAATTTACTTCTTTACATCCTGGGAAAAATAAAACATAGAAAAGGGATGAGCTCAAATGCCCAATAAAGATAAAAATATAGCAGAAACTTTCATAAATAAGAAAAAACATTTAAGGCAATATATAACTAAAACAGAGCCTTTTAAAATTGAACTTCAACAAAGTATGGAAAAAATAAAATGAAATAATGTCATTTTCTTATTCACATTGATATTCTACTAATTGAAAAATCACATGCAATATCAATAAACACTTTTATAATGATGGAATGCCTAATTCCAGACTATCATAACCACATAGCCAAGGCCTCATGCCAAGAGCACAAATTTGATTTTGCCAAGGCCTTCGGCCAAGACACTAGTTTGTCTCTTGAGACCTACTGATGCATCGAGGAGCTATACCGAGCTCCACCCATCACATATTAAGTCCAATGCATTCCCATATGAAAAGATTTAAACATAACATAAGAATTTATATTAAACATAGCATACGAAATGTCATTACTTTCTCCATAAACCATAAATGGTATAAAAATAACACATCCATAGTCAAACATATCACAAAACCTTCAATACAATATAGAATTTTTGAATCATAATAAATCAACTTCAAATAATCTTAAAATCCATCAAAGGATGTTGACATGGATGAAATCAAAACTATTTGAGAGAAATATCTATTTTTTTAATCATTTAATAGTTACACATTTATAAAGGAAGTAATTTAAAAGAGATTTTTGAATCAAAATGTCCCATAACACATTGAAACACTTTAAAATAAATATAATTTATAAATCCTTAAAATAATTTTGATAAAATGGACAATAGTTATAAATATTTAGAAAGGTAAATCTTTAAAACATTTAAAATTATGATCTTGATAAAGAGTAACTTTCACAAATTCTTAATATATTCATTTCGAAATCATTTAAAGGTAACATAATTATAAAATAAAACATTTAATTTGAAAATATTGTTATATGCTTGTAATGTAAGATTATAAGATTTTATAATGGTGGAAAATAGGCGCACCTTCCGTATAAGTTAAAAAACATTCTTACCTTAATTCTGTCGAAAATGTTAAAAAGCACCTTGTTTGGAAAACGACGAAAAGATTCCTTTATAAACCTCTTATAAAAATTCAACAAGGGTATAAATGAATTTATACCATAGTATTTAAAAAATTAAAAATGATTTGAAATACATTTTTAAGAAACATGGATGTGGATGATAAAGAGATCCCAATAGATTATTACGTATAAACAACCTCGGATAATGAAGAGATTGCGAAATAAACCCTTACCTTGTACTTTTACTTGGTTGGGGTAGGTTAACCTATTGTATAATGGTGAAATAATTGTTATTAAATTATACAAGAATCATATATATTAATATGATATCATATATGATCTTTTAACATTTCTTTGTTAATAATATTTTAGAATTATCGTCGTTTCGGTTGTTAACTTACTCGTTTTCTTTTATATATTTTGTTACATAATCCGTGTTTTTCATGGATAGGTTGTATCTTATTCATATCCAGAATGATATCAAGTCTTTAGATACTATTATTAATCATCAAATGAGAATTATACTTGAATGGATACGGTGGAGAATGAATCTCATCGCGTTCATGGAGACGGTAGTCCGTACGTACGCACGAGCGACAATATCATTATTTTGATATTAAAATAATATTTAATTGGATGTTATATCATATATAAAGAATCATTATCATGTTATATTAATTATTTACATGAATCACATATCATTATTATACCCATCCAAATAATAATTTATTGAATAACAATTACAACACGACGTGGAGACTGTTAGTCGTACATACGCATGTATGGTGACATGTCATTAAATGGATGGATAGAATACTGAATATGGTTGTACCATGTTTATAATAACATCAAATTATATATATTATACTGGATTTATTATTTTATAATGGTAATAAAAAAGATAGAAGAAGTGGAAGAAGAAAGGAACTTGAAAAGGGGTGGTGAAATCATTACCTCTTCTTCAGGTTCTTCTTTTTGATTTGATCAAAATGGCTACGTAGGATGGATTTCTGACTAATGTAAGGCCTCTAGGATGAATTGAGAGATGTTTAGAGAGTATTTGGGCAGGTTTTGGCCGAAGAAAAAGGCTTTGAAGGTGTGAATTAATGAGAAGGAGGAGTGCCCTTTTATAAGAGGGGTGAGGGGCACCTTTGGAAAAGCTAGAAATATTATTTTATAATAAATTCATATTCGGTTTCTAATGACTCAAAAGTTGATTATTTAAATTTTAAGGTGGGTATGGGTCAAAAACCACTCAACAAATAGAATTTTGAGAGGTTTGGGTCATTATTTTAACCTTATCGTTTAGTTTTAACTCTTAGTTAATTAGTTTGACACTTACCATGTCACTTTGTATTTTTATATTATATAGTTAATAAACTTACTATATACCTCGAAGTGACCCCAAGTGGTCCATTAATGATACACCTATCATGATATTAGTCTCTTTGCCAAACCTTATATTTTTAGGAATTTAATATCAATTAATAATATAATATTTGTTTTAAAAACTATTTTATGTCAATTTTGACACTATTCAACAATTGATTTTTTTAAATATTATTACAGAATTATTACTTAAAAAAAAGTTAATTAAATCAATCCTAACATATCATATTATCCTAGAAAATTATTGGTATTTATAAAAAGTCTCAAATTACATTTATTTTGGTATATATAATATTAATTATTCTAATTTTTCATTAATTAGGTAATTACTGCATCACCATTGTGTCATAAATAAATTAAATTATATAATGTATAAAAACAATAAATAAAATACCATTATGTATGAAATAGTTTTATATTTCTAATGAATATTTATTGTCGAAACTCTAACATATATAACCCCATGTAAAAAAATTTAAAAAGATATATGCTTATGCCATTTTTGTATTTATTTTGACTTAATTAATATAGTGTCATTATCACTTACAAGTGGATCCATGGGGTCCCAAAATCGACCCAAAGATGCCCATGGTCAGACATGTATCTACCAATAAGGTTAGGACACGTTTTAGGGTAATTTTTTATTATTATAATATTATTTTTTAACCGTTATTTACCATATTTATCCTTTAGCCATGGTAAATAAAATATTTACTGAAATAATTATTCCAAATATCTAAAAATAAAAGATACATATTTACACAATTTGGACATCCGGATTCCAAATATGGAATCCATTTTTCCAAATTCCAAACACAGAGTTTGCAGAAATTAATTTAAAATTAATTCCCACTGTCAAAACAAAAAGCGCGTTTTTAAGATATAATAACTATCAAAAGATTGGAACTTTTTTATATTCGGTTCAATTGTAAAATTATGTCCAATGACCAACATTGTATTAAATGGTAAAAATATATTCTAAATGTACTTTAAAACCACTCAAATTCATAATTTATCACAACTATTTCTTTTTATTAAAAAAGTTTTTTTAATTAAAATTTAATAATTTTCACTATTCATCCAAATATAAAAGTTATCCGAAAAGTACCAAAATTTTACCCTAGGTTAAATTCAATACTATGAATCCAAAAATGAAGTCCATTTTGAAAGATAAAATTTATAAAATTTTAAAAAGTAGGTATTACTATTCATTACGGCTAGTTTGACTGGTTGTTGTGTGTGTTAGAACTCGAAGTTGCATACAACACACGCTACTATATTATTCAAAGAGAAGCGTACCGTGGAAGATAGGGGTGTTACATTGCAAGTTTTTGATGTCCCAATTCTAAAGAATATATTTATTTAGTCAAATTAAATATATAAAAGTTTAAAATATTGGATTTAAAAAGGGTTCACTATTAATGTCGGTAAAAGTGTATTTTTTTAAAATACTACTTTTATCTGAAAAAAATGAATTTGTTATTACATTATGTCTAAGAATCTCATAATATGGATTCTAAAATTATAAGTATTATATAAGGTTCAAAATTTAGTTAATACTATTCATAACCTCTTTTGAACGGCTTGTTTGGTAAGTCATGGTGCGCTTGAACTCGGTGTTACGTGTAGTGCAAGTTATTGAATTGTTTTAAAGATGTACATACTATGAAATCTTGGCGTGTTACATTCTTACCTCCTTCAATAAATTTTGTCCTCGCAATTTGATATTCTTCTTCAAAAATAAAGGTTGAAAATAGAAAATATCTTTGTGGGAAAACCCACATCGGAAATTTGGTTAATAAAATTTAGTGTTAATAAGAGGAAAAGAGAAATGAAAGGGTCACTACCAAATGATGATCTTGATTAGGAGAACATTGGTGGAAATTAGAGACAAATAATTGGAGGAAAAACATAAATATTTAAAGGTGGTGATTGAGGTCATCAATCTTAAACAAGTATAAAATTGAGGACCTTAAATCCAGAAATCTATGGGGATTTAAAATGCCATCGGTTCAAAAAACATAAGGTATTATGATAACACATTTTTTTTTAAGTTCCCTTCACTAAAGAATAAGAGTTAATTTCTTCATTGAATAAGAGAAGAAGAAAAATATATACTTGAAAATTAGAGTCTCATCCTTTGACTAAGTTCTACCACAATCTCATCTTTCACTCTAAAAGATAATAGAACTTAAAAATAATATTCTATTTATCTTATTCGTATAGGGTTAAAAAAATGAATTTATAATTCATCTAGAAGAACCATTAAAAAATTGACATTATTCAAGCCATGAAATCACGTGGGTTAGTGGTGGGTGATACACCTTTGTCTCCCTTAGGTTGTGGGTTGAAGTCTCGCGGCCTTGCCGGACGTGACGGGTTGCCACCCGACCTCCGAGTTGTCCTTTTATGGAAATCCAAAATAATCCAAACTAGAACTATCCAAAATACTTCAGTAAAAAATTTATAAGAAAGGTAAACACAATTAAGATCCTTTTTCCACATAATAACATGTGAAAACCTTCATCATGTATTCTTTTAAAACACTACAACATCCTGAATTACCATAAAACCTTATTGATTACATTCATGGTCCCTTATTTTTTAAAGAATAATGGATATACTCCGCCAATCCAAAAAGGTAGTAAACCCCAAAAATCAAGGAATATACAAATAATTAATCAGTTTCAAGGTAGTCAAAAATATCCAATATTATTTATCCAAATCAATCATGTATTATTCTAAAATCACTACCTCAGTATCAGAAACATATTATGGTTTATCTTTCTCTCAACCATATATTTTCCAAAACTTTAACCTGCTATTGAGTCACTCTACTTTGTTTCACACAACCTCAAGTCCTTAATGAAATAGCACTGCAGTACAATCCTTATATACACCATAATTATTATAACAATTACATTGTTGATACAACACTCAAATGACATAATAAACATAAGAACTCTAATCATTCCTCTTCATATGTGGTAGTATCATAACTTGATTATTATCCAATAGCATCATTTGTGGCATAGTCTGATGACTGGGACATAGGTTCGTGTAGTGTCCAAACTCCTTGCAAATAAAGCATTATACATTTGAAACCATTTTCTTACCCTTGCAGTCACGTACTTTGTTCCCTTTTCCTCCACACTTATAACAAACTCCCATTACATTCAGGCAAGTTCCAGGGTGTTTCTTCCCACAGTTATCACATATGGGAAAATTCTTATTTTCCCTCTTCCCTTTATCCATCTTTCTCTCTTACATCCTTTTCTTCTCTTGCTTCCCTTCAAAGCCATAGGACTCAGTAAACTCTTTACTTATCTTATCAACACATGATATTATTTCTTCATATGATGATAATATATGGGAGACTATTTCTCTTATAAATTCTGGCTTAATACCATGAAAGATATGATCCTTATTTCTCTTTGGATCATGTGCATTGCTGGAGTTCTCATTCCTTCTACAGGGAACCATTTCTAAACAATGGCATAAACTATATTAGTTTATGAATAACAAGACCTAATCCCAAACATGTAAAACACATAACATAAATTAAATAGTTTATGGATAAAATCCATAATCATAAAAATTTCTCCTTTGAGGAATTAAATACTCATAAACCCTTAATAATGATTTTTAAAGAAAATGAGAGCTATCCTAAGCATATCCCCTAGGAGTGTCATAACCAAGAGTGCGACAAGGCCCGTTGTCGTGCACCAGTTCTCATTCGAGTCTAGCTCAAAGCGGTGTTTTTGGGTTTTACCCTTAGGTACATATGTGCCAGAGACACCTCTACCTGCTCGTATCTAGTTAGGGATGTATTGCTCTGAAAACTCACAAAATCTCTACAATACCAAAATTCTAGGAAGTTCTTCTATACTAATCCTCAAAGTCCATCTTAGTTCTATGTGCTCTAATCAGAGTTTATCTAAATCTAGCTTCCAAGGATTGTACTAAAATTCCTCTGATACTAACTGTAACGCTCCGACCCTAGTTACCCAGAGTTGGTGCATTATTACATAACATTGGCATGATCACAAGAAAGATCAAATCTCGAAATACCAATTAGTTTAGTATCCTTGGAAACACTAGATATATTCATAATATTTTCCATTACATCATAAAAATGAAAACTATAATGACATAGTCTCCATAGTCCACACTCTTATCCCCTCATACTATCCCTATAGGTCGTTCATAATTTACTTCTTTACATCTTGGGAAAAATAAAACATATAAAAGGGGTGAGCTTAAATGCCCAATAAGGATAACAATATAGTGGAAACTTTCATAAATAAGAATAATCATTTAAGGCAATGTATAACTAAAACAAAGCCTTTTAAACTTGAACATCAACATAGTATGGAAAAAATAAAATAAAATAATGCCATTTACATGTTCACATGGATATTCTACTAATAAAATAATCACATGTAATATCAATAACCACTTTCATAATGATGGAATTCATAATGATAGACTATCATAACCACATACCCAAGGCCTCGTGCCAAGACTACAAATAAGATTTGGCCAAGGCCTTGGGCCAAGACACTAGTTTGTCTCATGAGACCTACCGATGCATCGATGAGCTATAGTGGGCTCCACCCGTCACATATTAAGTCCAATTCATTCCCATATGAGAAGGTTTAAACATAACATAAACATTCGTATTAAAACTAGCATATGAAATGTCAATACTTTCTCCATAAACCATGAATGGTATAAAAACAACACATCCATAGTCAAACATATCACAAAACCTTCAATACAATATGGAAGTTTTGTATCATAATAAATCGACTTCAAATAATCATAAAATCCATCAAAGGATGTTGACATAGATTAAATCAAAACTATTTGAGAGAAATATCTTTTTTTTAAATCATTTAAATGTCACAAATTTATAAAGGAAGTGATTTAAAAGATATTTTTGAATCAAAGTGTCCCATACCACTTTGAAACTATTGAAAATAAATATCATTTCAAAAAAAATAATGTCTATATAAATAAATCTTTAAAATCATTTTGAAAACATGGACATTAATTATAAAGATTTCGAAAGATAAATATTTAAAACATTTAAAATTCTAATCTTGATAAAGATTACCTTTCACAAATTCTTAGAATATTCATTTGGAAATCATTTAAAGGTCACATAATTATAAAATAAAACATTTAATTTGAAAATATTCTTATAATATTGTAAGGGAAGCTTTCGAAGATTTTATAATGTCGGAAAATAGGCGCACCCGCCGTATAAGTTAAAAAAACATTCTTACCTTCATTCTATTGAAAAGGTAAAAAAGCACCTTGTTTGGAAAAAGACGGAATGATTCCTTTATAAACCTCTTATAAAAATACAAAAAGGGTATAAATGAATTTATACCATAGTCTTTAAAATAGTAAAAATAATTTGAAATAAATTTTTAAGAAACATGGATGTGGATGATAAAGAGGTCCCAGTAGATTATTACGTATAAACAACCTCGGATAGAGAAGAGATTGCGAAATAAACCCTTACCTTGTACTTTTAATTGGATGGGGTAGTTTAACCTCTTTTATAATGGTGAAATAGTTGTTATTAAATTATAAAAGAATCATATATATTAATATGATATCATATTTGATCTTTTAACATTGCTTTGTTAATAATATTTTAGAATTATTGTCGTTTCGGTTGTTAACATACCCATTTTCTTTTATATTTTTTGTCATGTAAGCCGTGTTTGTCATGGATAGGTTGTATCTTATTCAAATCCAGAATGATATCAAATCCTTAGATACTATTATTAATCATCAAATGAGAATTAGACTTGAATGGATACGATGGAGAATGAATCTCATCGCGTTCGTGGAGACGGTAGTCCGTACTTACGCACGAGCGACAATATCATTCTTTTGATATTAAAATAATATTTAATTGGATGGTATATCATATATGAAGAATAATTATCATGTTATATTAATTATTTAGAAGAATCACACATCATTATTATACCCATCCAAATAATAATTTATTGAATAACAATTACACCACGATGTGGAGACGGTAAGCCGTACGTATGCATGTATGCTGACATGTCATTCAAAGGATGGATAGAATAATGAGTATGGTTGTACCATGTTTATAATAAAATCAAAGTATATATAATATACTGGATTTATTATTTTAAAATTGTAATAACAAAGATAGAAGAAGTAGAAGAAGAATGGAACTTGAAAAGGGGTGGTAAAATCATTACATCTTCTTCGGGTTCTTCCTTTTGATTGGATCAAAAGGGATCCATAGGTTGGCTTTCTGAATAAATTAAGGCCTCTAGGATGAAGTTAGGGATGTTTAAAAAGTATTTGGTTAGGGTTTGGGCGAACCAAAATGCTTTGATGGTGTGAATTAATGAGAAGGATGAGTGCCCTTTTATAAGAGGGGTGAGGGGCACCTTTGGAAAAGCTAGAAATATTATTTTATAATAAATTCATATTTGGTTTCTATGGCTCCAAAGAGTATTATTTAAAGTTTAATGTGGGTATGGGTCGAAAAACACTCAACTAATAGATTTTAGATAGGTTTGGTTCATTATTTTAACCTTATCTTTTAGTTTTATCTCTTAGTTAATTAGTTTGACACTTTCCATGTCACTTTGTATTTGTATATTATATAGTTAATTAAATTACTATATACCTCCAAAAGACCCCAAGTGGTCCATTAATGATACACATATCATGATATATGTCTCTTGGAAGAACCTTATAATTTTAAGAATTTAATATCAATTAATAATATAATATTTGTTTTAAAAACTATTTTATGTCAATTTTGACACTATTCAATAATTAATTTTTGTAAAAAAAATTACAGAATGATTACTTTGAAAAAAGTTAATTAAATCAGTCCTAACATGTCATATTTTACTTGAAAATTATTGTTATGTATAAAAATTCTAAAATTACATTTATTTTGTTATTTATAATATCAATTATTCTAATTTTTCATTAATTAGGTAATTACTCCATCACCATTGTGTCATCAATAAATTTAATTATATAATGTATAAAAATTAAAAATAAAATACCATTATTTAGGAAATAATTTTAGATTTCTAATAAATATTTATAGTTGAAAATCCAACATATATAACCCCATTTAAATTTTTTTTTTCAAAAAGATATATGCTTATGCCATTTTGGGATTTATTTTGACTTAATTAATATAAAGTGTCATTTTCACTTATAAGTGGATCCATGGGGTCCCAAAATAGACCCAAATATGCCCATGGTCATAAATGTATCCACCAATAAAGTTAGGACATGTTTTAGGGTAATTTATTATTATTATAATATTATTTTTTAACCCTTATTTACTGGATTTACCCTTTAACCATGGTAAATAAAATATTTACCGAAATAATTATTCAAAATGACTAAAAATAAAAGTTACATATTTAAACAATTTTAAAATCCCGATTCCTAATATGTAATCCATTTTTCCAAATTCCAAACATAGAAGTGGCAGAAATTAATTCCCGCTTTCAAAACAAGAAGCGTGTTTTTAAGATATAATAACTAGCAAAAGATTGGCACTTTTTTATATCCGGTTTAATTGTAAAATTATGTACAATGACAAAAATTGTATTAAATGATAAAAATATATTCTAAATTTACTTTAAAATCACTATAATTCATAATTTATCACTAATATTTCTTTTTATTAAAAAAGTTGTTTTTAATTAAAATTTAGTAATTTTCACTATTCATCCAAATATAAAAGTTTTCCAAAAAGTACCAAAATTTCACCCTAGGATAAATTTGATATTCTGAATCAAAAAATGAAGTCCATTTTGAGAGATAAAATTTATAAAATTTTAAATAGTAGGTATTACTATTCATTATGGCTAGTTTGATTGGTTGTAGTGTGTCTTATAACTCGAAGTTGCATACAACACACGCTGCTGTATTATTCAAATAGAAGTGTACCATTGAAGATGGGGGTGTTACATTGTAAATTTCTGATGCCCCCATTCTAAAGAATATATTTATTTAGTCAAATTGAATATATAAAAGTTTACAATATTAGATTTAAAAAGGTTTCACTATTAATGTTGGTAAAAGTTCATTTTTTTAAAATACTTCTTTTATCTGAAAAAAATGAATTTGTTATTACATTATGTCTAAAAAGCTCATAATATGGATTCTAAAATTATAAGGATTATATAAGGTCAAAATTTAGTTAATATTATTCATAACCTCTTTTGAATGGCTTGTTTTGTAAGTCATGGTGCGCTTGAACTCGGTGTTATTTGTAGTGCATGTTATTAAATTGTTTTGAAGAAGTGCATACTATGAAATCTTGGGGTGTTACATATAATATATTTTAAGGTTTTAAAATCATTTCATTAAGAGTATGACTCACCTCTACAAAAGCAAGGGAATTATTTTAATATGTACAAAACATGGCCATATAAATTTATAAAAAACACATCCATTTCTGGGAAACCATGGGAAAACCCACGTTATGATTTGTGTTTTTGGATATTGTATTATGTTGAGTCCCAAACCAAAATAATAATGAAATCCCATTATTTCCCTATATAAACCCACCTAATACCCCATTTATCATGATTGAAAATAATTGGATCATGTTCTTACTCTTGTTTACCCTATCTATGGTCCTTTCAAGCTTTCTGCAATCGTTCAAGAAGCCCCTCAAAAGCATTTGAAGTCTCACACTCAACAAAAGGACCATCACCTTCCTCTAACCCTTTAAAATCAAGCACATTCTTTCAAATTAGTGTTAATAATTTCAATTTTTATATTTTAATTCATTTATAAATGTTCCCTTACATTCCAATTGATTTTATATGAATGATATATCATTTATCCCATCTCATTGTGACCCTTACCTAAGTAATTACTATGGAAAAATTCCATAATAGATATTCCACTCTATTTTTTATTCAGGAACTTATTTATATTATGTTTCTTAATTTCCATTTTTCATGTTGGGGTATGTTCTTCTATATCCCACATAAGTTATTTTATATTTATACATGATTATAGTCCAATTTTACTCTCATTAATTTTTCCCTAATCCTTTGTGTACACATGTTACCATGCTGAAATTTCGTAAGGTATTTCTCTCTACTCATTTACATTCAAGAACTTATTTTTTTCTATGTATCTTAAAATAAATTTTATTACGTTGGGATATTTTATTTTATATCCCCACTTAATATACATTTAATTTATAAATTATGATACCCCCCTTTCGCTCTTCTTAATCCTCTCATCCTCTTTTATTTTCACTAATTACCAAGATGAAATATTGTTAGGATTATTTTATTTATCCAAGTTTCTTCATTACCTTATACCTTTTATTTTTAAATTTATAATTTTAAAATTTGGTTTTCCATTTAACTATTAAAAATTATTTTAGGTCTTTGTGATTAGAGACCCATTTATCTCTCATCAACTAGTTTTTATGAATCTTTAAGTGATGTTATTATGTTGCCGAATTTCTCCGCTATATTCCATTACAAAACAATTATTTAGAGAATAACCTACCCATTTCCTATGAAATATGTTTAAATTGATGCACATATACTTTTTATTGGGTACTCACATATATTTTTTCCACACTCCATAATCATGGAATAAATAATTATAATGAATTAATCCTTGTTTTATGTTCTTTGTGTCACACATAATAATGAGAATAAAATGAATATGATGGGTGTGCCCAGATAGCGCTCAAATCCATTGGGTAATGTTTAGTATCATTATATACCATTTTGGGATAGGTAATGAACCTAATTCATTTAGGGGAATATTCCCACCATTATGTCTTCGTTGGTTTATCTATGACCCATTTTTATGATACAGCTTTTTAAGTTGTTTCCACATTTCCCATGTTATGATTATCATTTTATATCATCTATAATTATCATGTTTGTGATCCATAACACTGTTAATCACCATTTATATTCTAATTTACTAATATTTATTATCATATTAAACTTATGACATGTTAACTCCCTTATTGGGCTTTATTTCTCACCTATTTATAATGTTTTTTCCCAGGTTATCCTATTCAGTTATAAAATCCATGGAATTTTAAAAGTTTTTTAAGGATGTTTTTAATAATATTGGTGTGTCCCATGTTCAATATGTTATTTTATGTACAAAATTCCCAATGATAATAGATTTATAAATATTTATGGTTGTATTAAGTGTAATGTTATGTAATAAATTATTTATTAATGTGAAATAAATAGATGAGTTATTATATATGGTATTAGAGGAAAAGATTGGTTATTTTTTTATATTAGGATTAGAAAACTCTAGAGAAAGCATTTGGGTTAGGGCTAAGTATAATAAAGAATCCCTAAATTTTAATAATTATATAGTAGGTTTTTTATAAAGATAATACATCCATGTCTGGATACAACAAGTGGATGAGGTTCTGACACAGATGTACTTAGGGGTAACAACTCTGACATGGTATCCCAGGCCTGACTCGTAGTAACCTAGTACATGATAATGGGCCTTAGTGTACACCAATTTTGGAACTCCTATGGGATATGCTTTGGAAAATTCATAATCTTATTATGAAATGTTATTAAGAGACCAAAAATACCTATAAGCATATATGATAGGAAATATATTGTGGTTAACATATATTGAATCCTAGAAATTCATAAGTAAAGGGAAAAAATGTATTTTATAAGTTATACCATTACTTTCATTGTATTCCCCTTTATGTTTTATATAGTTTAAAATAATCTCCCTTAATTGTTTTTTACATAAAGTAGAAACAGAATCACAAACTAAAAGGAAGGAATATCATATAGAGTTTTATGCATTCCTTCATATCATAAATGATTAGTATAACTATTTGAATGCCATAATAAGTCATGAATGTAGAAATGTCATTGAGAATAAAAAATGGGGTAAGTATTGAATCACAATTATATAACACCTCCCTTATAAAACAATTTGGGATTAACTTCACAGTGAACATTTTCAGACTTCTTTTGGTTGAATCTGATGAATTCTGGGCATTGATTGGCTTTCCCTATATAGAGAAAACATAAAATACCATGACAAGAAAATTACTCTCTGTATTGTGAATCAACCCTCGATTATATACAAGTGTATGGAGGAAGATGAATATTATTTATCACCAACAACTCAAGAATGGATATTATTTCCCTTTGATCAAGTGTATCTACCTCAAATGATTAAGTCTATAGAGAGCATCATTCTCTAAGACATTCCCAATGTGATGGAATATGTTAAGGTGTTTTACGATGAATTTCCTAGTCTTACTCCTAGATGAGAGGTTTAATTTTCAATTGATATTATATGTGGGGAATTAAAAATATCCAACAATCCTTATAAAATGTATGTTGTGGAACTTCAATATCTTAAGAAAAACTATAGTAGAATCTGAATACAGGGTTCATTCACCAATGTGCTTCACCATGGGGTTCACCAATCCACTTTGTCATGAAGAAGGGTGTGTCAATATGCCTTTGTATTAATTGTCATAGTCTCAACATGATCACGATAGAGAAAAAGTATCCTCTTCCTTGAATTGATGACTTGTTTGATATGTTATGTGTATAAACGTACTTCTCCAAGGTGGATCTGTTGTCGGGATATTAGCAACTTAGGGTGAAGAATAAAAATATCCCCAAGACCGATTTTCGAACAAGGTATGATCACTATGAGTTAATAGTGATGCCTTTTGGGATCACTAATACTACATAAATATTTATAGAATTGATGAAGATAGTATTTAAAGATTACATGGATAAATTTTTAGTAGTCTTTATAGATGATATCCAAACATACTCCAAAAACAATAAGGATTATGGGGAGCATTTTATTATTGTTCTAAAGACCTTGAAAAAAGGGGAAGTGTTATTCTAAGTATATAAAATGTTTGTTCTAGTTGAATGAAGTCCCTTTATTGGGGAATATCATCACAAGAAATGGGATATCTTTGGATCCTTCAATTATATAAGAAATTTAAGGATGTATGAGACTAAAATCCATGACAGATATTTATACTTAGAATAGCTGGGTACCATAATTGATTTTTCATACATTTATCACAATTTCTAAACCCTCTAACCAACCTATATTGGAAGGGAGTAAGGTTTTCATGGAATCATTAACATAAAGAGACATTTAATGAATTGAAAAAGTGTATTATCATGACATCTATTCTCACACTACCCACAAGTTGAGAGCCTTTAGTGGTATTACTGATTCTTTGAATACGTGATTGGGTTGTGTGCTAATGAAAAATGACAAAGTGATAACTTACATCTCAAGGAACTTGATAATTCAAGAGAAACATTATCCCACACATGATCTAGAGTTGGCAAATGTGATATTTAAATTAAAAATCTAGAGGCATTATCACTATAGAGAGAACTATGAAATGGATACAAATGATAAAATATGTAAACATATATTCAAAAAATAGCTTAATATGTGCCAAATATTATGCTTAGAGCTCATAAATAATTATGGCTTCTCAATCCACAACCATCATGTTAAAACAAATAAAGTTGTGGATGCTCTAAGTAGAAAGGATATTGTAATACTATAACTAATGGACTTGATATGTATCTAATATTCTTATAATTATAAAGGATGGGCATGAGAATCATAAAGTAAGGAACTTTATCAAACCTTTCACAAATTATTACTCAATTATCCATTCTAGAGAGGTTAAAAGATACTCAATGAAATTATGTGGGAATTCAAAAGAAAGTGGAAACTATAAGAAATGGTAAATCCTCAAAATTAAATGTTAATAAATAAGGAGTTGTGATATTTTCATCAAGACAATGTATACCATCAAATCATGAGTTATAGAATGATCTATTGGATTATGCACATAACCCATACATATCCATCCCCCTATATAATAGAAAGACATATTGAGATCTATGTATAGGTTATTTTGGAAAAATAAAAAGAAATTGATCATGGAGTTTACATCATGATTCCTTGTATGCTAGAAAGTTAAAGTGGAAATGAAAAAATACAAGGGGTTGATGAAACTATTACCCATAACCAAATGGAAATGGGATAACATCACCATGAAATTGGTCACTAGACATCTGAATACTTCTAGGGAAATAATTCTATATGGGTTTTTGTGGATCTTCTTAAAAAGGGAACTCACATTTTCACAATTCAAGTGGATTTCTAAATAGATCAACCTTCACATATATATATTAAATAAGTGTTAAGGATGAATAGAGTACCACTCTCAATCGTATAGGAGGTAGATATAAGATTCACCTATACATTCTAGAAGAGTCTACAATATTATTTGAATACTAATTTGAACATCATCATGTCTTATAACCCACAAACTAATGACCAATCTGATTGAAATACCCAGACACTTGAGGAAATGTTGAGATCATGATCAATTGACCTCAAAGGAATATGGGACCAACATCTTCCTCTAGTAGAGTAATCTTACAACAACAGTCTCCACTCAAGCATCCAAATAGATCACTATAATGATCTTTAGGGGAAGAGGTGTACAACACATTCAAGTAGGGATGATATTGGGGAATTGATATTGTTAATATTTTCATGTCTTATTATATACTCCCTTTATTGATTTTATATGAAATGTGCATAATTTGTGTTTAATTTTAATGTTTTAATATTAAGTATAATTTTTGAGCATTTTTAGAAGTAGTCCAATTGAGTCAGTTTACTATTTTAATAATAACAATCACTATAATGATCCAAATTGTGTGGTTATTGTTTTGTATGATTCTAAATTCAATATAAAACATTTAATTAGAAGGTACCATGAGCCAATTCGGCCATTTGAAGGGTTATATGGTCCTCACAAAAAAGACCAAAGAATCTGTGAAGAAACTGGACTATTCATGAAGATTGATTTACTGGGCTACATGCAGAAGTCAAAATTCTATTATTCTCCACCATAGTTCTGGGAACAATTCAAGGAGTCTTTTATAAAAAATTCAGGGTCCAAATCTAATAACAAGGGGCCCAAATGAGGCCATAAAATCCATCCCACCATTCTGGACGAGATTTAAAATTAGTATAGTATGCATAAAATATCTCATTATTTAAGCATAAAATAGAGCTGAGAATTTTCAGTGTGACAGAGGAGATATATTCGGCCCACATTGTTGAAGAACCCATTTGGATTTGAAGTCATCCTCATATTCCAAAACCCTTTCACATTCTGGACTTCAAAAAGACTGGATTGAAATGGACAGTTTTACTTTGTTTAATCAACCAGCCATAAATTTTGATCCTTAAGTCCAGATGACTCCAAATTTTGAGATTAGTAGCCCAACATTATTATATAAAACTCTGATTAAAAATATTTCTCAAGATTCGGCTGTCTTGATGTCCATATCTACGATCCAAGTGGAGGGGTATTTCTGTAATGTAAACAGTCCACCACCTTGGGCTATAAATACATCCCCTCCTCTCCTTTCAAAAGGGTTGGAATTTCAGAAGAGGGGAGATTATATTGGAATGACCAAACCCTTTAAAAAGGATTGGTAGGACCTTCCATACTCAATTTTTTACTTGAGAGACCTTTCCTCCTCACTTTGTTTTCACTTAATTTCGTGTTCTTCATTTTTGTAATTTTGTAAGTCTCTTTATTTGTAATTCTATTTTTATACAAGTTACTTATTAAATATATCTTATTCTCAACCACCATATGTAGCATAATATTTATTTTCTTAAAATTGTTTAAATTAAGTTGAATCTCCTTCCCTTATTTTGCTTCCTCATTCAATCAAAAATCTGTTTTTAATTATCATCATTGTTTGTGTGTGTGTGTTCAACGTACCACTCTTTTATAATCCATTTATTTTTCTTCTATTCTTAATTTATCATCAAAATTATTATAACAAGAATATTAAACACCCAAATGGATGATTAAATATTTCATTGGGTTGTGTCAAAATTTAGGGATGTTAAGTGATTGAGAGTATTTTCTCGATGAGTATTCGTTAATTTAACATTGTGTATATTGGACTTAATATGTCATAGATTAATGACATCTTTTGTTTAGAATGTGGTTTCCATGGATTATTGGAACCATAAATGCACTACCATAAACAAGTACTGATTGATTTTAGAATCCTAGTTAAGTTAAGGCTTGGATTAAATCTTTAACACTTAGGAATTCTATTCGATGTCAACTTGTGATGTGGGTGATAATTTAAATGAAATATAAAGCAAAGCTCAAGGATATCACAAGATTAACTCCCTAAAAATGAACTCACCCCAATATTTATCAATTTTTTAAATCAATTATAGTCAATCAATCATTTTTATTAAGCTCTGAAAATAAACCCCCCTAATCAAAATACAATCAACTAAAAACAAACGACTATTACAAAGTATCATCACTGAGGATTCGACCCGAGTACTGCTATACACATTAGCAGAGCACCAGAACTTTGAGCGGTCGATAGGTGATAATAATATGTGCATTTAAAATGGCGTCGTTGCTGGGGATGGTGCTTTAATTATTCTTTAGTTTCTGGTTATTGTTATAAAAAACCAAAAAAACAAAATTTTAAAAAGAAATTGAAAAAAAACACAAAGAAAAACCTGTCTTCCTCTTAAAAATCATAAACTAAAAAAATAAAAAGAAAAACCCATCTTCCTCTTTCTTCCAAAATCTCTCTGAATGCCCCGTAGTCTTCCAAACAATCCCTCATATTTTTTTGACCCTGAAATTGAGCGAACACTTTGCCAACTTAGTAGGAACATCAGAGATACTCAAATAATTCAAGAACCAGTCCTCATCCAAACAGTTGAAATTGAAATGGCCAATCCTAGGGAACAAACCCTTAAAGAACTCGCTGCCCCTGATATGAATTACAAACCCTTGGTATTCAATATCCAAACATAGATCCTGACTTCTAACTCAAATCGGGTTTGATTCATCTTTTTCCTCATTTCCACGGGCTAGCTGGTGAGGATCCACATTTCCTCCTTAAATAGTTCCAAGTAGTGTGCTCTACCATGAAGGCTCAAGGGGTTTCTGAAGAACAAATAAAACTTCAAGCATTCCCTTTCTACCTAGCTGTCACTACTAAGTCATGGCTCTACTACCTTCCTCCTGGTTCCATAACCACATGGAATGACATGAAGCAACTTTTCTTAGAAAAATTCATTCCTTCTTCTCGTACTGCTTCTACCCAAAAGGAAATAAGTGGTATGCGTCAATTCCCAAGTGAATCACTCCATGAGTACTGGGAGAGGTTAAAAAATCTTGTTGCAACCTGCCCACACCACCAAATTCCTGACCAACTCTTGATCCAATACTTCTATGAGGGGTTATTGGCTATGAAGAGAACTCTCATTGATGTCGCAAGTGGTGGTGATATGGTTGATAAAACTCCTGCAGCAGCAATATATCTCATAAGTAACATGGCTGCAAACACACAACAATTCCATACTCGAGCACATGCTCAAGTCAAGCAATCCCAAGATAATCAAACAATTGATCCAAACAAGATGACCAAGTGGATGAGTGAACTTACAGGTCTTGTGTGACAACTAGTTGTGGCCACCAAATCCCCAACCTCGTCTTCTCCACAATCAATGTTTCCTGGACCTGTCAAAAACTATGGAATCTACAACTCTCCATCTCATCCAACTGACACATGTCCACAACTTCAAGAGGATCAATCTGATTCATCTGGACCAATGGAGCTCAATGCAGCATATGCTCAACGGAACACCAACCCTCAACTACCAGGTCAGTTTGTTAGAAACTTCAACCAACCTCACTCTGAGCCCTTCTCTTCTTCCTATAACCAAGGCCTTAGGTATGGTAATCCCATATCTCATCCCCCTCAATTCCCTCCTCAAAACCCAAACCAGTTTCAATATGGTCAAGGTGTTGGTAACTTCCATCAACCTTAAGCTTTTATTCCTCAACCTCAAAGAACAATCCTCCTCCTACATTCCATCATCCTAGTGAGCCTTCCCAATTCCAAAACCAATACAATCGATTTCCCAAGAACCAAAATCAAGGAAATCCCAATCCAGGACAAGCGTCTTCTTCCAAGAAACCATGGGAAAGTGTTGTTGAAGATCTTGCCTCCTTCACCCGTTCTAACCTTCAAAACATTGAAACCCAAATTAGTCAACTTGCATCCCACCTAAGTTAGCAGCAACCATCCAATTCTTCCCAACTCCCAGCTCAACTATTACCCAACCCCAAGGGTAATGTAAGTGCAATTACACTTAGATCAGGAAAGAAAATTTCTATGCCTCAATATAAATCCTCAAACCCTCCTTTAAATTTTGACCTAGAAAATGAAAAGAAAAAAAAATTGAAAAGGAACCTGAATCCATTCCCTCACCTCCTTCCATTCCACTTAGGAATCAAATTCCTTTTCCTCAAGATTTCTCTAAACCAAGGAAGTCCATTGAACCGGATCTTTAAATGCTTGACATGTTTAGACCTGTCGAAGTCAACATTCCTCTCTTAGATGCCGTCAAACAAATTCCAAAGTATGCCATGTTTCTCAAGGAGTTGTGTACCCACAAGAGGAAACTCAGGACCTTCGAAAATGTTTCTACCCAGCAGTCCATACCAATTAAGTGCAAAGATCCAGGTGCCTTTACGGTTCCATTCCAAATTGGATGTTCCAACTTTGATGATGCACTCATAGACCTAGGAGCCTCAATTAAGGTCATTCCCAAATCCATATTCTCCAACCTTGGTCTAGGTCTCTTACACCCAACATGTGTTGTAATTCAATTAGCTAATCGAATCACAACCAGTCCTGAGGGAATAATTGAGGATGTCCTTGTCCGAGTCAATGATCTTATCTTCCCTGCTGATTTCTATGTACTTGACAAGGAAGGTGAGACAAACTCTTCTCGATCTTCTCTAATTCTAGGAAGACCATTCATCAGGACTGCGAGGACCAAGATTGATGTCCATTCAGGCATCCTATCCATGGAATTTGGTGACCAACTGGTCAAGTTCAACATTTTCCAAGCCATGCGATACCCATCTGAGGATCACTCTACATACTCAATTCATTCTTCTGAGGACACTTCTAAGAGTCAATCAAACCCCAATCCACCGTGTTCTTTGTGTTCTAATGAAAAAGGATCTTGTGAAATCTGCACTATGATTAACCAAGTCATAAATGGTGAAGTTGATGTGGACCTTTCATTCATAGACTCCATCAATCTAGAGGAACTTGAAAACTCTCTTGAATTCCACATCAATTCTGATCTCTACTGCTCCACCTTGGATAGTATTAAGGAAAATGAACCTGAATCAACTGAAGTCCCTTCTTCCATTCCTGAGTTGTCTAGCCCAAAAGTGAAAGATGAGATAGATCTGAAACCTCTTCCTGCACACCTGAAATATGAATTCCTCTTACATGATCAGTCATATCATGTCATTATCTCTTCCACCCTTACTGAAACAGAGGAGTCCAAACTTGTTCAGGTGTTTGAGGAAAACAAAAAGAACTTAGGTTGGACCCTAGATAACATGCCAGGAATCAACCCTGCCCTTTTCATACATCACATCCATCTGGAGGAGACATCCAAACCAATTAGACAACCACAAAGAAGACTCAATCCACTCATACTTGAGGTAGTTAGGGAAGAGATCCCCATGTTTCTTCAAGCTGGTATTATCTACACAATTTCTGATAGTGAATGGGTTAGTCCAATTCAAGTTGTACCAAAGAAGAGTGGGATAACTATTGTCACAAATGAACATGGGTAGGTAGTCACAACTTGAGTGAAGAACAAATGGCATTTATGCATCGATTATCAAAAATTGGATGCTAGAACATGAAAAGATCACTACCCTCTTCCATTCCTTGATCAAATTCAAGAATGATTAGCCAGAAAGTCACACCATTGCTTCCTTGATGGATACACCGGCTATTTTCAAATCCCAGTCTCACCTCAGGACCAAGAAAAGACTACTTTCACATGCCCCTTTGGAACATATGCAAATAGAAGAATGCCTTTTGGACTTTTCAATGCTCCTGCAACATTCCAGAGGTGTATGATGAGTATATTTTCAGAATTAATTGAACACTACATGGAAGTCTTCATGGATGACTTCACCATTTATGGTGAGTCATTTGAATCTTGTTTGAATTCACTCTCTCTAGTCCTTAAAAAGTGTGTCAAGTGTAACCTTGTATTAAATTTTGAAAAATGTCACTTCATGGTTGCAAATGGGATTGTTCTAGGGCACATAGTTTCAAAAGATGGTATTTAAGTTGATCCCGCCCAACTTGAAGTGATCCAATCACTAACTGAACCCACTTCTGTCCGAGACATCCGTTCATTCCTCGGTCATGCCGGTTTCTATCAGAGATTCATCCATAACTTCAGCAAGATTTCCCTCCCACTCACTCGGTTGCTCCAAAATGATGTTACTTTCCATTTTGATGAGGTTTTCAAGAGAGCCTTCATGGAACTCAAAACAGCTCTTGCATCTGCCCCGATAATCCAACCCCCAGATTGGTCCTTACCCTTTGAGTTAATGTGTGATGCTTCTGATAGAGCTTTTGGGGTTGTACTTGGTCAAAGAAGAGAAATAATTCCTCATGTCATCTATTATGCCTAAAAAACATTGGATTAAACTCAATCTCACTACACTGTCACTAAAAAAATGAACTTTTAGGAGTTTTTTTTGCCTTAGATAAATTCTGAACCTATCTCTTAGGTGTGAAAATCATAATCTTCATAGATCATTCTGCTATAAAGTTCTTACTCAAGAAAAGTGATTCCAAACCGAGGCTAATAAGATGGATCCTAATGCTCCAAGAGTTTGACCTTGAAATCAAAGATAGACCTGGAAAAGAAAACCCTGTGGTTGATCAATTGAGTAGAATTTCTAATTCTTCTCATTCAGAAATCATTGATCCTGAATTCCCCACTGATCACCTTTCATCTCTCACTCCAAAAATACCATGGTATGCCCCAATTGTAAATTACTTAGTTTCTGGTGTTTTTCCTGAAATTTTTTCAAAAGAACAGAAAATGAAGTTGAGAAGTGATTCTAAATATATTATTTTTGGGAAGAAAATAAACTTTGTAAAACTAGGGCAGAAATGGTAATTAAGAGATGTGTTGAAGAAAATGAGCATTCTTCCATCTTATAATTCTGTTACTCACTTCCTGGAGGTGGCCACTTTGGAGCACAAAGGTCCTCCCAAAAGGTCCTAGACTCTGGATTCTATTGGCCTTCATTCTTCAAGGACACACATGAGTTTTTTCAATCATGTCCCACTTGCCAAAAGTTTGGTACAATTTCAAAGAGAAATAAAATGCCCTAAAACCCTTTAATTTTCTGCGAGATCTTCGATGTTTGGGGCATCGATTTCATGGGACCATTTGCCCATTCCAATGGATTATCATACATTCTTCTTGCAGTCAATTATGTTTCAAGGTGGGTTGAGGCCAAACCCACTAGGAAGGATAATGCTCATACTGTTAGTGATTTCCTAAAGACCCACATATTCCAAAGATTTGGCACACCATGTTCCTTGATCAGTGACATAGGAACCCATTTTTGTAATAGAACCATGGAAGCTATTCTGAAAAAAAATGGGGTTGTACATAAAACTTTAACTGCATATCACCCTCAAACAAATGGCATGACTGAACTCACTAATAGAGAAGTGAAAAGGGTACTTGAGAGAATTGTTAAGCCCACCAGAAAAGACTGTCCCAAGAGACTTAGTGAATCCCTTTGGGCATATCGAACTACCTATAAAACACCCATTGGGATGTCTCCTTTTAGGCTAGTTTTTGGTAAAGCGTGTCACTTACCAGTTAAAATCCCACATAAGTATTTTTGGGCTGTGAAAAATTGTAATTTTGATTGTGAAAAATCTAGTGAAGAAAGATTTTTGCAATTGGCTGAACTGGAGGAGCTTTGACTTGAATCCTATGAGAATTCCAATCTGTACAAAGAGAAGGCTAAGGTAATCCATGATAGACACATCCTGAGAAAGGTATTTCATGAAGGTGAAAAGGTAATGCTCTTCAATTATTGATTCTGACTTCACCTAGGTAAGCTTAATTCTCATTGGGAAGGTCCTTTTGTTATTACTAATGTTTACCCATTTGGTATAGTGCAAGTCCAAGACCCCTCTTCCAAAAGGACATTCACGATTAATGGACATCGGTTAAGGTATCACTATGAGAGGACACACAATATTGGATCATCATATACTTTCATTGGATACCCAACTTCTCCAGTTAACCCACCACTGAATGGAGATGACGACCCACTAAATCTAAACTAGGGGGCACCTCTCTCCCTTTAACTCTCTCTCTATCTCTTCCTCTCTCTACCTCTTTCTTATTCTTCCTCTCTATTTCATTTTTTTACCACTTTCTTCATCAAACCCTTTTTTTCTTTATTGTGTGGGTGTTTATTTTAAAAAAACCTTAAAAACTAAAAAAAACCAAAAAACTCAATCACTTAAAAAATACAAAAAAAGAGTCATTCTTACTCGCCATCGTGTTTTGAAATTTTTTCCAACCATTTTGGGGATTTAACAGACATGTTTTCATCTCAAAAATTTTGTATTCTCATCATGACTTTGGATAAAGAATAGTGTGTCAAAACCAACAAATTTTGAATGCTCAATTTTTGATTTGGAAAATGATTTTCCCCAACTGTGAGAACAAACATTTTCTTTCATGCCAAGGCCACCTATGGACATCTTTTCAAAATGTGTGTTTTCACCCCCATTTTTGAGTCTTTAGTTTGTGGAACTTCATGCTGAATTTCCTACCTTATTGTGTATTAATATGATAGAGGCATTTTCTAAACCACATGAGAATCACAATAGCCAAATAGCCTCCCATTTCCCTTACATTAATCCTCCTTTTGAAAGCCCCTTCGATCCTATGAAAACCTTTTCTTTGATAGCCACATTACAAGCCCAATACCTTTTCTCACCCAATATCAACATGGATTTTCATTGCATAATTTTTTTTGAATTTTAAGTGTGGGGGGGAATGGATTTCATTTTTTGGGTACCCTATTATTGATTTTCAATGTGTTATCATCTGCTTGGGGGAAAGAATCCATTTCAATGTGGGGGGAGGTTGTCATTAAGTGTGTTTTAGGGAATGTAATGAACTTCTATTTATGTAATTTTGTAAATTTCATTGACAAGTGTTCAAAAAAAGGATGAAAAAAAATCATAAAAAATGAAAATAATGGGTTGTGTCTTGGGTAGGTCAAAAATCACTCTTCCTCAACCTTTGATTTTGTTATATCTATTACAATTAGCATCATGAGGAGATCAAAATGGGTTGGGATATGAGTGTGAGATCTGTTTCAAGGTCAACTTTTGAAAAAACAATGGAAAAAAAGAAAAAAAACACTTGCATTAAAATATTATTGGTAGAAGTTTTGTGTTTTGTAAATATTCCATCTTCTCATTACCTTCATATTTCCTTCCTCTTTTGTGTCTTTCTTCACACAATCATTCCCTTTCAAATATGTGTTTTCATTTCCTTCCATGTTTTATTTCAAAAAAAATGTGCATTGCTTTTTCTATGTTGGTATTTTAACCCTATTCTTCTCTCTCTTGTTCATTATATTCCTACTGTCCCATAGCCACAGAAAACCCCTTTAAAAATCTATCTTGATTCTTGTGCACTTTGGATAGGGATTGGAAGCTGAGAGCTCTTTTCAAACTCTATGATTTTCACTTTTGGGTGGTGAAAGAGTGAACCCCACAAATGAATTTTATCATCTTGAGAGGTGTGAGTTTTGAGTGTCCACATTTTCCATTTCTAAATTTGAGCATGAAAAAATAAATTAGTTTTGGAATATTGTTTCTGTAACAACTTGTGGTGGAATTCAAAATGGATGAGTGAAATAGTCTAAACTTCCCCTTATTGGAGAAAACAAAATTTTAATATCTGTTGGTGAGTAAAAATGATTTTTCCATGTTTCTATATTTGTTGCACTTGAGGACATGCACAAAACTAAGTGTGGGGGAGTTGATATTTTTAATATTTTCATGTCTTATTATATACTCCCTTTACTTATTTTATATGAAATGTGCATAATTTTTGTGAAATGTTAATGTTTTAATATTAAGTATAATTTTTGAGAATTTTTAGAAGTAGTCCAATTGAGTCAGTTTACTGTTTGAATAATAAATATCACTATACTGATCCAAATTGTGTGGTTCTTATTTTCTAGAATTCTACATTAAATGTACAACATTTAATTAGAAGGTACCATTATCCAATTCTGCCATTTGAAGGGTCGTATAGTCCTCACAAACAAGACCAAAGAATCTGTGAAGAAACTGGACTATTCATGAATATTGATTTACTGAGCTACATGCAGAAGTAAAAATTATATTATTCTCCACCACAGTTCGGTGGACAATGCAAGGAGTCTTCTATAAAAATTTTAGGTCCAAAATATAAGAACAAGGAGCCCAAATGAAGCTTTAAAATCCATACCACCATTCTGGCCGAGAATTAAAATCATTATAGTATGCATTACATATCACAAGATGTAAGCATCAAATCGAGCTGATAGTTTTTAGTGTGAAATAGGAGATATAGGAGGCCGACTTTTTTGAAGAAAACATTCGGATTTGAATGCATCTTCCTATTTGAAAACCCTTTCACATTCTGGACTTTAAAAATACTATATTTAAATGGACAGTTTTACTTTGTTTAATCAACCGGACAAAACTTTTGATCCTTAAGTCTAAATGACTCCAAATTTTGAGAGTATTTGTACAACTTTATTATGTACAACTCTGAAGAAGGATATTGCTCTAGATTCAGCTGTCTTGATGTCCATATCTGTGAGCCAAGTGGAGGATATTATATTGGCACGACCAAAGCCTTGTAAATGTATTGGGAGGACCTTCCATACTAAAGTTTTCACTTGAGAGACCTTTCCTCCTCTCTTTGTTTTCACTTAATTTCGTGTTCTTCGTTTTTGTAATTTTGTAAGTCTCTTTCTTTGTAATTCTATTTTAATGCAAGTTACTTCTTCAATGTCTCTTATTCTCATCCACCTTCTGTAGTTTAATATTTATGTTCTTAAAATTTTTTAAATTCAGTTGAATCTCCTTCCCTTATTTTTCTTCCTCATTCAATCAAAAATATGTTTTTAATTATCATAATTGTTCGTGTGTGTGTGTGTGTTCTATGTACCACTCTTTTTTAATCCCTTTATTTTTCTTCTATTCTTAATTTATCATCATAATTATTATAACCAGAATATTCAACACCCAAATGGTTGAGTAAATATTTTATTGGGGTGAGTCAAATTTATGGATGTTAATTGATTGAGAGTATTTGCTCGATGAGTATGCGTTAATTTAACATTGTGTATGTTGGACTTAATATGTCATAGATTAATGACATATTTTGTTTAGTATCTGGTTTCCATGGATTATTGGAACCATAAATACACTACCATAAACAAGTACTAATAGATTTTAGAATCTTAGTTAAGTTAAGGCTTGGATTAAAGCTTTAACACTTGGGAATTCTAATCGACGTCAACTTGTTAAGTGGGTGTTAATTTAAATGAAATATAAATAAAATATCAAGGAAATCACAAGTTTAACTCCTTAATAATGAACTCACCCCAATATTTATCAATTTGTTAAATCAATTATAGTCAATAAATCATTTCAATTAAGCTCTAAAAACAAACCCCCCTCATCAAAATACAATCAACTAAAAACCAACGACTATTACAAAGTATCATCACTAATGACTCGACCCGAGTGCTGCTATACACATTAGTAGAGCACCAGAACTTTGACCGGTGTATAGGCAACAATCGGCCGTGGGTTTCAGGAATTCAAACTAATTGGTCCTGAAATGTTCAAGGAAATAGTGTAAAAATGTAATATCATTCAGTATCACATCAAGGATACTTAGAGGTTAAAAAATTACTATGATGACAATCGTCGATGATACCTAGAGTTCAATGTTGTAGACTTAGTATTCTTATAAATATCTCCATGGAAGAAATTGATGAGATTTGGAAATAAGGTAAAACTTATTCTAGGGTTCATAGGCCATTATTGATATCCTTGATCACATTGGAGCAGTGTCCTATCAAATCACACTCCGACCAAACTGATGTAAAATACATGATTTATTCCATTTATACCTCTTGAGGATGTACATATCAGACCCCGCATAGGTACAAAATCTAGAGGTGGTACCATTGGAGAATGGTATCTTTTATAAAGAGAAGTTGGTGAAGATCTTATATTGTAGAAATAAATTTTCTATGAAATAAGGAAAATAACCTTCTAAAAGTGTTCTAGATAAACAAAAAGTTTGACGAAGAAATATGAGAACTATGGGAGATGAAACATAGTTACCCTTATCTATATAGTGTTTGAAAAGAAAATTTTGATGGTGAAATTTATTAAGGGCTAGATTGTAATGGCATGCATTGTTATAAATAAAAAATATACATTTTTGTTTAATTAAATGTATTATAATATATTATATATATAGTAGAAAAAAACTCCTTTTATTTTATTATATCCATTTGGATTTAAAATATCATCAAGTATATTTACCATTGATAATATAATCATTTGATAGTGATCACATTATTAGTATAAATATTGGGTTTTAACAAATCCAAATGACACATACAATGGGAGTTATGGCTTCAACCTGTAAGATCAAACCATATGAAGCCCATTTATCAGAGCTTCTGAGGGAGATATTATTTTTGGGATTTTCCATTTACCAGGCCTAAAAACAAATCCAATAACTTAGAATGTGTGAATCTTTTTAAAGGAGAAGTTCAAGCTCATCAAGATCACAACCCAAAATTTTTTTGTTGAACCACTACATGAATGTCCCACCATCACCCACTTTACCCTTATGGAATTTTCTAGTGTATTAAATTTATATGTATTAAGACCCAATAAATTTGAATTTTCCCATTATTTTTTAAAATAAGGATTATATTTTCATCAAATTTTTGTAACTTTTTAAAATATTTTTATTTTTATTCAATAAAACACAAATAATAATTTTTTTTATATAAAAATTAAATTGAAAAAATTATTTTGATGAATTTACATATTTTTTAATGAAATAATATTTTAATAAACTATAATTATTAAATAAATTTTATTAAATAAAAAAGATCATATCATTTTTATTAATTCAAATGTAATAGTTATAAGGGTCTAAAAAACGTTATTGTCAAAAAACTCATCAATTACAATAAACAATGGTTATTATTTTAAAAGATAAAAATTAGATATTTAGAAAATATTTTAGATAAAATGAATATTATTTTTTGAATCATAATTTCAAATTTATCCAATGGTGAATGTTTCATAATCTTTTGAGACAATAAAATTTTTTGGTGAAAATTAAATACCATATAAATATACTTTGTGTCTTATAACATCATAATGACCAAAAATTGATGTAACAAATAATATAAGGGTTTAAAAGAAAAAATACCGGATTTAACTTTAAAATAATGTGATTTATAGTTTATTTCATTTATTAGATAAATACATCATAAATATTCAAAACCCTATAACATATTTTATCTTTTTAAAATCGTTTCTTTAAGAATGTAACTCACATCCACATAATAAAGGGAACTATTTTAATAATTTTAGGCCTTGTACATATAAAATAATAAAACCCCCTCCAATTTGGTAGAAATAATGGGAGAAATCAGGGGATGGATTTTTTGTTTGGAAAATTTTAATATATAGAGTCCAAAACCTATATAATAATAATAAACCCCCTCTTTTCCTATATAAATCCTCCCAAGACCCCATTTCTATTAACTTTGTGTTATTATAACTCATAAATAAGCTTTACTACCTTATATATAGTCCTCCCAAGGACACCCTATGTTCTAAAGAAGGCCCTCTAAAGAATTTGGAGTCACACACTCAATTACATGATCCTCACCTTCCTCTCCTCCGTTCAATTCACTCACATTCTTTGAGATTAATCTTCTTAATTCCATGATTTATATTTTAATTCATTTAAAATCATTACCTAAATATCCAATTTATTTTATATCAATTATATATCATTTGTACTCTCTCATTTCTATCCTTAACTAATATGTTACTATGCTGAAATTCTTTAAGTATTTTACACTCTCCTTTTTATTCAATCACTTGTTTTATGATATTCATATAATTTAATTTTTTTCTATTGCTATATGTTCTTCCATATCCGAAATTATATATTTTTGATTGATAAATTATTAAATAACCCTTTTAGTTTCATTAATCCTCTAATGATCCTTTATCTACACGTGTTACCATGCCAAAATTTTGTAATGGATTTCTCTCTACTCATTTCCATTTAAGAACACAATTTATGTTATGTCTATAAAACTCCATTATCTTATGTTTAGATATGTTATTTTATATTCCCATTGAAATTCATTTAATGAATATAATATTATATCTCTCTTTCACTGTCATTAATCCTCCCATGATCCTATATGTTCTCTTGTTACCATCCCAAAATATTTTTAGGCTTCTTTTCTTTATTCATGTTTCTTCATTACCTTATGCCTCATATTTCCAAATTTTTATTATTGGGATATGCTTTTACATTTAAATATTAAATCACATTTTATTTCTATTTGGTGAGAGACCCATTTATCTCCCATCAACCCATTTTTATTGATCTTTAGGTGATGTCATTATGTGGCCGAATTTCACTAAGATTTTCAAGGACAAAACAATTGTGTACTGAATACCATACCAATTTCCTATCAAACTTTTTTACATTTATGCACACATACATTTTATTTGAAACTTACCAATTTTTATTCCACACTCTATAATCATGTTATAAATTATAATTATTAATGAATCCTTGTTGTGCGATATAGGTGGTACACTTAATCATGAGAATGAAATGAATATGATGGGTGTGCTCAAATAGTGGTCCAATTAATTGGGTAATGTTTAGTATCAAGATATGTCAAATTGTGATAGGGAGTGATCCTGATTCTTTTGTGGGACTTTTTCAGACTTTATTTCTTGGGGGTTTTATCCATGAACTATGTTTAGGATTTAGTGTTTTAAGCTGTTGAAAAATTTCACATGTTATGATTAAAATTTGATATCATGTATCATTATCATGTTTATAAACCTTAATCTTGTTATTCCCCAATGATATTCCCATTTCCTAACATGTATTATCTTCTAAATGTTATTCTATTTTTATTCCCTTACTATGATTTATAGATCAATCATTTCTTATTTTTTTTCCTTGGTTATCCAGTGCAGTTTTAAAATCCATGTAATTTTAGAAGATTGTTAATTAATTTTTTAATAATGTTGTTGTTTCCCATGTTCATGATGTTATGATATGTACCTAATTTACAAATACTCTATACTTATAGGTATTTTGGATTGAATTAAATGTAATCATATGTAATAAATTATTTTTTAATGTTAAATGAAGAGATGGGTTGTTATAGTCTATGGTTCATTTATTTGAAAGTACATGCCATTTAATAAGATTAAAAATTATATATTAAATTATTTTATGGGATAAAATTTAGACGAAATAATGAGGTTTAAAAAAATTGTTAAATTCATTAATTTCAAATGATTTTTATTTGTTTTAGAATTATAGATGATTTTGAGTTAAAAAGGGTTTGATGAAATTATGATAAATTGATTTAATTGGATTAATTCATGTTGTATTATCTTAATTAAAGAACGAATCAAATTAATTGATAACATGATTTGGAATGTATTATAATTTTTCTATGTGTGTGATCATGAGATTTTACCATCCATTATGTGGTATTGGTTTCTTTTAATTTATTATTGTCAAATTATTATTAATGATCTATGATTCCACCCCTCATTCTTATTGTGTAATGGGCCACATGCCCTTGTATTATTTTATATTAACCCCATTTATCCAATCCATTTTATCCTAACACATACATTTGAGTAAAATAATATATATGGATGGACCTCCAAAGTGAGCGGAGGTGGTCTGAGTCATGTATCCAAGGTGAAACCAATCTAGGTGATAAAAATGAGCCAAGGTGGAATACTACAACATTAAAAAAGATTCCATTAAAAGTGTGTTCTCTTAAGCTTGAGGTTTAGTTTATCATTACATAGATAAAAAATTAGATAATCTCATGTTCATTCCACTTATATTGTATTTTTTTTAGTTTCATTATGTTTTTAAATGTTTTGTGTTCATATAATAAATGAATTAATAAGAATTCAATAGGAATTAAAATATAAAAAATTTATCCATAAATGTTTTATTATACATGGTAAATAACTTATATAAAATACACTAAATATTAACAGGTAATTTAAAAGGATAAAATGGTATTTACAAATAAGGATGAAAATACCTCAATTAAAATGTTATGTTGGCTTATCCTTCCACTACTTAAGTTATAATCAACCTCATAGCTCATTGCCAATGACCTTTTACCCTAGTTTTTTAGGATCCTGTATGGAATCCAAAAGACCCAGGATCAAATCCGGGCATGGGAGAATTCTTGAGTACTGTAGCAGGGTACTGTAGCAAGTCATTGTAGCAGTACTGTAGCAGTGGCGACTGTAGGAGTAGTAGCACTGTAGCAGCGGTGGACTGTAGCAGCAGTAGCACTATAGCGATGGAGGGATTATAGTAGCATACTTTAGAGGGAGCGGTACTGTAGAAGTAATATTCATCATGGGGTCCATTGGGCCAAAAAATGTGATTTCTAGCTCAGTATGCAAGACACTTGGACTTGGGCCTTCAGGCTATGTAATGGGTTACCCTCTACCCTGTCTAAAGAGGTAATTGATTTAATAATAAATTAAGGCTTTAGCCTCAGCCTTTTTTTAAAAAAAACCTCATAGTTCATAGTTATTGACCAACACAAGTTGGGTTGACTTAAATTATATAGGAAATTTTTGAATGAATTTTTCTGTTGATTTAAATTAGTTCAAAAGACGACTTAACTACCCATGTAGTAAATCATATAATTATTAGTAAAAGGTTGATGAAATCCTAAAAATTGGATTTTAGGACTGGGAAGTCCACTCAACAAATGAAGGAACTACAAGTTAATGTAGTTGTAAAGATACACCCACCAAAAACCATTAAAATGGGTTTCCAATACCATGTTTGGGTTATGATAAATGAATATAGATCCTTTCTAATAAAGTGTCTAATAGATAAGATATTCTTAAATTGGCAGTGAGAGGTATTATGTTTATAAATATAGTGAGAGATTAAAAAGAATTTAATTAATTTTATATTTATTGAATAACATTTTTATCAAAACAAGAACTAATTATCTTATATGAAATTTTATAAATGGAAAAACAATTGAAATCAAAATTATCATTTTTATATATACAACATAAGGATAAACTTTTCATTGACATGGAATTTGATGAATGGTATCGACACTTGTGTGTTATACTATTCCATGAATGGATATTGTATGTATTTTGAACCCCACTTCTAAAGTTACTCTACAAAGAGGATAGTGAATAAGGGAAATATCCTTCTCTAAATTATGTGGATGATTCAATTAATGTATTAGGATTTATGTCATTTACCATGCCTAATGTGATTTTAAAGAAATTTGAGGATACCTATGCCTATAAAACTATTTATAAGATCTAGGATCTTTGTCAAGATAAGGAAAGATATGAGAGATATGAGAACTCTAATGTGACATTCACATGAAGTCATGGAGATTCAGATCCACCTAGGGATCATTTATTCAAGATTATTAGCCGTATTGAGTTCCTGGATATCTTGGGTTTTAAGATCCTTGATGATCTGTACAGTGATCTTATTCTCTCCTAATTGGCCATAAAATTCTCCAGATTTATTATGAATTATAATATGATAAATAGTGAGAAAAACTATAATAACATTTTACTCTTATCTTCTAATTTGATAAATCCATTGGGAATGAAACCCACTCTTTCCTTATGGTTGGTTACTAGAAGTGGAATATGGAAAAGGGGTCAAAGACTCATTCTATATCTAGGGGTATAAAGAACTATCCATCTAAAAAGAATAATTTACATAGGTAAGTAATGGAATGGGATGTGGTAAGTTTTCATGTGGAAGGTATATCAATTATACGAGTAATTACACCCATCCAAAGAATCAAGTGGATGTTTCATACGTGTTCACTATTGAGTGTAGTATTTATATAACTAAAAGTAGGGTATTAGATATCTCATGTGGTTCCCATATTGGTTTCAAAATATTGGAACCATGTATATTTTCAAAGGATGAAAGAGTATAGGTTTATTTATTGGCCACCAATAGAGTGAGGTTGGATCCTCTAGCCATTATATACTTACATCTCACATTGCCAACATGATTGATTTTGGTTTTGAAGAAATATAATTTCATTCTTAATTTTACTAAAAAAATTATTTACATTTATTTCTTATGTATGGATTGATATACTTCTATGTTTGGAAATAATGTTTTCTACTTTGAAAAATATATAATATGTCAAAGTATGGAATAAATTTATAATGTTTTTATTTTAATAAATTTTGAATACCAAGTATTGATCATTGATAATGAAAGTAATATGGGAAACTCTTATGAAACCCAATTGTAGAATCACCATCTTGGTCACATAAATGAGAAAAATTTGATAATTCTATTTCAAAATTATTTTTAAACACTTTTGAGTTAAATAAAATGGAAATGTGTCATTCAAGTTTACTAATAAGAAATAAAAACCCACCATTCTTTGGTCAAGGTAAAAGGGACATAATATTTATAAAATCAGAAAACACTAATGTGTGTCTACCCTCTAAAGTAAAATATAAGAGTGGATACTCATAATTTATTAATTTAATTGAATACTTGAGTATGTATGATTATATATATAATGACGTGTAAGTATGAATCATTTAATAAGTTAAAATACTTCAAGAATATGGTTAAGAATCATCTTGGAAGGAAAATAAATAATCATTTATTGGATCAAGGTGGAAAATATCATAACCAAGACATTATTGACTTTTTATGGGAGTGTGGGATTTTTCCTCAAATAAATCCACCTTATACATGATAGTGGAATGGTTTTAGTGAATGTAGGAACCATACCTTGTTATACGTGGTAAGTTTTACAATGAGTCAGGAATTAATTCCATTATCTTTTTAGGGATATGTATGATTGAAAAAATTATACATACTAAACTGAGTAACAACTAAGTTGAAAAAACATATTCCCTTAAAGTTGTGGAGTGGAAAGAAACATGTTTTCTCAGATGTTCATGAATGTGGTTTTGAGGTGTTTGTTAAGTCTATCTCAAGAAACAAAATAGAACCCCATGGTATGAAGTGTTTCTTTGTATGGTATCCCAATGAGACAAAGGGACACTATTTATACAACTCATGGAATAATAATGTAATTTTCAAAATATAAGTTGTCTTTCAGGAGAAAATATTACATCCTCAATGAGATAGTGAAAGTAATATTGACTTCAGTGATGTTGAATCTCATGATACACAATATCTGGTACAAGAACCAATTCCACAGGTCCCAATATAAGAAGTTACACCTAAAAACAAGTGTTGTGTGGGATTACAAGAGTCATAAAAGACTTCAGAGATTTCGTCTTCTATCCACTGATGATGGTGGATCATTTTTGTATTATAGTGATGATCCTCTCTCCTATAAGTAATGAGGAATTATACATATTAGAGGATTCAATATGGTAAAAATAATTGAATATTGAGTTTGATTATATGTATCAAAACAAGGTTTCTGTTTTTATTGATCCACCAGTTGATGCAAAATATGTTGGGTGTGAATCAGTATTTAAGAAAAATATATAAATTGAAGTTAAATTTAGTACATATAGATCATGACCATTGGATAAATGTTTTATAAACATTCATGTAATTGACTATTACTAAATCATTTCTCAAGTTTCCTTGTTTAAATCCATCATAACTTTGTTTATTATAGTAGCTTACCTTGAATATGAGATTGGTAAAATGGATTTCAAAAAATATTTACATAATAATAACTTTCAATAGGTAATTTATATGGTTGAACTAAAAGGATTTATGACTCCAGGAAATGCAAAAATGTATATAAGTTTAAGAGATCCATTTATCGAATAATGAAATCATCTAGTTCGTGGAACATTTGATTTGATGAATCTATAAATGAATTTTTTTTAAGAGTGAATGTGAGACGTGTTTATAAGAAGTTTAGTGGTAATTTAGTTGATTTAATTTTAGTATATGATGATTACTTATTTTTAATAGTAGACTATATAGTATCCATATAATATTTTAATGCAAGGTTAGGAATGTGATTCCCTATAAATGACTCAATTTAAGTAGCCTGCATTCTAGGGATCAATAATATGAGTGATAAAAAATAGGATTCTCAAAATAAGTAATGTTATATATAAATATAGAGGTAATTAAGAGGTATAGTGTGGAACAATATAAGAGATGAATAATTTTACTGTCACAATGTATAAATGTTTCAAATAAAATATGTCCTATAACACAAGATGAAATATACAGAATTAGTAATATCTCCTAAACTTATGTGAAATGATACATAATTCATGTCATGTTATGTATAAGTCTTTATATTGGATATTATTTGATCATGGTAGAATGATATAATGTAGATCCATGTGAAAAACATTGGACTGTTATTAAGACTATATTTAAGTATCAAAGGAATATTAAGGATATACACCTCGTGTATAAAGGAGATGAAGAACTAGTCATTAGGTGTTATAAAATTCTAGTTTTTATATAGATAAAAATAATATAATGTTAAATTCGAGATATATATTTGTTCTCAATGGAAGCATTGTGAGATGGAAGTGTTCAAATAAGATAGTTTTCTTCAATTCTATAGCAAAGTGGGAGAATATTTCAAATTCAGATACATCTAAGTAATCATTTTTTCTTTTAAGATTTTTCTAATATATTTAAGTGGTAAAAAAAATATCAATTCATAGATTTATATGAAAACACTATAATGGTGGCTCTCTATAAAGAGCCAACATCACACCAAAGGATAAATAACATTCTTCAGAAGATTCATCTGTTGAGTTATTTTCTTTCATAAGGTGATGTTGTGGGGATTATAGTATCTATGGAGTAAAATTTTGAGGACCCATTAATTAAGTCTTTATCTTATAAAAATCATGAGTATCAATCAAGATCTATTGGACTAATATTTTTTGTTAGTTGGATACAGAGAAATTGGGGGCCTATTGTAGTTTTTTCATAAAATAAACTTATTTTGTACTTGGTTTAATGTTATTATTATTAAATAATTTTTCATAAAACATCTTCTATTATTCTCCTACATGCTGTTTTTATGTGATAATTTTAATAGAATATATTTCGCACTGAGACGTAAAAGTAGTTCCTCGCTATGATGAGGACCTATAAATTCGATGAAATTATTTTTTAACCTTGTTCTATAGCTGGGTGATATTTCATGAAGGTCAATAAAAAAATGTAGGCTATCATGGTTAGAAGTTTCATAATACATTGACACACCATATAATAGTGTTCTCCTTTGATAATATCTAATAAATGAGTTTATGAGAAGATTTTCATATGTATAAAATCCACATTTCCATGTGTTATTGGATTTTATTATCTACTGACATATGAATTGATCCTTAGGATTTAATATTATCATTAATGGATATTATGACTCATATTTTGATTTATTGATGATAAACATAATTAAATATGTTCTTGGTGAAATAATATATGTTTGTTACATTGTAAATGATATATAATTAATGGATTAATAAAGAAATGATTTATTCTTTTTATATATTTTAGATAGTTAATATCTCATGATGTTTTATATTAATTGAACTATATATTTCAATCCATGGCCATGATTTCTTATGGATGAGTTCATTTAAGAAAATTCATGGAATGAGACATCAATCATATAGTTTTACGGTGTTGTCATGAAGACTTATTGTTTTCAGATATTATGATAAAACGAATATATTACATGATAAATATTCTTAGGAGGTCGGATGCCTTCATGACATTAACTTCATTCTCGATGGAGTTTTTAGAATATTTCTAGATGATATCATTGAAATTTATACTTTTACACATAATTCTACTAAGAAAGATACCTATAGGGTCACACACTAAGTGTATCAAAAATCATAGTTAAATTCAAGTATTGAATTAGAAGTTAAGATAAATAATATTTATTCTGATTTGGTTGATCACTATAATTTAGTCACAAATTATTCAAAATAATAATCATGATAAAGAATAACAATAAATATTTTTTTCATGTTTGGAGAATATAATAATAATTATATTTTTCAATGATTAATACAGTGATGTTTATTAATTAAATAAATATTCAATATTCAAGAATCAGTATTTATGGATGAGGGAAATTTGGCTGAGTTTATTAATTTTATTGGAAATAGTATAAATTATATATATATATATTCTCTATGTGTTCCATATGTAATGAATTTGATAAAATTATTCTAATTGTTTTTATTAAACATGGCTTAAACTAAGAATTATAGAATTGGTAAAGGGATTGTGTGATATTTTCAATCCCTGAACCTCCAAAAATAAATATCTAATTATATATATTTTCTAAAATATAATTGGTGTGAAAAATGTTCAGAGTAATGGTCCCTCAATACCAAGAAAGTGATCTAGATATCTAGAGTGCTCTCATCACTTCCTCTCTCAAGAAAATGAGAGATCATTTAGATTTAATCCTCTATTGAGAAGAATTATACTTTGGTCAACCACAAAAAATAATACTGATCATGACCAACAGTGATATAAACAAATTATTCTATGTAACGCCCCAACGCCAGTTACCCAGAGTCGGTACATTATTATGTAACATTGGCATGATCACAAAAGATCAAGTCTCGAAAGAACGATTAGTTTAGTAGACTTAGAAGCACTAGATACACTCATAAACGTTAGATTACATCATAAAGTGAAAAACTACAATAACATGGTCTACATAGTCCACACTCATATCCCCTTATAACTATCCCTACAAGTCATTCCTAAAATACTTATTCACATCCTGGAAAAATTAAAACATTAAAAGGGCTGAGCTCATATGCACAGTAAGGATAAAAATATAGCGGAAACATTCATAAATAAACATAAGAATTTAAGTAAATGTATAACTAAAACAAAATCCTTTTAAACATGAACTTCAGAATAATATGGAAAAAATAAAATGTAATAATTCCATTTAATTATTCACATGGATTTTCTACTAGTTGAATAATTACATGAAATATCAATAACCACTTTCATAATGATGGAATGCATAATGCCAGACTATCATAACCATGTTTCCAAGGCCTCGTGCCAAGACACTAGTTTCTCTCATGAGACCTACCGATGCTTCGAGGAGCTATAGCGGGCTCCACCCATCACTTATTAAGTCCAATTCATTCCCCATATGAACAGGTTTAAACATATCATAAACCATAACATAATCGTATCACATAAAACATGCAAAAAGGAAACATAACATTTCCACATTTAAATCACAAGTTATCAATAAAACACATTGATATAATAAAAACATTATAAAAACCATATTCAATACCAAAATAAAAGAAAATTAAAACTTGGTATTTATTTTTCATTTAAAAAAAGTTATAGCTTGTAGAGGAAGCCGAAACTCAAATAAAGGTCATGGGGGCGGAGAAGTCATTGTCGCTGCATACATAAGACAAAACATTCCTTTTGTCGTTTAGTAAAAACTCTTGGTATAAAAATATTCCTTTTGAATAAAATTAAAAGTCAAATGGGTTTATACACCGTATAAAAGAAAGTTGTGTATAAAACAAAATATGCCTCAATGAAAGGAGATTGAGACGAAGTCCCTTACAAAGATAATTTTGTAAATAAAATAGATCACTCACGTGTATTCACTATAAGCTCACATAATGAAAGTATAAATACATGATAAGATATGAAAATTCATTTATCCCATAATCAAAGAACAAAATAAATAATAAAGATAAGTTTAACCCAATGAATGGTAATTGGGTTTAGAAGTTATCTTACCTCGTGTCCAACTTGACTCGACCAATGTTTAACCTCCTGAATAATAAACAAGAGTTAATTTCTACTTGATTAATAACCTTTTTCAATTTCATTATTCCTTTTATATCACTTATTATAATGTTATGAACATCATGTAATTATTTAAGTTAATAACGGTCATTTTGTCGATCTTTGGTACTTGAGTCAAAAATAAACTTATTATAATTAAAATTTATTCATTTGGTAAAATATCCGTTATATACAAAATTATATTCATGATGTAGATACCATATATATAATATATATCCAGTATATACATTCATTTATAATATTACATAACATTTAGAGGTAAGAAATGAAATGCACCGTTCATGGAGACAGTAAGTTGTACGTACGCATGAACTCTACTTTCATTTCTATTTCATATTTAATGGAATGAAAGCATAATGAAATAAAGGTATACTATAATTACATTATAATATCATAATATCATTAACTCCATCCTTTATACATCCCATATATGGCATTAACGATTCAAATCACTTTGAGGGGGCGGTAGTCCACACTTCCTAAAATGAAATTATCGTGTTTACCCATAATGGAAATCATAAAGGTATTCCCTAAATGAAAAATACAGAAGCATAAGGAAAACATAAACATAATATATATCATATATAAATATAGTTACATCTTAATGGATACCATGGGAGGTGTTAAAAGAATATTGAACAATCATCATTTCGTGAGGCAATAATTTACCACCCACAGAAACAGTATGTTCTTTAACAATTAGACGAAGGTATGTGTAAGTGTAAATAAAATAAATATCATAAAAACATCCTAGTATATTTAACATACTGGTTTTGTTACAAAATAAAGGAATAAAACGAGTTTAAGTGGTTGGAGAATCAAAATAAAACAAAAGAACATAAGAGAAGACATTACGTAAAAATCGGGTAACTCTTTTTGATTTGAGCCAAAGGCTTCCTTGGGAAGACTTATGCCCAAAGTGAGGCTTCTAGAAGTAAGATAGGGATGTTTATAGAGTATTTGGGCAGATTTTGGCCGATCCAAATTGCTTTGATGGTGTGAATAAGGTGGTAGAGGTGGGGGCCTTTATAAGAGGAGAGGAGGGGCACTCTTGGAAAGTCAAGAAATGTTACATTATTATGTAATGAGTTTCGGCTTTTAAAGGTCCCAAAATTATATATTTAGATGATAAGGTAATAAGGGTTCTAAATCTACCCATTAAATAGGTTTTTGACAAGTTTAAGCCTTATATTTTACATTATTTTTTCATTTTATTTAAATCGTTAATTAATGCGGTAATGGATGCATTATCATGGTGTCATAAAAAATTTAATTTATTTAATGTCTAAAAATTATAAAAAAAATATCATGATGTATGATATATTTTTAAATTTTCAATGAATATTTATAGTTAAAATTTTACCTTATATAACCCCATGTAATAATTGTTTTAGTAAAACAACACATGTTTGTGACAACTCTATTTTTACTTTAAATAAAAAGTTATTGATGTCATTTTTTACCCAAGTGTCTCCATTGGGTCCCCAAGTTGACCCATGGATTTTCTTGGTCGTCCATGACTCATTAAATATGTTTAGGACAAGTTTAAAGGTAATTTCATATTATTATATCACTATATTTACCTTAAATTGCACTAACTACCTTTAATCGCGATTAATAGAACTTAAGAGTTACTATTCACCAAAAAAATATTTTAATCCCATTGAACCCCATTTTACTTCTTAATGACAATGATGTATGTTGGATTTTTGAAATTCAAATCACAGAGGTGGTAAAATTTCATTTAAATGAAAAAATCGGTTTTTTTAACTACCACTTAGTGGTTTCACTATTCATAAAAAATCGAAGTTTTTCAGAACAATACAAAACATTAACCCTAAGCTATAATTGATATTCTGAATTCAAAAATTATGTCTATTTTAAAAAATTCCAAACATATAAGTTGAATTAATTAATTTTATAATTAATTCCTGTTGTCCAAACAAATAGTGTGTTTGTAGAAAACAATATCAGTCAAAAGATTGACAATTGTTTATGTCCAATTTCAATGTAAAATTAATTATAATGACCACCATTAGATAAAATAATAAAATTATTTTCTAATTATACTTTAAAAACAATCAATAGTTTAATTTATCAATATAAATTATTTTGATTAAAAATGTTGTTTTTAAGTATTCTTCACTATTCATCGAAAATTGGAAGTTCTTGGAAAAATACCAAAAATTAAACATAGGATAATTTTGATATTGTGAATCCAAATATGAGGTCCATTTTGAAATATAAAATTTATTTAATTTCAAAAAGTGGGTATTAATATTCACAACGGCTACTTTGATTGGTCGCGGTGTGTTAGAATCTCGAACTTGTGTAAAATGCAAGCTATTGCATTATTGAAAGAAAAGTGTACTGTGGAAGCTTGAGGTGTTACATTATACTCTCCTTCAATAAATTGTGTCCCCGCAATTTGAAATTTTTCTTCAAAAATAAAAGGATAAAAATAGAGAATACCTTTGTGGAAAACCCACAATGGAAATAAGGTTAATAAAATTTATCCTTAATAAGAGGGAAAGGGAAATGAAAAAGTCACCACCAAATTATAACCTCAATTAGGAGAAAATTGGTGGAAATTAGAGACATATAATTGAAGGGAAAACATAAATATTTGTAGGGAGTGATTGAGGTCATCAATCACAAAGAAGTGTAAAATAGAGGGCCTCAAAGCCTTCAATCTGTGGTGATTTAAAATATCATCAATTCAACAAAACATAAGGCATTAGGATAACACATTTTTTTAATGTCCCTTTCCTAGAGTTTAAGAATTAATTTATCCAAAGAATAAGAGAGAGGTATATATATATATATATATACTTGACACGTAGAGTTTCAACCTCCAACTAATTTCAACCACAAACTCAACTTTCACTTAAAAAGATAATAGAACTCAAAAATATTATATTTATCCTAATAGTACAAGGTTTTAAATATTAACACATACCATTTAGATTAGGAAAACTATTTTGTAATAACCTGGGACTTCATGTAGGCTAGTGGTAGGTAATAAAGGCCTATCTCACTATGGTTGTGGGTTCGATTCCGGTAGCTTTGTCCGACACGACGGGTTATCCCCCAAACCTGCAGGTTATCATTTTCCTAAAGCTATAGTATTATAATATTCCAATTATAATCTTCAGAAATTTTTTAACCTTACACAATACTATCCAAAGTTCAACTTTATCCATTCCAACCTTTTTAGTTATCCAAAATACCTTTTTCCCGACTTTCTCTAAAAGGTCTCTAAATTCCAAAATAAATTGTAACACAGGATTCCCCAAACAAAGTAAAGATTCTCTTATTGTCACATACTAAAAATATGATTACCTTCGACATATTAAAACCTTAATGAAAATAAAAAGTTCTGTAGTAAAATCCTTATATATATCACATTATTCTTATAACCAGAATATAATCCTTGAGTCCAAAATCACCAATACATTAATTATTCCACTTCAACTATAGTAACATCATAATATTGGCCTTGATCCCTTGGCCTTTTCTGGGGTATGTTTCCCTGATGCTTAAGAAATTCATTTGCATAATCCCCCATTTCTCTAAAATTGTAGCATTCAACATTGATAGCCTCTTTCTTTCCCTTGCAATCACGAGCCTGGTGACCTTTTCTCCACCTTTATAACAGACTCTCAATCCTTTTAGGCAAGTACCGGGGCGATTCTTCCCACAATTATCGCATAATGGAAAATCATTCTTTCCCTTTTTCCCCTTATATGTCTCTTGTTCCACCGTTATCTTCTTCTCTTGCTTTATTTTATTGTCATAAGATTTAGAGAATTCCTTTTCTGTCTTGATAGAACACGAGACTATATCATTTAATGTTGAGAAATATTGTGATACTAAAGCTCAACTGAGAAATGGTTTTAACCCATAAAAGAAACGATAAATATTACTTCTTGGGTTATGTATATAATCTGCAGCATGCCTCGCTAAATTTGTAAATTTAGACTCATACATTGTGACATTCTCATCCTCCTTTTTCCTCAGACTCAAAAATTTTCTTTTCATATCTGCTCTATGGTCACGAGGAAAGTATTTTTATAAAAAAATCTATTTGAACTCTATCCATTCCATACTTGATACTTTGTCATATTCCTTTTTATTTTGAATCTATGGCAACCATTGATCAGCATCTCCAGTGAGGCGGTAAACTACCATGATAACCTTTTCCCTTTCACTAATCTCTAAGGCATGGAATATTTTCTCTAACGAATTTATTCATTCCTCAGCTACTAAGGTATTTGTACTCCCATTTAATGTTGTTGTTTTTTCCTCATAATGTGATCTAACATTGACCCTCCACATTGAGGATCATGGTGCTCCATATGAGTACAGTTATTATTCATAACCTGAGTGAGTTGTCCCAGTATGGTGATGAGATGATCAGCACCAGTTGTATCACCAGCTCCACTATAATTGTCTTGAGCCGGAGGGCAATCCCTACATGGAGTACGTGCATTGATATGGTTTCCCTTCCTTCCATTAAGTGTCATTTCTAAACAATGTCATAAACTAGATTAGTTTATGAATCAAAATACATAATTCCATAATTGTAAAACACTTAACATAAATTGAACTATTTATGGATATAATCCATAATCATTAAAAGAAATGTATTCTGTGAGGAAGTATATACTCATAAACCCTTTATAATGGTTTTTAAAGAAATTGTGAATTATCCTAAGAATATCCCATGGGAGTGTCATAACCAAGAGTGCAGCTAGGCCCGTTGTCATTCACCAGTTCCTGTTCGAGTCTAGCTAAAAGCAGTGTTTTCGGGTTTTAACTATAGTTACATCTTGGCCAAATACGCCTCTACCTGCTCGTATCCAGACATGGATGTATTTCTCAGAAAACTCACACAAATCTCTATAATACCAAAATTCTAGGAAGTTCTTCTATACTAATCCTCAATGTCTATCTTAGGGATATGTGCTCTAATCAGAGTTTATCTAAATCTAGCTTCCACGGTTAGTACTAAACTTCCTTTGATACCAACTGTAACACCCCGACCCCAGTTACCCAGAGTTGGTGCATTGTTACGTAACATTGTCATGATCACAAAAGATCAAGTCTCAAAAGACCGATTAGTTTAGTAGCCTTAGAAACACTAGATACATTCCTAAATATTATATTACATCATAAAGTGAAAAAATACAATAACTTGGTCTCCATAGTCCACACTCATATCCCCATCCGACTATCCCTACAAGTCATTCATAAAATACTTCTTCAGATCCTATAAAAATTAAAACATTGAAAGGGGTGAGCTCATATGTTCAGTAAGGATAACAATATAGCAGAAACTTTCATAAATAAACATAAGAATTTAAGGCATTGTATAACTAAAACAAAAGCCTTTTAAACTTGAACTTCAGCATAATATGGAAAAAAACAAAATGAAACAATTCCATTTACTTATTCAGATGTATATTCTACTAGTCTAATAATCACATGTAATATCAATAACCACTTTCATAATGATGGAATGCATAATGCCAGACTATCATAACCACATATCCAAGGCCTCATGCCAAGACTACAAATAAGATTTTGTCAAGGCCTCGTACCAAGACACTAGTTTGTCTCATGAGACCTACCGATGCATCGAGGAGCTATAGTAGGCTTCACCAATCACTTATTAATTCCAATGCATTCCTCATATGAACTGGTTTAAATATATCATACACCATAACATAATCGTATCACATAAAACATGCATGAAAGAAACATAACATTTCCACATTTCAATCACAAGATATCAATACAACACATTGATATAATAAAAAAATTATCAAAACCATTTTCAATACCAAAATAAATGAAAATTAAAACATGGTATTTATTTTTCATTTAAAAAAAGTTATAGCTTGTAGAGGAAGCCGAAACTCAAATAATGGTCATGATAGAGGAGAAGTCGTTGTCACCGCATACATAATACAAAACATTACTTTTGTCATTTAATAAAAATTCTAGGTATAAAAATATTCCTTTTGAATAAAACTAAATGTCAAAAGGGTTTATACACCGTATAAACTAAAGTTGTGTATAAAACAAAATATGCCTCAATAAAAGGAGATTGAGACGAAGTCCCATACAAAGATCATTTTGTAAATAAAATAGATCGCTCATGTGTATTGAATATAAGCTCACATAAATAAAGTATATATACATGATAAGATATAAAAATTCATTTCTTACATAATCAAGGAACAACATAAATAAGAAAGATAAGTTCAACCCAAAGAATGGGAACTGGGTTAAGAAGTTCCCTTACCTCGGGTCCGACTTGACTCAACCATTGTTTAACCACCTAAATAATAAAATAGAGTTAATTTATACTTTCTTAAGAACCTTTTTCAAGTTCATTATTCCTTATATATCACTTATTATCATGTTATGAACATTATGTAATTATTTAAGTTAATAACGGCCATTTTGTCGATCTTTGGTACTTGAGTCAAAAGTAAACTTATCATAATTACAAGTTGTTCATGTGGTAAAATATACATTATATCCAGAATTATATTCATGATGTAGATATCATATATATCATATATATCCAGTATATACTATTCATTTATAATATTACATAACATTTAGAGGTATGAAATGAAATGCATCATTCATGGAGACGGTAAGCCGTACGTCCGCATGAACGCTACTTTCATTTCTATTTCGTATTTAATGGAATGAAATCATAATGATATAAAGTTATATTATAATTCCAGTATAATATCATAATATCATTAACTACATCATTTATACATCCAACATATGGCACTAACGATTCGAATCACTTTGAGGGGGTGGTAGTCCGCACTTCCAAAAATGAAATTATCGTGTTTACCCATAATGGAAATCATAATGGTACGCCATAAATGAAAAATACAGAAGCATAAGGAAAACATAAACATAATATATATCATATATAAATATAATTACATCTTAATGGACACCATGAGATGTGTTAAAAGAAGATTGAACAATTATCGTTTCGTGAGGCAATAATTCGCCACCCATAGAAACAATATGTTCTTTAACCATTAGACGAAAGTATGTACAAGTGTAAATAAAATAATTCTCATAAAAACATCCTATAATATTGAATATACTGGTTATGTTATGAAATAAAGGAATAAAAAGAGTTTAATGGGTTGGAGAAGCAAAATAAAACAAAAGAATATAAGAGAAGACATTACCTTAAAATCGGGTAACTCTTTTTGATTTGATCCAAAGGCTTACATGGGAAGACTTCTGCCCAAATTGAGGCTCCTAAGAGTAATATAGGGACGTTTAAAGAGTATTTGGGCAGAGTTTGGCCGATCCAAATGGATTTGACGGTGTGAATAAGGTGGTAGAGGTGGGGGCCTTTTATAAGAGGAGAGGAGGGGAACTCTTGGAAAGTCAAGAAATGTTACATTATTATATAATGAGTTTTGGATTTTAAAGGTCCCAAAATTATATATTCGAGGATAAGGTAATAAGGGTTCGAAATATACCAATACAATAGGTTTTTGACAAGTGTATGTCTTATATTTTACATTATCTTTTCATTTTATTTAAATCGTTAATTAATGAGGTAATCACTGCATCATAATGGTATCATAAAAAAGATAATTTATTTAATGTCTAAAAATTATAAAAAAAAATATCATGATGTAGGAAATCGTTTTATATTTCCAATGAGTATTTATAGTCGAAAATGTACCTTATATAACCCCATGTAATAATTTTTTAGTAAAACAATACATGTTTGTGACAATTCTATTTTTACTTTAAATAAAAGGTTATTAATGTCATTTTCTTACCCAAGTGGCTCCATGGGGTACCCAAGTTGACCCATGGATTGTATTGGTCAACCACGACTCATCCAATAAGTTTAGGACAAGTGTAAAGGTAATTTCATATTATTATATCACTATATTTACCTTAAATTACACTAATTGCCTTTAATTGCGATTAATAGAACATAAACGTTACTATTCATCAAAAAAATATTTTTATCCCATTGAACCACATTTTAATTCCTAATGAAAATGATTTATGTCGGATTTTTGATATTCAAATCACAGAGGTTTTAAAATTTGATTTAAACGAAAACTCAATTTTTTAACTACCACTTAGTGGTTTCAGTATTCATCAAAAATCAAAGTTTTTCAGAACAATACCAAAAATTAACCCTAATCTATAATAGATATTCTGAATTAAAAAATGATGTCTATTTTAAAAAATTCCAAACTTATAAGTTTTATAAATTAATTTTATAATTAATGCCCATTGTAAAAAAATAGTGTGTTTTTAAGAAACAATATCAATGAAAAGATTGACAATTGTTTGTTTCCAATTTCAAAGTGAAATTAATTCTAATGACCACCATTGGATAAAATCGTAAAATTATTTTCTAATTAAACTTTAAAACCACTCAATAGTTTAATTTATCACTATAAATTATTTTGATTAGAAATGTTGTTTTTAGGTATGTTTCACTATTCATCGAAAATTTGAAGTTCTTTGAAAAATACCAAAAATTCAACATAGGATAATTTTGATATTCCGAATCCAAAAATGAAGTCCATTGTGAAATATAAAATTTATATAATTTCAAAAAGTGGGTATTACTATTCATAAAAGCTGCTTTGATTAGTGGAGGTGTGTAAGAATCTCGAACTTGAGTACAATGCAAGCTATTATATTATTGAAAGAAAAGTGTATCGTGGAAGCTTGGGGTGTTACATTCTATGACATCATTTAGATATTTGGGTGCATTTATGGATCACCACTAAAGGTATTCTTTACATGGATCATATTACACAATGATAGTGTTGTGAGATCTATTCCACCAGTCAAAAATGAAGAAATAATTATGAATTAAAATATTTATATATCTGATTATAAGTTAATTATAAATTATATGTGAAGAAACTTCACCCATGATTATCACATTTAATATAGAAGATTAATATTTTTTTCATTGGAAATTATTCTTTATCATATAAATAAATGATTATGCTTGATTTGAGAATAAATTATAAATTTTTAATACATGCTAAGGATGCTTATACTATACCCTAAACCAATAATTCCACTAGGATTGAGGGGAGATATAGGATTTATTTCGACATTAATTTATTTTTATTCATATAACTAATATATATTAATGTATGATCAAACCTAAAAAATTGTGTGTGCAAATTATAGTAAAAATATATCAAAATAAAGGAAATAAAGGTGGTATTATATTATGATGAAGTTGAATGAAAGTAAAAATTATAGTGAAATAATAATTTAATATATGAAACTATGAATGAAATAAGTGAATTGTTTTAAATACGATGGTGGAATATTTAAGTGATAAGTATAATGGATATTATGAATGTATATTGTTAAATTGGTTTCCTTTTTCCACTAAAATTGGTTAACTAGGCCTGTGGCATTTAAAATATTCATTAACGCAATATGTCATGGGAATTAGTACTTAGATGGGTGATTTTAGAGGTCTATTAACCAATTAATTTGCCAATACAAAGGTAGATGAAGTGTATTTCATTAAAATTGAATTATCATATTATATAGATGAATAAAAACCTAGAAGAAAACGTTTCATAAAATAATTAAAAAAGAAGAATAAAAATCAAAATTGTATCCCCTTAGTAGGAATAGAGAAAACATGTACTTTAAATAAAAATTCAAAGAATTAATAGTAGTAAGCATAAATTTGTAAAATGGAAAAATATTATTCTTTTATATCTATCGATCTCATTTATTCAATCTATGATCTATGTTCTACTGTGAACCCCTAGTTCATTCCTATAGCTTTTTAAATCATTTTTTAATTTTTGTATTAATTAATGAATTTGTCCACTTATCTTCATACTCATTTCCCAACTAACCTTCTTAAATTAAAATATTTTTCACATCATAACATCTAAGTCCATCACTTTTATATTGAGATATTTTCCAAAATTTCCCTCACAATAATGACTAAATTTTTTATATTTTAAAATTATCTCCAAACATATAATTAAACAAAAATAACCTTTGGTTAGTTCTCTTTTATTTAGATTATATTTATATATCTTGTCCTCACTATTTTTTCTAGCATAGCTGAAGTTTAACCAATATGAGATCCCTAAATTTCTCAAGAACTATTTTGTAGACTACACAACTTCCCAAAATCCTAACATAGAGTGGAAAGTGGGTACTATAATTCATACTCATAGAATAATTAAATAGGGAGTAGAATTAACATTATATTATCAAATTCCAACCTATAACAATAATAATCCAACAAAAATAATTTTTCTTCCTTAACTCAATATTGAGTCTCCCTTAGCTTCAGTTTTATAATATTAATTCATGCTCTACCCTTCAACCCTATCCAGAGTGATGTGAATTGGTCACCTCACATAATTTGGTGATACTCCACTAGGATATCAAATATAAGTTGACTATCTTTCTAAATGGTGTATTTGACTGATCTCACTAAGACAAATCAATAACCACCTTTTTATTCAAATATAAACATTCAGTTATAGTGTAAGAAATCTATGAGGCCCCTACATCATCATTCATTAGAATATTGAAAATAAAAAAAACTCGTAAAAAAATTAAATTATCAGCATTGTTAATTCTATTCTTCAAATCAATGATCTTGGGTCAATCTTCTCCTATGGATGAATCCTTATAAGACTTCAATCGGTTCGTTTACCACTTTAACAAGTCAAACATAAAAATTTTGTTTCACCTAAACTTCATTCATAGAAATATCTCTCTCCTAATAATCCTCTATAATTTAGCCAGCCTCAATCATGGACCTTCAGTCTCAATCAAATTCCCCCCTAAATTTCATTTGTTTTGAATATTATTTGAATCAATAGACATCCTCATCAAACTTTTCTTGATGTTCTTTAACTGAAAGGATTCCAATATTCATCCCTCGAAATTCTCAAACATACAAGTTTAATCAAGGATATAAATTATCCTTATCATTTATTTATTCCAAAAAAAATTGGGTCTCTAGCATGTTCAAATTATATTTTCATCATCCTTAGGAAAACAAATCTCTTCTTTTGATCTTGGGCTCTATTTGACTCATTTGTAGATGGAGTGGCATATAGTGATTCATACACTATTTCAACATTCACTAATATTATTTTTTACCAATGAATCATAAACTATTAAAATAATGACTCAAATACACTATTGTGGTTCACTCGTATTATTCTTCATTTGAATCATACACAACTGTAGATAATGTTTCATATGCATTTCTTGATCCAACCATGTTTTTCAACAAAAAAAAATTAAACTAGTGAGAATCATACAATGAGGAAAAAAATAAAACTATACAAATATGTAATATAATATAAAATTATATATTTAAAAATTAAAAATAAGCTCTAATAATTGATATGAAAATAATAACATGGAATTTTGGAATATTATCCCCAAAAATAAAAACCCTTCTAAAACTACTTTAAAATATTATTTCAATAAAATTTTCACAAGGATGAAAAAAAATATTAGATATTAGAAAATATGAATATTGAAAAAATATCATTAAATCTATAAAAAACAAAAACACATCATTTAAATTCATAAAAATATTGAATAATATTTTCATTACCAAATAATCAGTATTTCATAATTCTCTATTATAAGAACTCATTCACCTAAAAAACAAAATTGTTTTACTAAAACTATATGTAAAAAATTTATCATATTAAATACACATGAAATTCCCCCACATATAATACATTTTCTATCCTCAATAAATCAAATTAATAATTTTAATAAAATTCAATTCATCTTCAAATGAATGATTTGTAATTCCAAAAATATGTTACTTTCGTAAACATTTTCCCCCATGGACTATCTCAAGTGATAATGGATGATTTATATTATCAAAAGTATATGGTTATCCAAATGTTTGGTTTAATTTTACAAAAGTTATTAAATATAAAAAATTTGAAATTAATTAATCGTATTTCACTATTCATTCATTTTCTCTTCAAAAATTCACTTTTTCCTCAAATTGAATTAACCCATATATTTTAACACACTAAATAATTTGATATAACTGAATGAGTAAGTGAAATAAATAGTTATATTGTATAAAAAAATAACTCATCCAATAGTTTTATATAAAGGAATAATAATATCATCTAGGTTTTAGATTTCATTTCATAGATTATTCATATGTAGAGCTTATTAACTTAAGTCTAGAAAAGAATTTCAATTTAAATAAAAATTTTAAACCTTTCATAAATAAAATTATTAAATTTAATTTTTTAAAAGATAAATTTAATTTACACTCAAGTTTTAAATCCATAGTTGAATAGAAATGATTAGTCACTCAAATATGAAAAAATACTCCATCTAAAACAACAAAAATTGAAAAATAATCCCTCAAATAGAAAATTTTGGAATAAAATTGAGGGTATTCAATTGTTCTTAATGAAATATATATTATCATAGTAAGATATCCTTACCCAGTACATAAAACATATTATTTCCCCGAATTTTGAATTCCAACGATAGAGGAATCATTTTAAAATATTTTTTTTCAAAAAAAGTTTTCAACAAAGTAGTTTTAAATCGTGTATAAAATCTATATGATACCTCAGAAATAATATTTTCGACAAAAAATAAGTATTATATAACTTCGTAAAGAAAACTACATGTGATCAATTTAATTACTACAAGATAGATTCAGTGTATAATCTTGTTTTTTTGGTAAAGAGTATATTCAAACCTTATAAGTTCATAATGATTTTCAATGAAGTTCAAACATTATAATGAAATTGAATTATTTCAGAAAATAGGGGCATAAATTTGTTATTAGTAACCAGCAAACTCATTAAATAATACCATAAATTAAAATAAATATTTAATAATTATTTGCAATCATTTAATTTCTAAAAAAAGATACAATAGATTTTATATTAATTAAGAGTCACAAAAATATATATAAAAATTAACATAATATTCCTTTAATGGAAATGAATTACTCTTTTTATTTCTGGTAAATAGTTCCCTAATTTTTAACTTTGGTTACTTTATGAAATTCTCCTCTTATTTAAACTCTTTCATCTCCTCTCTATTGTGAAAAGAAAATAAAATTTTCAACATCATTTGACATCCCATATTTTTAATGCTTCTAAAACATAATGGGAAATGAAAAATAAAATCCAATCAGAAAATAAGATGGTAATATAAAATCATAGGGTCAATTTTTTAATGAAAAAAATAGATTAAAAACTTATAAAATGTATATTGGTTGTTGAAAATGAATCACCGAGTTTGAAGTCATTAGTTAGACTTTATGAGAGTTTATACATTTAATACAGAGATATAATCCAACCCATTAGGATACCCTTTAAAGTAAGGTTCACATCAATTTCCATTAATTAATAATGGAATTTTATACTCTCTAACCAACTTGATAGCCCCATTAACCAAATCCCCTTGGATAGAAAATGGCCCAAACATTTTATCATAGATATTTATAGTGAATTACTTGAGTTTGGAATATAAATACAACACCATTTGTATAGCCTTAAAATATATATTTTGAATGATCCAAAAAATAAGAGGATTTTTTTATTCATTCAATATCATATCATTTTCATAGGGTACTCTTTTAATATCATCTTTCTCACTCAGTTATAGTAATATTTATTCTTCATTGGTTTTTATGTAAAATTTCAATGCCTTAACATCCTAATAAGACTAGGTTTCAAGCTCAATGTGTAAGGTGAAAAATTTCACATAAATTATCCTATAATGGGAAATCCCAATTTTTTTTATAAATGTAGATTTATATTACCATTAGTATTCATATAACTTCAATGAATGTCCTTTTATAAAACCAAAAAAAAAGTTATTTCAAGAAATTTTTAAATATCCCTTTTTAAATCCTTATTTTATCCTATTTATTGTGGAAGATAAGTAGTTCTGGTTTTATTTAAAATTAAATAATTCTCCATCAATTGCTTGAATTTTATACATTCAAGGTGGGTTCTATTGCTAGTGATGAAGGCATTGAATACACCATGTCTAGAAAAAAAGATTCATCCAAATAAAGTTATAGACACTACTACCATGGTTATAAGAAAATTACATAGCCTCAACCGACTTTAAAAGATATTATACATCCATATGAATGTATTATTTCCCATGAAAAGGTTGAAATGGTCCCATAAAATCCAACTCCCACAAATCAAAAAACATAACTTCAACAACTCCCTTTTTTGGACGAAACTACTTTATACAACAAAATTACCTAGCCTTTTTATTTTACAAAGAAAACTTTGAATTTTTTGACATATTTTAAAATTGTAGTTAAGAAAAATAATCCTAAATAACTTTTTGAGATATCCATTCTACATCATGGTTTCCTCCTTGTGATGAATATTTCCATCCTACATTAATAGAAAACGTCTCTTACTCAAGGATACTTCTTTTAAATAACCATTAGTAAACCATTTGAACAATAGGGGGTCATCCTATAAATAGTAATTAACTTCATAAATTAATTTATATCAATAAATTTGAGTAAATTATTCATTAACCACTCCTATATAAAAAAATCCAAGAAAAATGGATACAAAATAGCATTCAATGATGAAATAATATGCATTTTTTTATCTAAGAGAAAGGAATTTACCTCTCTTATATTATCATCATGAGTAATATGTGACATATAAATGTGTTCAAGAAAAATATCTTCATCTCCATATATATCAAAAATTTAAAAGTAAAATTCTAGTAATAAGATGATCCACCTCATTAGTCTTGGGTTTTCTCCATTCTTAGGTAGTAATTATTTTCAGACAGCATGATTAGTAAAGACTATGAAGTTAGATACAATCATGTATTACCTAATTCTATCTATAGTAAACACTATAGACAAAAATTATTTATTATTATTGGTGTATCTTCTTTGATAATCAGCTATTAACCCACTAGCATAATACACCACATGCAACCTCTTATCTTTCCTCTTCCCCAAAATAGCATTAAAAACCGTGTTACTGGAATCACAAATTACATCAAAATATAGTTCATATCCTATTGTGGTAATTATAGGTGTTTATGTTAGTTTATCTTTTAATTGGTTGAATTTGTCCAAAAAAATTTCAAAAAAATAAATCTTTTATGAATGAAAAGTAGAGATAAAATGGGTCTAGTGATCTTTGAAATATAATTAATAAATATCTAGTAGAAACTAGATTATCCAAGAAAAATACTAACCCTATTAACATTTTATAGAGGGTAAATCTTTTTAATAACCTCAATATTATCCATATTAACTTATATATCCATCCTTTTAACCTTATGTCCAAGAATAATTCCCTTAGAGACCTTGAATTGATATTTATCCCAATTTAGAACAAGGATCGTCTATTAGAACCTTTATAAACCCAATTATAGATTTTCAAAATATATTTCTAAACTTCATCCAAAAATTGAAAAATCATCCATGAATACCAGAATATTCATCTAAATCATATTTGAAAATATCACCATCATATTTATTTGAAATGTAGTCAGTGTACCACATAATCCAATCGACATTCATTGATAGGAAAATCTTCTAAAGATGAATGTGAATGCGGTTTTATCTTGATCCTATAAAGCTATAAGAATCTGGTTATAACTCGAATAACCCCATAAGAAATTTAAAAATCATTCCCAACTAATATTTCTACCATTATTACTACAATAAAATAGGAAAATAATAATTTATAATGGATATATTCATTTTTTCATGTTTTTTAAAAATAATTCAGTTTGTCAACTTTCTACAAAGACTCTTCTCATCTTTCTCATTTTTCATGATAGTGACACCTCTTTTCTTGAAAATACATGAACTTGTCTTACCCAATGGTTATGAGAAATGGGATAAATGATCCCATCATCATGAAAATTAATCTATTTTTCTGTAAAAATATATCATATTTGGATTTAACTATATTTTTCTGTCAACTATTGGTTCATGATCAGGTTATATTGGGATTATATCCATGTAGATTGAATTGATAATATCTTTGATGTTATCTGTGGTATAACTAAGGTAATTTTATACCATCTACCACATAATATTTTTTCTTGACTTCTCATTAACATTGGATATATGATGATTTATTCCATAGAATTTTCAATTTAAAAGAGCACTTCACATTACAAAAAAGTGATCTAATATCTAAATTTTCTTTATGATTGATTATATGGTAAAAACATGATCCTATAATTCCTATAGTCTTTAATGTATTTCTTAAATGGGTTGTAAAAGTTACAAAAAAAAACTCATCCCCGCTGATGTACAAAGTATATATCTCTTTATATTATGATAATAGATCTATCCGAAAAAATAAATTATAAAAAAAAAAAATTGTTTCAAAAACCTTCCCTCAAAATCATCTATGTTATCCTTATACATTCATTAACTAATTCAGAAACAAGTTTCAGTAGGTGTGCATATTTTATCACTCTCATTAAATATCAAAAAAAATTGATCTTCTTCCCCATCAACTAGATCAAATAATTATACTATATTATCCCTTAAAAAGTTTTTATTTTTTAAATTTATCTTTAATCTCTAAAAATTATTAAACACGTCACTTTTTTCACCAAAATTTAATATTAATTTTTACATGAAAACATCAAACACTACTACACTACTTGTAAGGAAGGGATAACTATGAATGATATGGACTTCCCCATCACACCCCATATCAAGAATATAGAATTAACAAAGAAAGTATAGTTTCCCACCATAACAAAAAAATTATCTATTCTTTAAATAGTGTGGTTGATAGATCAATCATTCAATTAAAGAATTACATTAGTGGGTTGTAGTTATATTTAAATCAATTATTGAAATGGTGATTAATGGATCAATTTGATTCTATTACTAATGTCACAGAAAAAATTTAATTATCTAATATTATATAAAGTGTATGAGATAATGAAACTTCTTCAAACTTTGACCTTATGATGAATTATATTCTAAAAAATAGCACTACATTCCTCTATCGGGATATAGGTGAAAAAACTTTTCCAAGGTCTTTCTGTTTGATATAATTTTGTTTCGTGATTTTAAATATTATGGTATTTTCAATAAATATTCATGAAAGGTAATATTGATATGAAGTTTCTTAAACTAATCAAAACATTTCATTAGATTAGTTTTTGGATATTTATACTTGATTATTTGTGGAAAAGAATTAGTTGGGTTCAATTTCTAAAAATAGCATGTATCCCCTCAATTTTTTCCTCTATATTGTATTTCCATTAATATTAATTACTTAAAAATATATTTATTCTTATTTTGGATGTATAATAGTTGATTTAATTTTATATTCATCATGGTTGTTCAGATTTATAGATTTATAGTTTTCAAGATTTTGATTTCTTTATTCTTAAATAATATCAGTTTGAACAGCCCTGGGATCATTTATAACTTTCTAATTTTTTCTTAATTCACCTATGGTGGTGATATCAATAGAATTATTACAAGTGTTAAAAAAATTTATTATAGTAAGTTTCTATTTTCTCAAGTGATTGAGACCCTATCTAGTTTCACAATTTTCTACTCTCAGTTATGTATTTTAGTAACAATTTTAGATTTATCTAAATGATGTTTAAATTTTTTAAATAAATTAATATTTCTATTAATAAATCCTTATTAATAACTCCAATAGCATACTCCTTACATATTATTGAGAATTATTGGTTTAAACCTTGTATTGGATATGATATTTGGTCCTCAACTATTCTAGAAATCTAGGGACATCAATTTGTCTCGACATTCTTTTATCTCTTCATGATAATTTGGGGTGGTTTCTGTAACTTGGGTTGTAGTTATTCGAAAAAGGGTCATTACAAGATTAAATCCTTTTTCTATATCCTGAAAAATAGATTTTATAATGGTTGGTCTAGATTGTTGATGTTTTTAAAGCATGTTCAAGAATTCTCAAACATGCAACATTATTGTCATTATTACCTAAAGGCATCATTTTGGATTCTGAATCCCAATTTTCTAAAACATTTCCTACAATTTGGGAACCATAGTGAATATATTTTATCATTTATTTTTAGTAAATTTTTAATTCAATTTGATCTATGATCCCATTGTGTACTCTACCCTATTTATTCTTTTTCTCTTAGAATCTTAGTGTTTTGAATTAAGGGAAATAATGTTACAGCTTTTTCTTAGATATTTTTCTCAGTTAAATTTTTCTAGGGGATTTTTCTACTAAATTCTGACTGTAATATGACAAACCTTTATTAAATACCTATATATAAAGGTGGGTAGTGAGTTGGTGGTGTTGAAACTACTTAATCTGGTCCCATAACCTACGTAAAGATTCATTAAAACCCACATCAACCTCAAGAAAAAATGTTTGTTTTGGACCTAAAATATATCATTCAATTATTCTAGGATAAATTTTGTTGAAAAATCAGTTGAACATTTGATAAAATAATTTTTAATTGTTTTTATATAAACCCAATAACAAATTACTAGCATTCACTTTTAGAATGAATTTGAACACTCCCATTTTTATTTCATTTTCACTAAGATTTTGATGAGTTAGTTTCAACACAAAATTATGAATATATTGAATGAAATCTTGAGACTTTATTGGTTTTACATGAAAATATGGTAATAATTAGATGTTAGAGTATTTTAGAATATAATTTTAGGCTCTAGTTTTTGGGATAATTGATGATGGTTTTCTTAATACTTTAGGGATTTGATATTCCTTCAACATAGCTCTTTAAATACTTTTTGAATGGATTTAAATATATTACTCATTTATAGAAGTTTCTATACCTATTTATATTAGGATTCCTATTTCAATTTTCATTACTTTATTTAGAGCTCTAATGTGTTGGTAAATTTTAGCTACAACAGGCTCTATATCATCAGTGTTCGATCTAGTGCACATTCACAGAGATATATTCAAGTATATTAAAATCAGTAGCTAAAAATAACTTAAAACTAATTTTAAGATGTTTTATGATTTTTCTACTTGGATGTATATTCCCTACCCATAAATAGTGTGAAAATTGATAGGTTTTACTAGGACTTGACTAATTTTAAATTAATTTTCCAATTTAAAAATATTGAAAAATAATGTATGATTTAACCATTAGATAGGATGTGTGTGGAGTATAAGATAAAAAATAAAAATAACATAATTTATAGGGATATAAAATTATTATAAAGTTAAATGAAAATAGACATTTTTGTGAATCAATGAAATTATATGTGAACTTTGTATAAAATAGGTGAATTTCAGGAAATGATGTAGTGGTATAATTAAGTGATAAGGATATATGAAATTTTGACTATATTTTTTTAAATTGATTTTCCTCTTTTCCTTCAAAATTGTCTAACAAGGTTTCCAAAATAAAAAGTATCATCAAAACCTTCTATCAAATGAATTAGTGCATAGCTTGGTGTGTTTTGTGGTCCATAAACTATTGAATTTAATAATCTATATATAGATGAATTGGGTCTCATCAAGAACTATTTATCAAATGATATGGATAAATCACAACCTAGTATAATAATTTTTCAAGAAAGAAATAAAAAATATGAAAAAAACCTTATTTCCACTTAATAAGAATTATTCAAAAATCATATTTTTAACATCAAAATAAAATTAATTCATAGTGGTAATCATAAATAAGATGATACAATATGAGTCTTCTCTATCCATTGAGATCCTTTCATCATTATATGTTCTCTCCACTATTATGATCCCCTGGTTCATGGATGATACTTGTCTCATAATATCCCAATGTCATGATTAATGAATGATTTTCCCTACTTCTATTAATACTAATTTCTTAGTTACCCTTTTTTTTAAAAAGAGGTTCTACAACATTAATTTTAATACAATGAATTTGATTTAGGGAATTTCCAATGAATCCATCAATTTAACAATTAACATTATTGAAATTTATAAAATACCCATAAACATAGATTTTAACTGCCATGAAAAGATAGTTACTTATCCTTTCTTGAAATTGTCTTCAAGTAACTAAGCCTCGCTATTTTTTCTCTATTAGTTGAATTTTGGCCAATGTGACCTCCCAAAACTTCTGAAGATCTATTTCATAGAATAATTAACTACATTAAATCACTTAATTGAGAGTTATGTGGGTATTATAATTCATCCTCATGAAAATATTAATTATGGACTCGGATTCCCATCATCTTATCATATTTAAATCCGTAAAAATAATAATCCAATGACTGAAAAAAGTTCTTATTTATCTCAATATGAAGTACCCCTTAGCCTCAATTCCACAAAAATAATTCAAGATCTGACTTAAAAACTCTACCTTATAAATATAATAGGTCACCTCACATAGTTTGGAACTACTAATTTAGGATACTGAAGCTCAGTTGAATGGTGTTTCAAGTTTCATGCTCAACTAATATCTCTGAGGAAAATTTACAAACACTTTTTGTTCATTTGAATCAAAAAATTAAATTTTGGTGTTTTAAGGAAATGAATCAACCTCATCATTACTTATTTGAATCCTAAAAATTAAATAATTATAAAATACAAAATTAATTCTCAACATTATGATTGTCTTATTTAATTTGGGGAACTCTAGTCAGTTTCCTCTTTTTTTCAAATAATTTACAAGTATTAACCAGTTTTTTACCCTATGAATAATCATTCAAATGAGTTACCCTTAAAATGAACCTAGATTTTATCCTAATATGTATTACAAATTACATTACTTCATCAGTAAACATCCATCTTTTAACTTAAGTGCTGATCATATTATCCTCTATTTCCATTTGTATTTAATATTAATTGAATAGATCAACTTCCTCAACAGATTTTTATTGAGGTTCTTTAGCTAATATGATTCAACTAATCTTCCAACAACAAGACAGAACAAAAATGTTCCATCGAGGATCCGATTGACCTTATCATTCTGCAATTCCATCTGATGTATAATACTATATCATGTATTCAAATCATATTTTCTTTAGGATTTATAAAATTCATCTCTTTGATCGAGACCATGTTGGGCTCGATGGGTCAATGGTATCTGATCAATAATTTGAATCGTATGAGTAAATTAGTTGTAAATTGATACAGGATGAATAAATTAAGGCATCGATACCAAAATAAGTTAATTCTATATTTATATACAATGATGGATGGGTTAATAATTATATCTAACAAGGGCTAGTCCCATCCCTTGATTTATTTTTTATGATGTTTGTTTGAGTTATGAAGTTAGTATATAAATATATCTCATTCCCAAAAAAATAGACTTACAACACTCCACCACATGTTTTATCTTCTCCCTTTGATGATAAATCCATAACCCAAAAATAAGGAATCTATATCCTCTTATAGAGAAAATGGAACAAGAACATCCTTAATTAAATGGTAATAATAAATCCATGTTATTTTTTTTTCTTTATGTGTTTCTTTTCTATATATAATAATTTTGGTATATCTACTAGGAATTTTAGGGTAAGGGATCAAGAAGACTCATTTTGTGAGAATATTGATTGTAACAGTTTGTATCAAAAAATATTTTTGTCTCAAATACATATTCATATTATATTTTAAGATAAATTAAATAAATATATTCAAATAAAATTAATTTTCATGAAAAAAATAGTCTAAGAATCATATAATTTTCGTGTTTTTCCTATTAAAAATGAATATATTCATGAATAATTATTATTATGTAATTATTATTATTATTATTATTATATTTATTTAATTATTTTTATGAATTAAATTATGTGTTTTTCATTACAAAAAAATAAATTATGTTGATTTATGTTGTCATGAACCCCCCCCCCCCCCACGGTACCCTACTTGGGTAAAAAATATGAGAATGAAGATAATGATGTATGAAGTTTTCCTCTAATATGCCACAAGTTGAAGACAAGCATTGAGGATTTATAATACTCCCTAATGGGTGGTTTTACACTCTAATAGAACATAAGTAATGATAGAAAAGACAATGCCACTAAAAAATTCTGAACGAAAAAAACATATAATATCCCAATACATGACTCCAATTTCATACAATATAAAAACATCAAGAAAACGAAAATTACAAAAAAGGAAAACCTCAGTTGTGACCATGAAGCTGAGATAGCTCTAGAAAAACACCAGGATATATTAATGTCCAATATAATCAATAACCAAATCCTATGGTCATAAAAACCTATTCATAAACACATAGGCTGATCATAATAGGTATTCATTATAGAATCCTCCTTGGTGACTTTGTGAAAAATATAAATAATACATATTAATGATCAATGAATAAACAAGTTAGGATAACTCATTTCCTAAACAAGGTTGTTATATCTCCATATTCACTAAGGATTTCTCACACACTATCACATACAAGTAAAAACATAATTAATAATATATTATCAAAGTGAAGGTACCCCACTATCACTTCCCCACTAGTTTTCCTTTATACCCTGATATCAAATTTCTTGGGCAATCCATATTCTAATATATAATCATGTTCCTAAAAACATGAAAAATTATAAAATTGCATGAACCTTGTGTATTGCATAATCTCATCATCATCATCCACACCTCCAGTTATTAACTAAGTAGTTTAAGAGATCCTCCCCAACCCATAAATTGTATATTATACCTCAAGAAATCATATCCCATACATAAAATACCCATAGTTATCTATTGGATACTATATTTAGAGATACATATGTTTTAAAGAACCAAAAGACATTATATCCCTCCATACTGACATATATATATATATGTGTGTGTGGGAATGGAAATTGTCCTTCATTCTAAAACTTAATACAACTAGTAGAAGAGAGATATTTATTAGGGGTTTTTAGTTATACATTTTTCACTAACCTAGATGTTTGGGAAAACATTCTCTAGAGCCCACTATTATTTGTCACCCCACCAACATGGGTGTGGTAGCATATGAAATCACATGATATACAGATTATATAAATATAGATCAAAACCAAACAATGGGAAAAACTTATCATTATACCCAACTAAAACTATCGTATATCAAACACCAGATAACCAATACTAAGGAAAATATATCCTATATACACAAAAAAAATATCAATTAAACATTCATTTAATTATTTTCATTAAACATTTCATAATGACATTAGTTATTATTCAAAACCAATACCCTTCGGCCATGATACTATCATTTTTAAGGTTCCTAAAGATTTATAATCTGTAGTATTCCATTATGACTCCAACACAACTTAGGTTAAATTAATTAAAATTAATTATAATTTAATAATTTCACGTACTCTAGGGATCATCTTAAGCTACCATTATAAATGTATCAACTGTGAAATTATATGTCTGTTAAATATTGGGGAAGGGAAAATATTAAACAAGTTTCACATCTATATGGACATTAAATAAATTCATTATTAAGAAATAATCCCATATTTAATCATAAAAAACATCATCATGTAAGAAGAAATTTCACTCATTCCAAAATCCTTTGTGTTATCCCTGGCACCACCATGTATATCATCATTTATCCCACCATCATAGGCACCAATTAATTCCCAAAACATGGGACTCCCTAACTATTCCCTCCAAACCATCATCCATCATTGAATTACACATTGATATATAGAAAGGCTAGCATCTAGGGTTATCGTATATTACCGAAAGAAAAAATGAACAACATGGAATTTAGGCCCTAAAATCAAGACATTCATCCTTCAAAAGAAAATGGGATCATGTGACCCCGAATGATTATATTTAATAGGGAATAAATTATATACCTTATTGAAATGATATATTCATTTGTCATAGTTTATGACCATAGTTAATTAATAATCATTCAGAAATTATTAGTTAATTGAACATGTGATAACAATGTATTTCATTAGAAAAAAAATTTATAATAATAATAGTAACAATTTTAATATCAAAATTAATTATTTATCTAACAAGATTTATCATCATTAAATTACTTATCCAATTTCAACAAAAAAATATACTAAATCATATCATAGAAATGGATATAATGTTGTCTATAGAAATTGAAGGCCAACTATTAACATGACATAAGAACATGTTATTTCTATAATCAGATCCAATTATTTTTAATGTATTAGTTTAATCTTCATTACGGACAATATCACCATTACCCAAGGGGATAAATCATGATATCATTAATATTACACATAAAACAATGGAAAATTAAATCTCATGACTCTATTTTAATGTTAAATATTCTCCAATAAAGAATATACAATCAAGGATAAACCTCAACCAAAACAAAGTGAAGATCCACCATGACCTATAAATGATAATTCACCATAAAACCATGCTTAGATATCTGCCAAAAATAGAGAAGATTTTGATAATGATCAGAAAAATTAAACGATAAAGATGGGATAAGGGTGAATTGATTGAGATTACACTATTATCCATGATATTAGTTATATCTATAATGATCCTATCACAGGGTTCCAAGGGGGGGGGGTAAAACCAACAGTTTCCCAGCAAAAATTTCATTCAACAGATCCTTGATGTGAGAAAGTAACTCTACCATTTACAAGATTTTTTATAGCATCAGGAAATATATGGAATTAAATAGGGGAATGGATTAGTTAATAGAGTAGAATATTCATTTTAAGGATATATTTTGGAGCCATTATTTGAAATTCATGTGTTTCACCTTTGAAACTGATAAGATACGTGAATAATGATGATGATTTCATTAATTTTAAAATTTTGAAATCTGCTACCACACCTTCTATAATGACCATGATATTATTCATCATACTAGCCCAAAATGGATTATTTTGAGGCATGTTGCTCATTCTTTTCATGTTTTCACACACCACACTAAAGGACATCGCATGGTGAGGCCTATTTCCCAATTGTTTAAAGGATTTCCTCAAAGTACACACAACTAGTTCTGTTCCCTCAACTTATAATTTAAATGTTGGTTATTTCATATAGGAGGACACCACGACCAACACAACATCTAAAGCATCTTGACAAGTCATGCTACTGGAAATGGTGCACCAACAACCACACGGACAGCCCCAAACACCTTTTACATGTCCTCATATCTTACATAATCTTCCCCACACTCACCACCAAGGTGTATTGGCCTTTTGAATATCCAATTACACTCCCCCAGCATTGGGAACACCTCAAAAATTCTTCTAGACACCACCATGCCTCAGAAAAATTAAAGGAAATTTTATATTGGTAATGGTTCATACCTTCTTGGCCTTTCCATTATATTATTTTTTTAGGGTTGGTGGTTCTAATAGGAAGATTTTAGGTCTTACAAGAGGTAGTTTCAAGGCCTCAACACATTATTTTTGTGGTCGTAGTGATGTAAAATAGGCAATGAATGGGTAACATGCCTATACAAAATTTTTTTCTGTCTGGTATACTGAATAACACCATGGATATAATAAAGATATTAATGGTAATAAATCTTGTTTTCAAAAGGCTAAAATCATTATCATTCATTATATAATTGATCTATTTCAAAGGGTAAACCCCTTAATCATAAATATAGGGTATTAAATGTGGTTTTAACTCAATTATAGAACTATATTGACTTATCATCATCCATACTATTGAATTACATTTATTTTCATATGCTTCAGCAAACCTTGGGCTTGGGAGAGGAGATTTACCACATTGCTTTATTGATTGAAATATTTATTAGGTAAGTGTTTGTCCCACCTACCTTTGGTTCCCTATGATTTAAACCTTCTAGGTTCTAACTTAGATCTTATAGAATAAAGTTCTCTTGATCAAGGTAACCTTCACTCAACATTCTCCTTTCATTCTTCCATTATCGAAGGTGATTGTTTTATAAATCCACTATATTTTTTCTGAGATTTAAGTGTATTTTGTTGGTGTCCTTCTGGTGATATGTTCTACAAGATCTTCCTTTAGTTTTGGTGGTGTTTTATTTACAATTGTCCATTATTTATAGGAGAATGTTAAACTTCTAAATCGAGGTAGGGGATACATTATTTCTCATGTTTTATGTGAAATCATAAACTTATAAAATTTTTCCCGTTGGATAATTTAATAATTAAACATAATAATGATTGAAATTTAATTCAAGAAAAAATTGGTTTTCTTTTATCAATTTCATGTGTTTATATATTTCTAACATGTTGCCATTTTTTAAAGAGTATTTTATCTATATCTATGTAATACTTTTACAAATGTGTTGTGCTTGAATTTGGAAAATAACATAAAACTAGTATTTATTTATAGATAAATAATAAAAATTCATGTTAATATTATTATCATTCTTTTGATAATTGATGGAAATAAAAGTGATGATTCTGGAGCATTATATTAGAAAATAGATATTAAAAGATGATTCCTTAAGAATCATGTGGTTGTAAATTTTGATAAATGAATTTTTTAATTTTAGGTGGTTAGAATTAAATGTTTTTCCAAGACAACAGCTTTCGGTCTAGTGATATTTCTTTCTTATGAAGTATAAATGACTTTTAAGTACTATATACCACATTGATTATTAGTTTTATACTTTATAACATATGTGATTTCTCTAGATGTGAGGCTTACTATGTGATATGGTGGGATCTTGAGATAGATGATGGTTTGGTGCGAGTGGGTGGAGAGGATTGGTTTTGTGGTAGTAGTTGGTGCATGTGATGGATAGATGAATGGTTATATGAATGGTGGGGTCAAGGATGGAACTAAGACTGTTGGAATGGTTTGAGGTTAGGATTTCTCGTTGTTTTTTTGTAAATATGTGGGATTATTCCTTGTTAATAAATATGTTTAAAAGGTCTTATGGATGGGTTTCTTTTTCCTATTTTCCTTTACCTCATTCTTGATATAGAAGGTTTTCCATAGTTTATGAAAAGTTTTTAGTATATTTGGAGGAATCATAGAGTTCCTATATTTTGTGAAATGATAATGAATACTAAATATTTTAACTAAAGGGAGGTCAGAGGCTTAATGTAATGGTGATGATGACAAATATTGAGGACCCTTTGAAGAAGATATATTATTCATAGAGGGTGTGGGTTTGGAATGATAATTAATGTAATTATAAAATTTATTAAGGAAGTAATTTAATGAAATTAGTATTGAAATGTTTGTGTTATTATAGGATAAATTGTCTTTAGTAGTGGAAATTGGGTTTTTGAGATACAATAGCTACAGTGAGGTCTATGTCAATGTTATTTCCCAAATTATGGTTATGAACTATATTTAAATCTTTGTATTATTTCATATATTACCCTCACCCATGTTAGTAGAGATACCAAAACTAGTAGAATCTAGAGGTTTTTTCCCCAACATCGGGGGTGGTGAGGAATGGATTTATAACTACACCCAATTTCCCCACTCTTCTATTTCTAATATTATGGGATTCCATATACCCATAATTCTATATTCAGTTCTCATAGAAAAATACATTACATACTTTCTTTGATACAGGCTATAAAATCTTTGATATAACCATACTTAATTACAAAATCAATAATGATTATTTCATCTCTTCAATCTGAAAGATCATTTAATATTTAGTCCTTTATATAATTTGGATAAAATAATAATCGGTATATCACATGTTCTTTTAACCAAATAGTTTTTATTTTTTTCATTATATATGAAACTACATGGTCCACAAAGATTCTTCAACATGTCCTATAAATCCTTCACACGTTTTATCCTTCTAAATGTGTCACATGTGTTAATTGTCTTCATAAAATGGGGAATTTTAAACATAATAAGGGGTGATATCAATTGATCTATAGGGGAATATAAATAAAGAGATCATGAAATTAACATGGTATAAATATTATAGAAGTAATAGGAAAACAACATGAGTCCATAACCACCATGTAACTGACAGAATTAAATATCTATGACAATAAATGAAAGAATAGATATAAATAATACTGATCTCATATTGATGTAATGAATAATTCCTTACACGAAAAACATATTTTCAATCCCTTATTCTATGACACTTTACAAGTATTTAAAACTCCATTCAAGACATCTTCTTGAATTTGGAATGCATGTACCAAGTACCCAAACTTTTTTTCACATGAGACCAATATATTCATCAAGGGGATATATAATTCTAGGCCCCTCCCATTACATAATTTACTCCAATACATTTTCCATATGATTCAATAATAAGTTTTGTATTATTTCTTAAGGAACCTCTTACTGAATTAAAACTCGTAATCTATATTATGAGCAATATGGAATATCAACAAACAAACAAAATACACTAAAAAAATAATCATCAAGAATGTAAATTTTTTTACCCAACTCTATAAAAGGGATAACCTAATCATAACCCATCCAGAAGAAAAGATATATGGATAAAAATACACAGTCAACTTTCCAATAGTCATCTGTGTTGGAATAATAATATATGGAATTCTAATTATTTTCCCCATATCAATAGAATAATAAACTTTATAAGGGATCATAGTTAAATATAAATTATTTAAAAATGTATTTCTCACACAATATATATAAATTAAAATATTTTTAAGTCAGTATTTAAAAACATGATTGTAATCCATCTAGAGAATGAATGTGGATGGTTTCAAAATAATTTATCCCATGAAGTGTGAAATATTTTTCAATAGGTTTGTGTTTTAGGAATCTATATCATAGTAAAATAAAGAGATAATACCACATAATACAATCAATAGGTAGAATATTCAAAACTAAAATGAAATAAATTCAAGGGATTAATCATAACTCACGGAATGAAAATTTAGTTTTGAAAAACATGTAGCACTAGGAAAACTAATGAATCAATGGTCACTTCAACAATGGAACATGATATTTATAGTAAATTCCATTAAATTAAAATATAGTGATAAAAATATATCACTATGAAGTGACTAGAACAAAAAAAATAAAAAAAAATCCACAAAATGTATTGTGTATTAGAGAATCACAATTGAAAACAAGATTACCGGTTTGGTTTTAAGAAAATTTTAATCAAAACCCATGAATGAGAGGGGTTGTAATTGAAATTTATATAACATTATTGATGTTTTATTCATGATATTATATATTAAATATCTATCATATGAACAAATTAAATTAAATAATGTTCTTCATAGAAAACTTTTCTCAAAGAGAGGAATTTGTGATGAAAACCCTTACCTCAGTTCTGATTTGTTCTGCAATTGTAACAAACATCTTGAAAACATAAATTAATTCAATTAAATACATCCCCAATAACCATAATCATATTTATAAACATTTATAATCCAAATTTAAAGTCATTATATTCATATATATATATATATATATTATTTTTTACATCTTTCAATACCGAGTGTAAGTAATCTTAATCGATTTGAACTGGTTTCATAAAAATGGTGTTGGTATTCATTGTTTTTTCAAATATAATAATTTAAAGATAATTAAATTTTGGGTAATATTTTTCCAATATATTTTATAAGGATATAATTTCATTTAATTGTAGTTTTGGTTACGATCCATGAGGTTAAAATTGTCGCAGAGCACGTTTCAGTGTTTCTTAATAAATGATTGGTGATTTATAAATGAATGAGTTAAATCTGGATAAAACATTACCATCAAAAAAATAAAAATATTATTTACATATTTATATCATATCATAAATTTAAAAATATTCTCATATTCATCCATTATATAAATTCGTAGTGTTGTTCAAGTAGGTTGTTATACTTTTCCAAAACAAGAACCTACTAAGATTAATAGATGATTATGAAATGGTTTACATATAACATCACTCTACCATATAAAAATTATATTATTTATTATTTATTATTGTGATATATTATAATTTTAATGAAGTTGATAATAATTAATGTATATGGAAATTTTATATGTTTTTAATAAAACGTTATCTTCTTAGTACGTTTATTTTAAATGATTAAATTAATGATTTTTTTATCATGTAATTAATAGGTTCGCAAATTTTTCATACTATAATATTAATAATTTCATAAAAATTATAATTATTATTTAATACAATCCTTATATCAATTCTTTTAATGTATTTAATTAAAACTAAACAAATTATATCGTGGAGGCGGTAGTCTTTATAACGCATGGACAACAATTTTATTTTTCAAAATCAATGCGTTATATGATTAAAAAAATTATAAATACCTTAATAAAGTAGAATTATATTATATAAATTATACTTATATAAATATATTTTTTTAGTTATAATAAGTTTTAATGAGTTTAATTAAGAATAAAAATTAATTATTTAGTAATAATCACATCATGGGCTTAAATTTCACTTCCATGTCTCCATGAAAATGAAGGCCTTATGGTAAATAATGGTGAAAATATGGTTTTGAACATGGGATATGGTTATAATAGTAGAAAATTGGAAGGTTTTTAGGGTGAAAGTATTATCATAGGTGATTCTTGAAGTGGTGAAGATGTTACTGTTTGATAATTGAAGATAATGGTAGTTTTGGGAGTAGCCGTACATTTTCAAAAAAAATGTAGGGTTAATATTCAAGTAAAAAATATAAAAAATGGAAAAATATTATAAGATAAGTATTATTGGTCAAAATTTACCTTAACCAATAAATTTTTGGAATAATTTTAGGGCTTTAGTTTTTTTATTTTTTATTTTTACCCTAATTTACATTTACCTTGGTAAATTATTTCTAATCATTGTAATTAATTTTTAGGAAAATGATTAAGATGGAAATTTTTTCCTAATATGATAATTAAAATTAATAAATTTAAGATAATTTTTTGAAAACAAATTTATAAAGGGGAAAATATTTTATTTGAAAATAAATACACTTAATTCTGTAGAAAGAATTATTATATGAATAATATTTTCAAGAATTAAATTTATATAAAACATAAAATTATTTTGAATACTGAATATTGGGGAATAAATTAAATAATTATAAAAATAAGAATTTATATTATTCATTCAATGAAATATAAAATTTATTCTCATTTCAAAATAATAGATTCATATAAAAGGTGAGAGTAGTTTTTTTATTAAAGTAACATTGTAGTTTGACCTAAAAATATTGTACATTGGATTTATAAGCTCAATGAATTTTTTAACATCCATAATTTTACTTCATAAATTCATATTTTATAACCAAAATTTATTTGTGATCATATATATTATTCTTATATAATGCTAAAGTTATAAAATTATAATTTTTGTGAAAATAATTATTTTTTACAAAATCTAGCCTTTCAATAAAAATCTTAATAACTTATACTAATCCAGTATTGATATAAATATTTGAAAAATGATGTTAATTTTTATTAATTTAAAATTATAAAATCTATTAATTAAATTTTTGAATAAAATTATAAAATATAATAAAAATTCATTTTTAATTGTATTTTTTAATATTAACTATTCTTATAATTTCTTTACCTCATTTAAAAATTAAATTGGTGTTATTAAATTAGTAAAATAAAATATAATTTATCCTTATTGATCATATACTTCTTTAAATTGAAATCCATATCTCATAAAAAAGATTTTTAAAAAAAATACATTTATAATCAAAAACTGATCTAGTCAGTCATTCTATGTAAACTAATTGAATTTCATTAAAATTAGAATTTATTTTATATATACATATAATTTATAAATATGTTACTGAGATCGATTCCCACTAATTCAATGGATATGTTTTTCTTTATATAAACATATTACAATTTCTTTTATGTTTTGTGTCACATGTGGATTAAGTTATCAAACACATTAAATTATTTAATTGTAAAAAATATATTAAGTTCATGGGGTGTTACGTTCTCCCCCATCCACCCCTATAAATAAATCAAATAATCATAATCTAACTCATAATATAAATGCAATTTATAGAGGTAACTCCAAATTAATCGATTACTATAACATTTTTATGGGTTTATTTAGTATTTTGAATGATATTTATCTATAAAAAAATATTATAAGTAATTTATAGAGGGAGATAATTCAATCCTAATTTTATATGAAATTATACTACGGGATATAGATCTATAACAATAATGAATAAAATCTCACAAACCAAAAAAAATATTTATAATATAAGCATACCACTATGTGTTTTTATTTATAACTCAATATCCCCTAGTTGGTTAAAACATGCATGATATAGGAAACTAGAATCAATTGATTAAAAACTCATTATTCAATTTTTTTTGTAGCAGTTTCATTGGGTTTTCCATGTTTGCATGGTTATTAGTGAATATCTCCCATGTTGACCCATGGATTGGGACAATGAGTTTCATAATTCCCCACTCTCTTGTAATTGAAGTAAGAAATTTTTATATCTTATCTCATTCCTTACACTTGTAAGTTATATGGCCTTAAAATCCAAAATTATATCATTTATCTATCCCTTTTAGTTAATTTCCCCTATACTTCCTACAAATTTTTTTGATATATGTGAAATCTAATATATTTTCCATCAACCCCTTCATCACTTGATTTTTCATGACACTTCATATTTCTCTTCCATAGGGTGTATGGGACATTAAAAATGTTCAAATTGTTAAAAATATTTCATATTCAATGGTTTTCCATATTCACAAGGTTTCTCTCTTTATATCTCATTCTACTATCTTATTTCATATTCAATTATTTTCCATAATCATAAGGTTTCTCTCTCTTTCTCCCATTCTAATGGGTTTTTCATTTAAGGAAATCAAAAAAATCCCTTTTCACCCATGGTTAATTCTAGTTCTAACCATTACTAAATCCAAAAGATTTAACATGAGTGATGATCCTTATAATTTAATTATCATAAATAACCATAGTAAGATTTAACCTCAATATGTATCACTTTATAACTCTATCTCGATGTCATATTATTATTGAAACAGAACTTGTATTAGACTCAGTTCAACCTATATCAATCTTAATTTAATATATATAATTCATGATTCAACCTACATTACTTTGAGGTGTGTCCTCTAATTCTTGTAAACCATACAATTAAAATAGATATCACAAATTACCATAAACTTTCTTAAAATATTAAAAAACTAATAATAATTGAAATCTATGCTCTCAAAATCCAACATATTATACCTCAAACAACATTAATCAATCATAAAATCATATACCCATGTATTTATATAGCCTAGTAATATACCCTCAAAAATATTATTCTCCAGAAACCTATTTGAATATCCAAGAATTTAAACCATAGTGAGATTATATATTAATCTAAAAATTAACTCTATATTTTAACATCAAATATTATTAACCACTTGTTCAAAAGTTAAAAAACTATGAATATATATCATATTCATAAAATGTAAATTAAATAAGAAAATATCATGAATAAATTACCATTCCCATATTTATCAATCACTATATAAATTATTTATTCAAAATAAAATCACTAATTATTCTCCCAATATAATGTATATAATAAACTTAAGATTTATCCATTTCTAAATAATGTGTTTTATAATAGTTAAAATGAAAAATATAAACCTTTAAAAAAATCAATTTTCAGTGTTACTAATAAAATTTAATATGTGTTTATATATAATTTAAGAAAAAACTACAGAAGAATAGTCCTTATTTATTTCACATAATCCTCCTAACTTTTATATTATACCATAATATCATTGAAATTTAAGACTCACTAGTGAAAATTGCGATGATTTTCGTTAAAATATAAATTTTACAACCTTAGGTAAGACTAGAAAACTAATATTTTCCATCATAAAAGGCATGTTATAATATTCTCATCCATTTATGTATTCTCCTTTATTTGGTTATAAGGAATATTGGTTTCCATGTACATACCTTTATCTACATCATTTCTATGAACCTATTTCAACTAAGTATTAAAAAATGATTATGATAATATTCTCTTTATATAAACATCAATTTGAATAGTTCATCCCATATGAATCCTTTGTATTTAACATATAATGATTTTGGGTCAGTCTATGGTCTTCTTTCTTCAGTCCATGGTTATAAATTTTCATTTTTATATTAGGTTCTCTAAAAAAAATTAAAATCATTATTCAATCATTCATAAGAATTCCTAAATATAATTTTATTAACCAAAACATATCCCACATGAGTCTATACCCAATTTTAAAGTCCTAGTTTCACTCATCATGTATTAGAGTAGTACACGAGTCAATTCTTAACCAACTTTTTTTAGGGTGATTATCCCTAGGTGCATATTTAGCATAGCCGCATCCAATTTTCAATATCTTGATAGGGATTTATTTCTAGGAAAACAACATGATATCTATTTTACCAAGAGATAAAAAAATTTCTAATACTTCTTGTTCTGTGGGTTTTCACTGATATTTTCTTATCCTTTTCCCCAACTAAAATGTTCACTATTTCTTTACTAATAAATTATATATTTATCCAAAAGATATATCTATTGTGCTCATTCATAACTTATAAAAACATAAATTATCCTCAAAAAAATATTAATCACCAAATAAATCTAAACATTTTAATTGATACCAACTATGATACCCTATACCCAAACTCTCAGATCTAGTGATCAAAGGCTCATACATTACATAATTTCTTTGATACCATCTATTAAAGATTTTATATAACTATCCTTTATTAAAAAATCAATAATTAATTTTTTATCAATTACATTATAAGGATCATTCTATTTTTATATATTTTTGGATTAAGGAAAAATTAATAAAAAGTAAATCCCCTGTTCATTGTATCAAATAAACATTATTTTTTAGTTATATATATTAAAGAACATAAGTCACAAATAATCATTAATATATCCCTTAAATTATTTTTCACATGACATCCTTCAAAACAACATATGTTTTCTAATTTTTTCAAAACCTAATGAAATAGAATCGTAAGAATATGTGAGCTCAAATGTCTGGTAAGGTAAATATAAAAATGAAGAAATCATAGCACGAACATGGTATAAGTATTTGAGTATGAATAGGTCCCTAACATGAATCCATAAATAAATTGAAACTAGGAGCATTTTATATCCATGAAAATAAATGAATACATATATATCTAAAATAGTTATCTCATACTAATGTAATGAAATATTTTAGAGATTATAAAAATATTATAAATCCCATTTTCCATGAATCTTTACTTATTGTCAAGATTGTAGGCATGAAATATTCCTAAATTGGGACGGAATACACTAAATAACCAAAACAATTTTTGTCTCATGGGAACTATAATTTAATTAAATTTCTATATAATTCAAGGCCCACCCATTACCTAATTTATTCCAATGCATTCCCTATATGAGTAAACAAAAAATTTCATAACATTCTCTAAGTAACCTCATAATAAATAAAAAATAATTAATAATATAATGAGGAATACGTAATATCTGTACATGATCACCCTAAATTATAAGTAAATAATCATTAGTAATTTCAATACTTTTCCCCATGTCAATAATAAGGATACCATGATTATAAACCATTTAAAAAAGGAATGTGGATGGACAAACAATACATAGTCATCTTGCAAACAATAATCTGTATTGGAATTACAACATATAGAATTTCAATATTTTCCCCAAGTCAATAGAATTAAAATACATCTAGTTGAACATAATATAATCAAAAAATTTGTAAAAATATCATGTTAATAGCATATTGAGAAATGAATTTACATATAAGTCAATACTTGAATATATGATCATAATCCATCCAGAGGAAGAAGGTGGATGGTTTTAAATGAACATAACCCAATATATACAAAATATTTTCCAAAGTTTTCATGTGGTAGGAATAAATAACCTTGGAAATAAAAGTGATAATAAAACATAATTCAGTCATTGGAAGAATAGAACCAAATTATATGAAATAAGTTCCAGGTGAAAATTATAACACAATGAATGGAAAATTTAGTTACAAAAAATCATACAAATAGGTAAATAAATAAGTCAATATACACTTGAATAAGGGAACATGATTTGTATATTTTCACTAATTAAATAAAAATATTAAGATAAAAATATATTAAGGGGTAGTGGATACAACATACAAAGAAAACATGGTGTACAAAAGGTATTATATATAAAGAATCAGAATTGGGCGCATGAAACCCCCTAAGGCTTTGGTAACTTTCAAATCAGACCCCATTGAAAGAGAGGTATTATAATTGAACATAAAAATATAAATAGAATATAAAATGTGGTAAAATATTTCAAATTGGTTGTATAAACACCAAATAAATAAAATTAGGTTCATAATACCAAACATGTATCAAATAGAAGAATTTGAGATGAAAACACTTACCTTAGTCCGGATTGGTTATATACATGCACCAAACATCTAGAATAGTTAAATTTACTTTATTATATAAAAACCCAAGAACCTTTTTCATTACTATAACTAATTATATTCCTCATTTATAATTCCTCTACACATATATATTAGTTAGGTTTTTACCTATTTCAACACAGGGTGTAAGTAATCTTTATATCCTTGAACTAGTTTCGTAAAAATAGTTTGGATGTTAATTCTCATTGAAAATTTAATCATTAGTATATAATTAATGGAACTATAATATATTTTTTAATATATTTTATATGTATATTATTTCATTTCAGGGTAGTTTAGTTATGATATGTGAGGTTGAAAATAGCGATGAGCATGTTTTAATGTTTCTTAAATAATGAAGTGTTTAATTAATGAGTTAAATTTTGATATAACCATACCAGAACAAAAATAAAAAAAAATCTTACATATTTATATCATATCGTACCATTAAATTATTTTTCATATTCATCCATTATATAAATGAATAATATTATTCACAAGGTTGGTTAAACTGACCCAAACATGAACCTAATATTATTAATGGATGATTTTGAGATAGTTTAGTTATAATATAATTATTATTTAAGCATAAAAAACTTATTCAGTTTATATTAGTGTGATATATCATAATTTTAAGAATTTATATGAATAATTATTTGATATGAAAATATTATACAATTTGAATAAATGTTATCCTCTAATACTATATTACAATAGTTTGTGGGAGGTGGATTATAGTGAAACGAAAACACCTTTTATTTCTATAAGTACACATGTATAATAAATCATGAGGCCTCCCATGAACCCATAAATATGTAGCCACTAGGATGCACCCCAAGGGGAAATAAAAAAGTTATCCTCTTAATAAGCTAATTTTAAAATATTAAATTAACAATGACTTTTTAATAAGCATTTCATTAATAGGGTAACAAATTTTTCATAATAGAGTCTTATTGATACCATAAAAATAATTATTATCCTTTAATATCATCTTTATTTCCATCCTAGTATGTTAGATGTGGAAAATTAAACATGTTGCATCAAGGATACAGCATTCTGCACCATGCATGGACATAGATTTCATTTTTCTTAATTAATGGTGTATTCAATAAATAATTCTAATAACCATCATATAGTTACATTAAAATAAATAAATGATTTAATATAATTATATTATAACATTTAGAATAAATTTTATGAATGACATTTAATAATAAAAACTAAGAAGTTGATAATACTCGCGTTAGGGACTACAATTTCCCTTGGAAGTGCCCTTAGAAATGAAGTCTATATAATAACTAATCCTGACCAAAATATTTTGAATGAGGGATAGGTCTATATGAGGAGATATATTTAAGAGTTTCTTAGAGAAACTCTAATGATATATGAGCCTTGAATTGGTGAATATGTTACCCATCTATATGTGAAGGGAATGGTAGTTTTCAGAGTAACATGTGCATTTTATATAATATAAGATTACTATTAATTTGAAAAAAAGGTCCAAAGTTGGACAAATGGAGACTGAAAAATGAATGAGGGTTGAAACTCACCTAAACTAACCCTTTTTAAGAAAACATTGAGGGTTTTATAGATTTTTTAACTTTTTAAACTTTTACCCTGATTTACATCTACCTTTTTAATTTTTTTTCTAAAAGTTGTAATCAATTTTAATGTAAAAGATTAAGATTGAAATATTTAACATATCTGATAATTGTCAATAAAAATTTTAAATTTAATTTCTAAAAAAAATCAAAAGGTGTCAAATTTATTTTGAAAATAAATATAATTAATCATGGAAAAATAGTTTTTAAATAAATACTTTTTAAAGATTTAAAATTATATATAAGATAAAACTATTGTGGTTCTAATTTAATTAAGATAAATTGATCCATTATGAAATAAATATATTATATGAGGATTTTAAAGAAAACCAAAATTGAATCTCCATTGAAAATAATTGATTCAATGAAAATAATGAGAATATTTTTTTATTATAGTAAATTTTTAATTTGATTTAACAGTTTTGGAAATAAGATTCTATTATCTAAAATTATATTTTAAAATTTATATTTTTCTTTCGCAGATTCATATTTTATCACCTAAATTTTTTTCAAATCTTGTATATTATTCTTATCTAGTGAGAAACCCATAAAAATTATAAGTTTTTTGAAAATCATATTTTCAACATGAAACCATCCATTTCAGAAAAAGATACAAAAATTTATAATAAGTTAATTTTTATATGATGCATTCAAAAATGAATTTTTTTTATTAATTTATAATTCGAATATTTATATTTAGTTTTTTGAATAAAATCATAAAATATAATGAAAACTGTTTTTATTGAGAAATCAAATTATCAATTATTGACTATTATTATTCTAGTTTCATATTATTCACAAACTATATTGGTGTTCCCCAATTATTATTATCAAATATAATTTACCATTGGTAATCATATGTTTCCTAAAATAGAAATTTATATCATATGAAAATGAAATTTTTTAGAACAAATCTTTTCTAAAAAATAATCTTATTAGTTATTTTAGATAAAATAAATGATTAATTAAAATTATATCTTATTTTATACATAGATAAAACTCATAAATAATTCACTCTTATTCATTCCTTATAATTCAAAAACTATATTTTTAACAATCTAAACATATCGCGGTTTTGTTTAAGTTTTCTGTCATGTGTGGAGAATGATGTCAAACACATTGATGTATTTAGTGGTAGTCATATATTATGATCATGAGGTTTTACATATTATGTACTGGTATGAATTGTTATTCTCTTTCCCATATAAATTTGTTGATGGTTATAATGGTTTTATCTTATTTCACACACATATATTTTTAGATATAGTATCCTAAGAATTATTATATGTTTGTTGTATATGGGTTGTATTGGATTGAGTTATTATACATGATGTACAGGCTGTGGTGGCTCCCATAAACTACTTGATTACAATCTATAGATGTTGTTAATAATAATGAGATGATGTGATGCATAGTTTCCATGGTATGTTATGGTTTACTTTTTGTTTTTTAGAAAAATTATATATTTGGAGGTAGATGTATCAAGACATATGATATTCGGATAAAGAAAAAAATCAATGGTGAAGAGGTATTGGGGTTCCTTTATTTGATATTATATTGGGTATTATATTTTTACTTGTATTTGGTACTTTTTAAAAGATCCTTGGTGAGGCAGGGAATTTGGAATACTTGTTTTGGTGAAGAGTTAGCATCACTTGTTTATTCATTGGGCTATAAAATTCTTTATTTATCTTTTTCATGAGAGGTGTAATGGAGTATTATACTATGTATACATATTTTGATCAACCTACTTATATATAAACTATTTATCATATCTAAATGAGCTATTTACTAATCAATCGAGATATTACTATCTTGTGGAGTTGTTCAGGAGCTACTTATGATTCAAGGTCGCTATCAAGGATTTCCTTTTTAGTATTTGTAGTTTATTTTTTATTTCTATTAGTTGTATAAAAATATATGTGTGTATTGTGATATTTTATCATTTTTACTCATGATATTTGGTGGCTTTTTTATCACTCATTCATCATGTTTCCTTATAGGTTAATGCCTCATATTTTTGTTTAGGATATACCCTATATTCTTTTCACCAAATAGTGTATAATTGGAGGTGGGTTAAGGAATAATAATATACCTTATATCACTATTATCCAATGATGGATTCCTTAGGGGTGGGGGTTATGATATATTGGTGTTAAAGGATCTGGTTGAGGGATAAGATGGCGTTTTGAGGTAGCCATTAGTGAGGAAGGCATGGGTTGGTAGAGAAATGGTGTCATATAACTTTAGTAAAAATGTGAATAAGGAATTCCATCTAGGAAATGGGTATTTAGGGACCCCTATAATATGATGAAAGTATATTAAATTTTATTATTCCTACTAATCTACATGATACTAATTGTGGATTAGATACCTAAGAAAGGATCATGTGTTATTCCTCTTTTTACCAGTGTTTGGAATGGGTATCCCTTGAGGTTATATTTAACTTTAAAAAATAATTAATAATTAATAATAAATATTCCATATTCTAGTTTTAAAATACCATTATCATTTTTCATTTTGAATCCATGGTTCTAGGATGACATCTTCATTAGGTTCATGCAGAATATTTTCAAAAATATATATCAGTAAATCACTATATAGATGAGTTTGATAATTGGGAATTGTAGGGGAGGAAAACTAATAGTTTTAGTTCTAGAGTCTGTTAATGAAAGTGGGCTCTATTTCAGACTCAGTGATAGAATATTGGTTAGAGAATGGAGTGATAGCATTCAGTTCGATCTATACTTGGAAGGAGCACTGGGTTTCATTAGTAGTAAATATGATATTTGGGGATTCTAGGTAGGGTTGGTCTCAATTCCTAGATTATTTTTAATAGTTTGATTTCTTGATGGATAATTTGTTAGATTAGTATTGAGTTGATTTTCTTTCTTCAATCATGAAGACTGGCAGTAATTTTTCATTTGATACCCTTTATTAGGGGAACTCTAACATGTGGTAGTTCAGGATTTATTTTATGACCATTATATAATATTATTTAAACCTATTCAAGATTAGGAAGTTAGAGAGATACATTTATAAGAGTATTTCTATCCAAATATCAAATGTCAAGTCACCTTTATCAGGATTTTGACATATCTCAAGGTGATTGTGGGAGCACAAGTTCTTGAGATGGCGCTGACCAAAATAGAATTGTTGTTATAGGGGAGTCATCAATATTCTCTATGTTTTAGAGATGTGGTATGGGGTTCTCAGTTTCCTAGAAGGATGAGTAACCAGATAATATGTGGTTTGTATCATCCCACATCATCTCATTTCTCTTAAGGTGGAGTCTCTCAAGACCATGTCAGGGAAATATGTGAGTTTTTATTCATTTAGATGTCATGATAATTAGTGGCAAGAGTTACTGACTTTCTTGAGAACACATCATGTGGATGGTGTTCTGTATCATGCTATTCTATCGCAGAAATTTTAGTAGAGAAAAACCATCCATGTTCTCTAGCTATTGATCTGTATAGGGAATATAGGGAAGGAAGTATAAATCCCATAGAATCTTCACTTCCTCATTAAGAAAAATTGGATACAAAGGAGGTCTCTATTAAGGTTATAGAGTCTATAGATCTAGTCATGGTTAATTAAATTCCCTAGAGTTTTCAATGTACGGTGAGTTGATAGTCATTCAATGTAACCTTTTTTTGGTGCATTATATTTTTTGTTAAAGAGTTATTCAATACATTATATATATATATATCCCTTTTCTATACTTTGGGATATGAGGTGTGGAGGATTTTTATTTCCTTAGATTTGACTATTCTAGATGAATTTTGATGTTATCAGTGTGAAGTATGTAGAGAATTTGAGCTATTATAGGGGAAGCACTACTATTGGAGAGACGTCCAATATTTTTGGAAAAATCCTTATGATTCCATCCTCCACATCAACTAGTTATATTTAGTGTAATATATCATGTATTTCATCAAGAGTTTTATTATTTTTTATGATGTGGACGCAAAGTTTTATTTGTTTTTTGGTGAGAAAGACCCATAGATGGGTTGGAGGATTATTCTATCCTTCTATTACTTATTGGTCTAATTATTGTCAAATTAATCAAATGTTTAACCAATTATTCTTCCTATGGACATGTCATAGTACCCTGATGTATTCACTAATGAGGTTATAACATTACCCATTCAATAGGATATTAGGTTTGGGATAGAACTAGAGTCATATTATTCCCTGATCTTGATGTCTGTATAGGAAAAATCTTTTTGAGTGGAAATATATATGGTTTTATATTGATGATATCATAATTATAGGTTTTGTTCAGTCATGAATGTCACCTTGAGGTGTCCCAGTTTTATTTTCAAATGAGGTCGATGAAATTTTAGGTCATTGTATTGATTATCATCACTTGAATCAAGCTACATTAAAGACTTTCTATCCTCTTTTTTAGATTTATGATTTATTTGATCATTTTAATGGATGTAGTTTTTTCAAAGATATATCTATGATCGGGATATAACTAAATGTGGTTGATGGATGATGATATACCAAAGAATATTTTACACTGTTGTTATGGGAATTGAGAACTCACTTTGATGTCATTTCATGTGATGAATTCTCTAGTTATATTCATGGTATTGATTAATGTAGTTTTCTGACACTTTTTATGTCGGTTCATGGTCATTTTCATCAATTTCATTATTTTATACTTTATATCTAAGGAGGATAATGTACAGAATATATGGGTAGTTTGCGGAGTTATTTTTCATCATCAGTTGTTAAAGAATCTATCAAAGAGTTTGTTCTAGGACTATGAAGTTAATTTCATAGGGAATTTCCAATCCAGTTTTAGTGTAGTCTTGGATCCTTCAATGATCTATGTGATTGTTTCTTGAGAAACCTGCAAGAATATTATAGAGGTGCAGATTTTATTTGGCCTTGTAGGATTTTATAAGAGGTTTGTACCTGATTACTTTCAAATTATTATTTATCTTACTTCATTATCCAAGAGGGATCACAAATTCTTATAGACTAACTATCACCAGGAATCGTTCAAGTACATGAAAGAGAATTTGGTCAATTTTATGGTTATTCCTTTTCATGAAGTGGTATTTCATTTTTAGGTCGTCTATGATGCTTAACAACTTTGATTGGTAATTTTGTGATATACCATGGATAAACTATTTCTTATTGGTCATGAAAGTTACATCCCAATGAACATAACTATACCATCCTTGATCTTGAGATTGAATTAGCTGGGTTTTCATTAAAGTTATAACAACACTGGCTCACTAGAGAACATTTTATGGTTTTCACTTGTCACGAGGGCCTAAGGTAAGTTTTCTCCCATTGTTACATGGTATTTTGACAAGGTAATTATATGGAATTCTTAATGTATTATGTATTATATATTTACTATATGATGGGAAAGGGTAATATTGTAGCTGGTTCCATAATAAAGAAGTCATGAAATGATGTTCTACGTAATTATTGAGATTCTACAAGAGTGATGTAGCATCTCTCCAAGTTATATCTTCATATGTAAGAGTTTGGTCTAAAATAATTTATATTTTATATGGTATTTTAGTCAAATTTAGTGTATCAAATAGAGGATTCCATGATCGGGGATTCTGAGGTGGTGGTCTAGTGTGACCGAGTTTAATATAGTGTTGACACTTATGGTTATTCTGAGGATTATTAGAATCATGTGTTTTTTTAGGGAATGATTTTTGTTCTATATGTGATGCATGATGTAGTTATCCATGATTTCCATTGCTCACCCATACTAGTACATCCTGGCATGAAAAATATGTATCATTCCCTATGTGGTATGTTTTGGTGGCCTTGGTTGAACCGTTCAGTTGTTTAGTTCATTTCTAGATGTTTATTCTTCTAGAAGGTGAAGGCATAACATCATGTTTCCAATGGTTTTATCTATCAATTAGTAGTTCTTCATTATAAGTGGGAGGAAATTTTGAGGGAATTAATTATATTCTTACCTCCATAGAATGGAAGTATTGAGTATATATGGGTGATAGGGGACTATTTGATAAATTCATCTCACATATTATTGATAAAGGACTCGAGCTCAATAAAGGATTTTTTTCAAGGTGGTATCTGGAAAATTTGGTGACACTCCATGTATTCTCAATGGTTACTATCTTTATCAATATTATTTTTTAACTTATAGGGTATAGTGATGTATTCAATATACGTTTGTCTCTCATTTGTCCATTTTTACTACATTTTATTCACAAATGGATGGTCAGAGAGAGAAGACTATCCAAACTCTTTAAAATATGTTGTGTAATTTTGCACTAGATTTTAAAAATTTAGGGATGAGGTAACTAACTTTTTTCTAGTTTAATTATAGTAATATTTTATAATCCACCATTAGTATGGTTTCATTGGAATCTTTTAAAATATGATCTTGATATTCTTTATTGTGCTGAACTAGGGCTGGAGATTCAAAAATTCTTGGGTTAGAACTAGTAAATATAATTATTGAAATGTTTTAATTAACTCATGAGAAGATAAATATATTATAAGATCATTATAAGTCATATTCCATCCATAAAAGTAAACATCTATAGTTTGATAATAGAGATCATGTGTTTTTTAAGGTTAATCTGCATTGTGGGTAGCATAGGTTTGTTTATGAGAGTAATATTTCTCCCCAGTTTTTTTATCCATTAGAATTTTTTGGTATTAGATAGAACATCCCCATAAATGATATGAATTCATTATGTCTTTCATGTTCTTCATCTTTACTGTTAGTTTCATGATTATTATCATTTCATTGATTGGGGATAGATCTATGTTGATGATGATGTGGACAAAAAGGAGTGGAATATGGAGACCTTAGAATACTGGGCGAAGTCAATAAATGTGTGTGTTATTCACTTCATTAAAGTCACAAGGCAACATGGTTGCATGAACTACTGTACCTAGGAATCTGATTCACAGATACATGCTTATCATACAAAATTTTTTATTATCTCTCCATTTTTAGTGATGTTTTGATAATATTATTGATACTTTATCAATCTTTTAAGATGGTTCCTCTTATGTTATGCCCTATTTTGTATCTATCTATGTTTCTAAATGTATATCTCGTGAGATATTCTTTAGGAATCAATTTTTATTTTTTTATAGTTTTGCACCTTGTTTCACTAAGTAAGATGGTTATTCAACTATGAATGTGTGACTCTTGAGAGGTATCTTTCGGGGTAACTATTTCAATAACTCGTTCATATTTTCTTCTCTCTAGGCATGGTTTTAATGATATTGTATATGAATTTTTTGGGAGGTATCTAATGTAATGTCTATGTCATTCCCAACCATTCCATTTTGCATTCATGAGGCTTGGTGGTCCCAAGAGGGAGTTTCAAGGTGTTCTTAAGGTTAGTGGTGTTATATTGTCTATTTTATATGTCATCATACCTTGATAGTGGGAATGGTGAAGGTTTTTTATAGATAAGGTCATGAAAATATATTTTGGTATTTCCACGTGGTTCTTGATGCATTATGGCTATAAACCTTTCTTGTTAATACATTTTAGGGGCTTTTTTGGTTGTGGTGTCCACTTTTCCAGAACAGACAATATCAAAATGATTGGGTGGGGTCATTATTCTATGGGGGACCACCTGTCCAAAATAGGGGACAATACATAACCAGTTCTTGTCATTGAGCGTGGTGAGGTAAAAGGAGAATGTAATGAAAAACACATCTTATTGAAAGCTTTTTAGGGCTAGTATGTTGAATAATATCACATTCATGGTGGAGGTGATGGTGGAATCCATTCTGGTGGACATGATTCTTTTTAAATGTTCTAAATCATTGTCATTCTTCACAACTCATGTCCATTTTAATGTGGAAACACATGCATCTTAAATGAGGGTTCTTCAATGTCATTTTATCTTGATTTTTCCCCTCTATTAGCCTATTTCCACCCATCCTTTTGAATTTATTTGATTTATAGATACTCTAATGAACCTATGGCATGGTAGAGTCAATTTCCCATATTGAGTATTTATTGACATAAATCATCGATGTGTTACAATTGGTTATACCTCCCAAAGGTTTCATATAATCAAATATTTTGGATTCTAATTCAGATCATGGATAACTGAGTGCTCTTAATTAAGGCACCATTCCCTCTACCTTCTCATCTGATTCTTCTTTTAGCTCGAGTGATCATTATATCAATTCAATCTATTTTGGGCTGAGATTTCAGTATGATTTATTGGTGTATTTTCAATGATAGGTTCTAATAGATATTCCTTTGGTTTCAGTGGTGGTTAGTCCTCAATTGTTCATTCTTTTTCATATAACATTAAACTTCTAAATTTAGGTAGGGTATTTTTTTACATTATCCTATTTTATGTGACATCATAATTTTGATTTATCCAATTATGTAATGGTGGAATTAATATTAATTAATTTCATGGATAAATTAAAGAAATAATTGGTTCTGATTGTAGTGATTACATGTGTTTATGATAGGTTAATGGTTTGCCTCTTATTTTTCTAGATAGTGTTATATCTATGTCGATGCTATATTTTAGTATGTTTATTGTTTTATAATTGGATATATAATGTTATGACGGTAACAATTTTTGATTAAATAACAAAGAGGAATATTGAAATTATTACCATTATTTTTGGAATTAAGGGAAACCAAAGTGATTATTATGGCATGTTTAATTAACAAATTCCTACTGATAGCTGATCCATTAGGTTGCCTATGGTTGTAAACTATGATAAATGAATCAGGTAATTTATAAGGGTAGAAAATTTATTTTCTATTTAAGATAATTATTTAGGGTCAAGAGTGATCATTATCTTATGAAGGTTGGATTCTGTGGTTTTTTGGAATAGGTTCCATATTGACTATTTGATGTTCTCTAGTTTTTTAACTAACTGAGATCTTTCCAGCAAATACAAGATCCCTATATTAGCGAAAAAAAGGTTACACAAGTTGGAAGGTAGAATATTTACAAAACTCCCTCCTAAAGAAGGGAAGAAGATCATTAGGGACATTGTCCTCACAATAAAAGTCATTCCCATTGACTCCCCTATGAGAAAGCCCATCTTCTAACGCATTTTACTCTCTATAAACAAGAGTGATGAAGTTATCCTTTGAGTAGAGAGAGTCCTGACATTTAGTCCAACAATTGGTGAGCTTCTAGGAGAGATGTAGGTCCCCAATACGAATGACCAAGACAATAACCATGGAATCGCATTCAATCCAAATCTAGTTCCAAAACCAACTCTCTACTTCTTCCACCGCTATGATGAAATCATACATTTCTGCTTCAAGGGAAGTGGCAATACCACATGAGCCATAGATGCACACAAGATCATTCTCCTAATGATATCTATAGACAGCACCAAAGCCAGAGGGCCCTAGTTTACCCCTAGAAGCACCATCAGAGTTGATTTATATCCAACCAAGAAAGGGGGCCTTCCATGTGACTTCCATTGTTCTATATGGAGGAAAAAATTACCTTTCATCATAATCCAACTGAGAATAGATAAGTCATGAATTAAATTTTCACAAAACACTCCTTTTGAAGTCTCCACCTCACTGACAGCAGTGAGGATCCCTACCAGCACAGCACCAAACCAGAACCACTGTAACTCATGTTTGAGCATGTTTCTTGACAACCAGACTAAATATACAGCTTTTTAAGTAGCAACTAGAAAAATTAATTGAAGTTGTGGTGACATCGTCAAAGAGCGCCAACTCTTAATGAGGTCTTTAGTTATGTTGAAGTGATGTATGGGTGTACATTATTATTTGTCACCTATGATAAAAATATAGTTGGTGATATACATGGTGGTTTAGTGGATCGTACCAAGACTGATGGAATGGGATAAATCAAGGATTTCCCATTATTTATTGTCATTGATTTCAAGAGAAATTCTTGTTAACTATAAATTTTTTAAGGGATGGGTGGTTAGATTTCTTGTTATTGTATTCCTTTCTCTACTACTTGATGTAATTGGTTTTTGTTTTTTTATACATATTTTATGGTACCTTAGGTTGGGTCCTAGAGTTCCTAGAATTATGTAATGATAATGATGATAAATAATTTATAGTAAGTGGGTTTCAGGCTTAATGGAATAATGGTGATGATAAATATTTAGAAACACTAGAAGACGATGGATTATTCCTTGATGAAAAGGGTTTTGAATGATAATTAATGTAATTATGAAATGATTAAAGGGAAGAAATAAATTAAAGTCTCTTTGAAATGTTTGTGTGTGTGTAAGATATGTAGTCCTTAGAAATTGTATTCATGAGTTCTATAGATGATAGATGTAGTGGAATCTTAAGATAGTTTGTTTCCCATAGTGTGGTTGTGAGATATATTTATATAATATGTATGTTATGTAATTTCATAGAGTACCCCACCCATATTGATAGGGCTACTAGCACCAATGCACTCTGGAGAGTGTTTTCTCCAATATCCAAGTTTGTGAGGAATAGATGGCTAACTACCCCCTCTTTCACTATTTTCATCTCTTGGTAGTATCAATTTGATGGTATGTGTAACATCCCAAGTAAGTAATGAATAATAGATATTTTTATCTATGTCTATTAATGATTAAGATAGTGTTATAGAGGCTTAAAATGAAAATAAATACAATCTTATGCATGGAATACACTAATATTCTTACAAGATTGTTTTAGTGCCTTATGATGGGAAACCCTTTTTGAATCTATATTTTGACAATTTTATAAACTATGTTTGTCAAAATAAACTTATTCTTTATGATTGGGACATCAAAATTTACCTTGTGTGATTTTTTGGTATTTTTCTGACAATGTTCATTTTTTAATGAATAGTGAAAAATACTGCATTTTACATCAAAACTGCTTTTTAATCTAATTTATTTATATTATTAGATTATGTTTTGAATTGGTTTTGAAGTGAAATTAGAATATATTTTTACCATTTTATCCAATGGTGGTAATTGGAATCAATTTCACCTTTGAATTAGACTTAAACTGGTGTCAATCTTTTGATACTTATTGTTTTGTAAAAACACGCTATTTGCTCTGGCAGCGGGAATTAATTATTAAATTAATTAATGTGACTTATATGATTTGAATTTTGTAAAATAGACTTCATTTTTGAATTCAGAATATCAAATATAGCTTAGGGTGAATTTTTGGTAATTTTCTGAAAAACTTCAATTTTTGATGAATAGTGAAACCACTAAGTGGTAATCAAGCAAACTGATTTTTCAGTTAAATGAAAGTTTACCACTAATGTGTATTGAATTTTGAAAATCCGACATACATGGTTTTCATTAAGAAGTAAAATGTGGTCCAATGAGATTATAATAATTTTTTGGTGAATAGTAACTTATTAAGTTCTTAATCGCGATTAGTGGTAATTAGTGTAGTTTAAGGTATAAATAATGTTTTAATAATATGAAATGACCTAGACACATGTCCCAACCTCATTGGTTGTGTCATGGCCGACCATGACATGCCATGGGTCAACTTGGGGACCCCATGTATCCACTTTTGTTGGGAAATGACATAAATTACTTTTTATTTAATGTTAAAGTGAAAATGACACAAACATAATATGTTTCACAAAAACAATTTTTACATGGGGTTATAAAGATCAGATATTTGATTATAAATAGTCATTGGAAATCTAAAAAGATATCCTACATCATAGTATTTTTTTTATAATTTTTAGACATTAAATAAATTAAATTATTTATGACATAATAATGATGCAGCGATGACATCATTATTTGACGATTTAAATAAAATGGAAAGACAATGTAAAATCTATAAACTACACATGGAAAAAACCAATTGGATGAGTGGATTTAGAACCCTTATAACCTTATCTACGAATTATATCAATGTGGGACCTTTTGAAACCGAAACACTTTTTAAAATAATGTAATATTTCTTTACTTTCCAAAAGTGCCCCTCCTCTCCTCTTATAAAAGGCCCCCACCTCTACCTCATTTCACACACTCTTAAAGCCTTTGGCTCGGCCAACCCCTGCCCATTTTCTCTCTACACATCCCTCTCCCCATCCTAGAGGATTCCCTTTGGGCAGAATCCTTTCAAAGGAAGCCTTTAGGCTCAACTCAAAAGGAGTTACACTTTTAAAGGTAATTCATTCTCTCATGTTCATTTGTTTTATTTTGCTTCTCCAACCCCCTAAACTCTTTTTATTTACTTCTTTTGTAACAAAAACAGTATCATAAATATACTAGGATGTTGTTATACGATTTATTTGAGCTACACTCTCACACAACTACATCAAATGGTTAAAGAACATACGGTTTCCGTGGATGGCGAAATTCTGCCTCCCGAAACGATGATTGTTCAACACTCCTTTAACACCTTCAAAGGTGGCCATTATGATGTCACTATTTTTTATATATGATATATAATATGTTTATGTTTTCCTTAAGCTTCTGTTTTTTTCATTTTGGGCATACCTTTATGGTTTCCATTATGGGTAAAACACGATATCTTCATTTTAGGAAGTGCGGACTACCGCCCCCTAAAAGTGATTTGATTCGTTAATACCATATGTGGGATGTGTAAAGGATAAAGTTAATGATATTATATATTTTATTATACTGGAATTATAATATACTCTTATATCATTATGATTCCATTCTAGAAAATATGAAATAGAAATGGAAGTAGCGTTCATGCGTACGTACGGCTTACCGTCTCCATGAACGGTGCATTTCATTTCTTACCTCTAAATGTGATGTAATATTATAAATGCATGTATGTACTGGATATATATGACATATATGATATCTACATCATGAATACCATTCTGTATATAATGAACATTTGACCAAATTAACATCATGTAATTGTAAGAAGACTATTTTTGACTTAAGAACCAAATACCGAAAAAATGAACATTATTAACTTAACTGATTACATGATGTTCATAACATGGTATAAAAGGAATAATGAACTTGAAAAAGATTCATAAGCAAGTAGAGATTAACTCAAGTTTATTATTCAGGAGATTAAAGAACGGTCGGGTCAAGTCGGATACGAGGTATGGGACTTCGTCTCAATCTCCTTTCATTGAGGCATATTTTATTTTATACACAACTTTCTTTTATACGGTGTATAAACCCCTTTGACTTTTATGTTTATTCAAAAGGAATCTTTTTTATATGAAGCGTTTACTAAACGACAAAAGGGAATGTTTATGTCGTACGTATGCGGCGACAACGACTTCTCCACCGTCGTGACCGTTATTTGAGTTTCGGCTTCCTCTACAAGCCATACCTTCTTTTTAAAAGAAAAATAAATACCATGTTTTACTTTTCTTTTATTTTGGTATTGAAAATGGTTTTCATAATGTTTTTATATCAATGTGTTGTATTGATATCTCGTGATTGAAATGTGGAAATTTTATGTTTCCTTTATGCATGTTTTATGTGATATGATTATGTTATGGTTCTTGGGTATTATTATGAAGACGGGTGGTTCCGTGATAAACTAAGGGCGGGTGAGCCCGTTATAGCTCTCCAATGCATTGGGTAACGCGAAAGAGTGAAACGTTAAGGTTTCTCCGAAGAGATTTTAGGGAATATACTGTGATGGGTATTCCAAACGTAACCAAGAGGGTTACTTCCTACGTAAGAATGTTATGAATGCCTCAAGTTACCTTTACGTATTATGATTTCTATGATTTATTCATGATTTTATGAGGTATGTTAAAGTGCCTATGTTTTATGGGTAAAGTATGATTTCATTCTTATGTATATATGAACTCATGTTTCCTTTCCATGTTTTTTTATAACCCATACTGAGTTTTTATGCTCATCCCAAGTTTTTGAAATGTTTTTCACAGGTCAAGGGAAAGGTACATGATAAGATGATAGAGTCAAGGATGTGTCAAGAAATAATCCATGTTTTATTTTAAATGTGTTTCCATTGATGGGAATGAAGAATACTATCTTTATGTAACCACTTTGTTTATATGTGGAATGTAATGCATGTTTTATGATCTAATTCTCTAAAACTCTAAACCCAAAAAGATACTCAATGTGTAGTCTTGTAATAACTCAAGATTAAGTAAGGTTTAAGGCTGGGGCCTTATAGTTGGTATCAGAGGTCGGTTTAGATAACTTTAGGAGTTAGAATTCTATTAAATGATTATCCAAAAATATTTTTTTTTCGAAATGATATAGCATTTAAAGATTACCATGTTGCTTCATCTAAGACATGTTTGTTCAGAATGGTTTTCCGCAGAGGAAACAGGGAAGCAGTGCTAGGAAGGCATACAGAAGGAAATAACCTTCCGAATCAGCATCCAGAAATGGTCGGAATTGGAACTGAACAGTTTGTTGCAGTAATGGCGCAGTTGACTCAAGCGATAAATGGCGGTGGTATCCATGCACGAGATCAGCCAGATCAACCGCAGATGAACATGTCAGGGTGGAACATTTCATGAGGCAACATCAACCATCATTCAGAGGATCATCTGACCCTGTTCTAGCTGAAGGGTGGATTAAAGCACTGGAGAAGATTTTTGATGTCATGGGGGGTTCAGACAATCAAAAGGTTAGTCTCGCTATTTACCATTTGGAGGGTGAAGCAGATCAGTGGTGGTCTATGGTTAAACATATCAGGGACGCCGATGAGATTGATGCTCTTGACTGGGATGAATTCAAAGGTATGTTTCTTGAGAAGTATTTTCCTAAGGCTGTTCGACTTAGGATGGAAAAGCAATTCTTGGAATTGAGGCAAGAGGAAGACTCAGTGGCAGCCTATGAAGAAAGGTTCACTCGATTGGAAAGGTATGCTCCAAATTTTATCCGGGACCTTGATAGTAAAATAAATCATTTTTACTCGATATTAAAGCCAAAATATCGAAGGGCATTAGCTTCTCGTGAGTTTAAAAGTTATGAAAAGCTTGTTCGATGTGCTGAGAAGGTGGAAATGGAGTTTGCCGATGATCAAGTTTTCTATAACAACCATCAGAAGAAGAGACCGAGGTGGCAGGAGAAAGGTAAGAAGTCTTCAAAAAAGTCTGATGGTAAGAGAACTAAGTTTCCAGTTTGTGATAAATGTGGAAAAAGGCATGCTGGGGAATGTCTTCTGAATTCTGGAAAGTGCTACCGATGTGGTAAGATGGGACATAAGGCTCATGATTGCATTGAAAAGGATCAAGCTGAAGGTAAGAAAAAATTTGATTTACAGTTAGTGAAGTGTTATAAGTGCAATGAGATGGGTCACTATGCAAACGAGTGTCCGACAAAAAGCTTGAGTGATGGGAAGTAGTTAGACTACAAGCAGAAAGGGGTGGTGAAATCCTTTGCAACTACTTCAGCAGATGTCGGGCCATCAAATGAAGTTGTATCAGGTACTTTGTTTGTTTTTTCAGATTATGCCAGTGTGTTGTGTGATTCGGGGTCTACACATTCTTTCATCTCTGAAACCTTTTCTAGTAAAATGGGAATACCATCTCAAAAAATGACTCCTGAACTTTTGGTAAAAACACCTGGGGGAAGTGTCGAGGCAAAAATAATTTATAAGAATCTTCCTATCCTTATCTGTGGAAAGAACCTACTTGCAAACCTTATTGTTCTACCTCTAGTAGAGTTTGATGTTATCCTGGGTATGGATTGGCTCTCTATTTACCATGCTAAGATTGACTGTAGAGCTAAAGAAGTTTCTTTTCAGAAATACTTTTAGTTTGTTTACAAGAATGAACCCTTACTTTTGATAACATATCAAGAGGCCTAGAAACTTGTAAAAGATGGAAATGAATGTTACCTTGCACACATCGTTGAAAATAAAGGAACTGTTCAGATTAATGATGTGCCAGTGGTAAATGAGTATCCTGATGTTTTTCCTGATGAGTTGCCTGGAATAATACCAGATCGGGAAGTTGAGTTTACTGTTGACTTAGTTCCTGATGCTAAGCAAATTTCAAAACCCCCTTATCGAATGGCACAAATTGAACTTTTAGAGTTGAAGGAGCAATTGCAAGATTTATTAGAGAAAGGTTTCATTAGACCTAGCACATCACCATGGGGTGCTTCTGTTTTGTTTGTTAAAAAGAAAGATGGCTCTATGAGACTTTGCATTGATTATAGAGCCTTAAATAATATCACTATTAAGAACAAATATCCTTTGCCTCATATCGATGATTTGTTTGATCAGCTCCAGGGAGCTCAATTTTTTTCAAAGATTGACCAGAGATCGGGACACCATCAGCTGAAGGTAAAGGAGTCAGATATTCCGAAGACCGCGTTCCGTACGAGATATGTCCATTATGAATTTGTAGTAATGCCTTTTGGGCTAACCAATGCACCTGCTGTATTCATGGACTTAATGAATAGAATTTTCCATGAGTTCTTGGATAAGTTTGTGGTGGTTTTCATTGATGATATTTTGGTGTTTTCTAAAAGTAAAGAGGAGCATGAAAAACATTTAAGGGTTATCTTGCAAACTTTAAAAGAAAAGAAACTGTATGGGAAATTCAGCAAGTGTGAGTTTTGGTTGCAAAAAATTTCTTTCCTTGGTCACATTGTTTCTAAATATGGAATAACTGTTGATCCTGCAAAAACAAAAGTTGTGGAAGAATGGCCGAGACCCACAAATGTAACCGAGATTCGTAGATTCCTTGGTTTGGCAGGCTATTACCAAAGGTTTGTTAGAAATTTTTCACGGTTATCTAGTCCAATGACTAAGCTAACTCGGAAGGGTGTTAAGTTTATCTGGACAAAAGAATGTGATGATTGTTTTCAGGAATTGAAAAGAAGATTGGTGAATGCTCCAGTTTTGACACTACCTTCCAGGAATGGTGAGTTTGTTATATACAGTGATGCTTCATTGAAAGGACTTGGTTGCGTCCTAATGCAGAATGATCGGGTAATTGCTTATGCTTCACGACAGATGAAAACTCATGAGGTAAATTACCCTACACATGATTTGGAACTAGCTGCTATTGTTTTTTCTTTAAAAATTTGGAGGCATCATTTGTATGGAGTAAAGTGTGAAATATATACCGATCACAAAAGTTTAAAGTATATATTCACTCAGAAAGAGTTAAACATGAGACAAAGGAGATGGCTGGAATTAATCAAGGATTATGATTGTACAATTCATTACCATCCAGGAAAAGCAAATAAAGTGGCTGATGCTTTGAGTCGAAAAAGTAATGCTTCATTAACAATGTTGAGTTTGGAATGTGATCCTTTGGTTAACAATTTGATGAACTTTGGCATAGAAGTTGTTGGTGCAAGAAGTCATTATGTTTTGTTTCAGGTATTAGTGAGATCTTCTCTATCAGATAGAATCAAGCAAGCACAGAAGCAAGACAGTGAGTTGCAGAAAAAGGTAGAGCTGGTTCAGAAAGGTAAGTTGCCTGAATTCAACATTGATAGTGATTGTGTTTTGAGATTTGGGAAGAGATTGTGTGTGCCTTGTGATTCACAGTTGAAGAGAGAGCTGTTATGTGAAGCTCATAGTTCTCCGTTTTCAGTTCATCCGGGCAGTACTAAGTTGTATAGAGATCTGCGGGAGTATTATTGGTGGGATGGAATGAAAAGAGACATTGCTGATTTTACT